>OX421875.1:6075715-7275715 GCA_949127965.1 Pandemis corylana | reverse complement strand
TAAAATATTTTTTTTTTATACTTGTATAATGTTGAATTTATATGATTAAAAATTATACTAAATGTTGTATTTGTTACAAAAATATATACATATATATGTTATTATAATAATTATAGTAAAATATGTAAAAAAGTAATAGAGACAGAGAGTAAGGTGGAAATCGGTTAATTTAATATGAGGTAAAGATGACTTAAAGACAGAAAGGCATCCCAAATATTAATATTGCAAATGGATACAGGTAAAAAGAGGAAATGAGATTTGTATGAATGTAAATAGCTCATACAATACAATACAATACAATACAATAACTCTTTATTGAACACCACATAAAACAACCAAAACAGAAAAAAGGTATACAGAATATTACAAGGTAACAATGGGCGGCCTTATCACTACAGAGCGATCTCTACCAGGCAACCATAATGGACTGGAGAATAGAACAGATCTGAGCAGGTGGTGCAATTTAGAATATATATTAATATACTAAGTACTGGTATATGTAATATATTATACATGAAACACACATTTACAATAAATGGAGATATAAGAATATAAGAAAATGTCTACATAATTTAAAAAAAAAATTTCAAGTCAATACACCTATTATTACAACAGGACACTGTCTTCTTTCTCTTAGTTACTAGGTACACAAACTTTTTTGCAATCTAAAAAAATTTAAGCTACCAAAAAAACAAATAATAAACAAATACAAATATAGGAAGTACAACACCGTTCAACTCACCAATATACCGTAGCAATCCATAACCATATCGGCATAAATCTCTTTTTTGCCCATCCAAGTATATTCAGCGGTTAAGATTCTACATTTTTTGATAGCTCGGCAGCATCTACACAAGGCTGGGTCCACAATAGGCCCGTTATTCTTTGGGACACTCATCATTAACTTTTCACAGTTATCTCACAATAAAACAAAATCAAATCCGTCCGGGACCGCCTACAATTGTACCTAAGATTGTTATTCTACATAATTTAGGCTTATATTCACTTATAAACCATTAAAAATCATGTTGGAGTGATAAAAACTACAGATTATGAGCCGAAAGCTTTCCTTAGCACGCCAAAATGTCAATAACCAAATAACCAGCTGCGTTTCGTTATTGCTTTGTTCCGTTTCCGTCTGTAAACGAACGGTCGTTATAATCGATCGATTGTACTGACAAAAAATTGTTATGCTCTGTGGTTTTAAAAAACCTTCAAATACGATATGGCGTGGCGTGTGACTTTTCGCTTGTTCGAATTCGCTGCATTTGAGATATTTTTATTTGACTTGCTATAAAATTAATCAGAATGGATGTAGAAGACGGTAAATATTTTGGTATTTGCAAGTGTTGTCTTCGAGATGGGTGTTTTAGGAGTATGTGGGTTGAATATGAGGTCGATGGTCTCCTCCAAAATTATGGCGAAATGCTCAATGAATGCTTTGATTTGTGCGTAAGTATTTTCCTTTTTTTGTATCAAGTTTTCCTGGCACAATTTCATTTTGCGTTTGGGAAACTTTTGTTTTGATATTACTTGTAGACTTTTTTGAAGATCTTAACTTTTTTGGTTATGTTATCTTTTTGTCATGATATCTTACCTTGTGACAATTGTCGTTTATTATAGCAGAAACTAAGCTTATTCAATGACTTTAATTACCTTAAGCGAAGAAACCGCTAATAATGTGTAGAAAACAACATATTTCAGTTGTTTTTTAGCTTTTAACATTTTTTTTTGCATTATTTTACTATGGAATTCTAGTAAGCAGAAATCCGAATAATAGTTTTTAAGTCAAAATACGAGTGTCATTATTAATTAGAAAATAATGTTTGTCATAGTGGCATAAACCTGATAACAGTCACCTGGAGCAGATCTGCGATGCATGTGTGTCGCACACAAGGGACACCTACACATTCCGTCGCCTCATTCTCAAGAGTCAAGATCGTTTGAACGGAGTGGTCCAGCATAAGAATGATGTACTGGAAATAGAGTATAAGCCGAATACGGAATTGATTTACGCTGAGGATGTCTGTAAGTACCTTACCATCACAGATTTAATAGATGCTACCATTCTCTTTAGGTTAGATTGCCTTTTACGCCACTGAGACAAGACCCAAAAATTTTATATATGTCAGTCAAGTTAAGAAAAATAAGGCTTATTCCGTTCATATATAAAATGGTCTTATTTATCTATCTCACTAAGTGGTGTCCGTAACATATAAAATTGTACTTTACAGCGGAAGATTTATTATCATTGATAATGAAGACCGAGGCAACCGAGGTAAATTCTGATGACCATTCTCAAGATGAGAATCCCGTGTACTTGGAGGATGCCGAGCCGGAGGTCTTCGAGGAAGTGGAGTACCTGGAGGTGGAGAATGATAGTCAACCGCAGAATATAGAGGGTGAGGCTGAAATGCATCGAAACACTTTTCTTTAATGTCTTCCTCCCTGAAGGCATGTTTTGCCAATGACGATAAGTTTGTAATAAAGCTACCATATTCTGGTGGAATGACCGATATAAGCAGGCTAGAGAGAAGTACAGTCAAGTGTAATAATATGTATCTAGTCAACGTCTCAAAAATAAGTACCACACGCTCTTACACCAGCGTAATAAGGTTGTGGGACATATTTTTGAGAAGTTCGTATCGATACTTATTTTTGCACTTGACCGTACCTAGAGAACCTAAACATGCATAACGGCGAAGTAAACGTTTTGCTGGCTTGCCCTTCGTCGGACAAAGCTCTTAGCATGTATATCTTATCTTAGTCTAGGGGTCCCTACGGATACACTTCAACCCATTCCTGGATCTTTTGTGTAATCTTAACATGTATTTTGTGCAGCATTCCCTCCTTTGCTAGAGCAGCATTACATTTTTCAGAGCACACAGACCCACCGGCTCAACGGAAATGGCCTAAGAAGAAGAAGCGGGGCGAGCGGCGCGCGTACAAGTGCTACACGATGGAAGACGTGCAGAGCGGCATGGCGGCCGTCCAGAGCGCCGCCATGAGCATGGCCGAGGCTGCCGCCGCCTACAACATACCGCGCAAGACGCTCGCAGCCAAGATACTCAGCGAAAAACGCGGCGGTGAGTGTTGGTGTTGGTCTAAGATCCGAACCTAAATCGATTTACCGAGCTGATAAAAGTATGAAACATATTTTATAATAAATTTGGTATATTAGAAAATATATTCAAAATGGGTTGGCTAAAAAAATCCTGGACACACCATTTAAATAAATATGTAATATTTATAATCATATATTTATATTGACTTATGAGTATAATAATATGTATATCTATAATAGAAAAGTTTTTGTTACTCAAAATGTAATAACGTAAATAATAACACTATCACTAGCACTATCTGTCATTTTGTGCATGAATCTTGTAGCTGGCTTTTTTAGGTATGTGTGTATGTGTCTATTTATATCTCCATTTATTATAGATGTGTGTTTCATGTATAATATATTATGTATGTCCACTGTCCCTTTCTTTTGCATACAAAAGCGCAACAGAGAGAACCTATAGGTATTAACTCGATATTTTGGCCATGGTAAGGTGACCAGGACATTTATGTTATCCTAAATCCTAAATCATCAA
Source organism: Pandemis corylana (assembly GCA_949127965.1). Classification (NCBI taxonomy): domain Eukaryota; kingdom Metazoa; phylum Arthropoda; class Insecta; order Lepidoptera; family Tortricidae; genus Pandemis; species Pandemis corylana. The sequence continues at coordinate 7,272,116 of OX421875.1, read as the reverse complement.
TTTCAATTTCAGAGATACCGAAAATAGGGGCCAACGGTCGCTACGTGAAGTTTATTAAGGAAATACAGACGCTCCTCACCTACACAAACATGATCCCGTACAAGACCAAGACGGCGCACCTGCACTGCGCCTACTGCTCCACGGTGGGGCCGCTGTTCGACGACGCCGACGAGCTGAGGAAGCACACGAGGACGCAGCATGCTGGTAACCGTCCACACACGCCCTGCCCCACTAACTCACACCACACCACACACACACATACACACAACACATAACACACAACACACACAGCAAATACACTCCACGCAACACACACACCACACTAACCACACACACCACACTAACCACACACAGCACACACACCACACAACACAAACACCACGCACAACACACATACCACACAACACACACACACACCACCCAACACACACACCACACAACACACACACCACAAAACACACCACACAGAAATTTAATGCTGGTCCTAAATATTTGAGGACCTCGCCTACTACGATATATCTCATGGCGACTGTACCCCGTTTATATTTCATCCATGTCCATCGTTACTGTTAAAGCGCAACCAATCGTACCGACACACAAACTTTCGCAATAATAATATTAGAAAAGAAAGATTGTATTCGCATGGTAACAACGTCACGTGACAGCTAGTAACAGATAGAAAAAATCGAAAGCTTACTTCAGTTCTTTCTTCGCTTAGGTCGGTTCGTTTCCCGGCCATAGCTTTACTTTTCGGATATTTCTGTGTTCTATATTCAGTGTCGTTTAGAAATTTAGAAAGATTCACTTAAATCCAACGAATAATAATAAGTCAAGAAGCGTAATTCCCTAACAGTTGCCGCTTCGATTGTCATTCCACTTACTCACACAAACTAACAGCAATGCAAACGTAACACCTGTCACTCCGACAGACAATACTTGCACGCGATTAGTCCGCGCGTCGTGATTGTGTCCGCCTACTTGCGGTAAGGGAAGGGTGCGTGGATCGCATGCATCCAGAGTCGTCAAGTATGGCGTTCTAAAATATTTATTTACATACGTATGAAAGGCGATTCCTCTATTTTCCATATCTGAATGGCTTCTACACCGCTTCACACAACACGATGGCATATTTTTTTAATGTATTAGCGCAAAAATACAATGATGACGTCATGATAACGGCTCGAGCGTCCCGGCCGAACTAATTCGCCGCGCGGTACATATTTTAAGCCCCGCCCTGCGGTTCACTTCGCGTGGAATGATTTTTCGGGCTTAGTTACGCATCTTGACTTATTATTATTCGTAGCTTAAATCTTTGTTACAGGCGACAGAACAAAAAGCGTGGAACAGTTCCTACGACCGCTATGGCTCAACGAAGTACTGAAAGTTGACATTGAAAATCTTCACTGCACCATCTGCTGCACCTACTTGCCGTCCTGGAACGACATGTTCAAACATCTCACAGAACAACATAACTTGGAGTTTGATGAAGCCTACACCAGAGTGATCCCTTACATCCTAAGCACCGACTGGAGATGTGCACTGTGCAAAGAATCCTTCCCAAATTACCACCACCTGGACAGCCATATGAACGCCCATTACAACAACTATATGTGCTCTGAATGTGGGGACACCTTCTTGGCTGAGACACGTTTGAAAAAGCACGTTCAGATCCACGATACAGGCAGATTTCAGTGCGAAGAGTGCGGGAAGACTTTCACACTAGAAAAGTACAGGACGAAGCATATCGAGTTGGTGCATAAGCAGAATCAGAAGATCAGGTGTCTCTATTGCACTGAGAAGTTCCATGGGACTTATCCGAGGCACTTGCACGTGTTAGCTAAGCATAAAGATAAGGTTAAGTTTATAACTTGTGAGTTGTGCGGTAAAACATTTGATTGGAGGCCGTATTACTTGGCCCATATAAGGAGGAAGCATGAGAATGAGAAGAAGTATCAGTGCCACTTTTGTGAGAAGCAGTTCTTCATGAAGTCTGAGCTTGTGAGGCATCAGATGGGGCATACGGGTGAGAAGTATAGTTGTGATGTGTGCGGGAAGAATTTTTCCAGTATGTGGGTACTTAACGGGCATTATAGGACCCATGGGCAGGAGAGGGCTAGGCCTAGGTTGAAGAAGGATTGAGTAAAGGGAACATAGGCTACTTTTTATCCCGGATAACAGCGGTTTGCGTGGGATAACGACTTTTATAGACGATGTTGCGAGTAATAGCTAGTATTATATAAGCTAAGGGCGATTGTAGGTCGAGAATGCAGACGATCCATCCATGAGCAAGGTTTTCTGAAAAGGTTGAAACTCGTCGGATCGTTTACCGTAACTATCACATCTACATCATAACATTACATTCCTACTTAATCTACAAACGTTAGAAATAAAAGCAAATTCAAAGTATAAAACTGAATTACACAATGGATATTATAAAAAAAATATTGTGCCGGGGGAGCAACAATGACTCGAACAATAGACCCCCACAAAATCGAAGAGAAAAGAGTAGATTTGCGGAAGGAAAGGTATACGCCAGGTAATGTGGAATATTTCCAAGTTTACACGATGTATTCTTGCGTTGCCCACTGTAAGTAGGAGTCTGAAAAGATGGGCAAGGATCAAACGCTTTGTTCTGTGGTCAAACGAGAAAAGCAAAAACAGCACTGAAAACGATAACAACGGTCGGAACGATGCGAACACATGAACGTTGGCTGACGTTGACTTGACACACACATTCACAGATCTATGACGTTGACGTATATACAAAACCATAGACAAAACTGTTTCTTTTAATTGCTGAACGAAGGCGATTGGGATCGTGCCAAAATTATCAAATTATCAGACAGCGAAAAAATATTTATCATTAATAAACAAAGCTACGTAAAAGCATATGCTTCAAATTAGTTGCTTGAAATAGTACGTTTTATCAAATAAAAGTGTTAAAAGCTCGGCTTTAAAAAATCATGCCATTGTGAGTGCCAGTTTTGGGTACTTACCCGCTTTCTTTACAAATGCATTTCTATTGTTTTTTTAGTGGATAAGGTTCAATAATGTATGAAAACCGACCGACGAAGTTGTCAGAAATTTAATAAAAAAAAAACATTACAAAAAAAACATATGTGTTTCAATTTTGGTTTCGGAGCGAATGGACAATATGAAAAAAAACATTAAATCTAAAACTGACAGACACGGCTAATCCTTTCGGGGTTCCGTATTTACTTTTATTATCTGGAGCCCCAGCATTTTTAAAAACAAATTACATTTGCTCAAATTTGATTCGTCTTCTGGGGTTAGAGTCAAAATCAAAGGCAGGGGCACCGACACATTCGACCGTTCGTCACGCACTGTTAAATTCATATTGCCACTTTCCACATTCGTTTTGTTGCTGTCCACATTCGTTTTGGCACTATCCACATCCATTTGGTCGCTTTCCACGTTCGTTTGATCACTGCCCACATTTGTTATGGCACTTTCCGCATTCATTTGACCACTTTCCACATTCGTTTGGTCACTTTCCACATTCGTGCTGGCATTTTCCACAGTCATTTGATCACTTTCCACGTTCATTTGGTCCGTTTCCACATTCATTTGATCACTTTCCATATTAGTTTGGTCACTTGCCACATTCATTTGGTCACTTGACACATTCATTTGGTCACTTGGCACATTCGTTTGGTCACTTGGCACATTCGTTTGGTCACTTGGCACATTCGTTTGGTCACTTGACACGTTCGGTTCATTTGTTCCTGTAGAACCGGCTGTTTCCTCTTCGTACAACGCTGGGCAATCTTCGGCTATGTTCAGGATGGTGTCAGAAATGAACATGGCATGAGCAGCTATATGGGTGAAAGTCGCTGGTGTGAAGGCATTGCAGACATGCTCGCTGCGAGGCGCAGTGGATATGATGCCGCGAATGTAGGGTATGTTGTTTGTGGTGTAGACCAGACCGCCCCCGCTGTCGCCTTTGCAAGCGGCGGAACCTGTAGCGGGAAAAGTTAAGAAGGTAACAGTCAAGAAATTTTAATCATAACCCACCATGGAACCATTTTATAGTAAGCGTTGTAGAGCGTTTTGCAAAAAAAAGTCCACATGAAATTTTTTTACAGAATAAATTTTGAGAAAAAATGTGTCCCAAAATGGCCGCTGATGCACTTCTTTATATTGAGGAAGGAGCCCCATCATCTGACGAATTTGCCGCGGGCCCCAGACGTTATAGTTACGCCACTGGGCAGTGGCGTAACTATAGGGTGGCAAAATGCCAGGGGCCCCTAGCTCTACGGGGCCCCGAACTGGGTTGGTTTAGAGCCAGGTATTGAGGAAGGAGCCCCATCTGACGAATTTGCCGCGGGCCCCAGACGTTATAGTTACGCCACTGGGTTTAACTTACCAGAAGTAAAGTCTCCCGCGCATATTTTGTCGCTAGTGATGTACTTTAAGAAGGTAGAAGGCACTCGGTTTATGCAATCCTTTATCTCAAGGTGCGGCAGTTGGACGACGTTCAGACGCTCGGAGGGCGGCCCGTTCGGTTCCGTCAAGCCCCAACCCACTAACTGCAAAGACAAAACAGTACATTACACCCTGAGTGTGGTTAAGTAAAAGGTTTCTCTGGTCGCAGGAACATGGCGCTCGAGCCAAAAGCTAGGGCGGTCAACATGCGACCAGCAACGCGCCAAGTTACCAAAGTTGCGTAATTTTTTAGTGAATTGTTTTCAGAAATTGGAATTTATTAAGTAAAACTCTTTAAATGCACAACGGCGGACTTATCCCTTTAAGGGATTCTAGACAACCTTTGAGTGGATGAAAGGAGTATTATATTAGGGATGGACGAGTGAGTTTCAAAATTACAAATACTGAGAGCCACAACACAATTTTGCCGAACATGCTTAATACATAAACTCATAAAACCTATCAGACAATACCTATAATATATATCAATAAAATAAGATACAGAATCGAAATAAATGAAGAGCACAATTAATACGGGAATATTTACATTTTACTTAAGAAGATGGTGCGAGCCACATCTTCCTCAAACTTTCCCTGAACGACACCACGGAGGGAGATTGCCTGATGGAGGTTGATAAAGCGGTTCCACAGCCTAGTCGAGTGCACAGTAAAGGATTTGGAATAAGTCTTGGAAGAGGAAGAAGGACAAGCCAAAAGCAGGTTAGAATTGGAACGCAATCGATGTTGGCTGCTAAAAGACAGTCCTCGGTCATTCGATCTGGCAAACCTACGCGCGGCATAGCTCTCACGCGCTCTCGTGATATTTTGGGTGGCTCCAACCGTCAAAAATCTGGTCAAGAGTACCCGAAACCGACGAGCATGTATGAAAAGACTCATGAATGTAGATGAAGCGAAAGAGGTGTGTCAGGATCGTAGCAAGTGGAACAAAGTAGTACCCCTATGGGAAAGAGGCGTGACGGTATGTATCTACCAGGGATGTTACGGAGCTTCGACTCCGGTTCCGTTAAGTCGGAACTTCCGATTATTATTACACCTTCGGTTCCGACTTCGGCTCCGACACTTTTAAATCGAAGGTTTTAATCGGAGGTCGAAGCATAACATAGCGGCGGCGGCGGCCTGTGTCGACTGTTATGAACAGGTTCATACATGTCGCGCGGGGAATCCCCCGACTCCCACTACGTGCACTCTATCGTCAATTATCCGACCCTGCCTCCGACTCCGATAAAGCAAATTTAAAAACTCCGACTCCGCCTTAGGTTCCAATAAAACTACCTCCGTTACATCCCTGATATCTACGTATGTTACCAACCTTCCCCTTCTGGTTCTTCAGCTGCTCCGTCTCCATGGCCAGATCGAAGTTGACGCAGACAGGCTTCACGCCGGGGCCGTATTCGAACGGCGTGCTCAGCCGCAGGATGGCTATGTCGTCCTGGAAGTTGGTCATCGCACCCTGGAAGCGGGGTGGAATCCGTATATCCAGTACCTGAAAACAAATACAAGCATTCCTAGTTGATAACCACAAAATAAGTACCTATAAATAATAAAAAAAGTCCGTCAATTTTTTTTTCCAGAATTTAATTATTTTGGGTTTTTTCTTACTGATAATCGTTTACCATATGAAAAAATGTGTCCTACAATTTCTATTCCAGTTCGTCACTTTTTTAATATAGGTATGTATGGAACGTGACGAACAGGAAAAAAATCCATAGTAAAATCTGGGACCCATTTTTGCTTGTATGGGAATCGATAGGGTAAATGATTCGGAGTAAGAAAAATCAAAAATATTTAAATTGTGGAAAAAATGATCAAGTGAACTTTTTTTTGTAAAACGCTCAGCTACTTGAAATATTGACATTATGCTACATTCTGCAAGTATAAATTGCAAAATGAACTAAGAGCTGTAGTAGGCATCTCGCTACTAACCCCTGCAGCTTGCCGGCCGCCACCGCGAACAGCGCCGGCCTCAGCACCTTAAAATCACCGCTCCAGAAGCAATGAGCCGCTGCAACATACCTTCAAGCTGTTTACTTACGTCAGACTGCTGTGCGTAGGCATCGCCGATAGCGTCCCAGGAGCGCTGCAGCTTGCCGGCCGCCACCGCGAACAGCGCCGGCCTCAGCAACCCAATCCCGTCGCTCCAGAAGCAATGAGCCGCTGTGAAACACCAAGCTGATCAGTATACTCCTAGCGGCGATTTACAAGCTATTGGTAAAGTTTTTTGTTCATTAATCACACTGATTTATTACTTCCATGCTGGTCTGGGAGCCAAGAAAAACAGAATGTAGGTACCAGTTGCTTCTCTTCCCGCGCAGATGCTAAAAGCCCATAGAGGGAATGGGCGGAAATCTTAAAGATCATGTTATGGCGAAGTTGCTAGGAGTCCATCACTGTTTTGATTCCGATTTCCACTACTACGCCCACAATCATGCTATACGTGTACTTTAGGTCTTGTTACTATACTCTGTACCTCGTAAGAGATAAAGACGTGATTTATATATGTTTGTATTTATTTATTACCTGAAAGAACCGCATCACTCTTCACCAGCGACCCTCCACAAATCTGTGCATACGGCGTCTCCATTTTTGTGTATATGCCTACATTCCATTGCAATGAGGGAGCGAGGAACTGGCCGAGAGCTGGTACTGGGATGGATCCTATACTTGGTACTGGTGATGGTGTTGAAGGATATTGTTTGATTTCAATTATGCTGGGTTTAGGAGTATCCATTTGTTTGGTATCGTTCGAAGTTAGATTCGCTGTTATTCTATCCAAAGTATCATCGGGACCGGTGATATAAGCATCGTTTACAGTTTTATTGGTTTCGCTTGCTTTTTCAACTGGCATATCAAGCGGTTCACCAAGTTTGCTAGTTATCTCAGCAGGTTCCGTAATATTGCCAGTACTTAGATTTGTACCAGCTTCAGAAGAATCTCTATTTAAGGACTCTTGAACATCCGGTCCCGGGTCTGAAGTTGTAACAGCTATTTGGCCAATTCTTTCTGTCACTAACATATCCGGGCGGTTCGTTGTCGGCTCTGGATTATTAGGAAGCGGTGTCATAGATTCAGTACTTTGCTGTGGCGCATTTCTGTCCAATTCGACACTTGATGGTGTCTTACTCTGAGGTGCTAAACCAGAATTATGATTACTGAATGGATATTCTTGGTCATCTCCGCTTGCATTGCCTTCACTTTCGGAACTACTACCGCTCTGATGATCTGAATCAGGGTAATATCCTATTGGTGGGTAGGGAATAAATGTATGAGTCGGTTTGGTCGGCTGTGTGTTGCGATGGTGACTGCCGTGGTTGAACCATCCTAGCCCACCCAGGTAGCCATTGTGGTGGTGCCAGCCGCCTGGAAACCCGGGTCCGTAAGGGTCGCTGTGACCTGGGTGGCCCCAGCCTCTAAAATATGTGGGGTGATATCCATTACGATCGAAGCATGCGCTTAATCCTGAAACGAAAGGTAATGAGAGTTATTATCGTCACGCGGGGCTGTCTTTACTTCTAAAGGAAAAACGGCCGAGTGCGAATCGGAATCGCGCACCGAGGGTCTCATACAAATTCGGCAAGTGAGTATAAATTCCAGTGCCCTGCCTCCAAGCAAAAAATTGGCAGTGTGAGGTCGGTGTAATTTTTTTGTAATAAATGACCTGTTGTATGTAGTAGTGTACAGAACTGATATGGGACTTAAGTCTTCTTCTTTTTTAAAATGGCCCCATCGATCGATGCGATGATTTCGCCAATGTCCAAGTAATAAATACAGTATTCAAAAATCTTGTGACAAAAATGTCGGCAACGTTGTACGGTAGAACACGGGCAAAAGACCCCTCCCCCTGTCGGGCTCTTAGCCAACGGATAACGATATCCCTCTGAATCTGCCAGGAAATCATTAACCGATGCCCAGGGTGCACCGGACCAAGCACGGCTCTTCCCCTCGGACGGATCCAAAAGCGAACCGCAGCTCTTGACCACACGCGGAGCTAACCCCACTCGCACCCCGGGACTTAAGTCATTTCTATAATTTGGAACGTCAATTTGTTTACTCGCACACATGACTCACACATACGAGTACAACAGGTCATTGACTTATGTTTTTCACCTATCCTTACATGGACAGCAGACAAAAGAATCTGTGTTTAGTATTTGTTGTTATAGCGGCAACAGAAATGCCTACATTATCTGTCAATATTCCAACTGTTCAGCTATCACGGATCACGGTTCGTGAGGCACATACTGCTTGCAGTGGCGTAACTATTGGGTGGCAGGGGTGGCAAAATGCCAGGAGCCCCTAGCTCTACGGGGCCCCCGAACTGGCTTGGTTTAGAGCACAGAAGGGACGCTGATGCACTTCTTTATATTGAGGAAGAATCTGACGAATTTGCCACGGGCCCCAGACGTTATAGTTACGCCACTGTGCTTGTCAAGTTGTCACCAGTGGACTCTTATCTTAGTAATGGTCTCTCTACCCTTTGGGCACGGAACTCAAAATGATAGTGCGAAGGCATTTCCCAAGTTAAGGAAATTCCGTAAACAAAAAGGTTTTTACGTTAACTAAAAAAAATACGTGAAATCAATATGCAAGGATTGATCAGATCAGTGATCTTTAATTGCTGCGGGAATCCCTCTGCGCAAACTTGTCCAACCTGTATGGTAATCATCACAACTCAAAGCGGTACACGGACAGCCTTTTTAGGGTTCCGTAGACTAAAAGGAACCCTTCTTCTTTTTTTAATATGGCCCCATTGATCGATGCGATGATTTCGCCAATGTCAAAGTAATAAATACAGTATTCAAAAATCTGGTGACAAAAATGTCGGCAACGTTGTACGGTCGAACACGGTCAAAAGACCCCTCCCCCTGTCGGGCTCTTAGCCAACAGATAATGATATCCCTCAGAATCTGCCAGGAAATCATTAGCCGATGCCTAGGGTGCACCGGACCAAGCACTGCTCTTCTCCCCGGACAGATCCAAAAACGAACCGCAGCTCTTGATCACACGCGGAGGTAACCCGACTCGCACCGTCGCACCCCTTATAGTTTCGCTGTGTCCGTCTGTCTGTCTGTCTGTCCGCGGCTTATAGCTCAGTGATTCTTAGTACTAGAAAGCTGTAAATTTGTCATGAGTATAAACATGGTTTTTAGCATAAAAGCTTAGCTTAGCTTTTATGCACATAAAATACAAAAAGCATGGGTGCAATTTTGTATATTATAATTTTTTTCTCTTCGACATTGGAGATGTCTCTAATTAATTTATTTGACGGTAGAGGCGTTTTACATCTCCACTGAACTTAAATTATTATTATTTTATCTTTATTTTTTTCCATGTCTACTTTGTTTTTCTTTGACTAGTAGATACTTTATACATCTCTACTATAGACTACGTAATATAATTTAAGGCTCGGGGACCTTATACATCCCTTTTATAATTGCATTTTATTTAAAGTAAAGTAAAGTACTTTTACCTATCGAATTCCATCCATTCCATGTGTATCGAATGTGTGTAAATAAATGTTGCTCTCTCTCTCATTTACGCCGCGAGTAAGCTTAATACTTAGATATTTATTGATATATTGTGAATCTATACACCGATGACATCATTATCAAAGAGAATATGACCACAACATTTTAATCATTTTGTTGATCCATCAGCCGTCCTTGATGAGATTTTGAGATGACTTCCTCATCCTGCTAATATTATAAATGCGAAAGTTTGGGAGTATTATGTGTATATAGATGTTTGTTACTCTGTCACGCACGCCAATAGGCTTATTACCTAACTCGGTCGCAATCGCCATCGAGTTCATTTTGACAGTTCATGTATGGGCTGACAATTGGCATCGGAATCAGCTAGCTGTCACATTCATACAAGAACTGTCAAAATGAACAAGAAATAACAAGCCTATAGAACGGCTGAACAGATCTGGATCATATCTGGCAAGATCGATTATAGTCTGGAATAACACATAGGCTACTTTTTATCCTGGAAAAGTGCGTAGTTCCCGCGTGGTAGCGATAAATGAATTCATTGTAGACGAAGTCGCGGGCAACAGCTAGTTGGAGCTAAATGTGAAACACCAATTTTTATCAAGGTGTGGCGAAGGTTCCCTACAAATTCGGCTCTTGAATGTAAAATCCAGTGTTAGCAGAGCCCTGCTCCTAAACAAAATGTAGGCAGTGTGAGGTCATTTTATATTGGTTGCTGACATAAACACAGACATTAAAAGAATAGTAGATTGTACACCGAGGGGATAAAGCACTGTATTATGTCACGGGCGCGATATTGAATCCTGAGCTCAGCAAAGGACTCTAGATTTAACTCCCGAGCGTAGCGAGGGGGTTATGAGTTAATTCCTGAGCGTAGCGAGGGAATTAAGATTGAGTCCTGAGTGGAGCGAAGCATTTAATCGCACCCAAGACATATACAGTTTTATCTCCGAGGAGTATACTCTACTTTTCTCACCTTTTGCGAGACTATAAAAACCAAGGTAACTAAAAAAAATATTTAATTAAAACAACAGTAACTAAAACAAAATTAAAAGTAAAAATGTAAGTTTGAGAAATTAGTTCAGTTGTCTAATGATACAGCATATTTTAATTTGGAATCTTAGCAGTTCTATGCGTGTAATATTACAGCGTCGGCAAACACTGGCAGCTTTTGTTTTATTTGAAATTTGTTTCATGCGTTCGAAAATCGAACGCCGCTTGCCGTGGCGTGGCCATCTCGATTTTCGGAGCCGTGCGATTTTTACGAAATTGGACTTTAAGCATGCAGTAATAAGAACTATGAAAAGTGAGAATCATATTACTAACCTACGGGTTATAATGAATTTCAGTACAATATTACTACCCGGCAAAAGCCAAGGGCTATAATGAGTTACTTTGAGTAAGGTTTACATGATATATAATTAGCCATTGTCGAGCATGTGGTGTGAAAATCGTTTTATTTCATTAGTTGTGCAATAATAGCTACCTTCATACCAAATTTCAAGTTTCTAGGGCAGCTAGAAATGCCCTATAGCAGGGGTGGCCATCTTGATCAGACCCAAGATCTCCTGTTTACTAACGAAACCCTGTGCTATCTACCAATTACATACTTCATGAAACCTTAAATATTCGTTGGTGATAACGTCAGGCAGTCTGGTCTACGTATTTATATTTTTTGCCTTGCCACGATCGACTGGACTAACAGTCGCGATCGACCGGTCGATCGCGATCGACCTGTTGGCCACCCCTGCCCTATAGGTTATTCGTACATTTGCGAATATATGGGAAATGCGATATAAGCGGTCATATGTTTTGATTGCGTTAAGACCCACGATACCCCCTTTTTTTTTAACGTGTAGAAAATGCGCCTTATGCATTCCCGCGCTCGGGGCAGCAACGGGGGTATGACGGGCTCTTCAACTCGCCGCTGCCTTCACCCACCATACCCCTGGCACTGCCCCTGGGGGTAGGGTGGGTCTGAACCATACCACCGTAGTGCTGTAAGCTACGTATTAGGTATACGGTATTAGGTAGGTTAGGTTCGTTAGGTAGCTCTTTATGCCCGAAGGGCAAACCACCCAGGAATAGGAGCCCCGCGTAGCGAACTCCGTAGTTTTTTTTTCAATTTCTTTAATCCCAGCCAGTTGCGTAACAATAGGGTGGCAGGGTTGGCAAAATGCCAGCCCCCGACCCAAGGAGGGCCCCGGCCCAAGAGGCCGCGAGCTCAAATATATCAAAATTAAACTGAGTACAACGTAACGATTTTTACTGATAGGGCCCCATCAAAAGACTGCCACGGGCCCTAGATGGTATAGTTACTTCACTGATCCCAGCACTACTATGGTGGTATGGTTCAGTCCCACCCTACCCCCAGGGGTAGTGCCAGGGGTATGGTATGGGTCTGAAGGATTTTGATTGCGTCTACTTAAAAGCTTGATTCTTTCACAGCTTTAACGTATCGCAGACCTTAGTATTTGGTATCAATTTCAATTTTATATCTCTGCGCGTTCCTGAGAAAAAGGTTTTGAAGGACAGACAGACAGACGGACAACGAAGTGATTTTATAAGCGTCAATTTTCCTTAAATCATGCTAAACGTGGACTTAAGGTTTTGTTACCTTAGGCTCTGTCTATCCCGTAAGGGATAAAGACATGTATGAATTAGTGGCGTAACTATAACGTCTGGGGCTGGCAAATTCGTCAGATGGCTCCTTCCTCAATATAAAGAAGTGCATCAGCGCCCTTCTGTGCTCTAAACCAAGCCAGTTCGGGGCCCTGTAGAGCTAGGGGCCCGTGGCATTTTGCCACCCCTGCCACCCTATAGTTACGCCACTGGTATGAATGTCCTTTTTCCTTTAGAAGTACGGAATTCTGTATCACCCAACCATACCCGATGACATTGAATATACAGGAAATTAAGTCGTTTCCGTTATCGCAACAAATAGTAAAAGCAGAATGTTTTGTGTATGTAAGTAACCAATGTAAAAGGACTTCACACTGCCTACATTTTGCTTGGGAAGCAGGGTCTGCTAACACTGGATTATGTTTCCTTGCCGAATTTGTCGCGGAAGCCTCAGTGCGCGAGGCCGACTCGCACTTGGCTCGTTTTTTTAAAACAGTAAGTAAATGCTTTGTTGTACAAATATAAAGTAACAGACACAATACACACAAAAGCAAACATTAAACACTAGCTGTTGCCCGCAACTCCGTCTGCATAGAATTCGTTTATCTCTATCCCGCAGGAATTAGCCTGTGTTAATGTAGGATATCAGCTATCTCCGTTCCAAATTTTATCCAAATCCATTCAGTAGTTTTTACGTAAAAGAGTAACAAACATCCATCCATCCATCCATCCATACTTACGCCGATTAATGCGTGTTTTTTTATTTATTTATTTAATGCTATTATATTAAACAACTGCGCCTGCGTTTATATTTAAGCCTATGTTCATATATTTAAGACTAGCTGTTGCCCGCAACTTCGTCTGCATAGAATTCGTTTATCGCTATCCCGCAATTACGCAATTTTCCGGGATAAAAAGTAGCCTATGTTATTCCAGACTATAATCTATGTTCCAAATTTCATCCAGATCTGTCCAGCCGTTCAGGCGTGAAAGAGTAACAAACATCCAAACATACTCACAAACTTTCACATTTATAATATTAGTAGGATATGCACAAAGGCGAACTTATCCCTATAAGGGATCTCTGCCAGTGTTGTTGAGTAGTGCGTTGTAAGTATAAATCAAACTTACCTATCACAGCCAGAAGCAAAACAAACTTGATCATGAGAACAGCGATTATTTTTCCTTATTTACGCGACCAGTCCGTCTCGGCCTCAAAGATGGTGGGAACTGGATAGGTTAGGCACAAAATACGATGTAAGTATAAATAAACAGAAACATAATACCAGTTTAATAAAGACAACCGGCCAAGTGCGAGCCGGGCTCGCGTACGAAGGGTTCCGCGACATCCTACTAATATTATAAATGTGAAAGTTTGTGAGTATGTTTGGATGTTTGTTACTCTTTCACGCCAGAACCGCTGGACAGATCTGGATGACATTTGGAACATAGATAGATTATAGTCTGGAATAACACATAGGCTACTTTTTGTACCGGAAAATTGCGTAATTCCTGCGGGATAGCGATAAACGAATTCTATGCAGACAAAGTTGCGGGCAACAGCTAGTATTTTTATATAAATGCGAATGTAAGTTCATTTGTTACGGTTTCACGCGAAAACTACTTTATCTGCGCTACTAAAGACGTTATCTGCGCGGACAAAGTCGCAGGCAAAAGCTAGTTATCTATAAAAAAAAACAAAATAAATCATGTCAGTTGTATGGGAGCCCCCCTTTAATATTATTTTTATTCATACATAAATCACGTCTTTATTCCTTACGGGGTAGACAGAGCCTAAGGTAACAAGACCTTAAGGCCACGTATAGCATATCTAGTTGTAGGCGTATAGGTGGAAAGGGGAATCAAAATAGTGATGGGTTGCTAGCCGCATCGCCTATAAAATGATTCCTAAGATTTTTGCCCTTTTCGATGGGTTTTTACCATCTGCGCGGGAAGAGAAGCATCTGAAACATTCGGTTTTTTCTTTGCTCCCAGACCAGCATGGAAGTATTTTTATTCAGTTTTTAGTTTTTCTTCCATGCTGGTCTGGGAATGAAGAAAAAACATAGAATGTTCCAGTTGCTTCTCTACCCGCGCAATTGGTAAAATAAAAGCACATCGAGGGAATGGGCGAAAATCATAGGAATTAGGAATCAATGTTATAGGCGATGAGTCTAGCAACCCATCACTATTTTGATTCCATTTTCCACCTATACGCCCACAATCTTGCTAAATGTGGCCTGTAGGTACCTGTTACCTTAGGCTCTGTCTACCCCGTAAGGGATAAAGACGTGATTTGTGTGTGTGTGTTTTTAGTATTTGTTGTTATAGCGGCAACAGGAATGCATCGTCTGTGAAAATGTAACTGTCTAGTTATCACGGTTCATGAGATACAGCTGCTGACAGACGGATGGACAGCGAAGTGTTAGTAGGGTCCCGTTCTTACCCTTTGGGTATGGAACCCTAAAAACAAGGGTCAAGTGAAACGGACTCGCACACTGAAGGTTCGATACAATTTCGGCAAGTGAGTATAAAATCCAGTTAGCAAAGGCCTACTTTTAAGCAAAATGTAGGCAGTGTGAGGTCATTTTATACTGGTTACTTACATAAGGCACACAGGCATAAAAATATTCAGTTTTTTAACTGACTTCAACAGTAGCGTAACTATAACGTCTGGGGCCCGCGGCAAATTCGTCAGATGGGGCTCCTTCCTCAATATAAAGAAGTGCATCAGCGTCCCTTCTGTGCTCTGAACCAAGCCAGTTCGGGGACCCGTAGAGCTAGGGGCCCCTGGCATTTTGCCACCCCTGCCACCCTATAGTTACGCCACTGCACTTCAAGAAAGGAGCAGGTTAACTGTCCGGTTTTTATAGTATTTGTTGATATAGCGGCAATGTAACAGAAATACATGAAAGAAATTGTGAAAATGTCAACTGTCTAGCTACCACCGTTCATAAGATACAGCCTGGTGACAGACGGACTGACAGACAGACGGACAGTGGATTAGTAAAGTCCCGTTTTTACCATTCGGGTACGGAACCCTGAAAAAGGAGGTAATCGTATTTTTTATGTTTGTTACCTTAACTTCGTTGGCTAAGTAAAGTTTTTGGAAGAGGTGCAAATTATATTTTTTTTCGATAGTCGACGTCTTAATAATCCAGGAACTGCAGCTCTTTTATTTTTATTCCCTATTATTAATGAGATATAATTTTTTAAATGCTCGATATGACATTTGTGAGATTTAACGGCCGAAAAGCTCTGTTGCCTAGAACTAGCTTGTAATAAAAAAAAACTACGTCAACTGTCACGTTTGACGTTGTCAAAAAATAATACCGCGGTTCTGTTTATTTGCGTTTGCGTGTAATCAGTGTTAGCAGTGTGTTTTTTAATGATATTTCAACGACCTCAGCACAACCCCTGGACTTTCGATATTGCCGCACTTCTCTTCGACCTTTGCACGATATTTGGACTACGATTTCAGCTACTTTCGACGACTTAGGCACTGCTTCTTGGACTTTTGGACTTCTACACGAGTATAATGGATTTGGTCGATCCCCAAAGCACTGCAGAGGAAATGAAGTATTACAGGGATGTACTCCAATGCTTTGTACCGTCGTGTAAGAAGTATAGACGGGATTTTCCAAATTCCGTGTATTTGAGCTTACCAAAAGCTTTACAAGCGACTTGGTGCCGAACTCTAGATATCAACTGTCCGAAACGGAACTTGTATGTCTGTGAGGAACATATCAATGTGAGTATATTGCAGTTAATGTCGCTGTAAGAAATTAAGAGTATTGAATGTAGTAAAATGCTTTTCTTATATTTACAGATTGAGGAAGATTGCTACAAAAGTAAATCTGGCAAGTTACGCCTAAAAAATACTGCAAACTTGATATTAACCAAAACATACAATGAGATTGTAAGTATCAGCTAGGTGTCTTATTTTATAATTTGTAATTCTTCTCCACTATATTAATTAACAAGTTTATATAAATGTTCAATGTGTTATTATGAACGTAAACACAGGATATTTATCCCTTGCCTATTGTACAGTTACCTACTAAAAATAAATCAATTTTTACACCTTAGTTCATTGCTACACCTATTGTTTTATTTGGTGAATCTTCTCCTGTCTTCTTAAGGCAAAAAATTAAGTGTTAAATGGATGCTCATATGTACTTAATTATGTGCTTATTTTTAGGAAATGTCGAATGATGAAAGCAGCCTAACGGAACAGCCACTGGAAAACACAAAAGATCTGGCTACTATGTCAAAGCAGTTACTGCAACATGGGACCAATCCATATTCAAAGGTAAAATTATGTACCTGTATAAAAAGAAAAATCAAGTGACCGATTGAGCGATAACAATTTTTCTATGGTAGGAACCATAAAACCCTACATAGTAAAAAGTTGTCAAAATTGTGAAAGTGTAAAACAATATAAAAGCTAGTTGTTATTATAAAGGGCTAGTTTGTAAAATTAATTTGATTCTTTTTTTCCAGTGTGATTCTTCAACTCAGACCCAAATCATATACTCAAACAAAGCCGTTATGGTGAAACCATCAGTAAAATGTGTAGCCTGTTCAGCTAATATAAATGTCTCACTTATTGCTGAAAAAATCATGCCAAGCAAACCATCATCTTCAACTGCAAGTCGTTCATCAACACCAACATTATATGAACCCTCTAGCCCCTCATCGTCAAGCTCAACCAAGGAGACAGTAAAGGAAGGGAATGATATGTCAGGACGTACACATATCTTAAGAATTATTAAGGAAAACCCCAAAATGTATCTTGGTCTTCCTAAGTCATATTTTTGGTTGATAATTTTTTTAGCCAAACAATGCAAATTACGCCCCCTGCATGTCATTATCACCTTATTTAAATTAAAGCAAAATGACACAATACAAAGAATAAGTCATCACTTTCATTTAAGTCAAGTGACATTGCAAGAGCTGTTAAGAATTTGTATACCGCATCTGGCAACTTATTTACAAATGTTTATATACCTGCCAGAATCCATCATGATTAAAAAAACATTGCCCCCTGTTTTTAAAGTGAGGTTTGCTAACGTACAATGCATACTTGACTGTTTCGAGATCCAGATTGAAAAAGCCTCAAATCCTGTTATGCAATCAAGGACATGGTCACAGTATAAATCATGCAACACATTAAAATACTTGATTGCATGTTGCCCAAATGGCTTCATATGTTATATTTCGAAGGGTTATGGAGGAAGGATTTCTGACAAAGCTATTACTGAATGTAGTGGCTTTGTCGATATTCTTCCTCCGGGGGCTGTGGTTTTAGCCGATCGAGGCTTCAAAGGCATAGAAACTCTCCTATCGCAGAGACACGTGAAACTACTTCGGCCCCCAAGTGTTTCCTCACAGGAAACGCCAACCAAAAAGGAGGTGATCCAAACCAAAATTATTGCCAGCTTGAGGATACATGTGGAACGTGTGATAAGGAGATTGAGGGAATTTGCCTTTTTAAAGCCTCACTCGGTTATAAACCATAACCATGTCAGATATGTGGACGAAGCAGTTATTATAGCATGTGCTTTAGTCAATTTGCAAGGCGACATAATAAAAATACAATAATTTTTGCTTTGTTTTATTTTAAAATGTACAAATTAGTTATAAATATAGACTTTTTAACAAAAATCTTTTTGAAAGACCTATCCAACGAAACCTGATGTGGTATATAAGAAAAAAATCACCATACTGTACACACATACACAACACATAAATCACGTCTTTATCCCTTGCGGGGTAGACAGAGCCTAATACTGTACAGTTGAACAAACAGAATTGCATACCTCTGTGGAACATTTTTATCATAAATTACACAATGATTTCTTTGGACGTATGAGTAAGGTTTCGACTGTACCTCTTCTACATAAAGTCATAATTTAGCTGGGGTTCATGATAACACACATCAGAAGTCAGAATGGGGTCCTCATATATTATGAAAATGAAACATCCTTCGGAACTTAGTCTATCTTAGTACAGATTTAGCCCATGGTAGTCAGACCTTTGTTATCCTTACTAATATTATAAATGCGAAAGTAACTCTGTCTGTCTGTCTGTTACCTTTTCACGCTTAAACCGCTGGGCCGATTTGGTTGAAATTTGGTATACAGATAGTTTGAGTCCCGGGAAAGAACATAGGATAGTTTTTATCCCGGAAAATTGCATAGTTCCCGCAGGATAGCACAGCCCAAACCACTGGAATTTTTCAAATTTAACGCGGAACAGATTCACCGGGTCAGCTAGTATAGTATAACGGCTAAAGGCATCCATAGAGAAACTCCTTTATACTATGACGAAGGTCTGGCTATCATGGGATTTTTCTCCAATATATTTAGGACAAAGCGTTAAGTAAAATTTTGGGATAAATCGCATTTTTCCAAAACTTTTCTGATCTTTCTAACAAATTGTTGGCATAAGCCACGTCAAACTTAACCCATTTTATTTCGATTTTTTTGTTGTGTTCGAAATCTGGGTCAGCAACACAAAAAGCACACTTTTTATATCCTGTGGCCAGCATTTGGAACTGGCATTGAGCCAAAAATTTTTCTTTTATTTTATTTTTATCTAGATAGTTTTTCACGGTTTTAGCAGTGCTAGGGCATTTTACTTCAACAATGAAGTCATTGGCTACACCATCAGGCGAAGCTCCACTAAAAAAATTAATTAAGTGAAATCCACATTCTTCAATGTGGACCCCCAATAGCCGTTCAACTTCTTTTATTATTGGTTTTTCTAATATTTTTCCTCTCTTCATTGCTTTGGTATCATAAATCTTGTAACCACCAAGAATTTGTTCCACAAGAGAGCCATCAGGTGTGTCACAATGACAAGCTTCATGTACTTTTGATGCTGTTATTCGGCCCTGTCTTATGCTATGCCATAACTTTGACTCTGCCTGCTTTTTAGTGCTTTTTGCTATTTGATTTTGCACAGATTGAGGCACAGATACGTTACTTTTAAAATATTCAAAACTGTGATTATTAGTTTTAGTTGCAAAATCAAGTATCATGTCAAATATACACCATTTTGTCAAACCATTATCATGATCTGGTAAAAATGACAAAATCAGAGAGTCCCCAATTTTTCTTTTCTTACATTCTTCATAAAATGCATTGAGTTTCTCCGGATCTCTTGGTCCTAGTTCTATTCCTCTTTTCTTGGATGGAAAAATATCCTTGGAGGATATTGGCTGTGTTCCCTCACTGGCTAATCGTGGTTTAGCCCAATAACATTCTATGGATGTAGATGATGGTTCTGTAGATTTTTTTTGTAACCAATATAACACCACCAATGTGTGTTTACATCCACCTGAAAGTAAAACAAATCAATGAAAATATTTATAATCCTCATTAACCATAAATATTTACTCTATAGTGTAAGTATTTACCAGCTGATGCAGGACAACCATCACATGTTGCATCAATTATATTACTATTCGCCTCTTCTAAATGAATAGTCACAAGATAATATTTCATCCTTATTTTGTGCTCCGGAACAACTTTGGCCCTGACAACGCATTCAGTGCTCCCTCTTTTAATTTCAACATAACCTACTGCATTATCAACATAACCACCTCTGGATGACCTAAAATGCAATGGAAAACATTATAACACAAGATCTTTCATCATTATCATCTGCCTATTTATGTCCCACTGCCTGTGCCCGGCTTATTTATAACCAAATAAATGATTTTGATTTAATTTGATGCACAACAATACACTATGTATATACATGTTAAATATTTGTAATCATAATTAATTATTATATGCATCAGAATGTATGTGAAATTCGCCAGTACGTACATGAGTGTCTTCACACCTCTTATTTCAGCAACATTGTGCTTATCGTTTGTGTGGAAATATTCCATTATCATGAACATATCCATGTGTGGCAAGTTTCTTGAATCCGCTCGTACAAATTCGCTCATTTTGTGATCAATAGCGAAGCCTCAGTATTATAAAAATCAGTCCAAAAGTCAAGGCGGGGGTCGTCGCAAAGCAGAAAAACGTTGTCCAAGAAGCAGTGCCTAAGTCGTCGAAAGTAGCTGAAATCGTAGTCCAAATATCGTGCAAAGGTCGAAGAGAAGTGCGGCAATATCGAAAGTCCAGGGGTTGTGCTGAGGTCGTTGAAATATCATTAAAAAACACACTGCTAACACTGATTACACGCAAACGCAAATAAACAGAACCGCGGTATTATTTTTTGACAACGTCAAACGTGACAGTTGACGTAGTTTTTTTTTATTACAAGCTAGTTCTAGGCAACAGAGCTTTTCGGCCGTTAAATCTCACAAATGTCATATCGAGCATTTAAAAAATTATATCTCATTAATAATAGGGAATAAAAATAAAAGAGCTGCAGTTCCTGGATTATTAAGACGTCGACTATCGAAAAAAAATATAATTTGCACCTCTTCCAAAAACTTTACTTAGCCAAAAATTATTCGATAGGTAATAGTAGGTACCCTTACTTCCTGTTTTTTTAACCTGCTATGGGTGGTGTAGGGGCACGCGTCACGGAATGTCGAGGATCCGGGTTCGATTCCCGGTCATAGCTCTACTTTTCGGATTTTTCTATGTATTCTAAATTTCAGTGTCGTTGAGAAATTTAAAATTATTCGAGTAAAATTTTCACGTTTACGTGATAAGAAAAACGGGGCTCGGCTAGCACGAGTGCGCGCGAGATACCCGTATTTCTCTTATTTTTCGTTCGACGACGAATCAGGAACAAATCGTTGAAAAAGTAGTGCTTCCTTTGTTATGCCCAGAGATGTATCAGATACTCTAAATAAAGTATCTGAAATACAAAATGCAAGATAGGTACTTTACAAAAAAGTATTTCAGATACAGAATATAAATAATTTTCTAAAAAGGTATCTGAAATACTAGATACAAAATAGGTACCTATCTTTCAAATACTTTTTAAAGATAAAATACGTCACACCGGGCCAAAAAGTGGCTTTTTCGCCCTCTACGCGTACGAAAAAAGCCGCTTTTTAGCCAAGTGTTGACATAAAATTATGTAAACTACACGGGAGATAAAAAATAAAGCCCTCGATTGCATATTAAGACCCTCGCCTCGCCAAACCTAAGGCCCCTAAGGGTAATATTTCGGTAGCCAGATTCTATCAACAAAATTTTTGAACGACGCTCTGCGTTCAGTTGCATTCGGAAAGAAAATCTTCGAAGTTTATTTTAGTAAAAGTATCTTAGGGAATATAGTATCTTCAAAATACTAAGATACCAGGAAAATATATCTAAATACAAGATACAAAATATATTTTTTTTAAAGTACCTATTTCAAATACAAGGTATAAATACGTATTTTGTATCTTGTATCTGTATTTTAGATACTTTTATCTAAGATACATCACATCTCTGGTTATGCCGCTCCTTTTTTTTTACGGCTATGCCTTTTCATTGAGCCAGCGTCATGTCGATTTATCTTTAAAAAAATCAGCGAGGGCCAAAAAGAATCAGTTGCTATTCCTGAAAAAGGAATTAAAACAAAACCAAACCAAATTTCTAAATGTCAGTGAAAATTAGAACACAGAAAAATCCGAAAAGTAAAACTATGGCCGGGAATCGAACCCGGATCCTCGTCATTCCGTGACGCGTGCTATACCACTACACCACCCATAGCAGCAGGTGTAGGTACGGGAGTTTGTAATTGTGTCGTACAGGCACATCATTCAAACAGATGACGCTTAGCGACAAAAAAATCGCATAGTAACAAAGGTCACGTGATATCTAGTAACGGGTAGAAAAATTCGGAGACTACCCACCTGCTATGGGTGGTGTAGGGGTATAGCACGCGTCACGGAATGGCGAGGGATGGGTTCGATTCCCGGCCATAGCTTTACTTTTCGGATTTTTCTGTGTTCTAATTTTCACTGACATATTTTAGAAATTTAATTTCTAACGGTAAAACCGTAAAAGTAAACATAATAATTGTGGGGTAACTCTACAGACGCCAAAAAAGCGTTTTTACTTCAAAAAAAATGCATGAGGGCGGTATGTGGCGCTCAGATGACCGACTCATGCAGACCATTGTTCAAAAAATGTAAAGTGCTGCCTTTACCAGCACTGTATCTGTTTGAGGTTTGCCTTTTTGCAAAGAGGAATATTGGTATGTTCAGGATACAACAGTCAAACCCCAGGAAAACTTCCAGGTACCATGGGCTCAACCTGGTAGTTCCAACTAGTAAATCAGCACACTACCGAAACAGTATCTTGAGCATGTCAGTAAAAGCTTTCAACCACCTACCAAATAAAATTAAGACTCTTAACCTTCCAGAGTTTAGGGCACGGCTTTTTGACTATTGCTTGGAAAGGATGTACTATAGTGTTGGTGAACATATTGAGACTGGACATTTGTGACATCATAATTTACATACTTACATTTTGTCTTAACTTTAGTTATCTTATTGCATTTCCTAACTTAATTATCTTGAATTATATGTACATTGTGTTGTGACATTATTATGATTGCTGATTCATGTGCGATATTCCAATCTTCTAATTAACATATCACATAAAGTACCTATTCTGTTAACTTTAAGCACTTAGTTTGTAAGGTTAAATATTGTATGCTGGACCCCGGCAGATTGTGACGTACCTACTAAAATTAATAATAAGAACCTATATGTATACTAACTCACAATCTATCAATAAAAATATTTGAATTTGAATTTGAATTTGAATTTGAATTTGAATAATCAAGAAAAAAAAATTATAGTAAACCAAACCAAATAACCCAGAAAAAGGAACTAAAACAAAACCAAACCAAATCAAATACCCCAATGTACCTATGCCGCTCCTTCACTGCTTCACAGATTCACCCCCGCCTACCTCACCTCACCTCCCTTATCTACCAACCGTCATTTTTGACACTTGATACTTTCCCAAAGTAGATGGATGGGGGTTACCTCCGCGTGTGGTCAAGGGCTGCGGTTCCTTTTTGGATCCGTCCGAGGGGAAGAGCAGTGCTGGGTCCGGTGCACCCTGGGCATCGTTTAATGATTTCCTGGCAGATTCTGAGGGATATCGTTATCCGTTGGCTAAGAGCCCGACAGGGGGGGTCTTTTGACCGTGTTCTACCGTCCAACGTTGCCGACATTTTTGTCACAAGATTTTTGAATACTGTATTTATTACTTTGACATTGGCGAAATCATTGCATCGATCGATGGGGCCATATTAAAAAAGAAGAAGAAGATGGTTTCTGTCCAATGGGACAACTTGGTCAGTGTCAAGGTGAAGTGTTGAGCGGCATGGCGTTGGTTCAAAACTAGGGTTGTAACGGAAGTCTTCTTAGCGGAGGCGGATGCGGAAGTGAGGAGTTTGCCTCCGCGGATACGGAGGTAAACGGAGGAGGATGCGAAGATGAAAGAGACACACACACACACACACAAATCACGTCTTTATCCCTTACGGGGTAGACAGAGCCGAAGCTAACAAAACCTTAAGGCCACGTTTAGCATGATTGTGAGCGTATAGATGGAAAATGGAATCAAAATAGTAATAGGTTGCTAGCCGCATTGCCTATACATGATTCCTATTTTCGCCCATTCCTTCGATGGGCTTTTACCATCTGCGCGGGAAGAGAAGCAACTGGTACATTCTATGTTTTTTCTTTGCTCCCAGACCAGCATGGAAGTTGAAAGAGAATGTGTAAAAAATAGTAACTTTCGGTTCATTGAACTCAAATGTTTTCGCCTTCATCGTGTGACTTAAATAAACAATTACTTTGTACTAAATCGCTCAAAACAATCGCGGTTCAAACAATTACATTGCAACTTCGCACGTCCAAGCTACTTAACAGGTTGAGAGAGAGAGAGAGAGAGAAACATTTATTTACACACATTCGATACACGTAGATATATATCTAATAGGATATATTGGCAGAGTGCAAAGCGGGTGGAGGGGGTAGCCTAAACGATCACAGCGCTCGCTACGGCTAAAATTGTCATTTTTGTCGCTGACTTGAGCTGTCAAATCCATATTGCAGTAAACATTTTCTAATCGTTTTTGAGATAAAAATATGGTCCTGGTAAGATGTGTTGTCGTGAATTGTAATAACACCAAGAAGAATAGAGACTGTAAATTTTACCAATTTCCAAGACCATGGTGGAAACGAGACCAAAGAAATAAGTGGATATATGCCGTAAGAAAAAAAAAGTAAGTTACCTAACCTCTAAAATTTCACTGAAAACAACAATTTTAATATTATTGGCAATAATGTTACTGACTACCATTGTCCAAAATTGTGTAATATAGTAAAATAACACAAGATTTCATTAATATTTTTCACAATATTTACTTACTTCTTGTTTGACAGCGGTGACAATATTGTCCATAATGGCCGCCTGTCACGTGGCGCTGTCGTCGCGCACGGTCCCAATATCGTGTTCCCGCCAAAAGCGATCGGACGGCTGCGTCATCGAGCGTTTCTTGCGCGTCAATCTGCGCGTTCTGTGATCATGAGATTTATGACGTATATAAACCTCCGTTGGGCTGCGAGTCGGGTTACCTCCATGTGATCAAGAGCTGCGGTTCCTATTTGGATCCGTCCGGGGGAAGAGCAGTGCTTGGTCCGGTGCACCCTGGCATTGGCTAATGATTTCCTGGCAGTTTCTGAGGGATATCATTGACCGCTGGCTAAGAGCCCGACAGGGGGGAGGGGGGTCTTTGACCATTACCGTACAACGTTGCCGACATTTTGTCACAAGATTTTTTAATTATATTTTTATTACATTGACATTGGCGAAGTTGTCGCTTTAACGACTTGATACGCCACAAAGAAGTACCTTCGTTGCAACACCGCAATAAAATGCGGTGGAGGAGATACGATTTTTTGCGGAACTTCCGCAGTATCGGAAGCGGAGGCGAAGTTCCATTACACACGAAGTATTAGGCCAGTGCGTGAGGCCAATTATAGTTTAACCATTTTGAACCCGCGACCTACGCAACCGGTTACTAGAATGGTATGAAGATTGCAGCTAATCTTAGTACTACGTACGATTACAAACCCATAAGTGGCCAACACAAATAATAGAGGAATAAACCAATAGAGTGCGGGCCATTGACAAGGTCTCAGATTTTTGTCGGAACTTTTCAACAGGTTGGTTTGGTACACTAGCGTTTTCCAAAAAAAAGTCCGCATGAACATTTTTCCAGAATTTAATCGAATAATTTGAGTTTTTCTTACTCACGATCGTTTACCCTATCGAAATTATCATACAATAAAATAATAAATAAAAATTTACAACAAGCTGCCACCTAATTTATTGATTTTGCCACAGAAAAACTTTAAAAAAGCGCTCCTGAAATGGCTCTCAGATAAGATTTTTTATAGCTTACAAGAATATTTTGCATGTAAATAATAATTGTGTTATATTTGGCACCAAAAAGTTTGAGAACCACTGACCTAAGGCATTTTTCTTTGTACTATATTGGTTAATTCTTCTATGCTGACATCACGACTCTGCGTGTTTATTAATACGGTAACAGAACATTATAACATTAAGTTAGTGCGACGTCCGTCTCATTCTATAACGAACAGTAAGAAAAAGACGGGTAGCTAGCCTATCTCGCGCGCGACACAACTCTCGTGCACACTTGTGCTAGCCGTGCTGAGACTTCCATATAAAGCATAGATATACATAACTACATACATAAATATAATATAAAATATAATAATAATAATATAATATAGCCTTTTTATTCCGAATTCGCTACAATTTCATTTTTGTTGTTGTGGTTGTTTTTATTATTAAATTGTCGCGTAATTCGGCGTGCCTCATGGCATAGGCCTCCTCCGTGTATTGGAGGGTTTGGGCTATAGTTCCCACGCGCGCCCAGTGCGGATTGGGAACTTAACACACACCATTGAATTTCTTCACAGATGTGTGCAAGGTTTCCTCACGATGTTTTCCTTCACCGAAAAGCTCATGGCAAATTTCAAATGTAACTTTCGCACATAAATTCCGAAAAACTCAGAGGTGCGCGCCCGGGATTTGAACCCACGACGCTCTGCTTGAGAGGCCACAGGTCAAACCACTAGGCTACCACTGCTTTTAATATAAATATAAATATAATATAAATATAATATAAAATATAAATATCTTGGGACAAATTACACCAATTGACCCAGCCCCAAACTAAGCAAAGCTTGTACTATGGGTACCAGGCAACGGATAAACATAATTATATGATGTAGATAAATACATAATGAAATATATACAACATCCATGACTCGGGCACAAACATTCGCATTCATCATACAACTGTCTGCCCCTACCGGGATTCGAACCCGGGACCTCTAGCTTCATAGTCAGGGTCACTAACCCCTAGGCTATCCGGTCGTTATGGTGTGGATAATGCGCCTTATGCATCCACCCGGTACGGGGTTACCGGAGGTATCTATGTGAGGCTCTCGCGCTACGGCAGGCGTACCCACTAAAAACCACACGGATTCCCTATTCGATCGTATGTGAGGCGTTACGGCACTCGGTGTCACCGCGACGCCCCACGACCATCCCGGGATGGGCTTCCCTCTTTGCGGCACCTGTGCAATGCAGGTTTGGGAATTCCCGCCCTCCCCCGCTGGTGCCGCTTGGATTTTTTATAGAGGTTGTCTCCTCGTGGCCCCCGTCTTGAAAAAGACGGCGGCCCATGTTCCCGGCGCCTACGGGCCGGGGTTACGTGTTGGCCAATTGTGGCCGAAGCCACGCCGCTCCACGATCGCATCCCTTACGGGGCGCACCGCTCCGACAGCAGGCTTATGCCCCCCCCCCCCCTGAAGGCAGCGGCGAGTTGGAGAGCCCGTCATACCTCCGTTCGTGCTGCCCCGAGCGCGGAGATGCATAAGGCGCATTTTCCACACGTTAAAAAAAAAAAAAAACCTTATGCCCCCGACCCTCACGTCAGCTCTCACACCCTCATGTACTGCTCTGAAAGCAGAGCGGTACCGAAGACATGATCGCATCCGTCACCAAAAGCAACCGTGGGTGAGACCCTCTAGATTTTTTATAGATGCTTACTCCTCGCGGCCCCCTGTCTTGAAAAAGACCGCCGACGTTATTTGCAAATAGGCCGCCAAGCAGTGGCGTAACAATAGGCTGGCAGCACTGGCAAAATGCCAGGGGCCCCCGACCCAAGAGGGCCCCGGCCCAAGAAGCCGCGAGCTCAAAAATATTAAAATTAAACCGAGTACAACGTGACGATTTTTACTGATAGGGCCCCATCAAAAGAATTTGCCACGGGCCCCAGATGGTATAGTTACGCCACTGCCGCCAAGGGCTCTTTTGCTTGTCTTTCTTTGAAACCACCAGCGCATTCGGAAAGACCGTCATTGCCAAGGAGAATGCGCCGCAAGAAACTTGGTAGAAAGTCATTTTTTCAAAATAAAATACATATATTAGTTACTTAAAGTCTACTTATTTATTTTTTTAAGTTTTTAAAATTAATTTTGTATTGTAGAGTCATTCGGGGTAACAGCACGCGGTGGGTAAAAGTACGCAGTGGTCCGATCTCCGACAGGGGTGGGGGGGCCGAGGTCTGTGTTTGTAAAACAGAGTGGCGCTACTGTCGCCGTTTAGGAGCCACACGCCGCGCCGACGCAATCTTAGTACTGGTCGCGACACGTCGCCGAATATTTGTAGCACGCTTATTTCGTTTAATTTTTGTGCCACGGAAAAGTGTGCTGTAGTTAAATGGATAGCTCTGTGCCAGTAAGTATACTATATTTCTATTGTTCATTTAATGTAGTTTTTATGTAAGTTTATCATATTCGTAAAAAGTATTTAACGTGTGTGTTGTGACTGATTATTTGGTATATTTGCCGATTGGGGTAAGAGTACGAGATTAATAGTACGCACGCGTACTTACCCCCGTTGCGTACTTATACCCCAAATGAAATAAAAATATCAAAAAAATTTCAATCTTTCAGAATACACCAAAATGCCGAGAAATTACATAAGGAAGGCCCCTGAGCGGACCCTCATCTCAGATGACCAAATAATGAAGGCGAAAAACATCGGGTCAAGAGTACGCATTGGAAAAGTTTTCAGTTAAGCCTATGTAGGGCTAAAACTAATTAATCTTGATGGAAAATTTTCTTAAATAGTGAAAATTAATTGAATATTCTACAGATTTAATATCATAACATGCCAATTATACAATTCTTTATAGGTCTGGGAGGCCATCAAAAAAAAAATGCGTGCTCTTGACCCGAATGACTGCGTACGTTTACCCCGCGTGCGTAACTTTACCCTAAGACTTGCGTAATTTTACCCACACATCGGTTCAAGAGTACGCATTGGAAAAGTTTTCAGTTAAGCCTGTGTAGGGCTAAAACTAATTAATCTTGATGGAAAATTTTCTTAAATAGTGAAAATTTATTTAATATTCTACAGATTTAATATCATAACATGCCAATTATATACTTCTTTATAGGTCTGGGAGGCCATCAAAAAAAAAGTGCGTGCTCTTGACCCGAATGACTCTACGCTTCGCATAAAGTCGACCGTGGACATGCAAATTAAAAATTAAAAACGCATAATTCTACCTACGATCATAGAATATTTTTTACTCCTTATATGACCTCAGGAATACGCTGTTTAAATCTCTGACAACGCTCACACCGTGTATAGAAGTGAGCACATATATTTTTTTAGGTTCGAGGAAAACCTTGAGCACTCCATTTTATTTTAAACTAAGCAGAATCCACATTGTTAGGTATTGAAGGGAGTAACAAATTTAATTTTAGGGTTAAAAAAATACAAAAGTGGAATAAAAAATAAATTAAACTATGGTTAAATTAAAAACTAAACTAAAACTAATCTTAAAATAATATAATTAAAAAAGGAGGGGCCCCCGTGGCATAGTTCCACAGACGCTGGCAGCATTCCCCCTTTGGACAGCGATACTAATACGCTGTCCAAGGAAGCTGCCAGCTCTGCGGGCACCCGTAGCGTCTATTAGCCTCTTCAAGGAAAAACATAGAATGTACCAGGTACTTCTCTTCCCGCGCAGATGGTAAAAACCCCTCGAAGGAATGGGCGAAAATCTTAGGAATCATGTTACAGGCGATGTGGCTAGCAACCCATCAATATTTTGATTCCCCTTTGCATTCATTTTCTCACAACCATGGTAAACGTGGTCTTTAGGTCTTGTTACCTTAGGCTCTGTCTACCCCGTAAGGGATATAGACGTGATTTATGTATGTATTAATTAAACATCGGATGCAGTGTGGCAGGAGCTTTAGTCAGTATAGATTTCAAATTCGAAGACTCAAGGTGCCAAATATTAAAATGCAATCTAATAATTACGCAAAAAGGTCAAATAAGACATAACAATTAAGTTTACTAAATGGCATCACCTCGAAAATGAAATTAAATATGTTTTAAACAAATAGCTGTATGTTTTCTTTATTACCGAATTTTATTGTCAGGGCTCTCGATATATACATACGAGTACATACATACCATCACGCCCAGGGCCGTCTTAAACTAGGCTGCCCTTGGGCACACAAGACTTCCGGGCCCTTTTGGAAAGTAAAAAAAAGCGAATTGTAATACCTAACATGTCCGACAAAAATGTTTTGAGAATAATTGTGTGAGAGAAATTGTCTGTCCTTCGGGGCCCCCAGAGATATACCTACACAATTTTCAGTGGCGTAACTATACCATCTGGGGCCGGTGGCAAATTCTTTTGATGGGGCCCTATCAGTAAAAATCGTCACGTTGTACTCAGTTTAATTTTAATATTTTTGAGCTCGCGGGCTCTTGGGCCGGAGCCCTCTTGGGTCGGGGGCCCCTGGCATTTTGCCAGCCCTGCCACCCTATTGTTACGCCACCGACAATTTTATAGAAAAAAAACAAGAAAAAAAAACACAGACTTGAAACATAGATCATCAGCGTTGTTGTGTCTACGCAAAAGTGAAACGGTCGCTGGCTCAGCATTACGCTGAGGTGTTAGACAACCTGCAGCACTGATTTTCAGCCAGTGGCCCGATTTTTGAAAGCACATCACTCGAAAGTACCACTCGAAACTGGTATAAATCTTTTATATCTTTAAAACTACAGCTCTAATCAAATTTTTGACTAGTTCACAAGATTAATGAGAGCCGTAAGTATCTTCTAAGCTACTCGTATTTCAAATTCAGCACAATTTTTCACCACTTTCGAGTGATATTTTCACGCATGTGCTTTCAAAAATCGGGCTCCAAAACCGTCTAAAGGTAGCTTTGCATAGAGAACATCGCTTATATGTGTATATTACGTTGCGTAATTTTTATTCTTGCGTCCAACTTTGAACGGCCCGAACAAGCTGTCAGTAAAATACGTTTTAAAACATAGTACCTATCACATTTCGAAATTTGGGCATTGACCCTCTACGCGCCAAACTATGTGGGAGTGGGACAGCTCCATTTTTATAAGCACATCACTCGAAAGTATCATCCGAAATTGGTAAAGAAGGTATTCAGAAACTCGAAGGACGATTTCGATTCGAAGAAGAATTTCGATTGCAGAATCGAATACGAGTTACAGCTTTAATGCTTTTTTTCTACTTCTTTATCTGTGATTTATGTAATCACGAGCACCACTACATATAAGAACACTCATAATAAGACTGGATAATCTATAGTGTTTATTCCCTCTAAAAGCACTTGTTGGCTTATGGCTCTAAAAGTGCTCCATCGATACGTAGGTAAAACTTTTACTGACAATGAGATTTTTTAAATTTGTCCATTCAGACAGGCTGTGGTCAAAAACAATTCTGTCGTTCAGGACCAAATACGGTGGTAAGAAAGCAAACATGATAAAATATTTCAATATATTCAATATTTCAGTATATTTCCAATTGACAATTATGTTTAGGATCCAAGATGGCGCACACAATTTGACACTTGAAAAGAGAATGGTGATGGGTGTCGTTTTCGAGTAATTTGTTTGCTCTGAGCTCAAATTTGGCATATTTTTTTGGATCCAAGATGGCGGATGACATTTTGACAAATTATTAGACAAACGTTAATGGGTGTCGTTTTCGAGTAATTAGGTGGCTCTGATCACGAATTTGGATTAGGTACTTTTTTGGATCCAAGATGGTGGATGACAACTTGACACTTTTGACATAAAAATGTTGATGGGTATCGTTTTCTCGACTAAATGACTTTCTGCCAAGTTTCTTGCGGCGCATTCTTCTTGGCAATGATGGTCTTTCCGAATGCGCTGGTAGTTTAAAAAAAGACATGTAAAAGAGCCATTGGCGGCCAATTTGCAAAAAACTTTGAATTTTGAAACTAAGATATCACATGTATCTACCCTAGCACAGTTTTTAACTATTTCCAAATGAAATTTCTAAGCGACACTGAAAATAAGAACACAGAAAAATCCGAAAAATAAAGCTATGGCCGGGAATCGAACCCGGGTCATCGTCATTCCGTGACCCCTACACCACCCATAGCAGGTAGGTATTTCCAAATGGTTTTTCGCGTGATGTGAATTCAAAAATTGGTCGTTGACCTCGGGTTGACATTTAGCTAAACAAGACGACATAGGTGATCAACATGTGACCTAGTTGCGACTAAGTCTGAGCCTAGTAGGTGGCGCAATGCTGTATTGCATTTTTTTAAATTCGTTTTATTTTGCTTTTTTTACTAGTAATAGTACTTAATCCTACTAATATTATAAATGCGAATGTAAGTTTGTTTGTTACGGTTTCACGCGAAAACTACTCAACCGATTCGATCTTTGAGTAGTTTTCGCTCAAATCAAAATAGTGACGGGTTGCTAGCCGCATCGCCTATAACATGGGTTCTTAAGACTTTCGCCCATTCCCTCGATGGGCTATTACCATCTGCGCGGGAAGAGAAGCAACTGGTAAATTCTATGTTTTTCCTTTTACTCCCAGACCAGCATGCAAGAAATCTTTTATTATTACTCAATTACTCAATAAATATGTTTTATTGGCTTGAGTTTTCATATTCATATCGTGATCTCAAAATTGTGGCATTTGACCTTTTAAACAACGTACTATATTATTATTATTAAATACCAAGTTGAGACGCATCTCAGCGTCTTTAAGGCCAACAAGTCAGTGCTTTTCTGACCGCTGCTGTGTTCTGACACCTTTTTTATTATTAATTACTAAATGTATTATTGTTAATCTGTGTTACATAAATACAAGTTGAAAATGTTAAAGTTTATCTTTGTTCTAGTTCTGTTCGGTAAGTGTTTGAATTTATCGAGACTTTTTATTAGAAACTAGCTGTTACCCGCAACTTCGTCTGCATAGAATTCGTTTTTGTCGCTATCCCGCAGAAATTAGGCAATCCGTTTTTAGAGGATGCCTACGTCATAGTAGCTTTATGCATGCAAAGTCTCAGCCCGATCGGTTTAAAATTGACAAAGTTTCATACAAACTTTCATCCCCTATTTTATCCCCTTGGGGGTACCATTGATCAAAACCCTTTCTTAGCGGATGCCTACGTCATAACATCTACCTGCACGCCAAATTTCAGCCCGATTCGTCAAGTGGTTTGGGCTGTGCGTTGATAGATCACTATGTCAGTCAGTCAGTCACCTTTGAGTTATATATATTTAAACTAGTATTTCGCGTGGGGGCCGCGGGCCCCAAGGGGCCCGCGGAGGGTCCCGTGCCACCCTGTTTTGTTTTAATAATCCTAACCTTTTTTATTTTATTCTTAGGCCGCAATTTCGAATCCGCCATCTTGTGAAAAGCGTTTCGCGTAGGGGCCGCGGGCCCCACGGGACCCGCGGAGTCACCCTGCCACCCTGTTATTTATCAAATATTTCTGACCTTTTTTTACTTTATTCTTTGGCCGCAATTCCGAATCCGCCATCTCGGGAAAAGCGTTTCGCGTGGGGGCCGCGGGCCCCGCGGGACCCGCGGAGTCACCCTGCCACCCTGTTATTTTTCAAATATTTCTGACCTTTTTTTACTTTATTGTTTGGTCGAAATTCCGAATCCGCCATCTTGTGAAAAGCGTTTCACGTGGGGGCCGCGGGCCCCGCGGGAACCGCGGAGTCACCCTGCCACCCTGTTTTTTTTTTCAAATATTTCTGACCTTTTTTTACTTTGTTCTTTGTCCGCAATTTCGAATCCGCCATCTTGGGAAAAGCGATTCGCGTGGGGGCCGCGGGCCCCACGGGACCCGCGGAGGGTACCCTGCCAGCCTGCTTTTTTTTCAAATTTTTCCAGCTTTTTCTACTATATTCTTTGGCCGCAATTTCGAATCCGCCATCTTGGGAAAAGCGTTTCGCGTGGGGGCCGCGGGCCCCGCGGGACCCGCGGAGTCACCCTACCACCCTGTTTTTCTTTCAAATATTTGTAAACTTTTTTAGTATATTCTTTGGCCGCAATTTCGAATCCGCCATCTCGGGAAAAGCGTTTCTTTGGCCGCAATTTCGAATCCGCCATATTAGGAAAAGCGATTCGCGTGGGGGCCGCGGGCCCCGCGGGACCCGCGGAGTCACCCTGCCACCCTGTTTTTCTTTCAAATATTTGTAGTATATTTCAATTTGGTATGGCGGCCATCTTGTTTTCGCAATTTTGCAAAAAAATTACCGGTTCACCTATAGGCTGGCTGTTCTGAGCGACTTTAGTTCCGGGCAAACTCGATAGGGCAAGTCGTTGCAGAGAACTGGCCCATGTGTCAGGTCAGTTTCTACGTTCAGGACAGTTTTGCATTTTTTTTGTTCTTGTGATAAAATTTCTTATGCGATGGTACATAAAGTCGAACCCTATTCCTAAAAGCTGCTTTACAACACAAGTGAGCCCATGAGTCTGACATTACTTTGTATGGCGGCCATCTTTGAAAATGGCGGAATCGAAAAATTAAGTATGGCGTTTGAATTTGTGGTCTCGAAGAGCCCCGGATGCAAAATTTCAATCGGATCGGAGTAAATGAAACTTTGGCCGCCATTTTGAATCCGCCATTTTGGAAAAAAAATTAGGTTCATTAAATTACTCCGCTCACTTTGAACGATATTTGTTTGAGCACCACCCACCTGTTGCGACTGGCCTCTGAGATATTTGCGTTTCAATTTTGTATGGCGGCCATTTTGTTTTTGCAATTTTGAAAAAAAAATACTGATTCACCTATTGGCTGGCTGTTCTGAGTGACTTTTGTTCCGGGCAAACTCGATAGGGCAAGTCGTTGCGGAGAGCTGGCCCATGTGTCAGGTCAGTTTCCACATTCAGGTCAATTTTTCATTTTTTGGTACTTAACATAAAATTTCTAAAGCGACGGTGTATAGAATCGAACCCCACCTCTGATGGGTTCCTCAAAACAACAGGTCAAATGTACAGAAATTACTTTGTATGGCGGCCATCTTGGAAAATGGCGGAATCGAAAAATAAAGTATGCCATTTTAATCTGTGGCCTTGAAGAGGCCCGGATGCAAAATTTCAATCGGATCGGATTAAAAAAAAATTTGGCCGCCATTTTGAATCCGCCATCTTGGAAAAAAAATTACTTAGTCAGATTTCCCTCTCAACTCTGAATGACATTTGGTCGAGCACCACCCACCTATCTCGACTGGCCTCTGAGATATTCGCGTTTAAATTTTGTATGGCGGCCATCTTGTTTTCGCCATTTTGAAAAAACTTGGACCGGCTCACCCATTGGCCGGCTGTTCTGAGCGACTTTAGTTCCGGGCAAACTCGACAGGTCGAGCCGTTGCGGGGAACCGCCCCATGTGTCAAGTCAATTTCCACGTTCAGGTCGATTTCGTATTTTTCTGGTGGTCACGGCGGCATTTCTGATGCGATGGTGTACCGAGTCGAGCCCTACCTCTTGTGGGTTCTTCAAAACAGCATGTCAGTGAGTGAGTGAGTCAGTCAGTGAGTGGGTATTCAGCTATATATATTATAACTAGTATTTCGCGTGGGGGCCGCGGGCCCCAAGGGCCCCGCGGAGGTACAGTGTTGCCGTTTTTTTTAATAATTCTAACCTTTTTTTACTTTATTCTTTGGCCGCAATTTCGAATCCGCCATCTCTGGAAAAGCGTTTCGC
Source organism: Pandemis corylana (assembly GCA_949127965.1). Lineage (NCBI taxonomy): Eukaryota > Metazoa > Arthropoda > Insecta > Lepidoptera > Tortricidae > Pandemis > Pandemis corylana. Next base: position 7,236,461 of record OX421875.1, on the reverse strand, counting down.
GTGGGGGCCGCGGGCCCCGCGGGACCCGCGGAGTCACCCTGCCACCCTGTTATTTTTCAAATATTTCTGACCTTTTTTTGCTTTGTTCTTTGGCCGCAATTCCGAATCCGCCATCTTGTGAAAAGCCTTTCGCATGGGGGCCGCGGGCCCCACGGGACCCGCGGAGGGTACCCTACCAGCCTGTTTTTTTTTCAAATATTTCCAACCTTTCTTACTTTATTCTTTGGCTGCCATCTTTGGAAAAGCCTTTCGCACGGGGGCCGCGGGCTCCACGGGACCCGCGGAGGGTACCCTACCAGCCTGTTTTTTTTTCAAATATTTCTAATCTTTCTTACTTTATTCTTTGGCCGCCATCTTTGGAAAAGCATTTCGCGTGGGGGCCGCGGGCCCCAAGGGCCCCGCGGAGGTCCCGTGCCACCCTGTTTAGTTTTAATAATCCTAACCTTTTTTATTTTATACTTAGGCCGCAATTTCAAATCCGCCATCTTGGGAAAAGCGTTTCGCGTGGGGGCCGCGGGCCCCGCAGGACCCGCGGAGTCACCCTGCCACCCTGTTTTTTTTTTCAAATATTTCTGACCTTTCTTTACTTTATTCTTTGGCCGCAATTTCGAATCCGCCATCTTGGGAAAAGCGTTTCGCGTGGGGGCCGCGGGCCCCACGGGACCCGCGGAGTCACCCTGCCACCCTGTTTTTCTTTCAAATATTTCTGACCTTTTTTTACTTTATTCTTTGGCCGCAATTTCGAATCCGCCATCTTGAGAAAAGCGTTTCGCGTGGGGGCCGCGGGCCCCGCGGGACCCGCGGAGTCACCCTGCCACCCTGTTATTCTTTCAAATATTTCTGACCTTTTTTTACTTTATTCTTTGGCCGCAATTTCGAATCCGCCATCTTGGGAAAAGCGTTTCGCGTGGGGGCCGCGGGCCCCGCGGGACCCGCGGAGTCACCCTGCCACTCTGTTTTTCTTTCAAATATTTCTGACCTTTTTTTACTTTATTCTTTGGCCGCAATTCCGAATCCGCCATCTTGGGAAAAGCGTTTCGCGTGGGGGCCGCGGGCCCCGCGGGACCCGCGGAGTCACTCTGCCACCCTGTTTTTCTTTAAAATATTTGTAACCTTTTTAGTATATTCTTTGGCCGCCATCTTGGGAACAGCATTTCGCATGGAGGCCGCGGGCCCCACGGGACCCGCGGAACCCTCCGCGGGACCCTGCCAGCCTGCTTTTTATTTTCAAATTTTTCCAGCCTTTTCTACTATATTCTTTGGCCGCCGTTTTGAAACCGCCACCTTGGAAAAAGTACTTCGCGTGTGGGCCGCGGGCCCCACGGGACCCGCGGAGGGTTTCCTGGCACCCTGTGTTTTTTTTTTCAAATATATCTAACCATTTTTTTACGATATTCTGTGGCTGCCATCTTGGAAACAGCATTTCGCATGGAGGCCGCGGGCCCCACGGGACCCGCGGAGGGTACCCTGCTAGCCTGTTTTTCTTTTTCAAATATTTCTAGCCTTTATTACTATATTCTTTGGCCGCCGTTTTGAAATCGCCACCTTGGAAAAAGTACTTCGCGTGGGTGCCGCGGACCCCGCGGGTCCCGCGGAGGATAACCAACCACCCTATTTTTTTTCATATATTTCTAAACCTTTTTTATCAATTTAGTATGGCGGCCATCTTGTTTTCGCAATTTTGCAAAAAAATTACCGGTTCACCTATAGGCTGGCTGTTCTGAGCGACTTTAGTTCCGGGCAAACACGATGGGGCAAGTCGTTGCGGAGAACTGGCCCATGTGTCAGGTCAGTTTCTACGTTCAGGACAGTTTTGCATTTTTTTTGTACTTGTGATAAAATTTCTTATGCGATGGTGTATAAAGTCGAACCCTATTCCTAAAAGCTGCTTTACAACACAAGTGAGCCCATGAGTCTGACATTACTTTGTATGGCGGCCATCTTTGAAAATGGCGGAATCGAAAAATTAAGTATGGCGTTTGAATTTGTGGTCTCGAAGAGCCCCGGATGCAAAATTTCAATCGGATCGGAGTAAAATAAACTTTGGCCGCCATTTTGAATCCGCCATTTTGGAAAAAAAATTAGGTTCATTAAATTACTCAGCTCACTTTGAACGATATTTGTTTGAGCACCACCCACCTGTTGCGACTGGCCTCTGAGATATTTGCGTTTCAATTTTGTATGGCGGCCATTTTGTTTTTGCAATTTTGAAAAAAAAATACTGGTTCACCTATTGGCTGGCTGTTCTGAGCGACTTTTGTTCCGGGCAAACTCGATAGGACAAGTCGTTACGGAGAACTGGCCAATAAGTCAAGTCAATTTCCACATTCAGGTCAATTTTGCTTTTACTTGTACCTTTGATATAATTTCTAATGCAAAAGTGTATTGAGTCGAACCCCACCTCTTATGGGCTCCTCAAAACAACAGATCAAAGATACAGAAATTACTTTGTATGGCGGCCATCTTGGAAAATGGCGGAATCGAAAAATAAAGTAAACCATTTGAATCTGTGGCCTCAAAGAGCCCCGGATGCAAAATTTAAGTCTGATAGGAGAAAAAAAAAATTTGGCCGCCATTTTGAATCCGCCATCTTGGAAAAAAAATTGCTTAGTCGGATTTCCCCTTCAACTCTGAATGACATTTGGTCGAGCACCACCCATCTATCGCGACTGGCCTCTGAGATATTCGCGTTTCAATTTTGTATGGCGGCCATCTTGTTTTCGCCATTTTGAAAAATCCTGGACCGGCTCACCCATTGGCCGGCTGTTCTGAGCGACTTTAGTTCCGGACAAACTCGATAGGTCGAGCCGTTGCGGAGAACCGCCCCATGTGTCAAGTCAATTTCCACGTTCAGGTCGATTTCGTATTTTTCTGGTGGTCGTGGAAGCATTTCTGATACGATGGTGTATAGAGTCGAGCCTTACCTCTTACGGGTTCTTCAAAACAGCATGTCAGTCAGTGAGTCAGTCAGTGGGTATTCAGCTATATATATTATAACTAGTATTTCGCGTGGGGGCCGCGGGCCCCGAGGGGCCCGCGGAGGGTCACGTGCCACCCTGTTTTGTTTTAATAATCCTAACCTTTTTTATTTTATTCTTAGGCCGCAATTTCGAATCCGCCATCTTGTGAAAAGCGTTTCGCGTGGGACCCGCGGAGTCACCCTGCCACCCTGTTTTTTTTTTCAAATATTTCTGACCTTTTTTTACTTTATTCTTTGGCCGCAATTTTGAATCCGCCATCTCGGGAGAAGCGTTTCGCGTGGGGGCCGCGGGCCCCGCGGGACCCGCGGAGTCATCCTGCCACCCTGTTATTTTTCAAATATTTCTGACCTTTTTTTACTTTATTCTTTGGCCGCAATTTCGAATCCGCCATCTTGGGAAAAGCGTTTCGCGTGGGGGCCGCGGGCCCCGCGGGACCCGCGGAGTCACCCTGCCCCCCTGTTATTTTTCAAATATTTCTGACCTTTTTTTACTTTATTCTTTGGCCGCAATTCCGAATCCGCCATCTTGGGAAAAGCGTTTCGCGTGGGGGCCGCGGGCCCCGCGGGACCCGCGGAGTCACCCTGCCACCCTGTTTTTCCTTCAAATATTTGTAACCTTTTTTAGTACATTCTTTGGCCGCCATCTGGGGAACAGCATTTCGCATGGAGGCCGCGGGCCCCACGGGACCCGCGGAGGGTACCCTGCCAGCCTGCTTTTTTTTTCAAATTTTTCTAGCCTTTTCTACAATATTCTTTGGCCGCCGTTTTGAAACCGCCACCTTGGAAAAAGTACTTCGCGTGTGGGCCGCGGGCCCCACGGGACCCGCGGAGGGTTCCCTGCCACCCTGTTTTTTTTTCAAATATTTCTGACCTTTTTTTACTTTATTCTTTGGCCGCAATTTCTAATCCGCCATCTTGGGAAAAGCGTTTCGCGTGGGGGCCGCGGGCCCCGCGGGACCCGCGGAGTCACCCTGCCACCCTGTTTTACTTTCAAATATTTGTAACCTTTTTTAGTATATTCTTTGGCCGCCATCTTGGGAATAGCATTTCGCATGGAGGCCGCGGGCCCCACGGGACCCGCGGAGGGTACCCTGCCAGCCTTCTTTTTTTTTCAAAATTTTCCAGCCTTTTCTACTATATTCTTTGGCCGCCGTTTTGAAACCGTCACCTTGGAAAAAGTACTTCGCGTGTGGGCCGCGGGACCCACGGGACCCGCGGAGGGTTTCCTGGCACCCTGTGTTTTTTTTTTCAAATATATCTAACCATTTTTTTACTTTATTCTGTGGCCGCCATCTTGGAAACAGCATTTCGCATGGAGGCCGCGGGCCCCACGGGACCCGCGGAGGGTACCCTGCTAGCCTGTTTTTCTTTTTCAAATATTTCTAGCCTTTATTACTATATTCTTTGGCCGCCGTTTTGAAATCGCCACCTTGGAAAAAGTACTTCGCGTGGGTGCCGCGGACCCCGCGGGGCCCGCGGAGGATAACCTACCACCCTATTTTTTTTCATATATTTCTAAACCTTTTTTACTTTAATCTTTGGCCGCCATTTTGAATCCACCACCTTGGAAAAAATTAGGTTCATTAGATTACTCCTCCCACCTAGAACGACACTTGGTCGAGCACAACCCATCTATCTCGACTGGCCACTGAGATATTCGCGTTTCAGTTTTGTATAGCGGCCATCTTGTTTTCGCAATTTTGAAAAAAAATACCGGTTCACCCATAGACTGGCTGTTCTGAGCGACTTTAGTTCCGGGCAAACTCGATAGGGCAAGTCGTTGAGGAGAACTGGTCAATGTGTCAGGTCAGTTTCCACGTTCAGGACAGTTTTGCATTTTTTTTGTACTTTTGATATAATTTCTTATGCGATGGTGTTAAAAGTCGAACCCTATTTCTAAAAGCTGCTATACAACACAAGTTAGTCTATGAGTCTGACATTACTTTGTATGGCGGCCATCTTGGAAAATGGTGGAATCGAAAAATTAAGTACAGCGTTTGAATTTGTTGCCTCGAAGAGCCCCGGATGCGAAATTTCAATCGGATCGGAGAAAAAGAAACTGGCCGCCATTTTGAATCCGCCATTTTTGAAAAAAAATTTGGTTCATTAAATTACTCCGCTCACTTTGAACGATATTTGTTTGAGCACCACCCACCTGTTGCGACTGGCCTTTGAGATATTTGCGTTTCAATTTTGTATGGCGGCCATTTTGTTTTTGCAATTTTGAAAAAAAAATACTGGTTCACCTATTGGCTGGCTGTTCTGAGTGACTTTTGTTCCGGGCAAACTCGATAGGGCAAGTCGTTGCGGAGAGCTGGCCCATGTGTCAGGTCAGTTTCCACATTCAGGTCAATTTTTCATTTTTTGGTACTGAGCATGAAATTTCTAAAGCGACGGTGTATAGAATCGAACCCCACCTCTTATGGGCTCTTCAAAACAACAGGTCAAAGATACAGAAATTACTTTGTATGGCGGCCATCTTGGAAAATGGCGGAATCGAAAAATAAAGTATGCGGTTGGAATCTGTGGCCTCTAAGAGCCCCGGATGCAAAATTTCAGTCTGATAGGAGAAAAAAAAAATTTGGCCGCCATTTTGAATCCGCCATCTTGGAAAAAAAATTGCATAGTCAGATTTCCCCCTGAACTCTGAATGACATTTGGTCGAGCACCACCCACCTATCTCGAGTGGCCTCTGAGATATTCGCGTTTCAATTTTGTATGGCGGCCATCTTGTTTTCGCCATTTTGAAAAATCTTGGACCGGCTCACCCATTGGCCGGCTGTTCTTAGCGACTTTAGTTCCGGGCAAACTCGATAGATCGAGCCGTCGCGGAGAACCGTCCCATGTGTCAAGTCAGTTTCTACGTTCAGGTCAATTTCGTATTTTTCTGGTGGTCGTGAGAGCATTTCTGATACGATGGTGTATAGAGTCGAGCCTTACCTCTTACAGGTTCTTCAAAACAGCATGTCAGTGAGTGAGTGAGTGGGTATTCAGCTATATATATTATAACTAGCTTCGCACGGTATATTATGAATGTATTATACACACAAACCTTCCTCTTGAATCACTCTATTTATTAAAAAAAACCGCATCAAAATCCGTTGCGTAGTTTTAAGGATTTAAGCATACATAGTCCAGACAGCGACAGCGACTTTGTTTTATATAATACTAGCTTCTGCCCGCGACTTCGTCTGCGTAGAATTATACATAAAAACCTTCCTCTTGAATCACTCTATCTATTAAACAAAACCGCATCAAAATTCGTTGAGTAGTTTTGAAGATATAAGCATACATAGGGACATAGGGACAGAGAAAGCGACTTTATTTAATACTATGCAGTGATAGTGATTTATTTTATATAGTGAAATACAACTACCTACTAAACTAGACACAGACATTAATCTATTATATTTTGCTTAAATTTATATACATATATTTTTATATTTATTTTATAAATGATACCCTATTACCCTTGGTCACGGCACGCGAGAACGGATGGACGGATTTCGCTAATTATTTTTTGTTGTGTTCGTTATTGTGGAGAAAAAGTTCGAAAAACTAGTAATAATTAAACTCACGTATTTGTAGTCGAGGTATGCTAGCGACCCATCACTATTTTGATTCCATTTTCCACCTATACGCCCACAATCTTGCTAAATGTGGCCTGTAGGTACCTGCTACAGGCTCTATCTACCCCGTAAGGGATAAAGACGTGATTTGTGCATGTGTGTATTGTATGTATTATAGTCCGACCGTTTAAATGAGTCCTAGCCCGCGCGGCACAGGGGCGCGGGGTAGGACCACGGCGGGGGGCTCTATCGGTGCGGGCGGGTAGTGCGCCTGCCGCCCGCACGTCTCAGCCCCCGCGGTCGTCCCACCCCGCGCGTCTGCACCGCAGGCGAGGTCTCATTTAGGCGGTCTGTCTATAGGTAGTCATTTTTGTAAAGAAAAAATTGTTTCAATGTACAAATTGTATGAAAAAAATGCCTGAAAATTACAAAAAATTGAGGACACATTTAAAAAAAATGCTGGTGTTGCAATCCGACTTATTTTTTCCTTATAAATAAGTATTGAGAGTTTTTTAAAATGTCATCACGTATTTAAATGTAATTATGTAGGAAGTCTAGCGATAACTAACTCTGCAAGAATGTAAATAACAACCATAAGTCATTCGCATATTTTAATACATATATGTAATTAATCGCTAGCCCGCAACTTCGTCTGCATAGAATTCGTTTATCGCTATCCCGCAGGAAACGCAATTTCCGGGATAAAATGTAGCTTATGTTATTCCAGGCTATAATCTATCTATGTTCCGAATTTCATCCAGCCCCGCTAGCACGAGAGCGCACGAAAGTCGCGTCGCGCGCGAATTGGACTACCCGTCTCTTTCTTGTTGGTACAGTAAGAAAAGGACGGGCAATCTATCTCGCGCGCAACGCGACTCTTGTGCGCTCTCGTGCTAGACGTGCTGATCAGTCCAGTCGTTCCGGCGTGAAAGAGTAACAAACATCCATCCATACTTACAATCTTTCGCGTTTATAATATTAGTAGGATTGTAAGTATGAATAAAATTACGGACTACGTATACATTATCACTACTTGCATACATATCTAGTATGAAACAAAGTCGCTTTCCGCTGTCTGTCTGTCCTAGGGTTGCCACCTGTGCTATATTATATACTATCGTACTATATTGCGGTCAATTGTACTATATATTATAGAAATATAACGTAGTACGAAAAATACTATATTTTCATTGCTAACTCCACTGCTGCACTTTTTTGTATAAACATCGACTAAATTGGAACGTACCCGTAGGATTGTAATTTGTATATAATGTTTAAACATGATAAATGAATGAACGTACTATTTTTTTTCCAAAATTTCCCAAAAGTACTATATTTTGGCAAGGTTCTGAGAAAAATACTATATTTCTTCAAAAAAGGTAGCAACTAGCAACCCTAGTAGTAGTATACATAAAATAGTGTTAATCAGTGTTGGTGTCTTATTTCGAACTCATCCGACGACCCGACAAGGGGCCGTCCATTAATCACGTGAGGCTTGAAAGGGGGGGGAGGGGTTTGACAAAAATCACGAAATGTCACAAGGGGGGAGGGGGGGAGTAGTAAGATATCACGTGTATTTATTTTTTCATTATTTTTTCAAACGCGCGATTTTTAAATTACAGTTACATGTATTATAGTAAAATGACACAAAAATATATCATGACATATAATACGATACCAAATTAATATATAAATTCAACACGCGCGCTTGCGCGCGCAAGACAATTCTAGTTCTAAAAAATTTAAGATTTTTTGTAGATACGAAAAATACACGTGATGTTGGATGGGGGGTGGGGGGGTAGTCTTAAACCTCACCATGTATCACCAAGGGGGAGGGGGGGTTAAAAAATGCTTAAAAAAAGATCACGTGATTAATGGACGGCCCCCAAGGACGCTGAACGCGCGAACTGCATGTGGTATCTACTGCTAATACCACCAAACCTCTACGGGATCATCAAAGTTTAATGAGCACAACTGTTACACAAGCAAACCAACGTTGTAATTGATATCTGTAATTTTGTAATGTACATGGGTGATAATTTACATGAAATAAACAAATTTATTTATTTTATTATCAAAGTGAGATACCTACAGTAGAATCCGTTTAACATGACTCCGCCTATATTGACCAACCGATTAATATGACGTAACTAAATTACACAACGAAGTTTGGTTTTCAAATAAAATTCTTTATAACAAAGTCCAATACAATGACTTTGTTTACAGTGACATGTCGCTTATTATGACCCATTTTTAATAATAATGTCCCATCACTACATAGTATAAAATAAAGTCGCTTTCTCTATCCCTATATCCTTATATCCCTATGTATGCTTATATCTTCAAAACTACACAACGGATTTTGATGCGGTTTTTTTTAATAGATAGAGTGATTCAAGAGGAAGGTTTTTATGTATAATTCTACGCAGACGAAGTCGCGGGCAGAAGCTAGTTTTTAATAAATTATGTCTGGTTATAATGACCGACATAAATGCTTTACACCTTCGGCAATGTTCGGTAGGGCACTGACGCAAGACGACGTTCGGCACGTCGCTTGTTTCTGTTTCGAAATATACATACACACATGTATCATAATTATGGTTTAGTTCTCGTGGTCCCACTGTTGGGTTACATACTATTTTTATTTAATATGCTGTTTCTCTATTAAAATAAATAGTTAAATAAAAAAGAGGAGGTTGTTTATGTTCGCAATATGCGCTTAGTCTGATTGTCATTTCTCTTCAATGTCATTATCATTATAAACTAATTCCACTGTAATTGCAATGCGGCGAGAATCAAATCCCGATACCAACTTTATTTTCAAAACACTAAAATTCGTCTCGATTCGAATGAATTAAATAAATAAACTGTATAGTTTTACAAATAATGAAAACAGTAGACGTCAAATGACTCATTCGCGGTACAAAATTACTTTTGCCGGTGACGAATAGTACATTATGATACAAGTGTGCTATGTTGGTAGTTACACACGAGGCGTATTGTACGCGCGAGCGAAAGCGAGCGCGGGTAAGAGAGCCGAGATGTGTAATTACCAAAGCACACGCGTCGCATACGACGTTTTTCAACACATTTGCGAGGAAAAATAAATAAAATTTAGTTATAATAAAAGGACTTTAAGAACTTTAGTTTACCTTTGTTACCAGACATTGCTTACCTGGAGCTGCTTTAGAACTTTATTTTATCATTTGGTAATTAACACCTTGGATTTCTTACTGATATAACTGTCCGAACATTGTCCGAACATATTTTAGTATTTCCAGCGACGGACACTACATTTCTTTATTACTTGAACTCGTAATTTTTAACGTAATAAAATAACAAAGTCTGAATCAACAATATCAGTGAAAAATGGCGGCAGATATTATTTCTCCGCGCCAATCCGCGCGCAGCACTCGCGCATGCGCGCTGTGCACTTAGCACGCGCGTGACGAAGACACTGACACAGACTCCTAAACAGCCTAATATTAAAATTATAATAAAAAATAATTAATCAATGCCTGAGATTGCAAATTATGTTCAGTTTTAGATAAAAATTAATAATTTGTCGAAATTAAAATGTTTATTTATCATCTTTTCCCTAAAATAGTTTAATATTCACGAAAATATTCCTTGTTCCTATAGATAACTGAACTTTTTGCTGAGATTAAAAAATATATATATTACCGCACTCGTGCGGTAATATATTACAGCACTTGTGCGTAATAAGCGCAATTATGAGCTTAAAAGCAGTGCAATAAGACTCAATTTACGAGCAAGTGTGTTGAAAAATGATGAACTACATTGACCCGCGTAGAACGGGTGTATTGTTACGATGCTGGCGCCACTTGTGACGGCATAATTAAGTTGGCGCGACGGTGTTTCCCGAACTCAAGGAAAACGACTTGATCAAGATCACAAGATGGCTACCTACTTGAGTACTTGAAAATCTTGAAATACTAGTTTTAAGCCAGCTACACATCTGCGCGCTGTAACCGAAACCGAATACGGTAATAACTCATCTAACGTAAAAAAAAAATTTTGAATACAAGCTTTTTTCTGAAAAAAGAAATATTCTGAAAAATGAAAGTAGACTAACTAAACAGATCTATATGGGGAGTGTGAATGGTTACGTTGGGAGGGGAAGGCGCAGACGGACGTTTCGAGACCAAATAGGAGGCGTTTTGGAAAAAGGTCAGGTCAGGAGTACCCGAAACCGACGAGCATGTATGAAGAGATTGGTGAATGTGGATGAAGCGAAAGAAGTATGTCAGGATCGTAGCAAGTGGAACAAAATAGTCTCTGCCTACCCCTGTGGGAAAGAGGCGTGACGGTATGTATGTATGTATGTATGTGGCGTTGAACCTGCGGTGCTGATATGTGTCGTTGGCGTCGAAAAGGTTAAAGTGGGTCAAATTTTATTTTATTTTAGAGACAAACACATCTGGTCAAGTGATCTAAATAAAAGCTTGTAAAGGTTCTAAATATGTACACGAGCAACATCCCATGGCCCCATCAATCGATGCGATGATTTCGCCAATGTCAAAGTAATAAATACAGTATTCAAAAATCTTGTGTCAAAAATGTCGTTAACGTTGTACGGTAGAACACGGGCAAAAGACCCCCCCTCCCCCCTGTCGGACAAAGCCAACGGATAATGGATAATGATATCCCTCAGAATATGCCAGGAAAACATTAATCGATGCCCAGGGTGCACCAGACCAAGCACTGCTCTTCCCGTCGGACAGATCAAAAAACGAACTGCAGCTTTTGACCACAGGCGAGGTAACCCGACTCGCACCCTAGGTTTTAGCAGTAATTTTATACCTATTGTGTAGAACCACGAATAGGGAGAATCCAGATAGCGAAGTAATAATGGCTGTGTAGAATCACGAATGTTGTAACTTCAGTTGTGTGGAATCCATTTTGTGTAGAGTCACGAATAGGAAGAAACGCATTTGCGTAGTCGATCGCCTGTAGGTTATTACCTAACTCGCTCGCAATCGCCATCGTGTTCATTTTGACAGTTCTTGTGTGAATGTGACAGCTAGCTGATTCCGGTGCCAATTGTCAGCCCATACACGAACTGTCAAAATGAACACGATGGCGATTGCGAGCAAGTTAGGTAGGTACTAAGCCTATTACACCTCAGCTTCAATTACTAATCTCCTGCGAGCTGCGAGTGCACTAAACAAAGTGAATTCAGACATTAATGCGCAAGTTAAGATTACAATTCGCAGACGGGTACTCAGCCTTAATCAAGTACTACCGTGTCCGCAAAAAATAAATAATAAATGCTTAATTAGGTGATTTGTTGCTATTTACGATTTTGTTATGATTTGATGCGGATATTAGTTCTTTGATTAGCTACTTAGAATTTTTTGTTTAGTAAAATTAAGCTGCTTATTGTTATTCTGGCGCTTGTTTCATTTTGACGTCATCTTGTTTACTTAAAAGTAAAGCCTGGCGTTCGTATCCATAATAATACATACAACATGCATTATAAAATTAAAGTAAATTGAAATCAGAAATTGAATATATCTTAGAAAATATTGTCTGATTACCTTGCCGCATTTTATTGGAGAAGTGGGGTCTTCTGTCACAGGTATCTTGCATACCTACTAGGAGGTCCCTAACCTTCTCATTGTGTACTCCTGAATGTTAAATAAATACATTTTCATTTTTCGTTTTCATTTTCATACAACATCTATGACTCTGATACAATATTCATCATACAAGTGCCTGCCCCTGCCTGAATTCGCACCCGGGACCTCTAGTCCTTCATATTCACTTTTTGGTAACTTTGCGTTATTAGATTATGTAGAAACAAATGCGAGCGAGTTGGTAGCATTAAACTTAATTAAGAGAATTCTCTTAAACTTGTAATCCGAGGTCGCGGTGAACAGCTATAGAATAATTTACTGGCTTTTAATAAGAAGTTCTTACATGCAGCTTTTAACTTATGAAATTGTTACAGAAGCGAATGCCTGCTTTGGCGACACAAGCGAATCAGATTGGAGAAGCAGAGGCTGGTACAGGCCTCGACGTAACTATGCTAGTCAAACTCAGAGCCAAAACGCTTTTGGAATCACAAAAAATGGCTCCGAGAGCCAGCCAAGCTTCAGCCAGAGTCACAGCTCATTTGGCAGTGCTAATTTCAACCAAAGACCACAAAGTCAGTTTGGCAGCCTCGGTCAGAGACAGAATGAAAGAACTAGCTATCAAAATCCTCAATCGTTCCAGAACCAGAATAAACTGAATCCTCAGAGTGCTTTTGGACAAAACTATCAAAACGGGAATATGTTTGGCGCCAGAAACAGCGGAGGCTCGTCACAAAATGGTTTCAGTTCAAATAGCCAAAATCGTGACTCGTTTGGTGCATTCAACCAGAATTCTAGAGCGGATTATGCACAGAATCAGAATACATTTGGTGCAAGAAACGGTGGAGGCTCGTCGCAAAATGGTTTCAGTTCAAATAGCCAAAATCGTAACTCGTTTGGTGCATTCAATCAGAACTCTAGAGCCGATTATGCACAGAATACACAGAATCAGAATACATTTGGGTACGGTTATCAGGCCCAGGATTCGAATTCTTTCTCAGCTAATCAAAGGCAGAATTCCTTTGGAAACAGCTATACGCAGAACACTAAGAATCAAAATATTTTCGGAGCAAATTTTAACCAGAATCCTCAAACTCAGAATTCATTTGGAAGTTACAGTCAAAATACTCAAAGCCGGGGTACATTTGGGTCTGCTTTTGCTCAGAATTCGTTACAATATCAAAACAACACATCAAACTATTTAAATATAGGAAGTTCCAGTTCAAGCTTTTCTAGAGGCCAGAGTATTTTTAAAGGTCCTGATTATCTTCCACCATACATAGCTCCTGGTTACTTACCATCCAAGGAACCTTCAACAACTAGACGCCCATATTATACAACCACTACAACTAGACGCCCATATTATACAACCACTACAACTAGGCGACCATTCTTTACAACTACTACAACCAGACGTACTATTAGACCTGTGCCACCAAGACCTGCACCAGCTATGGCAATGCGTGTACCCCCAGAGCCAGAAGATGAACCCACAACAACTAAACCTTCGACACCTTTTGATAAAGTAACAATTCCACTATATGATCCAAGGTTTTTACCAGCTATGGCAATGCGTGTACCCCCAGAGCCAGAAGATGAACCCACAACAACTAAACCTACGACACCTTTTGATAAAGGAACAATTCCACTGGATGATCCAAGGGTTGCACCAGCTATGGCAATGCGTGTACCCCCAGAGCCAGAAGATGAACCCACAACAACGACGACTACGCCTCCACCGACAACTACAACAACGACTACACCTCCACCGACTACTACGACTACTACAACGACTACACCTCCACCGACAACCACTACTACTACAACGACTACACCTCCACCGACAACTACTACTACAACAACAACTACTACACCTCCTCCGACAACTACTACTACAACAACTACTACACCTCCACCGCCAACTACTACTACAACAACTACTACTACACCTCCACCAACAACTACTACTACAACAACTACTACTCCTCCTCCGACAACTACTACTACAACAACGACTACACCCCCACCGACGACTACTACTACAACACCTCCGCCGACAACGACTACGCCTCCGCCAACTACCACTACACCTCTACCAACTACAACTCCGGATTACAACCGCATGTTAATAGAAGAAACACCGGAAACAACCTCAACCACTACAGCAGTGCCTCCAACCTCACCAATAGATCCTTACAGAGCCCCCCTGTATCTACCACCCGCAAAAAACGGACTACCAAGCGGAGGCGGTGCAGCCAACGCCATGCCAGTACCACCAGAAGCAGAATGCGACCCGTTAGACCCTTCCACGTACCCATACCCTCTGGGGATCGATCAGCGCAACGCTGGCATTAATCCCTGCACGTATGTTCCTGTAAGAACAACGACCAAGAAGCCGTTCGTGGGTCCAGCTTACTTGCCACCAGCACCAGTGAACTCCAGGGTTGGCAGGTAGGATTGCCAACCGTACTATAATATACGATAGTGTTGTACAGTCAGCGTCATATAGTTCGAAGCGTTCAAGTCAGACAAATTATTCGGTACACCATAGAAATAGTATGGTGCGAAGTTTTTGGTGACCTTGGATGTTTGTACAGAAAACTACGAAAACTATATATACTATCGACGATAGTAGCAATCCTATTGATACTACTGAAATAGAGGTAGGTAACACGATTATTCAAAAATATCGATATAACCGATAGTAGACTATCGAACGGCAACACTAATGTCACAGTAAATAAATGGAGCAGTATGAAAACTACGCTTATTTTTGGAACTAAATACCTACGCTCCAATAGAGTGTTAGGGTTGTCGATTTATTTTTTGTAAAATTGAAACGCTTTTTGTTTAGTTAGCGCTATTTCAGCTAGTATAAGGCCTGTAAAGTAACTAGCTACACTTCATTAAGAGTACTTAATTTCCGTAAAAGAGACACAAACGTTTATTTGGGTTCTATTATAATTAAATAATCGAATAAATTAACTCGTTTATAAATAAAATAGGGTATTTTAAAAAACCTCAACAATTAAAGGTTTTTTTATTCGTCGGTAGGCAAGTATTATATATTACTTACTGAAAAATACTTTCGCCTGCTACGACACATTCGGAAAGCTCTATTATTAAATTTTATGGTGTGAAAAATTCTCATCCGAATGAATAGCTTCCTTACCTATATAAACTATTGGGTAACTCTTGGCATGTTGAAAACGAAAAAATCGCGGACTGTCTGGGCGCACGCAACAGATGGCCGCTCGTCTCAACGCGGCACTCGCGACTGACGACACCGCGATATCCGCTTAGGGGCCTTGTAGAAGCGCGCGTCTGTGTGCGTTCGTTTCGACCGCTTTGTTCGTAGTTTCCTCACTGTTTTAGCTTATATATATACTGTGCTACTGTGTACTATATTTCACATGAGGTTGGAACATATATACCTACTAGCTGTTGCCCGCGACTTCGTCTGCGCAGAATTCGCTTATCGCTATCCCGCGGGAACTATGCAAATTTTCCGGGGCAGAAACTATCCTATGTCCTTCCTCGGGACTCAAACTATCTATATACCAAATTTCAACTAAATCGGTCAAACGGTTTAAGCGTGAAAAGGTAACAGTATTAGTAGGGAGTAGGGATTTTACTTAAATATATCTTTGGGAACAAAGAAACCGCGTCAAGTTCCTTTGCTCCCGAGTATAGTGTAACTCTGTGGGCAGGTCTCCAAAGACTGTAAGGTTGGAGGACGTGAAGGGCGCGCGCCCCGTGTGGCACGTCGGGCTCTACACGAAGAACACGGCGCCCTACAAGCAGATCTGCGGGGGCTCCATCGTGCGGATGGACGTGGTTATAACAGGTAAGGCATTCATAAAAACACATTTATTTCAATAAATTAATATAAACTTAGGCTACTTTAAAATAACTTAGTAAAATAAATTATGTTAAAAATTAAAATAAATTTGGACCCTTAGGTAGGGTCCCCATCACGCAGGCAGCATTCCCGCGTTGTATCGCGATTGCGAGTCTTTGTGCGAGAAAGCTGCCCGCGCGAGGGTCGTCTGTTGCCTAATAGGTTCGGTTTCTGCCGAATCTTTAATTATAACCAAACTTTAATTTGGGTCGGAGACTAGTATTAACCTTTTCGACGCTAACGACGCAGCACCGCAGGTTCAACGCCAACGACCTATTTATGTCCATTACTTCAATGCAAAAGCAACCTTCGTTCAATTGGCATTGTTCATTTTTTTTAAGCTGTGCTTTTAACACCTTTATTTGATAAAATGGACTATTTCAAGCAACTAATTTGAATATTATGCTTTTACGTAGCTTTGTTAATTAATAATAAATATTTTTTCGCTGTTTGATAATTCGTGAATTTAGACAGAATCCCAATCGCCTTCGTTCGGCTGGCTATAAAAAAAACGGCTTTGTCTATGGTTTTGTAGATTTGACAGTGACATGTGACAGTTGCCGTAGCCAAACTTTTTTTTTTCATTTTTGTGGCAAACATTCGATGCTGGATTCTGTCTAAAAACCCGGTCGTTCGGTCAAACAAAGGTTCAAAGTAATTTTACAAAAATATCTGCAATCATAAAGTATTTTCGAAATCGGACAAGATAAATCGGATAATTGATGGTTTTCCTCGAAATGGTTTTCGAATTGGAGCATACTAAAAAAAATGAACAATGCCAATTGGGTTTAGGTTCAACTTAAGTCATCCCGATAGAAAAGCTGGCGTGTGGGTAACGTCTCTTGTATTTGACGTAGCGGCGAAAAGGTTAATTGCCAAGTGCGAGTCGAATCGATCTTATCCTCTGTTCTCTAGTATTGTAATGCATATATAGTTAGACCACTGTGTATGTATAAAGTATAGTGTGCCATTTATAAGTTTCATTTCTTCCACGCTGGTCTGGGAGCAAAGAAAAAACATAGAATGTACCAGTTGTTTTTCTACCCGCGCAGATGGTAAAAGCCCATCGTGGGAATGTGCTATCGCTGCGATGGGATCGATGCGGCTAGCAACCCATCACTATTTTGATTCCATTTTCCACCTATACGCCCTCTATCTTGCTAAATGTGGCCTGTAGGTACCTGTTACCTTAGGCTCTGTCTACCCCGTAAGGGATAAAGACGTGATTTGTGTATGTATGTATGTATGTATTTATAAGTTTAGGTAATTAGTTTGCGTAGTTATGATATTATATTTCTTTTGTAGTTGTTGATTGTGTGGTTGTTGATTAAGAAATCTGGTTTCTCGTCGTATTGGTTCGCTGTAATGCCGTGTAAACAAATTGAATGATAAATTAATTAATAAATATAGTTTAACATTGATCTCCCCACAGTAACGCCTGAACCACTAATCTTCCTTTTAACAGCCGCTCATTGTGTCTGGAACGATGATACCTTCCTGGAGCCGGCCAAGAGCTACGCCGTCGGCGCCAACAAGCTCTACCGGCCCTGGACGGAGCCCCACGACAAGAGGGCGCAGCAATCAGACGTGAGTGGAACACCCTAACTCCTCCTGTCCGACATCTTTGTTCAATGTGCAGTGGCGTAACTATAACGTCTGGGGCCCGCGGCAAATTCGTCAGATGGGGCTCCTTCCTCAAAATAAAGAAGTGCCTCAGCGTCCCTTCTGTGCTCTACACCAAGCCAGTTCGGGGCCCCGTAGAGCTCGGGGCCCCTGGCATTTTGCCACCCCTGCCACCCTATAGTTACGCCACTGTCAATGTGATTAATTTTGTTTCATGTATGAAAAAACAGATACTTAAAATGTAAATACAAAACTAAAACTATTATTAGGTACATTTTTTTTTTTTTTTTTTTTATCTAATATTTTTACGAGGCTTAAGTGCACTTGTGTACATTGAAATAACTAAATATACTTTAAAATTAATTGTAAAAGAGAGGTGGGCCTTTTGGCGGGGTGCCCGTCAACGGGGGCAGCATTCCCGCGCTACCAGCGCGAGGGTCGCCAGTTGCCTCTCTCAATCTCTTGCTGAGCTGTCGCTCCAGCGCACCCTTACCCCAAGGGCCTAGAGTCTCGACACCGAAAGCAAAGAAATTATATTGGGCGCCGAGACTTGCCGCCGAGACTTGAGGCGTTCCCGGGCGTCCTAGGGCATACTAGTTTTAGTTTTGTATTTACATTTTAACCCCCTAATTCATAAACGCTCTATAGGCTTCTGCTAACTTAGCAATCGTTTGTCCTTATCTGTGAAAGATAAATGTCAAAGTGACAGATAAGGACAAACGATTGCTAAGTTAGCAGAGGCATATAGAGCGTTTATGAATAAGGGGGAAAGTATTTGTTTTTGCATACTTACATGAAATAAAATTTTCAGTGTCAATGTCTGTTGAGTAAAAGTCGTAAGTATCATAAACGACGCTATTCTCACTTCCAGGTGAGAGAGATAATAGTCCCGCCTCGCTTCCGCGGCGGCAAGACTAGCTTCCAGGACGACATCGCTATCCTGCGGCTGGAGACTCCGTTCACGTACGCGCGGGGCCTGCGCCCCGTCTGCGTCGACTTCGACGACGACTTCGATGACGAACAGCTGTCGGAAGGGAACAGCGGCACGGTGAGGCATTTTCAGGGTTCCGTAGCCGACCGGATAGCCTACTGGTTAGCCACCCTGGCTATGAAGCTAGAGGTCCTGGGTTCGAATCCCGGTAGGGGCAGACAGTTGTATGATGAATACGAATGTTTGTGCCCGAGTCGTGGATGTTGTATGTATTTAAATATGTATTTATCTACGTTATGTAAGTATGTTTATCCGTTGCACAGTACAAGCTTTGCTTAGTTTGGGGCTGGGTCAATTGGTGTAATTTGTCCCAGGATATTTATTATTTATAACAAGGGATCGTTATAGTTTCGCCATGTCCTTCCGTCTGTCTGTCTGTCTTTCCGCGGTTTAGCTCAGAGATTCTAATTAGAAAGCTATAATTTGGCATGGGTGAGCATATTAAAACGCCGACAAAGTGGTAAAAAAAATCTTGAATGTTTCTTTAGGGTAGACACTTACCTCCCCTGCGTGTATTGGGGATGATTTTTGCCTCGTTTATCTCGCGTTGAATCTCATTGGAAAAGTCGTTCAAAAATATTGTGGATGCCGGAAATATTAAGCTTTAACCTTTTCGGCGCCACGTCAAATACAAGAGACGTCACCATACGCCAGACGTCTTTATCGCGATGCCTTAAATTGAACCTAAACCCAATTGAACGAAGGCTGCTTTTGCATTGAATTAATGGACGTATATATAGGTCGTTGGCGTTGAACCTGCGGTGCTGATATACGTGTCGTTGGCGTTGAAATGGTTAAAGTTTTAATTAGAACTTAATAATAAATAATTATCGGTAGAGTCAAGCAAGAGTTTCCTCCCAGCCCCCTTGTCATCTAGATTTTATTTGCGGCCATGGGTGCGGCGCCATTCCATCTGTTTCTTAAAAACAGGGATGCCATACGAGTGAGAATGAATTTTCGTACGTACCTTTTTTTTATATGAATAGGAAGGCAAACGAGCAAGTGGGTCACCTGATGGTAAGTGATCACCACTGCCCATAGACACCCGCAACCCCGGAGGGATTGCAGATGCGTTGCCAACCTAGAGGATTAAGATGAAATGCCTCTTGTGCCCGTAATTTCCCCAGCTGTCTTACTCTCCACACCGGAACACAGCAGTGCAAGCACTGCTACTTAGCGGCAGGATTAGCGAAAAGATGGTGGTAGCGATCCGGACGGACCTTGCACAAGGCCCTACCACCCGCAAACCTATATGATTTCTAAATTTCGGCCACCTCTCGCTCGCTTGCTCGTTTGCCTTCCTATTCATATAAAATATATATATGTATATATATATAACCTTTACCTGTGGTCCGACACGCACTTGACCTTTTTTAGTGATTACCTACATCTAATTATCCATTTTGCAACACATCAGGTCGCTGGCTGGGGCTACACGGACGACGTCGGCTCGCCCACGCAGTACCTGCTGTGGCTGGAGCTGCCTTTCGTCGGTATAGAGAAGTGCATCGCCGGCGCTGACAAAGCCTTCCTCAAGTACATCACCAGCGACAAGATCTGCGCGGGAGAAAACCACACTGGTAGGTTAATGCTGCGGGAGAAGGAAGGAACGGAAGGCAAGTTGGGTAACGCTATAGAATAGGAAGGAAGCGAGAAGGAGGAAGTCTTTGTTAATGCTATAGGATAGAAAGGATAAAGGAAAGGAATGGAAGTCTTTGTTAATGCTATAGGATGGAAAGGATAAAGGAAAGGAATGGAAGTATTTGATAATGCTATGGGATAGAAAGGATAAAGGAAAGGAATGGAAGTCTTTGTTATGCTATAGGATGGAAAGGATAAAGGAAAGGAATGGAAGTATTTGATAATGCTATAGGATGGAAAGGATAAAGGAAAGGAATGGAAGTCTTTGTTATGCTATAGGATAGAAAGGATAAAGGAAAGGAATGGAAGTCTTTGTTAATGCTATAGGATGGAAAGGATAAAGGAAAGGAATGGAAGTCTTTGTTAATGCTATGGGATAGAAAGGATAAAGGAAAGGAATGGAAGTCTTTGTTATGCTATAGGATGGAAAGGATAAAGGAAAGGAATGGAAGTCTTTGTTAATGCTATAGGATGGAAAGGATAAAGGAAAGGAATGGAAGTCTTTGTTATGCTATAGGATGGAAAGGATAAAGGAAAGGAATGGAAGTCTTTGTTATGCTATAGGATAGAAAGGATAAAGGAAAGGAATGGAAGTCTTTGTTAATGCTATAGGATGGAAAGGATAAAGGAAAGGAATGGAAGTCTTTGTTAATGCTATAGGATGGAAAGGATAAAGGAAAGGAATGGAAGTCTTTGTTAATGCTATAGGATAGAAAGGATAAAGGAAAGGAATGGAAGTATTTGTTAATGCTATAGGATGGAAAGGATAAAGGAAAGGAATGGAAGTATTTGTTAATGCTATAGGATGGAAAGGATAAAGGAAAGGAATGGAAGTCTTTGTTAATGCTATGGGATAGAAAGGATAAAGGAAAGGAATGGAAGTATTTGATAATGCTATGGGATAGAAAGGATAAAGGAAAGGAATGGAAGTCTTTGTTAATGCTATAGGATGGAAAGGATAAAGGAAAGGAATGGAAGTCTTTGTTAATGCTATGGGATAGAAAGGATAAAGGAAAGGAATGGAAGTATTTGTTAATGCTATAGGATGGAAAGGATAAAGGAAAGGAATGGAAGTCTTTGTTATGCTATAGTATGGAAAGGATAAAGGAAAGGAATGGAAGTCTTTGTTAATGCTATGGGATAGAAAGGATAAAGGAAAGGAATGGAAGTATTTGTTAATGCTATAGGATGGAAAGGATAAAGGAAAGGAATGGAAGTCTTTGTTATGCTATAGGATGGAAAGGATAAAGGAAAGGAATGGAAGTCTTTGTTATGCTATAGGATAGAAAGGATAAAGGAAAGGAATGGAAGTCTTTGTTAATGCTATAGGATGGAAAGGATAAAGGAAAGGAATGGAAGTCTTTGTTAATGCTATGGGATAGAAAGGATAAAGGAAAGGAATGGAAGTCTTTGTTATGCTATAGGATGGAAAGGATAAAGGAAAGGAATGGAAGTCTTTGTTAATGCTATAGGATGGAAATGATAAAGGAAAGGAATGGAAGTCTTTGTTATGCTATAGGATGGAAAGGATAAAGGAAAGGAATGGAAGTCTTTGTTATGCTATAGGATAGAAAGGATAAAGGAAAGGAATGGAAGTCTTTGTTAATGCTATAGGATGGAAAGGATAAAGGAAAGGAATGGAAGTCTTTGTTAATGCTATAGGATGGAAAGGATAAAGGAAAGGAATGGAAGTCTTTGTTAATGCTATAGGATAGAAAGGATAAAGGAAAGGAATGGAAGTATTTGTTAATGCTATAGGATGGAAAGGATAAAGGAAAGGAATGGAAGTATTTGTTAATGCTATAGGATGGAAAGGATAAAGGAAAGGAATGGAAGTCTTTGTTAATGCTATGGGATAGAAAGGATAAAGGAAAGGAATGGAAGTATTTGATAATGCTATGGGATAGAAAGGATAAAGGAAAGGAATGGAAGTATTTGTTAATGCTATAGGATGGAAAGGATAAAGGAAAGGAATGGAAGTCTTTGTTAATGCTATGGGATAGAAAGGATAAAGGAAAGGAATGGAAGTATTTGATAATGCTATGGGATAGAAAGGATAAAGGAAAGGAATGGAAGTCTTTGTTATGCTATAGGATGGAAAGGATAAAGGAAAGGAATGGAAGTCTTTGTTAATGCTATAGGATGGAAAGGATAAAGGAAAGGAATGGAAGTCTTTGTTATGCTATAGGATGGAAAGGATAAAGGAAAGGAATGGAAGTCTTTGTTATGCTATAGGATAGAAAGGATAAAGGAAAGGAATGGAAGTCTTTGTTAATGCTATAGGATGGAAAGGATAAAGGAAAGGAATGGAAGTCTTTGTTAATGCTATAGGATGGAAAGGATAAAGGAAAGGAATGGAAGTCTTTGTTAATGCTATAGGATAGAAAGGATAAAGGAACGGAATGGAAGTATTTGTTAATGCTATAGGATGGAAAGGATAAAGGAAAGGAATGGAAGTATTTGTTAATGCTATAGGATGGAAAGGATAAAGGAAAGGAATGGAAGTCTTTGTTAATGCTATGGGATAGAAAGGATAAAGGAAAGGAATGGAAGTATTTGATAATGCTATAGGATAGAAAGGATAAAGGAAAGGAATGGAAGTATTTGTTAATGCTATAGGATAGAAAGGATAAAGGAAAGGAATGGAAGTATTTGTTATGCTATAGGATGGAAAGGATAAAGGAAAGGAATGGAAGTCTTTGTTAATGCTATAGGATGGAAAGGATAAAGGAAAGGAATGGAAGTCTTTGTTATGCTATAGGATGGAAAGGATAAAGGAATGGAATGGAAGTCTTTGTTAATGCTATAGGATGGAAAGGATAAAGGAAAGGAATGGAAGTCTTTGTTATGCTATAGGATGGAAAGGATAAAGGAAAGGAATGGAAGTCTTTGTTATGCTATAGGATAGAAAGGATAAAGGAAAGGAATGGAAGTCTTTGTTAATGCTATAGGATGGAAAGGATAAAGGAAAGGAATGGAAGTCTTTGTTAATGCTATAGGATGGAAAGGATAAAGGAAAGGAATGGAAGTCTTTGTTAATGCTATAGGATAGAAAGGATAAAGGAAAGGAATGGAAGTATTTGTTAATGCTATAGGATGGAAAGGATAAAGGAAAGGAATGGAAGTATTTGTTAATGCTATAGGATGGAAAGGATAAAGGAAAGGAATGGAAGTCTTTGTTAATGCTATAGGATGGAAAGGATAAAGGAAAGGAATGGAAGTATTTGTTAATGCTATAGGATAGAAAGGATAAAGGAAAGGAATGGAAGTCTTTGTTAATGCTATAGGATAGAAAGGATAAAGGAAAGGAATGGAAGTCTTTGTTAATGCTATAGGATAGAAAGGATAAAGGAAAGGAATGGAAGTATTTGTTAATGCTATAGGATAGAAAGGATAAAGGAAGGGAATGGAAGTCTTTGTTAATGCTATAGGATAGAAAGGATAAAGGAAAGGAATGGAAGTCTTTGTTAATGCTATAGGATAGAAAGAAGGAAAGAATGGAAGGCAAGTTTGTTAATGCTAAAGAATAGGAAGGAAGCAAAAAGAAAGGGATGGAAGTCAAATATGTTAATGCTAGGAAGGATAAAGGAAGAAATGGAAGGCAAGTTTGTTAATGCTATTAGGCACGGAAGGAAGCGAGATGGAATTGAAGTCAATTAGTTAAAGCTATATGATAGGAAGCAAGCGAGAAGAAAGGAATGGAAGTATTTGTTAATGCTATAAGATAGGAAGGAAGCAAAAAAGAATGGAAGACGAGTTAGTTAGCCTGAGACACAGGATTTCCTAGTTCAGGCATATGAGTTGTTAACTTAGATTTATAAGAAAATTTTGTTCTTAGTTATAATTTTGTAAAACGTTTATGAATAAATTATCTCTTTATCTTTATCTTTATCTTTAATGCTATAGAATAGGAAGGAATGGAAGGCAAGCTAGTCAAGCCTATAGGTTAGGAAGGAAGAAGGAACGGAATAGAAGGCAAGTTAGTTAATGCTGTATGTAGGAAGGAACAAGGAAGGAATCGATGGCAAGTTGGCTAATACGTAATAGTTCTACAGACGATGCTTCTTCCATGCTGGTCTGGGAGTAAAGAAAAAACATAGAATTTACCAGTTGCTTCTCTTCCCGCGCAGATGGTAAAAGCCCATCGAGGGAATGGGCGAAAGTGTTAGGAATCATGTAATAGGCGACGCTAGCAACCTATCACTATTTTGATTTCCCATTCCACGCCCTTAATCATGCTAAACGTGGCCTTAAGCTTTTGTTACCTCTGGGCTAGGCTCTGGGATTAAGACGTGATATATGTATGTATCTACATACGATGGTCTTTTCAGGCAAAGCCCTCTGCAAAGGCGACAGCGGCGGCGGCCTGGTCTTCTGGCATCAAGAAGGCGAGTTGATCACGCCGTACCTGCGCGGCGTGGCGTCCGCGTCCGCGCGCGCCGACAACAAGGAGTGCAACGTGGACGTGGTGGGGGGCTTCACGCAGATCGCCGCGCAGCGCCGCTTCCTGCTGCGGCACGTGCCCGACATACACCTCAATTGCCGTTACCACTACTTTAATTAAAGGATTGCGTTTATTTGGCGTTTCATTTTGGATACAATACACCTATACGTCTTTGGGGTTTGTTAGCTTGGTGTAAACAAACACTCCTTGATTGTGATATTTGTGATGTTTTTTGTAACTTATGCGTGTATGTATATTTATATGTATAGGTCGTTGGCGTTGAACCTGCGGTGCTGATATATGTCGTTGGCGTTGAAAAGGTTAAAAACAACAAATGATGGATTATTTAGTTGTTTCAACATAAATTTGTAACTGAGAAACTACCATACCACAAATACAAACCACAATCAGTCTTAGAAAACGATAGCTACAGAATATACTGGGACAGAACCATAATAACCGACAAAACAATCCACTTTAATAGACCAGATATTACAATACTAGATAAAAATAACAAATCAGTAACCCTAATAGACATCGCCATCTGTAACACACATAATTTACTCGCTACGCACACTGACAAAACGACCAAATACACAGATCTCTCAATTGAAATAAAAACACAATGGCAGGTGAATAATGTAAAGACTGTACCAATAATTCTCTCTACAACTGGCGTTATCCCCAAAACACTCCACGCAAGCCTCCGGGCTCTCGATATGCCTCCATCCACATACACACTCCTACAAAAAGCTGTCATCCTCAACACATGCCGTATAGTAAGAAAATTCTTGTCCATGTCATAAATTTGCATAAAATTAAAGCTCTTTGCTTAGGTCCGTGCGAAGTATTTCCTCCTAGGGAGAGATTTAGTTAAAAATAAGAACAATAATAATAATATCTTGGGACAATTGACACCAATTGACCTAGCCCCAAACTAAGCAAAGCTTGTAATATGGGCAGTAGACAATGGAAAAACATACTTATATAGATAAATACATATTAAACATCCAAGACTCGAGAACAAACATTCATATTTTTCATACAAATATCTGCCCCAACCGGGGATCGAACCCGGGGGACCTCAAGCTTCATAGTCAGGTTCTCTAACCACTGGGCCATCCGGTCGTCAATAGCAAGGCCCTGTGTCTCTTGATTAGGTTGATTTAGAGGCTTGACTCGGACCTTACGGATGGAGTGTTTAGAGGGGAGGGGGGGGGGGGGGGTACAGAAAAAGTTACGGTGCGTTACAAGGGGGGGAGGGAGGGTCAAAAATCTTCAATAATTGCGTTACGTAATACTTGAACGCTCCCCCCAGCCGGTATGGTCCTACGTCCAGCGCTTCATGTAGGTTGTAACATTCTGCCCCCCTTGAAAGCCTAGTAACAGGCGGACGGAGTAAGTATCAAGTGATCCTTTCAGTTTTTTCTTTTATGATACCTACAGAACCCTAGAAATATAGCCAGAGGAAACACTCAAGCCGTTTGTGGTTAGTAGCGTCACGCTTGATTGCTTGTTTTCCCCGCAGGCAAGAAACCCATTGCACTATGAATTTGAATAACCAACTCAAAATTGTTTATATGTTTTACGATATCAAAAACCAGAATTTGTGGACCAATACCTGGCGAGGCCGGCAGAACGGGCACAGTATACACCCAGTAAGTGATCTACAACCCTCCGAGTCGAAAAGAAAAGGTATTGTCATTAAAATTTAAAACTACAGAACATACAAATCACGTCCATATCCCTTACGGGGTAGACAGAGCCTGAGGTAACAAGACCTAAGGGAGACTACATTTAGCATGATTGTGCGTATAGGTGGAAAGAGGAATCAAAATAGTGATGGGTTGGTAGCCGCATCGCCTAAAACATGACTCCTAACTCACCCATTCCCTCGGTGGGATGAACTACAGAAACTGTTTGAAATTCGTCGCTTTCTAATAATAAAGACCACGTGGATGGAGTCGCGAGCGTCATCTAGTAATTGCAATTACTCTGTTGAAACAAAAGAAGAGTAAATACGTTTATTGTCAAAAATTCGGCACTAAATATACAAAAGCTACTTAAACAAACAACAAATAAGTTCCGAACGCGTTCACGTAAACGTCTCAATTACTATGGAAAAATTGGCAGCGCCACTTGCGGATCGAAACGGCAACAAACTGTTCACATAGTATTTGACACTTACGCAAACGCGTTCGATACGTATTTTGTGGGGGTGCGAGTCGGGTTACCTCCACGTGTGGTGTGGTCAAGAGCTGCGGTTCGTTTTTGGATCCGTCCGGGCGGAAGAGCAGTGCTTGGTCCGGTGCACCCCGGGCATCGGCTAATGATTTCCTGGCAGTTTCTGAGTGATATCATTGCCCGTTGGCTAAGAGCCCGCTAGGGGGGAGGGGGTCTTTGACAACCGTACAACGTTGCCGACATTTTGTCACAAGATTTTTGAATTATATTTTTGTTACTTTGACATTGGCGAAGTTGTCGTCGCTATAACGACTTGAGACGCCACAAATAAGAAGAAGACGTATTTTGTGACCGAAAACCTACACTAAGCATACTGCATACAGATAAAACGCTGCAGGCGCATTCTTAGCAGATTAGTCACTGTTTTATACTGTGTAGGGGTATGTGATATCTCGTTTATAACCGTGTTTATATGTATATACACTCGGGCATCCTTCAAGGATCTTGGATAGTTCGAGTTCGGTCACCGCGGGCCTACACGCATACTGGCAGAGGCTACGAGGAAAATAATCAAAACAGTGAACGTTCATTTTGTATTGGAAAACCCCGCTATAAGCGACAATAATGCTGACTGCGTGGGCCTTCTTGGCGATACTATGTAAGTATTTAAACGATTTGAAACTTTTTAATTTTTTTTTTATAAAATAGCTACCAATTTTTTTTTCTCAGTCTGGAAATTGTAGTCAAAGGTTCGTTAATACTAATCATTGATATTTATTTTTATACGAAAATTATCTGACATATTATTTGTAACTAAGTTAAGGAAATGGTTGATAGAAAAATGTTTTTATACAATTAATGAATTTTTAGACTTATAGATGAATTTATATGTTAGACATGAACTTATTTTTTAAGTGTATTAATCTTATAAATAATTTTTGCATGCCACTGTTGGCTAAACATGTGAACTAATCTTTATTATCACCTGTATGTACCTACCATGTTTACGCAAATAAAGTATTATTATATTATTATTATTATTATTAATTTAAAAGTATTTATTAAAATATAAAATTAGGTTACCTTAAAAATAACTTATTAAATAAAACTTCGGTTAAAAATTAAAATTAAAATAAATTTGGACCCTTAGGTAGGGTCCCCATCACGCAGGCAGCATTTCTGCGTTGTATCGCTATTGCGAGTCTTTGTCCATCTTTTAATGTTTAATCATAATTTAGTATTTAGAAAACAAAGTCGCCAATTTTTTTACCTCAATACCCATCATCACACACATAACTTATTTGTTAGTATGTCTACTCTCTAGGTACTATAGGTACTCTGATTTCTGTTGTCCTATCAATTTCATTTTTTTTTCTCTTCGCCATTGGAGATATCTCCTGTTGTTCTTGAACAATTTAATTTTCCCTCCTTTTTTTTTATTTTTGTTTATTGTAAACTATTTAATTAATTTACCTATGTATTTCTTTAGTTACACATAAGTCGGATTCTATCTATGTATTGCATTGTTTACGTAAAAGTTTATAGATTATGTAGTATATTTTATCTGTGTATCGTTTCGTGAGTCATAGACGGTTCTGGCTGAAAATCAGTGCTGCAGGTGTCTAACACTTCAGCGTAATGCTGAGCCAGCGACCGTTTCACTTTTGCGAAGACACACAACGCTGATGATCTATTTTTCATGTCTATGTTTTTTTTGTTATACCTTGTTTATTTATTTTCTATAAAATTGTGTATATTATCTTAATATTTGTGTGTCTTGCAAAAAGGAATAAATGTCTTCTTTCTTTCTTTCTTTCGTTCTATTCATTTATTTGACTGTGGAGGCGTTTTACACCTCCTCAATAATGACTTTCTGCCAAGTTTCTTGCGGCGCATTCTTCTTGGCAATGATGGTTTTTCCGAATGCGATGCTAGTTTAAAAAAAAACATGTAAAAGAGCCCTTGGCGGCAAACTCGCAAAAAAAAATGTTTTTTTTTACCGTTCGAAGGTTCGCTGGAAGAGATTCCTTTAAGGGATAATGTCGCCTTTGTACATCTGTTATCTCATTGCCTGTAAATTTTATGTGTTTTATGCACAATAAAGAGTTAGGTATACATACATACATACACATATATTATATGCAAAGTAACCCATCTGACTCGGGGACTCACTTTTTCTCGTTTATGAATGTTGTTGATTGTCTATGTTTGATTATATATTATATTATTATATTATTTTTATTATTGTTTGTTGTATGTTTGATTGTGTATGTTTCATTGCAGTACTTAGTATATTAATATATATTCTAAATTGCACCACCTGCTCAGATCTGTTCTGTTCTCCAGTCCATTATGGTTGCCTGGAAGAGATCGCTCTGTAGCGATAAGGCCGCCTATTGTTACCTTGTAATATTCTGTATACCTTTTTTCTGTTTTGGTTGTTATATGTTGTGTTCAATAAAGAGTTATTGTATTGTATTGTATTGTTTGATGTTTCCGTTAGCTTTACTTGTACTTTTCCTTGATTGTAACTACCTACTGCATAGCCAATGGGGGCTATCGTGTGTGAATTTGCCACTAGAGGCGCTAGTGTCGCGTGAGCTCCAATAACATTCACTTTCCACTGGTTTCGGCGGGCTTCGTGACATAAATTATAATTCCTTTCATTTACCTGTTGAAAAGTGATCTTCGTGAAATTATCGCAAATATGGATTGTTTAACGGTGAATGTGAACGCTTTGAAAGCGGAATTAAGAAAAAGGGGCGCCTCTATATATAGAATAAGCGGCCTCAAATTTTAAATTAAAGATAGTTATTGATAATTAATAAACTTAATGAGATTCTTGTATTTAAAACTTTGTTTCGGCGCCGATCTTATAAAGTCGCCTTTGGCTGCTATACCTCTGGACCTTAGTCGACAGTGGCGCCAACTGGTGAGCAAAGAAACGATAGTTCCCATTGTCACCCGTCCTATGTTTGGTATCTTTAACCTTTTCGGCGCCACGTCAAATACAAGAGACGTCACCCATACGCCAGACGTTTTTATTGCGATGCCTTAAATTGAACCTAAACCCAATTGAACGAAGGCTGCTTTTGCATTGAAGTAATGGACGTATATATAGGTCGTTGGCGTTGAACCTGCGGTGCTTATATGTGTGTCGTTGGCGTTGAAAAGGTTAAAGTCGATCGGATATAAGGCTTCTTTTGCATGTCAGAAATGTCTAAATAGAAATGCTGCCGTTGGTCCACTCCACGCCGTGCTGGGAGTTCTTTTTATTTTAATTTTACATTTCTGGACGGCCCTTACAACTAAAAACTTAAGTTTCATTAATAAAATAGTACAAATGAGGACATAAACATATGTACGTTACCTAGACGTCAGAAAAATACACCTTTAGGTATGCCACAGAACAGACAATAAGGTCGGTGACATCATATTTGACATGATGGCTGTTTCGATATTACGCCCTCGGCTAAAAAAAAAACCTATTCCTATTTACGCAGTTAAAAAGTTTTTTCGCCACAGATTATCATAACGAATTTCTAGTTACTTGTAACAAAGAAACGTGAATTAAATTAACTTTCAGACACAACCCACGCTTTCCGCGATATCCCAATCCGAGAGAAACACTCCGTGCATACCACAGAACGGGCCACGCAGCCGCCTCAGCAGCTCTCCAGCCAGGGAAATGACACCGAGGTAACCTAACCATCCTTCCACGCTGCTCTGGGAGCCAAGAATAAACATAGAATGTACCTATAGGCTTATTACCTAAGTCGCTCGCAATCGCCATCGTGTTCATTTTGACAGTTCATGTATGGGCTGACAATTGAGAATGTTAACTAATTTTGATTATAAGCACTCCATATTCTCTGTCAAAAATAAAAAATACTAGTGAAAGAATTACTTCGATACGTCAATTAGTTTCCGATTTAGACGTAAAACAAGTTGTAACCGTACGACGCGGGCCACCGGTTACGGTGTGACGTCATCGTACAACACGCTCAGTCTGGCTCGCTCCGTCCCCTCGCAGTCGCGCGCCCGTGCCTTCGAAATTATACCTAAATACTTTTAAAAATGTCCAATCCAAATACTAGGAAATCATGTGTTGTGCCTAAATGTAAAAATACAACTACCTACCAATTCGTCGGAAAAGTTTTTTATAGTTTCAAAAGACGTTAAAATGCGAAAAAAATTGATAAAAGCTATAAAGAGGTAGGTATAGATCCATTTGGAGATAAAAGAACAGTTTAATGTTGTGAAGACCATATTTGCAATAAAAATTAAATACATTGATACAAATTAAACTATTAAATTAAAAACGAATTAAAAACTAAACTAAAACTAATCTTAAAGTAAAATAATTAAAAAAGGAGGCACAGACGCTGGCAGCATTCCCCCTTTGGACAGCGATACTAATACGCTGTCCAAGGAAGCTGCCAGCTCTGCGGTTAAATTAAATTAAATTAAATTAAATTAAATTAAATTAAATTAAATTAAATGGCCTTACGTATTTTGTAAATCAAAAAAATACAAATAAAAAAAAGGCTTAGTACATCTGTAACATTCAATCCACTACATCTACATCCTAAGTACATAGGTCCTACTAATATTATAAATGCGAAAGTTTGTGAGTGTTCGTTATCTTTCACGAAAAAACTACTGAACGGATCTGAATGAAGTGTGGAATAACTCAAAGACTACTTTTAATACATACATACATACACAAATCACGTCTTTATCCCTTACGGGGTGGACAGAGCCTAAGGTAACAGGTAACTACAGGCCACAATTTAGCAAGATTGAGGGCGTATAGGTGGAAAATGGAATCAAAATAGTGATGGGTTGCTAGCCTCATCGCCTATAACATGATTCCTATAAGCTTCGCTCATTCCTTCGATGGTCTTTTACTGGGAATTACTTCCATATTGGTCTGGGAGAGAAAGAAAAACATAGAATGTACCAGTTGCCTCTCGTCCCGCGCAGATGGTAAAAGCCCATCAAGGGAATGAGCGAGTCTTGGGAGTCATGTTATGGGCGATGTGGCTATCAACCCATCACTATTTTGATTCCTCTTTCCACCTATACGCCTACAATCATGCTAAATGTAGCCCTTAGGTCTTGTTACCTCAGGCTCTGTCTACCCCGTATGAGATATAGACGTGATTTGTGTGTGTTAATCCTGGGAAAATGTACAGTTCCCGAGGGAAACGGGGGCGAAGCTGCTGGCGGAAGCGAGTTTGCAATAAATCAATGTATGTATTCATTTAAATTTACTAAGAAGAGCGACCTACCTATATATACATACGTACCTATCAATAGCTACAAAACTATTATATTTGTTGTATTTGTAGTCTTTAACGTAAAAATTTAATGGTAGGTAGGTACCTACTTCTACTATTTGAGTTATATTAGTAGCACGGAAAGTTCACTCACCTTTGCATTTTTATTCCTCGCAACCATTAATCCATCTATTTTAGGTAGATTATCCGATTGCCCTTTTTCGAATCCTTCATCCATTTTATTAATCGATTAATATTTACTATTATTAGACAATTAACTTAATACGCGGGCGAAAACACAACAAAATACAACAAATTGATACTAAGCGGGCCGCGGACCGCGCGGCGTGTTGTAATATGACGTCACAAGCGGTCACGTGACTGTTAGCGGGACTCGATATTTTTCGAAACTTTGAATGCCTATAAAATCAAAACTACTAGGTATTTTTGGCTACAACAAAAACTAATGTATTTGTATACATACAGGCTTTACTGAGACCACATTTCAAGCGATTTGGCGTACTTAGTAACATTCTCAATTGGCATCGGAATCAGCTGTCTGTCTACCTGTCACATTCGTACAAGAAGTTAATGCGTGGGGGTTTTTAATTTTTGAAATACCTATTTTTTTCATTAGAATTGGCACTGTTCATTTTTTTGAGTATGCTCCAATTCAAAAACCATTTCGAGGAAAACCATCATTTATCCGATTTATCTTGTCCGATTTCAAAAATACTTTATGATTGCAGACATTTTTGTAAAAGTACTTTGAACCTTTGTTTGACCGAACGACCCGGTTTTTAGACAGAATCCAGCATCGAATGTTTGCCACAAAAATGAAAAAAAAAAAGTTTAGCTATGGTAACTGTCACGTGTCACTGTCAAATCGACAAAACCATAGACAAAGCCGTTTTTTTTAATAGCCAGCCGAACGAAGGCGATTGGGATTCTGTCTAAATTCACGAATTATCAAACAGCGAAAAAATATTTATTCTTAATTAACAAAGCTACGTAAAAGCATAATATTCAAATTAGTTGCTTGAAATAGTCCATTTCATCAAATAAAGGTGTTAAAAGCACAGCTTAAAAAAAATGAACACACAATTCAACAAACAGGAAGGACCAAAACTTTGCACTACACATGTCTATTCCCAGGCGTCCACAGCCCGCGTGCAACCCAAGGCGCCGGGCCGGAACACCTATCGCCGCCGCCACGGCGGCGGTCACGGCACACTGGCCATCCGAGTGCCGTTGCACGGCAACAGAACCCCGATATTCGGGTGGCATGTCGCGGTGTACAGCAAGGAACCCACCTACGAGCAGATCTGCGGGGGCTCACTAGTGAAGAAAGACACGGCTATATCAGGTATTTTACGGCGGGTTACATGTTAGTAAAATGAGACACAACATTTCTTCTAACTAGAGACCGGATTATATGCAACATAAAAAGCTTGTTATATGCATGCAAATATGCATGAAAAATGCTTGAAATATGCACGAAAATTGGCAGAATATGCGAAATTAAATGATAAATTTTAGGATTTATATGCGTATCTATACATATAACAATTTATACGCGTAATAGGTGGAACGACTTTGTAGTAGGCGAGCGCGACGTTCTTCTGTCTCTTTCATTTTATTATCGTAACTGTCAAAACAAAAGACGCGCGCGGCTACTGACTTCATAACTAGATCTCAGGTAAAATATGCTTATACCGCTGAGAATGGCTGAAATATCCAAATGCATATAATCCGGTCGGGCCGTGGGATGCCACTAGGGTCTAGTGGCATCCCACTGCGCCCCCATCACCCCGGATTGAGGCAACGGCGAAGACTTTTTAGTTCGGGTATACCCCTTCGGGGGGAGTCCCACATAGCCCTAGGCATCCCCGTGCCTAGGGCATACATAATGATTTCCTCTCCGTTAAAAAAAAAGGCTCTATCTACCTGCACCTAAGCCTTAAGTCCTAAGGGATAAAGACGTGATTAATGTAAGTATATGTACGTGTAAATGGTCCTTTCAGCGGCGCACTGCTTCTGGGACGAGGCGGGGCTGATGCCGGCGGAGCTGTTCGCGGTGGCGGTGGGCCAGGCCACGCGGGGCTGGCTGGGCGCCCCGGTGCGCTTTGAGGACAGGAAACGCTACGTGTCCAATGTAACATCAGGCGCCTTACCATAACGTCTTAATGCAATTCTTCTTCTTTTTTAATATGGCCCCATCGATCGATGCGATGATTTCGCCAAGTATTCAAAAATGTTGTGACAAAAATGTCGGCCACGTTGTACGGTAGAACACGGTCAAAAGACCCCCCTGTCGGGCTCTTAGCCAACGCATAATGATATCCCTCAGAATCTGCCAGGAAATCATTAACCGATGCCCAGGGTGTACCGGACATTGCTCTTCGCCTCGGACGGATCCAAAAACGAACCGCAGCTCTTGACGATCTCAGGGTGTGTCGATTTGACACAAAATAAGATACAGTGGAGTATACTACGGAGCAGGGCAAGGCTGTGTATTCTTTAGTTAAATTATATACGCATCACATTTCTGAAGGCATTTTATTAAGAGTGAAAAACACTTACATTACAAATGTACAGTCAAGTCATGGCGGCGGTTGCAGAGAGAAGAGAGAGCGGACGTCAAGCCACAAACAAAATATAGGCACAGTAAATAAATAGACCAGTATGGAAGCTAGGCATACTTTTTGAAATAAATACCTACGCTCCGTTAGAGCGTTAGGGTTGTCGATTTAATTTATATAAAATTGTAAAGATTTTTGTTTAGTTAGCGCTATAATACCAGCTAGTAACGCCTGTTTTAAAGTAACTAGCTACACTTAATTAAGAGTATTAGGGTTGGCACCCTTTATTTGTCTAAAAAAAAAGATAAACGTTTATTTGGTTTCTATGATGGACACGGCACTATAAAACTGTTTTTTTTCTAATTCTTTGTAAATTAATAAAGCTACTTTGCACTTTATATGTTGTCTCTGACAACAACATCGAAAAGATCCAATAGGTAATTAAAAAGTTAAAAATGGCGGCTACTTTTTTTCATTTCGTTAACGGATTCGATGTCGGAGATCAACCATATCCCCAGATATCGATTTTGAAAGCAATCGGTCGAATAATTAAAAAGTTCAAAATGGCGGCTATTTTTTCTCATTCCGTCCACGGATTCGATGTCGGAGACCAACCGGATACCCAGATATCGATTTTGAAAACAATCGGTCGAATAACTAAAAAGTTCAAGATGGCGGCTACTTTTTCTCATTCCGTTAACGGATTCGATGTCTGAGACTAACCATATCCCCAGATATCGATTTTGAAAGCAATCGGTCGAATAATTAAAAAGTTCAAAATGGCGGCTACTTTTTCTCATTCCGTCCACGGATTCGATGTCGGAGACCAACCGGATACCCAGATATCGATTTTGAAAACAATCGGTCGAATAACTAAAAAGTTCAAGATGGCGGCTACTTTTTCTCATTCCGTTAACGGATTCGATGTCTGAGACTAACCATATCCCCAGATATCGATTTTGAAAGCAATCGGTCGAATAATTAAAAAGTTCAAAATGGCGGCTACTTTTTCTCATTCCGTCCACGGATTCGATGTCGGAGACGAACCGGATACCCAGATATCGATTTTGAAAACAATCGGTCGAATAACTAAAAAGTTCAAGATGGCGGCTACTTTTTCTCATTCCGTTAAGAAAAAGCATTTTATTTAATAATAATGTATTCTTATCTTTCAACATCAGCAGGGAGTTTAAAAAGCTCCGGTTGAAAAAGTCGAGTTCAAGCAGCCGTACACTGCGCAATACGCTCTTGGCATGTTTAAATACGAAAAAGATCGCGGACTGTCTGGGCGCACGTAACAAACAACCGCTCGACTCAACGCGGCACTCGCGACTGACGGCACCTCGAGGTCCCCTGAGGGGCCGTGTAAAGCGCGCGCCTGTGTGCGTGTTTCGTTTCAACCGATTTGTTCGTAGTTTCCTTACTGCTTTAGCTTATATATATACTGTGCTATAGGCGTGAGCCATAGAGTGTGTAGAGTTATTAAAGGCATACATACACTTCTCAACAGACGACACGCGGATGTAACCCGCGACCCTTAATGCGATTCAATTCAGTGTCAATTTTACGTTTCAGCTGTCATATTTCACACTTCTAGTATGGATATGACAGCGAGCTATCCAACTTTGGTTCGAAATTGAATCGCATTAAGATGTCATGGCGTGATATGGGAGAGGCCCATGTCCAGTGAACTGACACGGGCTGATGATGATGAAGACGACATGGCCCCAGCACGGCTATAGTAGGTACGAGTGCGCGCGAGATAGACTACCTGTCTTTTTCTTACTGATCAGTCTAGAAAGAAACGGGTGCAGCTCCACACGCAACATACGACGGCAAACGCAGGGGTGCGAAATTGTAGTGTCAATTTTACTCACAAATGATTCGACTAGTTTAAAAGACTCAACCCGACCACATAAAGACGTAGGCTTATATATTATCAGGGGACCCAACAGCTGGCGTGTTTTTATCCCAGCGGATCGCACTTGCGGTCCAAAGGGGTAATGCCGCCAGCATCATGGGGACTGCCGCAGCCAGTAGGATTAGACGGGGTTTTGGTTTAGACGACCAGATAGTTAGTGACCCTGACTATGAAGCTAGAGGTCCCGGGTTCGAATCCCGGTAGGAGCAGACAGTTGTATGATGAATACGAATGTTTGTGCCCGAGTCATGGATGTTGTATGTATTTAAGTATGTGTTTATATACATTATATATTATATAAGTATGTTTATCCGTTACCTGGTACCCATAGTACAAGCTTTGCTTAGTTTGGGGCTGGGACAATTGGTGTAATTTGTCCCAAGATATTTATTTATTTATTTATTTTCTTTTTATAACTTTTCTTATTTGTAAATATAGGTTTTTTTATAGTTATTTTTAGCATAGATATGTGGTTTTTAGGATTAGTGTTTGTATATATATATATATATATATAAAAAAAAATGTAACCCCAAAATTATCAAAGGGTGACTTTTGACGTTACCGACATTTTTGTCACAAGATTTTTGAATTATATTTTTACCACACTGACATTGGCTCAAGCCTTACGGCCGCCATTAAGGAGAGAGAAGAGACTTTTGACAATTTTGTGACGGTTAAGATAGTCTGCCAAAATCACGCTTTTGGCTTTGGTAATTTTGTACATAGCTACATACATCATACATAGATACCGTCACGCCTCTTTCCCACGGGCGTAGGCAGAGACTACTCTGTTCCACTTGCTACGATCCTGACATACTTCTTTCGCTTCATCCAAATTCATCAATCTTTTCATACATGCTCGTCGGTTTCGGGTAGGTACTCCTGACCTGACCTTTTTCCAAAACGTCTCCTATTTGGTCTCGGAACGTCCGTTGTTCAGTTCATTTTCCTTCATCCATCCGCTCTACGTGACCAAACCAACTAAGCATATTTTTTTCTAATCCAGTCACTATATCCTCTTTTACACCAGCACGTTCCCTTATCACACTATTCCTTATTTTACCCTTCAGTGATACACCTTCCATACTTCTTAACGCTCTCATTTCTACTGCCTTCATTCTACTTTCATGCTTCTTTTGCCATACCCAAATTCCGCTACTTCATCATCATCATCATCATCACTACATAGTATAAAAAAAAGTCGCTTTCTCTGTCCCTATGTCCCTATCCCTATGTCCCTATGTATGCTTATATCTTCAAAACCACATAACGGATTTTGATGCGGTTTTTTTTAATAGATAGAGTGATTCAAGAGGAAGGTTTATATGTATAATACATGCATAATATACCGTGCGAAGCCGGGGCGGGTCGTTAGTATAAAATAAAGTCGCTTCCTCTGTCCCTATGTATGCTTATATCTTCAAAACTACGCAACGGATTTTGATGCTGTTTTTTTTAATAGATGGAGTGATTCAAGAGGAAGGTTTTTATGTATAACTAGCTGTTGCCCGCGACTTCGTCTGCATAGAATTCGTTTATCGCTATCCCGCAGGAATTATGCAACTTTCCGGGATAAAAAGTAGCCTATGTGTTATTCCAGACTATAATCTATCTATGTTCCAAATTTCATCCAGATCTGTCCAACCCTTCTCGCGTGAAAGAGTAACAAACATCCAAACATACTCACAAACTTTCACATTTATAATATTAGTAGGATTCTACGCAGACGAAGTCGCGGGCAGAATCTAGTTAATAATAATTGGTAATTTTGTAACCTGTGTGTTATCCAGGTGTCAGAAATAATCGTCCCGCCGCGCTTCCTGGGCGTACAGGCCAACTTCCAGGACGACATCGCGGTGTTGAGGCTGGAAACCCCAGTGATGGACTACCGGTACGAGGTCCGCCCCGTCTGCGTGGACTTCGACTTGGAGAGGGAGAGGAGGCATCTACGACAGAACGTCCAAGGCCTGGTGAGCGACTGTTAAAGAACCAGCCAAGTGCGTGTCGGACTCGTGTACCGAGGGCCAAGGACCGGAACCGGTTACCATGATGGAGGTGGTAAAAGCGATGGAATCCTCCTCTCACGACTCCGTCACCTCTCGACACCATGTTCTACCCTGCAGCCTCCTGATCTTGTCCTCTGCTCATCCTCTGGACTGCTACATCTCCCGGCAGCATCCTTTAAACTCCTTTTTACTTTCAATTAAATTTATTTTTTCCATGTTTTTATTATTCTTCATTTTCGTCTGCTTTTATTTAAGTACACAATATATGTATTTAATTCTTCTTGTTTCTCCAGTAGTTAGTAGTACCTAATTATATCATTTATTTTTATAAGTATCGTAAATTATAGTTCTAAATTATTTCTACTCAGTGTCTATTTCACTTCACTTTCCACTTCACTTTGTTTTTTTTTTATATGAATAGGAAGGCAAACAAGCAAGTGGATCACCTGATGGTAAGTGATCACCACTGCCCATAGACACCCGCAACCCCAGAGAGATTGCAGATGCGTTGCCAACCTAGAGGACTAAGATGAAATGCCTCTTGTGCCCGTAATTTCCCCGGCTGTCTTACTCTGCACACCGGAACACAGCAGTGCAAGCACTGCTACTTAGCGGCAGGATTAGCGAGTAAGATGGTGGTAGCGATCCGGACGGACCTTGCACAAGGCCCTACCACCCGCAAAATGTTCTTCTTGTTTTTTTCCATAAATAATTTATTTAACTTTTACCACTGGTCGGCGCAGCGCGCCACCAGTGCAGCGCCAAGGCCGCACTGCCAGGGTCGCCATGTGAGGATGGGCGTTGGGAGACAACTAATGTAGTCGAGTTTTGAGTTAATACTGTCCTTTATTATACATTTAGCTTACGCTTATATAGTGCTACATACTGGGAGAGTGTGAGTGTGGCACAGCTCACACTACAGTGCGAAGGAGGGGTAATTACACAAAAGATCCACGAATGGGTCGAAGTGTATCCGTAGGGACCCCTAGACTAAGATAAGATAAGATAAGTCATATGACAAAAACAATAATCTGGTAGTAGAATTCCGGCGATCCACCCAGGACCATCTCCGCAACTGGGAACTCTTCAATGGTTGGTCCGATTGACTCGAAATTTGGTTCACATAGGTATGTAGAACGGATGACAATGCAAGTGTAGCGACCCTAGCGCCACCTAGTTGGCCACTACATAACACTACGACGCACGAGTAGCTAGCGCCAGTTCTAGTGACAGCTGTCACATCGTTCTACATGCCGCTTACGAAGTTTCTCAATGCGGCTGCATAAATACAACTTTCTACTCTCTTCCTTCGGACTTCGGTCCCCAGGCATAACATCTGCCTGGAGAGAGATCTCTCTATTGTGGCACTCCCCACACAAGTACATCAGTCAACAAAAAGTACAGTTAGCAAAAAGCTTGTATCTAAAATTATTTTTTTAGGTTAGATTATTTTAAAAGCCAAAGGCAAAGAACCCATGCAACTTCCCCAGATCACCGGTTTCGGCCTGACGGAGGAGAATGGCTCGCCGTCGGAGAACCTGAACTACCAGCTGCTGCCGTACGTGGAGATACGAGACTGCATCGCCGCCTCCGACCCTGGGTTTCTCAAGTACCTCACCAGCGATAAGATCTGCGCCGGAGACCAGAAAAGTGGTAAGCTTGACGAAAGTCCGTGAACTTTTTATTACAAGACAAGCTCTTTTATCTCCAGCCTATATACGCAAGGGCGTCGCCAGCCGATGGCGCAGGGGGGGGCAAGTTGACTTTACCTACTACAATTCATACTTTTCTCATTCTCTATGACTAGTCTAGGACTTTGGTTGCTTTATATTTGGCAACTTTTTTAGAATCTCTAGGGGGGGGCAGCTGCCTCTCCCTGCCCCCCCTTGGCGACGCCCTTGTATCTACGTCGTACTGCGGGGCACAGGCCTCCTCTCAGAATGAAAGGGCTTGGGCTATAGTTCCACACACAAATTAAATTAACACACACCATTGAATTGCTTCGCAGATGTGTGCAGGTTTCCTCGCGATGTTTTCCTTCACCGAAAAGTTCATGATAAATTTCAAATGTAATTTCGTACATAGATTCCGGAAAACTGAATCATTCTCTTAAGACACAACATCTAATGAAACATTTTTTTCTAACTAGATACATTACGCAGAAGTATGGAGCAAATGAGACGTTTTTTCTCACCTGATAGTTGCATCTTTCTACCCAGTTGCAAAAAATGGATCTACGGAGATTATATTTATATTAGACTAGCGGTTGCCCGCAACTTCGTCTGCATAGAATTCGTTTATCGCTAACCCGCAGAAATTACGCAATCCGTTCTTAGAGGACGCCTACGTCATAGTAACTTAGCTTTATGCATGCAAAGTCTCAGCCCGATCGGTTTAAATTGACAAAGTTTCATACAAAGTTTCATCCCCTATTTTATCCCCTTGGGGGTAGAATTGATCAAAATCCTGTCTTAGCGGATGCCTACGCTGTTAAGGTTGAATAGCACTAGTTAGAAGTCTATGGGCGCTACTAGGCTACCAACTGTTATTATGTCATGTCATGTCACTCGTTATAAAAAAACTGAATAACTATGAACGTCTTGTGCTATAAAAAGTGTTTTAAGTACTAAATAACTGTGTTCAGTGTCGTGTTGCTATATCTAAATTCGTGTGATCATCTCATTAACTTCATTGTATCATTGTCTTCGCTCCCGATTCCAAATTTACAGTTGGTAAGCCACTCTGCGTTAACTTACTTTAATAGGTTCTGTGCCCTACCGGAAAAGAAAGAAGACAGTTTGCAATGGATTTTTCCACGAAAATAGACATAGGAAAACTAGAAGGCAAACAGAATTGGGCAACCTGGAAGTATAAAATGTCTATTATGTTAGAAGGCACGGAAAGTGCACTTGACGCAATTGACGGAAAACTCCAGAAACCAGTTCTTGCCGAAGGAGCAGGTGACGCAGCGATAAGCGCCTATAATGCCCAGATGGCTAAATATAGGAGGACTGAAAGCGGTGCTATGCTCATGCTGACGACGAACATGACTGAAGAGACTCTTCATAAGGTTATGCGGTATAGGACGGCACATGACGTTTGGCAAGAGCTTCATAGACTATTTGACGGAAAAACGGATGACAAGGCCTACAATTTGTGCTTGGAATTCTTTGGACTTCAATATAGAAAGGAAGATGACATTCCCACCCATATTTCAAAGCTTAAAAATCTATGGAATGAATTGAAAGTCGAGATTTCAAAAGTTGACGAAACGGCTAAACTCCCCGAGTTATTCCTGATATGTAAAGTCTTAAATACGCTTGACGATAGGTATTTCAACTTTAAGTCGAGTTGGCTAATGCTAAAAAAGTCTGAAAGGACTATAGACAGTTTAACGAGTCACCTTTGCACATTTGAAAAAGATTTAGGTAGTCAACTGAACTCACAACAGGAGGCTCTAGTGACTACGCCCGCTGAGCGAAATGTCAAGCACAACAAGGACGAGCAGCTGATCTGCAACTATTGCTCCTTAAAAGGACATAGAGTTAGGAAGTGTAAGAAGTGGATTAAGGATGGGAGGCCACCCAAACCATCTTCAGGCACAACAGCGTCTAGCTCAAGGTCAAAGCAAGTGCAACAGATTTCGCTGATGGTAAATGCATGCTCTCTGAATCAAATTCAAGACCGAGAACATTGGTATGTTGATAATGGAGCGACGACACACATTGCAGTGAAAAGAAATTTCTTCAGTGATTTTCATGAGTTTGATTCTGACCATACCGTAACGACGGCGGATGGAACTACTATACCTGCATTGGGAAAGGGCTCTGTCGTGGTAGAAACAAATGTCAGTGGAAATAAGGAGAAGATAACACTCAACGAAGTGTGGTTAGTACCATCTCTAACAAAAAATCTTTTTTCAACGTTGGCAGCGCAAGATAGGATGCAGAATAGCATCTTTACATCTACAACTAGAGAGTGCAAATTAGATATTGAAGGCACAACTAGAGTTGTTGGAAGAAGAGTCCCTCAAGGTGGACTATATAAGCTGGAAATGAAGACTGTCATTCCAACAAAACGTACAGCGATAGAAGTAAATGCTATAACGGGCTCAAATATGCTACAGCTGTATCATGAGCGCCTTGCACATCAGGACAAAAGGCACGTCATTCGTGTGGTGAAACGAGAGTTAGGCATAACCTTGAGTCCAGATAATGTGAAGTGTGAAGGCTGCATTAACGGAAAATCTCATCGCAAGCCGTTTGGTACAAGAGTTAGAGCAACAGCCGTTGGAGAGCTAGTGCACACTGACGTTTGTGGTCCCTTCGAAAAAAGCTGTTCGAAATACCAGTACTTCGTATTATTTAAGGACGATTACTCAAGTTACCGTATGGTCTACTTCATGAGAGAGAAGTCTGAGGTAAAGGATAAGCTTCTTCAAATGCTGCAAGAAGCAAATAATGCTGGGCATACTATCAAGACTCTACTGAGTGATAACGGTGGCGAGTTCGATAACGAAGCCGTCCGAAAGATACTGCGAAATCATGGTATTGAGCAACGCCTGACAATGCCCTACACGCCGGAGCAGAATGGCTGTAGTGAAAGAGAAAACCGAACGCTGGTTGAAGCTGCCAGGTCAATAATGCATACGAGAGGAGAGTTGCCGCAGATACTCTGGGCTGAGCTGATTAACACAGCTGCTTACGTACTCAACAGGACAGGTCCTACTAGAGTGGACGTCATGGTACCCTATGAGCTATGGCATGGGAAGAAACCCAAAATAAGCCATCTTAAAATTATTGGCAGTACATGCTATGCGCATGTTCCAAAACAAAAACGCAAAAAAATGTGTAAGAAAGCGATTAAAGGCATACTAATAGGCTACGAGAATGATGATGGCTATCGTATCTGGGATGGAAGGAAGACGCTGAGGTCAAGGGACATAACGTTCGAAACTGATGTCGAATTTAGGACTTCCATCACTATCCCCATTTGTTCAGAGGGAGAAGTAAACGTCGGCGATAACGATACCGAAAATATTCTTGAGCAAGAGCCAGCAAATGAAGAACACATACTTGACCATGTTCTAGAGGGAGATAGAATAAATGTCACAGAAGACCAAGTTCAAGAAGATGAGCGGGTAAACTCTAACGAAAGAGCCGTGTCTGAGAATCTTGTTTCGATGGAAAGAGAAATCAACGATAGTGATGACGATTTTGTGGACGCTGATGAAGAGTCTTTGGAAGTAGTTGAACCCCTGAGAGAAGCGGAGCCTCGATACAACCTAAGAGACAGATCAACAATTGCACGTCCCAAGAAGTTTGACGATTGTGTGTGCTCCATAGGCACAGAAAGTTTCCCTGAAACATTCAGAGAAGCTATTGAGAGGGACGACAGAGCTGAATGGCAGAAAGCCATGGCAAACGAACTCAAGTCCCTCGACGAAAACAAAGTTTGGACGCTGTGTGATTTACCACCCAACAGAAAGGCACTTCCGTGCAAATGGGTCTTCAGAATCAAACGCCATCCAGATGGAACTATTGACAAATACAAAGCTAGGCTTGTAGCTAAAGGGTTTAAGCAAAGAAAAGGAATTGATTATGAACAGACCTTCAGTCCAGTGGCCCGAATGGCCACCATAAGAGCTTTGTTAAGTGTCAGCGCCAAAGAAAGGCTTCATCTGACTCAATTTGACGTGTCTACTGCATTCCTAAATGGTACGGTCGATGAAGAGATTTACATGAAGCAGCCAGATGGATTCAGCGACGGTACTTCAAAAGTTTGTCGATTAAGAAGAAGTTTGTATGGATTAAAACAAGCACCTCGCTGTTGGAACTCATGCTTTGAGGAAATCCTATTGGCAAAAGGTTTCGTACAGAATGCAGCCGACTGCTGTTTGTTTACGAAGAGAATAGGTGACAAGAAAATCCTAATTACTCTATACGTAGACGACGGGCTTGTGGCCT
This sequence comes from Pandemis corylana, assembly GCA_949127965.1. NCBI lineage: Eukaryota > Metazoa > Arthropoda > Insecta > Lepidoptera > Tortricidae > Pandemis > Pandemis corylana. Next base: position 7,191,774 of record OX421875.1, on the reverse strand, counting down.
CAACAGATGAAGATTTGGCACAAGAATTTCTCAAAGAATTAGGAGAAATTATCAAAATAACAACTAAAGCAGCATCCTACTACTTAGGGATGGAAATTGCTCGCTCAGAGGATGGTTCCATATATGTCAAGCAGGAATCTTACACTAGGAAGATTTTAGAACGTTTTCGGATGTCGGATTGTAATCCAGTCTCGACTCCCATCGACAGGAATCCGACTGCTGAAACAGGGAAAGTGGAGAACGAAAATCCTGAACCCAAGCCATTTCCATATAGAGAAGCTGTAGGTGCTCTTGCGTACCTTATGACAGGTACGCGCCCTGACATAGCATATGCTGTTGGAGTAGTTTCCAGGAAATTGGAAAAACCAACATATGCTGACTGGCTAAAAGTCAAAAGAATATTTAGATATTTAAAGGGAACAATGTTCTATGGCATAAAATATAATGCAAACTGTGCCAGAGCCATAATTGAAGGCTACAGCGATGCTGACCATGCTGGTGATGACCTAACTGGACGGTCCACAACGGGAGTCACTTGTCTCTTTGCTGGAGGAGTTGTTTCTTGGCTCAGCCAACGTCAACCATCCGTTGCCATTTCAACGACGGAAGCAGAGATTGTTGCAGCCAGCGAAGGCGCACGTGAGCTAGTTTGGCTTCAAAGAATATTCAGTGAACTAACACAGTTAGAAGGAATACCGATACTGAAAGTCGACAATGAAGCGGCCATACGCCTTGCACATAATCCTGAATTTCACAAGAGGACAAAGCATATTCGTGTTAGACATTTCTTTGTTCGCGAGACAGTACAAGAAGGCCTTGTGGATGTACAGAAAACGAGTTCTGCCAAACAACTAGCTGACATTTTGACTAAGGCAGTTCCGAAACCCAGGCTCGTAGAGATCCGAGCTGACTTGGGGCTGCGAGACCTCTCCAACTAGTGAGGGAAAGTGTTAAGGTTGAATAGCACTAGTTAGAAGTCTATGGGCGCTACTAGGCTACCAACTGTTATTATGTCATGTCATGTCACTCGTTATAAAAAAACTGAATAACTATGAACGTCTTGTGCTATAAAAAGTGTTTTAAGTACTAAATAACTGTGTTCAGTGTCGTGTTGCTATATCTAAATTCGTGTGATCATCTCATTAACTTCATTGTATCATTGTCTTCGCTCCCGATTCCAAATTTACAGTTGGTAAGCCACTCTGCGTTAACTTACTTTAATATACGCCATAACATCTACCTGCATGCCAAATTTCAGCCCGATCCGTCCAGTGGTTTGGGCTGTGCGTTGATAGATCACTATGTCAGTCAGTCAGTCAGTCACCTTTGAGTTATATATATTTAGATCTTTATTAACTGGCAATATATGTAGGTTATGTAGGTACGTCTGTTTGTCCGGGTGGAATCTTGCGACTCAATTTTGAAGCAGATGTCTTCAACTGATTGAGCTGAAATTTTGCATACTTGAGTAAGTCCGATGACAATACAGTAATCTGGCAGTGAAGCTCTGGTGACTTAGCCAGGGTCGTGCGATAGAATGCGATAGAATAGAATGTACCAGTTGCTTCTCTACCCGCGCAGATGGTAAAAGATCGAGGGAATGGGCGAAACTTATAGGAATCATGTTATAGGCGATGAGGCTACCAACCCATCACTATTTTGATTCCATTTTCCTTCAGTGAACAGTTTTAAAAATAGACTAGATATTCATTTAAAGAGTCAGAGAACACAAGTGCAGTGATAGATATACACGTATCAGCTCAAAGAGCTGCTAGTGTATTATTTTAAATAATAATAATAATAATAATTTTCCTATACACCCTCAATCTTGCTAATTGTGGCCTGTACCTGTTACCTTAGGCTCTGTTTACCCCGTAAGGGATAAAGACGTGATTTGTGTATGTATGTATGTCTGTGCAGGCAGGGCTCTGTGCCGCGGCGACAGCGGCGGCGGGCTGCTGTTCTTCGACGGGCCGCTGGAGGAGGCGCCGCCCATGTTCCTCCGCGGCGTCGCCTCCGCCGCGCCGCGCAACAACAACGCCTGCAACGCCTACGCCATCGCCAGCTTCACCAGCGTCAGCAGCCACAGGTTAAACTGATTCCCCGCAGCAGTCCTGGATTTATAACTAGGCCGTATAGGCCGCGGCCTAGGGGCGGCAGCGTCCTACGCAGTGGCGGACTAACAGGGGGGCGGAAGGGGCGGCCCGCCCCGGGCCCCCGGTCTTTGGGGGGCCCCAAATGCCTCAGCGTTCTCCTGATCAAATCCTAAATAAGACTTTAAAAATGTGCTTAGTAGTTAGTACCTACATAATGTCATCAAGATCAAAACACTACAGCCATCTAGAATTTTCACGGAGTACTAATGTTCTTTTAACTTTGCTGAACGCGTCCAATACGCTGAGGGAGGGGATTCCCATCTCTGTGTACGGACAAAACTACATATTTTTTTAAGTTGGGGGGCCTCATTTAGTTTTGTCGCCCCGGGCCTCTGACGGGCTTAGTCCGCCACTGGTCCTAGGGCCGGCAGATTTCAGACGGTCAATCGATCTCAGACGATAAAAGTCAAACACGTTCACTGGTTTTACCATGGTATGTGCATGGGGCGGCGGAAAAAAGTGGCCTACACTCATCCTTACTATAATATTATAAATGCGAAAGTAACTCTGTCTGTCTGTCTGTCTGTTACCTTTTCACGCTTAAACCGTTGGGCCGATTTAGTTGAAATTTGGTATACATATAGTTTGAGTCCCGGGAAAGGACATAGGATAGTTTTTATCCCGGAAAATTGCATAGTTCCCGCGGGATAGCACAGCCCAAATCACTGGAATTTTTCAAATTTAAGGCGGAACAAAGTTCGCCTGGTCAGCTAGTAAAAAATATGCCCCCTAGACGGAGTCGCGGGCGACAGCTAATAAAAAAAGCGTATAAGTGCACGCCGGTAGGCTTTTTTTTTTAATATGAATAGGAAGGCAAACGAGCAAGTGTGTCACCTGATGGTAAGTGATCACCACTGCCCATAGACACCCGCAACGCCGGAGGGATTGCAGATGCGTTGCCAACCTAGAGGACTAAGATAGAGGCTTATTACCTAACTCGCTCGCATTCGCCATCGTGTTCAAGATTAATAAAGTTCTTCCATGCTGGTCTGGGAGTAAAGAAACATAGAATTTACCAGTTGCTTTTCTTCCCGCGCACATGGTAAAAGCCCATCGAGGGAATGGGCGAAAGTCTTAGGAATCATGTTATAGGCGATGCGGCTAGCAACCAATCACTATTTTGATTTCCCTTTCCACCTATACGCCCTTAATGTTAAACGTGGCCTTAAGGCTTTGTTACCTTAGGCTGTATGTATTAGTGATGTAACGAATATTCGCATTCGCATTCGCATTCGCGGATATTCGCATATTTTTGGATATTCGCATTCGCAAAATTTCTGCGAATGTTTTGCGAATATGAATATCAGAAAAAACAAACTATTTGAAGATAATGGTAGGTTATTAAAATCAAAAACCCATTCATTTCTTGTTTTTAATGCAAGAAAAAACTCTAACCTCAAAATTTACTTGTTTTGTTTACGAAAAGACCGGCGCGAGCGGAATGACAATTCAGTCGGATGAGTTCGTATCAACTTGGCTATTCTCGGAACAAAATACAAACGGAACGCGCCTCGTAACTGCCAGCAAAGCCATAGACAATTGGCGCCAAATTTGAACACTTCTACATTCGCATTCGCATTCGCATCCGCGAATGTCAGTAGCAGACATTTGCATTCGCATTCGCATTCGCGAATGTTTAAAAAATGACATTCGTTACATCACTAGTATGTATGTATATTAAAAAAAAAAAAAATTTTTTTTACAGGACCTTCCTGCGAGAACATATCCCAGGCTTAGAAGAAGAATGCAAAAAAGTTTATCGCAGACAACTCGAGGCTGAAAATGAAGAGGAACCTGTCAACGAAGAAGATGATACCGCAAGTCAAACTGCGAATTCTAATTATGCTGGCAACACCGCACCACAGCCTGTTCAAATTACAAGCGAAGGAGTAATACAACCGGTTCATACTCAAGCTGGACCTTCAATTACCAATACGGCAAGCAATACCGAAACCCAATGTTCCAGTGGAGTATCAAACAGTGACCAAGCGCAAAAAACAGCGAGTGTAACTCAACTAACAGCCAATGGAAAAGATGCTACTGCATTTGTAAATGAAATGATGAGGGGGAATCCGAATACGAATATATACTTCTTCACGGGTCCTGTTTATAGCCAGGGGAGTGCGCCAACCCCTGTGCAAGTCAGGCCTGAGCAGCCGACAAATATATTTGTGATTGTTCAAAATTAACTATTTTTTCCTATAAGCTCGGTGTGGGGAACGGATATGCATATCCTTTAGTCTTACCGGACCCATGGACCCGGAAATAATTAACAAAAAACTTTTAAGTTTATGGATTACTAGCTGACCCGGCGAACTTTGTTCCGCCTTAAATTTGAAAAATTCCAGTGGTTTGGGCTGTGCGGCCGCGGGAACTATGCAATTTTTCGGGATAAAAACTATCCTATGTCCTTTCCCGGGACTCAAACTATCTGTATACCAAATTTCAATTAAATCGGCCCAGCGGTTTAAGCGTGAAAAGGTAACAGACAGACAGACAGAGTTACTTTCGCATTTATAATATTAGTAAGGATGTAGTATATTTTATCTGTGTATCGTTTCGTGAGTCATAGACGGTTGTGGCTGAAAATCAGTGCTGCAGGTGCCTAACACCTCAGCGTGATGCTGAGCCAGCGACCGTTCCACTTTAGCGAAGACACACACAACGCTCATGATCTATTTTTCATGTCTTGATTATCACTACATAGTATAAAATAAAGTCGCTTTCTCTGTCCCTGTGTCCCTACGTATGCTTATATCTTCAAAAACAACAAAAAGGATTTTGATGCGGTTTTTTTTAATAGATAAGAGTGATTCAAGAGGAAGGTTTATATGTATAATACATGCATATAATATACCGTGTGAAGCCGGGGCGGGTCGCTAGTTTTCTATAAAATTGTGTATATTCTCTTAAATTTGTGTGTTTTGCAAAAAGGAATAAATGTCTTCTTTCTTTCTTTTTATTTTATTTTGTGTATTTTAGAATCCTTCGCTACATTCTGGATTCAATGTAGCGCCCTCGCTATAAATACATCATTTTGCTCCCTTGTGACACAAATAACTATAAAACCCCTAAATAATGTTAACATTCTTTATTTCAAATATTTTATTGAATCAGGCGTTACTTTGCGGAGGTCCATTTCAATGAACAAAAAATGTTTACCTTGCTACTCCGCTACTCACGTGCAAGATAACCAAGCCTGAGTGAAATATATGTTTTTCATGCAATCCCTCCCTCCACTACTGCCAATAAAACACACATAAATCCCACAAACTTAATTATCCCTTACACCACACAAACACTGACGCGTTTCCATCCCTCTACGGGATCATTATCAAAGTTTAATGAGCACAACTGGTACATTCATTATTTCGCATCTTTGGTCTTACTTTAAGCATTACACTATGGTCTCAGTATCACGCCGCCATTGCCCATCGTCTTCTCAAACAACGCAAACGCGACATCAGCTATCCTTCTCAACACCACGTTCCTCTCCCGGTCGACCTCTACCCGTCTCGCTTGGACGCGCAGGCGCCGCATCTCGCGCGCGTGCAGCTGTCTCGCTCGCACCTCGTCCAGTTTGAGTCTTCTTCGCTCGAGCGCGATCGCGACGCGGGGGGAGAGGGCGCGGCGAGCGGCCGGGGGGGGACAGGGGGGCGGTGACGGCGGCATCGCTGGAAAGAGAAAAAAGATGCTTATGTTAATAGTACATTATTGTCTAGGCCAGGAAGTAGGCAATTGCTGGCTGAGTATTGTTTTGAACGGACGAGCTTGCGAGTCCGGTTAATAATACGAAGCCAGGGGGCCGATTTTTGGAAATCATATCGCTCGAATTCACGACGAGTAATAGAATTCAATCCACACGCGAAAATTAGTCACATCCATTTGCGAGTGGTCCTCAAATGCCCAATTTTTGAAATCCGCGTTCGAAATTTAGTGAAAGACTAAGTCGATGTGTAAAAAGTAGTCCCGTCTCGTTACACGCAGAAAGTCGATAATTACCGGTTTTTTGTTGGGCACCTGGAAATATTATATTTTCAGCTCAAATTAATTTAACATAAATTGCAAAGCATTTTTGCATAATAGTTATTTATTTTTTATGCTAAAGTACTTATTAGAACTAGTTTAAATTGCGAATTTGTTACAAAAAAAATTACGTAAAACGAAAACTTTGTTATCGTCTGTGCGTACTTTGTATTGTGTTACTGTCAAAAGTTTCCTGCAACGACTGCTAAGTTTTAAACAGCGAAACAAAAATTTAAATGGCAAAGCATATGTCGCCTTTACAAAGAAAAAGGCTGGTGGAGTTGTTGGAACCACGAAAGGACTTGCGATCGGGGAAGTTTTCGGCCACCTTCTCTATTAAGACGGCGCAAAAGGAGTGGTGCGAGGTGGCGGTACCCTCGCGTGTACCCCGAGTTTGATTTTCCGCAACTTCGTCTTCAGATTCTTCAGAATCCTCCAAATTAAACAAAACTAACTCGTCGAAACTCGCCATTGTCATATGATAATGGCATTAGATTTGTTGAATTACAAATTAACAGAAAATCTCAATAATATATGAAAATAGCCCAACGCATCGAGGCAATGACAGCAGTGAGTGAAGGTAGTCACCCGCCAACTCGCCATGTTTTTAATTTTGACAAGCCATCCCACCACTCGAATTCTAAAACGACTGCTAGAGACCAGTCGTTTTCAATTCGAGCGGTGATTTTCTACTACTCGCCTTTCAAAAATAGCAATTCACGGATTTGAACGATTTTCGAGCGATATTTTCATAGGTATGATTTCCAAAAATCGGGCCCCAGCAATGCTATTCTGGCCGAGGCAAGTATAGTGCTTTTCTCAAAAATCGAAAATAAAACAACAACAAAAATAAATGAAAATAAAATAGTGAAAATTATTTTGCTTTGCCGCCTTTTTGTATCAATGGCATTTGAAGAGTGTATTTTTCTACCCAGAACACCTAAAGCTATTTCAGACACAGGTAAACAAGTACGACACTAGCTTTTTTTTTTAATTTGATGTCTTAAGTCTTGTGCCTTTATTTTATAATGGTGATTTGCATTTTTAATAAGTTAATAACTAGACAGTAACGGAATTTGTATGCAACATTACTGTCAACTAGTTTGCCTGTCACTTCTTTTGTCAAAATTTGTCAATCACAATTAAAAAATACTAAAAAACTTGTAACCGTTTTTATTACGTAATTTAGGCCTTAATGTGACATAATTAAAAAAAATGCTCAAGACTTACTCTCAAAAAAGCGAAAAAATATAAATTATAATATACTAGCGACCCGCCCCGGCTTCGCACGGTATATTATGCATGTATTATACATACAAACCTTCCTCTTGAATCACTCTATCTATTAAAAAAAAAACTCATCAAAATCCGTTGTGTAGTTTTGAATATATAAGCATACATAGGGACATAGGGACACAGGGACAGAGAAAGCGACTTTATTTTATACTATGTAGTGATATAGCTGAATACCCACTAGCAAGTGGAATAAAGTAGTCTCTGCCTACCCCTGTGGGAAAGAGGCGTGACGGTATATATGCATGTTTTACGCACACGGGATGTGTATCACTTATTATATGTTTACGTCGCCCCAGACCGCTACGCGAGCGGTAATGTCCACTTCCTGGCCAGTACACCTCGGGCGTTGATAAAGAAAGCCTCAGGTCGCATGTTTATAGCCCTCGCCTTTGGCTTGTGCGACAAGTTCCCGCTATCTGAGACGGCGAAGTTGTCGTCGCTTAACGACTTGATAAAAAGAAGAAGAAGACATTCTTTATTTCTCTACCCTCGGCGTAATATGTGCTATTCCTGACGGAGAAAATAGTCAATAGCTAATAGCTTTCCAGTTAGCAGCGGGGTGAGTACCTTAGACCTAAGTATAAGTAGACACAGTAACTTAACTGCCAGTGGCGTAACTATAACGTCTGGGGCCCGCGGCAAATTCGTCAGATTGGGCTCCTTCCTCAATATAAAGAAGTGCATTAGCGTCCCTTCTGTGCTCTAAACCAAGCCAGTTTGGGGCCCCGTTGAGCTAGGGACCTCTGGCATTTTGCCACCCCTGCCACCCTATAGTTACGGCACTGTTAACTGCCCATGCTTACCACATTCCTCAGACGTATGATCAAACTGGTCATCAGATTTCACAGACAGAGACTCATCATGTGGACACTCGATCCACTCCGTCTTGATTTGTATATCGTCTAGAGAGCCGCTCTGTTGGATGTTGGCAAGTTGAGTCTCGTTCACTGGGGACTCAGAGCGGCGAGTCTCGTCTGGGGACTCACATTGTTTAGTGGAATCAGCCGATCTCAATCTCTGGAATAAGAATACATAGCAATGCAGTATTTGATGGAATGTGAAATGATGAAGGTTAATAGAGAGAGGTACAAGGCTGTTTAATGGAGCAGTTAACACAACATTAAGTTTTCCGGCAACAGAAAATGCAGTACAAATATACAGGTTTGTGAAATACTCCTTTGCTGCCAGAGAATCTGGTAGTGGGCAGGGGAGTGCTTGAAGGATCATAAACATTGATACAAATGTTGATACTTTACACTTGCCATGGCATCAGATTTTGTGTCAGAATTTGTGACATCTTCCACCGTGTCAGTGTTCCGCTGCCACCTCCGATTGTGCCTCATCATCAAGGTCGTAGCTGTGGACTGCACTACCCCTAAGGCAGCAACACGGGTCAAGCAATGCCCACTATACATTTGTGGATTGGGCAAATTAAGAAAACTGGCAATTTTCATCGGATAACTTGATATAGTGTTCTTTCCGATGCATTGCCGCTTGCATTTACCATCTTGGTAGCTCACGAAGAATCTATCCATGCGAGGGGGCCTTACCGCTTCATATTTTTCTACGATCTTTATATACTTGTCTCTGACTATGAATGATCTTTCAACCTCTTTTGGGGTTTTCATGATGTTCACCAACATGATTTGGTCAGAGTGCTTCTGAATGTCACTAGCCCTCAGGTTAGCCAGTTCAAAGAGACGGCAAGCACCGTACATTGAAAAGATTAAGGCCACCTGTAACATAACAGACTTACATACATAGTTCATGGTACGGCAATATTGCATCAATCTGTTCTTGACTGGAATGTGACTTATATTAATTGGCTAAGTAAAGTTTTTGGAAGAGGTGCAAATTATATTTTTTTTCGATAGTCGACGTCTTAATAATCCAGGAACTGCAGCTCTTTTATTTTTATTCCCTATTATTAATGAGATATAATTTTTTAAATGCTCGATATGACATTTGTGAGATTTAACGGCCGAAAAGCTCTGTTGCCTAGAACTAGCTTGTAATAAAAAAAAACTACGTCAACTGTCACGTTTGACGTTGTCAAAAAATAATACCGCGGTTCTGTTTATTTGCGTTTGCGTGTAATCAGTGTTAGCAGTGTGTTTTTTAATGATATTTCAACGACCTCAGCACAACCCCTGGACTTTCGATATTGCCGCACTTCTCTTCGACCTTTGCACGATATTTGGACTACGATTTCAGCTACTTTCGACGACTTAGGCACTGCTTCTTGGACTTTTGGACTTCTACACGAGTATAATGGATTTGGTCGATCCCCAAAGCACTGCAGAGGAAATGAAGTATTACAGGGATGTACTCCAATGCTTTGTACCGTCGTGTAAGAAGTATAGACGGGATTTTCCAAATTCCGTGTATTTGAGCTTACCAAAGGCTTTACAAGCGACTTGGTGCCGAACTCTAGATATCAACTGTCCGAAACGGAACTTGTATGTCTGTGAGGAACATATCAATGTGAGTATATTGCAGTTAATGTCGCTGTAAGAAATTAAGAGTATTGAATGTAGTAAAATGCTTTTCTTATATTTACAGATTGAGGAAGATTGCTACAAAAGTAAATCTGGCAAGTTACGCCTAAAAAATACTGCAAACTTGATATTAACCAAAACATACAATGAGATTGTAAGTATCAGCTAGGTGTCTTATTTTATAATTTGTAATTTTTCTCCACTATATTAATTAACAAGTTTATATAAATGTTCAATGTGTTATTATGAACGTAAACACAGGATATTTATCCCTTGCCTATTGTACAGTTACCTACTAAAAATAAATCAATTTTTACACCTTAGTTCATTGCTACACCTATTGTTTTATTTGGTGAATCTTCTCCTGTCTTCTTAAGGCAAAAAATTAAGTGTTAAATGGATGCTCATATGTACTTAATTATGTGCTTATTTTTAGGAAATGTCGAATGATGAAAGCAGCCTAACGGAACAGCCACTGGAAAACACAAAAGATCTGGCTACTATGTCAAAGCAGTTACTGCAACATGGGACCAATCCATATTCAAAGGTAAAATTATGTACCTGTATAAAAAGAAAAATCAAGTGACCGATTGAGCGATAACAATTTTTCTATGGTAGGAACCATAAAACCCTACATAGTAAAAAGTTGTCAAAATTGTGAAAGTGTAAAACAATATAAAAGCTAGTTGTTATTATAAAGGGCTAGTTTGTAAAATTAATTTGATTCTTTTTTTCCAGTGTGATTCTTCAACTCAGACCCAAATCATATACTCAAACAAAGCCGTTATGGTGAAACCATCAGTAAAATGTGTAGCCTGTTCAGCTAATATAAATGTCTCACTTATTGCTGAAAAAATCATGCCAAGCAAGCCATCATCTTCAACTGCAAGTCGTTCATCAACACCAACATTATATGAACCCTCTAGCCCCTCATCGTCAAGCTCAACCAAGGAGACAGTAAAGGAAGGGAATGATATGTCAGGACGTACACATATCTTAAGAATTATTAAGGAAAACCCCAAAATGTATCTTGGTCTTCCTAAGTCATATTTTTGGTTGATAATTTTTTTAGCCAAACAATGCAAATTACGCCCCCTGCATGTCATTATCACCTTATTTAAATTAAAGCAAAATGACACAATACAAAGAATAAGTCATCACTTTCATTTAAGTCAAGTGACATTGCAAGAGCTGTTAAGAATTTGTATACCGCATCTGGCAACTTATTTACAAATGTTTATATACCTGCCAGAATCCATCATGATTAAAAAAACATTGCCCCCTGTTTTTAAAGTGAGGTTTGCTAACGTACAATGCATACTTGACTGTTTCGAGATCCAGATTGAAAAAGCCTCAAATCCTGTTATGCAATCAAGGACATGGTCACAGTATAAATCATGCAACACATTAAAATACTTGATTGCATGTTGCCCAAATGGCTTCATATGTTATATTTCGAAGGGTTATGGAGGAAGGATTTCTGACAAAGCTATTACTGAATGTAGTGGCTTTGTCGATATTCTTCCTCCGGGGGCTGTGGTTTTAGCCGATCGAGGCTTCAAAGGCATAGAAACTCTCCTATCGCAGAGACACGTGAAACTACTTCGGCCCCCAAGTGTTTCCTCACAGGAAACGCCAACCAAAAAGGAGGTGATCCAAACCAAAATTATTGCCAGCTTGAGGATACATGTGGAACGTGTGATAAGGAGATTGAGGGAATTTGCCTTTTTAAAGCCTCACTCGGTTATAAACCATAACCATGTCAGATATGTGGACGAAGCAGTTATTATAGCATGTGCTTTAGTCAATTTGCAAGGCGACATAATAAAAATACAATAATTTTTGCTTTGTTTTATTTTAAAATGTACAACTTAGTTATAAATATAGACTTTTTAACAAAAATCTTTTTGAAAGACCTATCCAACGAAACCTGATGTGGTATATAAGAAAAAAATCACCATACTGTACACACATACACAACACATAAATCACGTCTTTATCCCTTGCGGGGTAGACAGAGCCTAATACTGTACAGTTGAACAAACAGAATTGCATACCTCTGTGGAACATTTTTATCATAAATTACACAATGATTTCTTTGGACGTATGAGTAAGGTTTCGACTGTACCTCTTCTACATAAAGTCATATTTTAGCTGGGGTTCATGATAACACACATCAGAAGTCAGAATGGGGTCCTCATATTATGAAAATGAAACATCCTTCGGAACTTAGTCTATCTTAGTACAGATTTAGCCCATGGTAGTCAGACCTTTGTTATCCTTACTAATATTATAAATGCGAAAGTAACTCTGTCTGTCTGTCTGTTACCTTTTCACGCTTAAACCGCTGGGCCGATTTGGTTGAAATTTGGTATACAGATAGTTTGAGTCCCGGGAAAGAACATAGGATAGTTTTTATCCCGGAAAATTGCATAGTTCCCGCAGGATAGCACAGCCCAAACCACTGGAATTTTTCAAATTTAACGCGGAACAGATTCACCGGGTCAGCTAGTATAGTATAACGGCTAAAGGCATCCATAGAGAAACTCCTTTATACTATGACGAAGGTCTGGCTATCATGGGATTTTTCTCCAATATATTTAGGACAAAGCGTTAAGTAAAATTTTGGGATAAATCGCATTTTTCCAAAACTTTTCTGATCTTTCTAACAAATTGTTGGCATAAGCCACGTCAAACTTAACCCATTTTATTTCGATTTTTTTGTTGTGTTCGAAATCTGGGTCAGCAACACAAAAAGCACACTTTTTATATCCTGTGGCCAGCATTTGGAACTGGCATTGAGCCAAAAATTTTTCTTTTATTTTATTTTTATCTAGATAGTTTTTCACGGTTTTAGCAGTGCTAGGGCATTTTACTTCAACAATGAAGTCATTGGCTACACCATCAGGCGAAGCTCCACTAAAAAAATTAATTAAGTGAAATCCACATTCTTCAATGTGGACCCCCAATAGCCGTTCAACTTCTTTTATTATTGGTTTTTCTAATATTTTTCCTCTCTTCATTGCTTTGGTATCATAAATCTTGTAACCACCAAGAATTTGTTCCACAAGAGAGCCATCAGGTGTGTCGCAATGACAAGCTTCATGTACTTTTGATGCTGTTATTCGGCCCTGTCTTATGCTATGCCATAACTTTGACTCTGCCTGCTTTTTAGTGCTTTTTGCTATTTGATTTTGCACAGATTGAGGCACAGATACGTTACTTTTAAAATATTCAAAACTGTGATTATTAGTTTTAGTTGCAAAATCAAGTATCATGTCAAATATACACCATTTTGTCAAACCATTATCATGATCTGGTAAAAATGACAAAATCAGAGAGTCCCCAATTTTTCTTTTCTTACATTCTTCATAAAATGCATTGAGTTTCTCCGGATCTCTTGGTCCTAGTTCTATTCCTCTTTTCTTGGATGGAAAAATATCCTTGGAGGATATTGGCTGTGTTCCCTCACTGGCTAATCGTGGTTTAGCCCAATAACATTCTATGGATGTAGATGATGGTTCTGTAGATTTTTTTTGTAACCAATATAACACCACCAATGTGTGTTTACATCCACCTGAAAGTAAAACAAATCAATGAAAATATTTATAATCCTCATTAACCATAAATATTTACTCTATAGTGTAAGTATTTACCAGCTGATGCAGGACAACCATCACATGTTGCATCAATTATATTACTATTCGCCTCTTCTAAATGAATAGTCACAAGATAATATTTCATCCTTATTTTGTGCTCCGGAACAACTTTGGCCCTGACAACGCATTCAGTGCTCCCTCTTTTAATTTCAACATAACCTACTGCATTATCAACATAACCACCTCTGGATGACCTAAAATGCAATGGAAAACATTATAACACAAGATCTTTCATCATTATCATCTGCCTATTTATGTCCCACTGCCTGTGCCCGGCTTATTTATAACCAAATAAATGATTTTGATTTAATTTGATGCACAACAATACACTATGTATATACATGTTAAATATTTGTAATCATAATTAATTATTATATGCATCAGAATGTATGTTAAATTCGCCAGTACGTACATGAGTGTCTTCACACCTCTTATTTCAGCAACATTGTGCTTATCGTTTGTGTGGAAATATTCCATTATCATGAACATATCCATGTGTGGCAAGTTTCTTGAATCCGCTCGTACAAATTCGCTCATTTTGTGATCAATAGCGAAGCCTCAGTATTATAAAAATCAGTCCAAAAGTCAAGGCGGGGGTCGTCGCAAAGCAGAAAAACGTTGTCCAAGAAGCAGTGCCTAAGTCGTCGAAAGTAGCTGAAATCGTAGTCCAAATATCGTGCAAAGGTCGAAGAGAAGTGCGGCAATATCGAAAGTCCAGGGGTTGTGCTGAGGTCGTTGAAATATCATTAAAAAACACACTGCTAACACTGATTACACGCAAACGCAAATAAACAGAACCGCGGTATTATTTTTTGACAACGTCAAACGTGACAGTTGACGTAGTTTTTTTTTATTACAAGCTAGTTCTAGGCAACAGAGCTTTTCGGCCGTTAAATCTCACAAATGTCATATCGAGCATTTAAAAAATTATATCTCATTAATAATAGGGAATAAAAATAAAAGAGCTGCAGTTCCTGGATTATTAAGACGTCGACTATCGAAAAAAAATATAATTTGCACCTCTTCCAAAAACTTTACTTAGCCAATTATAATTTAACTTACTTTCACGGCAAGATAGTTATCGTCCGGCGCGTTTTCTAGAAAATTCTCGATATCCTGTGCAGAAAACATTTTGGATTTCCTAGTTACATGTTTTTGAGACTGCATCTTAAGATATGATCTAAGTCTACGATATGTATTTATTTCGACACCACGGAGAGCATTGAGTGTAGATCGTATCATGGAATATGAGTTCCAAAGTGTCGACGCTTGCTTGGTTTTCGCCAACTCTTTAAAGTAAGCCAGAAATACATCTTCCGAAAAAGATTTGTAGCCTTTCGAAGATCTCCAGTTCATAAAATATTTGTAATTTTTTAAATATTTATCTCTCGATTTTTCAGGTAAATGATTTAGTTTAATTATTGCATCTCCTTTTCCGAATTCTTGCGTTTCTTCTTCGCTGCCAGATGTTGAGGAATCCGTGGATGAATCCATTGGTGCAAATTGAAATTATTACAACAACATTTCCCTGAGGGACGAAGCGAAATCAAAACAAATCAAATCGGTTTGGCTTCTTTTCGATTGCCAAGCGATTGCGATTTTGACTTTGACAGAAAAATAATCGGAAATATCGAATGTGCTGCCCTCCAACCCTCCACTGCTCCTCCTGCCCTGCAAGCATAAGGGTACCATACCATCAAAAACTTCGGGTAAATAAGATAAATAGTTTTTATAAGAAATTTTGCATTTTAAATTAAGACTAGTCTTGTTAATCAATAATAATATTACTAATAGTTTTTCAGTGCATGAAAAATTTTACGATTCGTTCATCAGGGATTAAAACTTTATGATATGGTAACTCAAAATCGGACTGTCAGCTGTCAAATCAATCGATTTTTTGTTTTGGTGCTTTTGGTTTTAATTTTGTTGGCGTCTACGGTCTACGGCGTTTAGCTGGCGTGGTTCTGGATCTGAGGAGAGTAGGGACTTCTGCCTCATGTTTTGGCTGGCTTAATAGACGTTCCAGGCTATACAAAAAACTTAATAAACTATAAAACAATAAATACTTAGTAATTATTTTATTTGTGTTTGAGCTTGAGTTGATGTAAAGTTTACAATCAAGGATGGAAAGAATGAATTCGTCTAGTGATGACGAACCATTACAACCAGGAGGTGCAGCCAGTGATGCTAATACTGCAATGCTGAAATTGGCTTCAGGGTCAAGAACAAATTACATGCGTCGATACATAACTTTTATGAAATGGAAAAAGGCAAAGGGCGTGAAGTCTTTTTCGGAAGAAGTTTTATTGCATTATTTTAAGGAGTTAGCAAAAGCCAAACTGCCTTCTAGTCTTTGGGCCATATATTCTATGTTGAAAGTGACACTCAGTGCAAAAAAGAACATTCAAATTGCTGAATACTCCAATCTTACGGAGTTTCTTAAGCAGCAGTCTCGTGGGTTCACATCGCGAAAGTCTAAAGCATTCTCTGCTTCGGATGTCGAAACTTTTTTAAAAAAAGCGCCGGACCACAACTATCTATGTGTAAAGGTAAAAAGCCCATGCCACATTTGAATTCTACATCTCTAAATTACATTTCATATTTTCTGTTTGCCTGGTTTTATTGTGCATGCATTTCTTTTGTAATACTTTATCGTTCAAGATCAGTGCGGGCTGTTCAGCCAGCACAATGCTTAGTAATAATATTTCGGGTTTGTAAGTAATTTCTTTTGATTTCCTGCGCTATACCCATACCTGGACACGGGCCCGCCCGTCGTTGTTTAGTTTTATAATTGTTTTATTTATTATTTTGTCTTACAGGTGGCCCTAATAATCGCAGTGAATGGGGCATGTCAGTTCAAAGAAATGATAAAACTACGACTTTCCGACGTCCAAAAGCACTCGGACCAACTGTTATTAGTAAATATAATGTCATCGCCAACAAAAGTGAATCGCACATTCATGATTCTTGATAAAGATGTAGAAATAATTGAGAAGTACATGGCCCTAAGGCCTAAGAGAATAAAGACGGACAGATTTTTTATCCGTTATTATTTTGGTAAATGCAGTCGACAAGTTATTGGAAAGAATAACTTCCAGAAGTATCCGAGGAGGATAGCGGAGTATCTAAAACTACCCAATCCTGAGATGTACACGGGTCATTGTTTCCGGAAAACTGCAGCCAGGTTGCGCTCTAATCCTGAAACTGAGTCCAAGAAGGTAATTATAAGCTCTGAAGCGTGCTGTCTCCTCAACACTTAACTACATTAAAAGTATTTTTATCACCCACATAATATTTATCAACCTTACATTCAAAAGATCTTGGAGGGCCTTTATTTTTAACCTTTTAATTTAATTGTGTTGGTTGAGTTGAGTTATAATGTGTACCAAATTTCAAGTCCATCTAACCACTAGACCAACCGCTTAAATGAGTCCTCGGCCGCGCGGCATCGGGGCACGGGGTAGGACGACAAAGGGGAGCTATTTATAATTAATTTAATGAGATTCAAGATTTAAAACTTTGTTGCGGCGCCGATCTTATAAAGTCGCCTTTGACAGCATTAGTCAACAGTGGCACCAACTGGTGAGCAAAGAAACGAACGATAGGCCCCATTATGTCAAGTTGTTGTCCTTTATTTATCACGATTTTTTTGTAGGACATTGGATCTCTTAAATTTGTTTCTTAACCTTTTCGGCGCCAACGACACATATCATCACCGCAGGTTCAACGACAACGACCTATATATACGTCCATTACTTCAATGCAAAACCAACCTTAGTTCAATTGGGTTTAGGTTCAACTTAAGGCGTCGCAATAAAGAAGTCTGGCGTATTGGTGACGTCTCTTGTATTTGACGTGGCGGCGAAAAGGTTAAAATTGTAAGAGTCCTTGTATTTCGAAAAACTGAGATATGGTCTGTAAGGATCTTAAAGGAACTGTATTTTTTATTTTTGCAGAAATTGGAACAGTCTACGCTTGAGCAAAACCCCGGCGTTACTGTCAAAGTGGAGAGAGAGGAGAACAAAGTTCCATTTGACTTCATAGACGTTCAAGGTTTGCCATAGTTCTGGTCCCAAGCATAGATATAGCTAACTACCGTTAAGTGGGTGACAGACAGGCGAGTAAGTTCGCGTACCTACTTACGGCAAGGCGACTACTCGCCTGTACGTTATTCTGAAGTGGGTGACGGACGGGCGAGTAAGTTCGCGTACCTACTTACGTCTCGGCGACTTTACTTGCCTGTACGTTATTCTGAAGTGGGTGACGGACGCGCAAGTAAGGTCGCGTACTTACAGCTCGACAACTTTACTCGGCTGTACGTTACTCTAAAATGGGTGACAGACGAGACTCCGTACCAGCGAGATGGACGGATGACCTACTTAAAGTCGCTGGTTCAACCGAAGCAACTGGAGGGGAGGTCTATGGGGGAGGCTTATGCCCAGCAGTGAACGTCCTACGGCTGATGTGATGATGGGTGTGAGCCGAAGGACACGAACGGACTTCAAAAATCACACACATATCACGGCTATATTCCTTCCGGGGTAGACAGAGCCTAAGGTAACGACCTAAAGGCCACGTTTAGCATGTTTGTAGGCGTATAGGTGGAAAGGAGAATCAAAATAGTGGATGGGTTACTAGCCGCGGCATGTCACATAATTCCTAAGATTTAAGGCCATTTGCCTTGATGTGCTTTTACCATCTGTGCGGGACGAGAAGCAACTGGTTCATTCTATGTTTTTTCTTTGCTCCCAGACCAGCATGGAAGTAGCACGGAGAAGTCTAAGGAGCGTTATACAGCTGCATACGACCAATTTGTAAAATGGAGAAACGAAAAGAATACAATTTCGTGTTCTGAAAGTGTTTTGTTGGCGTATTTTGAAGAATTGGCGAATAAATACAAACCGTCTTCACTGTGGTCCACTTACTCCATGCTGAAACACACTCTCCGGGCTAAGAACGGTATCAACATTAAGGAATATACAGAGTTGACGACATATTTAAAAAGACAATCAGAGGGATATGTGTGTCAAAAATCAAAGGTACTAACTGGAGATGACAT
Source organism: Pandemis corylana (assembly GCA_949127965.1). Taxonomy (NCBI): domain Eukaryota; kingdom Metazoa; phylum Arthropoda; class Insecta; order Lepidoptera; family Tortricidae; genus Pandemis; species Pandemis corylana. The sequence continues at coordinate 7,173,080 of OX421875.1, read as the reverse complement.
CGAAAAATTTATAAATGAAGCACCCGATGAAACGTATTTGGCTATAAAGGTAACTTAATGTACTTCCTACTTGGCAATACATTTTTGCTGTTGTTTTTAGCGTGGACATAAAGTTATCGGGGATTTATTTGACTGGCATTATGTAAATATATTTGTATGAAAAATACGAATGTTTGTTCTCGAGTCTCGGATGTTTAATATGTATTTATCTATATAAGTATGTTTATCCGTTTTCTAGTATATATATATTACAAGCTTGGCTTAGTTTGGGGCTAGGTCAATTGGTGTCAATTGTCCCAAGATATTATTATTATTATTGTATCATGTATATTTATTTTTATGTCTAGTATAAAAAGTAATAAAACAATATTAATACAAAATATAAAAACCTAACCTAGGGTGCCGCCGGTAGCGAGGCGAGGCCTCAGCTACCGGTGGTTATTATTATTATATTTTTTATTTCAGGTCGCTCTTATTTTTGGAGTCGCTGGAGCTTGTAGGCGACAAGAGCTATCTGAAATAACTACCAATGACATTGAGAACCACGGTGACATGCTGCTCATAAAAATTCCACACACCCAAAATAAGAATCCTAGATCTTTCGTGATACATGGAAAATATTACAAGATCGTAAAGAAGTACGAAAGTTTGCGTACTAAGACAGGAAACAGCAACCGTTTTTTCCAACAGTTCGCTAACGGTAAATGTTCGGCTCGTGTTATCGGTAGAAACAAGTTTGGGAACATGCCGAAAGAAATAGCTGAATATTTAAACCTCCCTGACTCAAACTCATATACGGGTCACACATTCCGTCTAACCTCAGCGACCTTGCTCGCCGACTCCAAAGCCAATATGACTTAGACGAGGATGAAAGTCCAGTAATGTTACTGAAGGGTATATTGAAGATTACTTAAACTTAAACAGCAAGAAAAAGTGATGATATAGTTAAATCAATCATAAAGTTGTGTGACCCAAACCGAGCATACCATTTGCAGACTTTGAACCAGAGCCGTGTGAGTCCGCGTCGTCTGCTACTGGTGAGAAACAACCATGTGCCTCGACAGCAACGTTTGAGATAGTATCAGCAGGCAGACCCGTGTTCGCCAGATACATGGAAAAATATCACAATTTCTAATAATGAAGAAAATATCACTAATAATTTGTCTCAAACAATAACTCACCGAATAAAACTTTTGTTTTAATTTTATTAATTGTACAGTGACTATTTGAATAAATAAGATTTTCATAAATATCTGGCGGTGTTGCTTTTAAATCAGTCTTCGATCGAAGACATTTTTTATAACTTTTACTTGTTTCAATTATAAAATGTAAATAATTATGAATTATAGCTTTGGTACACCAGTTCGCACAAATATTGTTACGAAATACGTGAATTTTTTTTAAGCGGCTGGCGGGCTTTTACCCTCACCACAGATTATACAAGTGTTTCGTTCAGAAACGTTAAGGGCAAATACGAGTACAGCCATGACAGAATGTGAAAAAAAAATTGACGTTTTGATACAAAGAATATTCAGAATATTCAGTCAGAAGTATGAGGGCGAGAGCACTATGTATACTTCTGGCTGAATAATTTTTGTCTTAGGGGATGTTTGGTCACTCTGATTTGTCTGACTGATTGAATATAAGTTTTAAATAAATATTTCAATAACATATTCAAAAATCAGACATGTACACACGGCAAAATAATCAGGTAAGGACCTACGCACGCTCGCGCCGTATCTATCTTGCTTACCGAATAGCTTTGCTGTGTGTACCTGCCCAGGTGTCACTCGGCAAGTTTTCACAAGCGCGTAGGTATTCAAGGCACACGAGATGCTGCTGAAAACTTAAGGTTTCATTCGTCAGAAAATAAGTTATGTCTGTTCTCTCTGGGATCTTGGACTATTAATGTTGATACAGTTCTTAGCTCGGAGAGTGGGTTTCAGCATAGAGTAAATGGACCACAGTGAAGACGGTTTGTATTTATACGCCAACAAAACATTTTCAGAACACGAAATTGTGTTATTTTCTGTATGCAGTTATATACCGCTCCTTAGACTTCTCCGTGTTGCTTCCACGCTGGTCTGGGAGCAAAGAAAAAACATAGAATGAACCAGTTGCTTCTCGTCCCGAGATGGTCAGATCCATACTAAACATGACAGCTAAAACCTGAACTGTGTCGGAATTGTATCACATTAAGACATCATTCATGCTGGTCTGGGAGTAAAGAAAAAACATAGAATTCATCAGTTGCTTCTCTTCCCGCGCAGATGGTAAAAGGCCATCGAGGGAACAGGCGAGTCTTAGGAATCATGTTATGCGCCATGCGGCTAGCAACCCATCACTATTTTGATTCCCCTTCCCACATATACGCCTACAATCATGCTAAACGTGACCTGCCATGGTCTTGCTACCTACCTTAGGCTCTGTCTACCCCGGAAGGGATATAAACGTAATTTGTGTTTGTATGTGATTAAAAAATTTATGGTCTACAGGCTGTACGGGAATCACGAACCTCGACTCGGAAAGCCCTCAGTTTTCGACTTCAGGCTTCTACTAGAGCCTCGATCATAATTCCTGACTTACCGCCCTTAATACACAATGTACTATTTCAGTACCACCACAACCATCGCAGCCGGCCTCACCGCGCTCCGCGGCCTGCCGTCGCCGCGGGCCGAGGGGAAGCTTAATGAAGAAATTTTTTATCCGTCAAATAAAAAGAGATGAAGAGCGAGAGAGAGAGGAACACAGAAGGGAAATGCAGTGGCTGCGTATGGAAGCGAGACGGATAGAGGCCGAAGCTCAGTGTAATGCTGTTCTCAAGGGAATTGTTGATGTGGCGATGGCTTTTATTCAAATACCATCAGCTAATGGTGCCATTGCGGCACGAAATTGATGATTTATATAATTAGCTATTTTAAATAAGTGAATTGATATTAAATAATCATTAATTTATACAGACATTTTATAATTTCTTATTTTGTTCTAAGGCGAGGTAGCATACTTATTTGTTTTTATTTGAAATAGTAAACTTGATATTCTGTCGAACGATATTTTATTTACCTATTTAAACGAAACTTAACGGACAATGATTTGCGACATAAGGTTCATTTTCTGTCCAAGATAAAAGATAAAAGTTGTGGTATTGTATTTTGCTGAAGATAACAAAAGCAATTCGATATTTCCGAAGTTTTCAAACCGCACTCGGCGCTCGTGGCGTGGCAACTATACTGTATCCGAAGCTCTCTAATTCGGATTGGAGGTCTGCTCCCAGCAGAGGGATAGAAATAGGATTATGCATAATATTATTATAGGCTGGCGAGTATTCTCTTTCTACGGCTGATAGCCTAACCCTGGACAGTGTGCAAGATATAAAAACCCTTCTCAGTTACCACTGTTGCCAGGTTTACCAGAAATCCCCCTAATGATGAGAATATATCTTTGAACTGTAAAACCAAAAATATTTTAAAGACTGTACCTAATAAGATATAACAATACAAGTAAAAGCCAAACATTACTGATTTACCATTTAACTAAACAATATTTCTTGATCTGATATTTTCCGGGCAGAAAAACTTGATGTCAAATTGTCAAAGGACAGATAAATTAAAAAAAAAAAACAAATTTAATTGACTGACAAGCCACATTATTTATTTTGAATTGCCGATTGTTGTCTAATTGAATTTCCGATTTGAGAGGGGTTTTCACGTTTTTTCACATAAACCCGAGTGAGAAATGCACTAAACAATACATAAAAGTTTAGGCGACACAAACACATTCTCTTGCAAATGAATTTCGAGAAAATGGACACTTCTTTCGACGAAGATGTTACGTTGCAAGAATGCGAAACGAGCGGTGCGAAAACTGGAATTGATCACTTGCCCGAGAAGTCGAGAGACATATATTTAAAAGCATACGAATCCTTCATGGAATGGAGGGCTACAGTTGGTGCTAAAGATTTTTCAGAGCCCGTACTTTTGGCGTACTTTAAAGAGCAAGCCCAGAAAAAGCAAGCATCTACGCTCTGGGCGACCTACTCCATGCTGCGAGCTACAATCAGCGCGAACGATAATGTTCGCATCAATGGCTACTCTAAACTACTGCTGTTACTCAAGAGCCTGGCCAAAGGGCACAAAACGAAAAAGTCCAATGTGTTTACTGCTCAAGATGTAGAAACGTTTTTAGATGAAGCACCAGACGAAATTTACCTTGTTATAAAAGTAAGTAGTCATATGGAATAGGTCCCATAGCCATTGGTGTAACTGTAGCCTCTGGGGCTTGTGGCAAATTCATCAGACAGGGTCCTTCAACATAAAGATGTGCAACATTGTTCCTTCTGTGCTCTGGGCCCCGCTAGGCCCATGGTAGTTAGCCAGTCCTTCAGTTATAATGTCTGTTACCAATAAATAAGTTAATTTAATTTTAACAAGAATACTTGTTTGCAGGTGGCTTTAATCTTTGGAATATCGGGTGCTTGCCGTGCCATTGAGCTCATAAGAATAAGACCCAATGACATAGTGAAGCATTCTGACCAAGCACTGCTGGTCAACTTGTTCTCTTTAAGTTCACCACCAAAATTGGAACGATCATTCATTATCCGAGACGAGTATGTGAAAATAGTTGAACGATACCAAGCTTTGAGGCCTCCGGATACCGACCTTGATAGATTCTTCATAAATTACCAGAACGGGACGTGTACCAGGCAAGCCATTGGGAGGAATAAACTCTGTGAATTCCCTAAAAAGATAGCACAGTTCCTCAATCTGCCTAACCCTGAGACGTACACTGGTCATTGCTTGCGGAGGACCTCGGCTGCCCTCCTGGCGCAGTCTGGAGCTGATGTGGTACTGTTGAAGCAATGCGGAGGATGGAAAAGCACCAACAGTATAACACAGTATTTGGAAGGATCTTACACTAAGGCAAGTATAAACTGATCTCAGGCCTATTTTCACAAGCTTTTTTTAACTTGCAATGTATGTATGTAAGTATGTTTGTCTTTGGGATCTTGTGACTCAGTTTTGAAGCAGATATCTTCAACCAATCAAGCTGAAATTTAGCAAATTTCTTTTCTCATTTTTCTGCAATGTGGCAATCTGTAAGTAATCACTATGAGCCACCCCTTTGTCAATTACTTGTGCTCGTCATCGACCGAGGAACACTCCATCGAGCATCCCATCAAGAGCTGTCACTGAACCTGCTTGCTAAGGCAGGGACACTGTGTCTTTTAATTCTGGAGTGTTGTACACTTCCTGAGCCCTGTAGTTTCATTGCCAATTGATTTACATGGTTCAGCAACCTGGCCTGATATGATTTGTTGTGGTCAAATGACAATGCAATAATCTGGTAGTGGAGTTCTGGTGACCCAGCCAGGTTCGTCTCCAAAGGACCTCATAGAGGAAATAAGCAATTAGAGTGGTAACAAGAGCTATTGAATCATGGCAACACATCAGTCTTTTTCGACTTACACCATACTAACACAAATTTTTCGCGATCGTTTTTCCTTTATTTTCTAAATGGAACATGGCTTGGCGTAATTCTCTTTTAAATGAATTGTATGAAGTTTCCACTCTGTTAGGTTGTCAATCTATGACTTGATGAAATTTAGCAAGAAGTCACTTTGAAAATTGAGGAATAAAATTGGTTACTTTTTAAATTCTGTGGAACCTTTCTCAGACGGATGACGCTTAGCGACAAAAATTCGCATGGTAACAAGGTCACGTGACAGATAGAAAAATTCGAAGCCTTACCCATGCTATGGGTGACGGAATGACGAGGATCCGGGTTCGATTCCCGGCCATAGCTTTACTTTTCGGATTTTTCTGTTCTAATTTTTAGTGCTGTTTAAAAATTTCATTTATCTTGTTTATTTTTCAGAGAGTCAGAAGAGATGCTCCGCGAATAATGCCGGAAGATCTACAAGACGAATCTTTGCTGGACGAGGATCAACAGGTTCAGTGTCTGCTGGATGCGACTCAACACTCTGAGTCAGCAATACACAGGACTCAGGAGACTCAAACGCTGTGGAGCACCATTAATCAGCAAATTAATCAGTGGAGTGAATCCTTGATTGACCAGGGGACTCAACAGACTCAACCAACTGAGCCGTTCAAGACTCAACAAGAGTCAATGCTCAATGAGACTCAGGCTCGATGGCGAGAGGGTGTCGATGACTCTCGGTCGGTAAAGACCGATGACCCTTTTGATGTCATTCCTGAAAAATATGGTGTGTATTGAATCTTTGCTATTCATTTTTGCATTTTAACCTTTTCGCCGCCACGTCAAATACAAGAGACGTCACCCATACGCCAGACTTCTTTATTGCGATGCCTTAAATTGAACCTAAACTCAATTCAACGAAGGTTGCTTTTGCATTGAAGTAATGGACGTATATATAGGTCGTTGGCGTTGAACCTGCGGTGCTGTGTCGTTGACGTCAAAAAGGTTAAATTCGTTTCGCTACAATTTCAGTACATTGTGTAGTTTTTTATCTATTCTTCTATACTAATATTATAAAGAGGAAAAATTTGATTGTTTGTTTGTTTGTTTGCATTGAATAGGCTCCGAAACTACTGAACCGATTTTAAAAATTCTTTTGCCGTTAGAAAACTACATTATCACTAGTTTATCTATAACTAGCCTTCCGTCCGCAGCTTCGCCCGCGATAAATTAATTTTCCCGTAGGAATAGGTATTTTCCCGCGGTAAAAAGTAGCCTATGTCACTCAGTGATAATGTAGTTTTCTAACGGCAAAAGAATTTTTAAAATCGGTCCAGTAGTTTCGGAGCCTATTCAATGCAAACAAACAAACAATCAAATTTTTCCTCTTGTAATATTATTATAGTATAGATTAACAAAAAAATATTTACTTTGCTACTCCGCTACTCACGTGCAAGATAACGAAGCCTGTGTGAAATATATATATTTTTCATGCAATCAGTTTATTCAGTTTATTTATTCACAAAACAATTTTCATTGTGTACGAATATTACCTAATACAGATACTTAAATTAAACATAAGAAAACAATAATTAATAACTAGAATGTCAAATATAAAGGAAAGAAAAAAAAATAACAAAAATAACAGATTTACATAATAATGATAATTGTTAAGCCATAAATTCGTCAATGCTGTAATAACACCTTTTCAACAAGAATTGCTTCAAGCTGTCTTTAAACTTGTACAAGCTAGTTATTGTTTTCAACTCCGCGGGTAACCTATTGAATAACCTAGTGGCCTGGTATTTTGCACTGTGTCGAACAACCCTCAAGCTAGGTCGAATAGCATTTGGTAATGCCTTTCGCCTGGTGTTTTCTCGTTTCGACCTCTCGCTGTCTGTTTCCTTTTCGTTGAGGGTTTTTTTGAAGTCACTGAGCAGAACCATAATGTAAAGGCATGGTACGGTCAGTATTCCCAGCTCAGCAAAATGACTTTTACATGATTCCCATTGCGGAATACGTACAATTGTCCTAATTGCTCTTTTTTGCATAACAAAGGCCCTTTTGACATTGTAATCATAGCTGTTACCCCATAACTTGATGCTATACCTCAATTTTGACTCCACTAATGCGAAGTACACAGATTTTAGCTGTTTTATTGTCAATTCGTCCCTTAAGGTTTTAATTGCATAGCAAGCAGAACTTAGGGATGCCTCTATTGCGCTCAATTCCTGCTTCCAATTTAACTGAGAATCAATGTGCACTCCAAGGAATTTAACCGTGTCAACCAAGGCAATGTTTTCATTATTTAAGCTGAGACAAATTTGTTCGGTATTACGTGTAGTAGCTTTAAACATGATGGCTCCTGTTTTGCTCGTATTTAGTTTTAAATTATTCGCTTTGAACCAAGTATGAAATGCTTCCAGTGCATCATTTGCTTTGATACTGAGCTGCTCTTTGTTGTCTGCCCACACTACCGAGTTCGCGTCGTCAGCAAATACTACCACGCTCGTGTCTCGCAACCAATTCCCCATGGAGTTGATCATATCATTAGTAAACAAAATGAAGAATATTGGGCCCAATATTGAACCTTGTGGAACACCTCTCGTTATTCTTAACATTTTAGATCTATATGTCTTTTCCTGTTTATCCTCAATTCTCTTCGTTTCCACAAACTGATACCTATTTGCTAAATAAGACTGGAACAGCTGCAGTATCTTACCCCTTACTCCATAGAACTTTAGCTTTTCTAATAAAATTCCATGGACTACCATGTCGAAGGCCGAACTGAGATCCAAAAACAGGCCCGTCACTCTCTTCCTGTCGTTAAGTTTTGTTACCACATCTTCAATCAGAGTGTCTATGGCTTCAGTTGTGCCAACTCCTTTTTGATATCCAAATTGTCTCCTATTTAGGATATTGTTACTATTTAAATGATTTAATAGTCTCCTTTTAATAATTTTTTCAAATATCTTTGACAAGGTTGGTAATCGCTCTATAAGTGTCTGGATCGGATTTTGAGCCCTTTTTGTGTATTGGCAGAACTCGTGCAATTTTGAGCTGCTCAGGGCATACACCTGACTCGAAGCAATTGTTGTAGAAGTTTGCGAGTGGCTCCGCCAGCAGATCTATGTTGTCCTTGATTATCGTAATTGGTATTTCATCATAGCCAAAAGATTTTTTACGATGCATACCTTTGACCAGTTTTTCAATTTCACTTGGTGTTACAGGGTCCCAAGACATATCCTCCTTAGGTTTTGTTGTATTTGCCGACAAGATGCTCAAAGCCACTTCAGGGCTATTTACTAATTTTGATTGGCCATAATCAAATTTTTCAGAGAAAATATTTACTATTTCTTGAGGACTGTTTATGATTCTATTGCTTATCTTTAGTATTACTTCTTCCCTTGAGTTAGTTGTTTTTTTGTTTCTATGCTTATTTACTACATTCCAAATACTCTTGGCACAATTTTTGGCTGCAGCTATTTCAGACTGAACTGCTATTTGTTTAGCCTTCTTGACGACTCTTCTAAAGAGTGTTATGTACCTGGCACGGTAATTTACAATCGAGCCATCATCTGTTCTTTTGTGAGCTGAAATTAAAAATCGTTTCATTCTGCTAGATGTTTTTATACCTTTTGTAATCCATTTTAATTTGTCTTTGGCTTTCTGGTTTACTTTTACGAGTTTCTTTTTGAAACTCGCCTTAAAGGTTTCAAGATTTTTTTTCAAGAAACTGTTTATCCCTTCCTTGTTCCAATCATTTTGCATAAGATTTTGTCTGAAATTGTTGTTATTTGTTTCATTGTATAATCGTTTCTCCGTAAATATGTACTCTTCCTTGCATTTAATGGACTTGACACTTGGTAAAGCTATGTCACTAAAGAGCCCTGCGTGCCCGTCGGATAATCCGTTGTGATCAATTTCTAAGCGAGTTATGCACTCCTCCGACAGATTTGTGAGCATATTATCTAGGCAGGACTCTGCACCACCACATGAATAGGTCATAGAATCAAAAAGAGGTCTAAAATTGTAATCCCTCCCTCTACTGCCACATAAAACACATAAATCCCACAAACTTAATTATCCCTTACACCACACAAACACTGAGGCGTTTTGATCCCTTTATCAAAGTTTAATGAGCACAACTGTTACACATGCAAACCAAATCCGCAGAGGGATCAAAACGCGTATTAAAAATTAATATTTTTTTATTATTATTATACAGTTTGTTATTCATTACAGTGATGCGGCCGTCACCTCCTCCCCCCTGTCCCCCCCGCGTTCCCCGCCGCGTCTCCCGCCTGGCCGCGCTGGAGCGCCGCCGGCTGCGGCTGGACGAGGTGCGAGCGAGACAGCTGCACGCGCGCGAATCGCGCCGCCTGCGCATCGAGGCGAGACAGATAGAAGTCGATCGGGAGCGGAACGAGGTGCTGAAAAGGATAGCGGATGTGTCGCTGTTGTGGTTAGAAAGGTTGAGTCGGTCGTAAGGAATGTAACTTCTTTATCGTGGTAAATACTGGATCTCTTAAGACATAGAGGATTTAACAATAGAGTGGGAACGTCATCTGATTTGTTAAAAAAAAAATACGAAACTTAAATTACACCAATTCGGTTGTTAAAATTTATCAATCTTTAATTATCGTTTATTATCTAACAAAATACATAATTAAAAGTCCCAATGTTTGGTCACCCTACATTAAATAGCTAACTGAGATTGGACGTATTCGAAACGTATAAAAAATCCGATTGTTTTGACAAGGTCAATATTCAGTGACGTTTTTTTTTTCATAATGACAGAAAAACAAAAAGGCGTATACCTCGGCTTGCCCTCTCTTGGAGCCCCAGGCCCGCCTTAACCTATACCTTATTAACCTTTTCGACGCCAACGACATATCAGCACCTACCTACCTATACCTACGTATATATACGTCCATTACTTCAATGCAAAAGCAACCTTCGTTCAATTGGGATTATTTGTTTTTTTACAATGTATGCTGATTCAAAAACCATTACGAGGAATAGCTTTTCGGGATTATTTGCAGTAATCAGATTTCATAACAATGTTGTTTTTAATTTGTTATTTTTTCATTTGCCCTTCATTTGACCGCGAAACTCTGACGTCGTCAACATGTGAGCAGATTTTTTGCATAATCTGTGGTCAGCCACTTTTTTAAAAATCCTTTTATACGAGGTCCAAATCGAAGTTACGGATACAATTTGCACTACTTTCAGCTTGTTTTACAGTAACTAGGTTCTACTTGAGGCATCGCAATAAAGAAGTCTGGCGTATGGGTGACGTGTCTTGTATTTGACGTGGCGGCGAAAAGGTTAACCAAAAACTCTAGTGTAAACGTGGCGTTCCGCTCGCGGCAGGCTCGCAGCTGCACCACACTAGGGTTTTTCGTTGCTAGTTACGGTTACAGCTCGCAGACTTTAGGAATTGGATGACGAGTGTTACCACTCTATCGGTTATTTCTTCTATGCTTTAATATTAAGTTAATTCTTTTCTGTGACTAGAATAATTCTTCAATTTATGTCTTCGCTTTAAATAAGACTGAAAATTCAGTATTTATCCTTTTCGCATATTCGAGAAATAAATAGATTTTTATATGATACATTTTCTTTTACTCAAAAAATAATTTTTGTCACACCTGCAGCATTAGAGCAACAAACATCTATTTGTGCCGCTAAGCAGCAATGATTTCACTGTTATTTTACGGCGTGTAAGGTAAGACAGATTTTCTCATCATAATCATCTGTATCAATCATTGATCACGACCTGTTGGCTTATCACCCAACTAGCTCGCAATCGCCATCGTGTTCATTCTGACAGTTCATGTATGTTACTTCAAGTAGTTTTGCATTTAAAAAACCTACATTTCAGTTATTTTTACTCTAAGTGACATACTCAGGATGGTGGGTCTTCATATGCCCTTTCAAGCTACAGTTCTGCACAAACGCGAGTCCACACACCGCGCAAGAAAACCTCCTATCATTATTATGGATCCGCATATGCTCCTTCAAAGTCTTCTTCCTAGCGTAGGACTTCTTACACACACTACACTCAAAAGCCCTTTCACTGTTATGCTTCACCAAATGAGCAGTCAATTCACCTTTAGTGTAACACATGTACGAACAGAACTGGCACTGTATCTCTTTTTCTTCCAAATGGCATCGCTTCATGTGACACGATAGATGATATCTCCTGTTATAAGTTTTCTCGCACACATTGCACTTGTATTTCAGTGGTGCCAGACCATGCACTTCCACCATATGCTTCTGCCGTTTGAAATACTCAGCAAAACGCTCCGGACACTTCGGACACTTGTTCTTCTTTAACATTCTGTGAACGGAGTCGACATGCGTCCTGTACTTCTGTTGCGTGTTGAACATCTTCTTGCACGAGACGCAGGGAAAACTACCGCCCACATGCAGAGTTTTCATATGGACTTTCAGTCGTAGCTTGTTGACAAAACCAGCCCCGCACTCTTCGCACACATAGTTCCTAAAATGCTGGTTCATATGCCGTTCTATGGAACCGAATGTCTCGAATGAAAACTTACAAATTTGACACTCGAAGTTATTTTCTTCGCTCAGCTTGAACGGTAACACTCTATCTTCAACGTTGCACCATTCCTTCTTGTGTATCTTACTTAAATGTTCTTTAAGGACGTTTAAACTTGTTATATCTTTGTCACATATCATGCATTTTAAGTTAGTGACATCTACATACATGACTAAACCGTCCACTGTGTATTTGTTCATAATTCTTTTAATGTTATTTTTGGTTTGCTCTTCGCGCTGATGATCTTTAAGTGCTTGGAGGTTCTCGCAGACTTTCCAACAGTAGTAGCAGGGGTATCCGGATCTGTTTTTGCTTTTGAACGGTGTGACGTTGGAGTTTTCTAATAGTGTGCAGATGTTGGTGACGTGGGCTAGCTTCTCTGTCATGTAGATCCTCTTGTTGGCTAGGCTTGTGGCCTTCTTAGTCTTCATAGATTCTAAGACTTTGTCTGAAGTAATCTTTTTTCCTGAAATTGAGATTTATAATTATAATAAATAATAATAATAATAAAGATATTTTTTGCCACAACATAAAAAAAGACATGATAAGGTGCATTGGGGTAAATTAGAAATTGGGGGAATTTCGAAAATCATGGATATCCACTAAACGGGGAACAATTCCATAATCTGGCAACCCTTATCTAGAAGCCTAAGACATTGGAGCTCAGATGCCCCTGAGTTTTATGAAAACCTGGTCTATGTCATGTCAGGAGACTACATAGCAAACATCAGCAGGCTCCAATATCCCCAAAACAAATTAACAAGAGTTTCTCGTTTGATGAAACTGCCACAAATAACTACCCTCAAATGTCTGGCAGCTCTAGAACTTCAAGTTAGCGACCAAATATTACTTAGGCGACACAATCACGATCGAGAACATCTCGTCTTGTTTCAGACTATTATGAAGTCGATCCTCAAGCGTTAGCCTCGGCCCAAGCCAGTGGCGTAACTATAACGTCTGGGGCTCGCGGCGAATTCGTCACATGGGGCTCCTTCCTCAATATAAAGATGTACATCAGCGTCCCTTCTGTGCTCTAAACCAAGCCAGTTCGGGGCCCGTGGCATTTTGCCACCCCTGCCACCCTATAGTTACGCCACTGGCCCAAGCTAACGCTGAATTCGTATATAGTTCTAGATTTGGAAATTATGATTCAGCGATTTTATGTTGGATGCATTGTATACCTCGGAGCGAGTCCAGGTGACAGACGAACGTCTTGCAAGTGGTGTAAAGCGACGTCCGAGTCGGCAGCGGCGTGGCTCCTCTCGGGAAACGAGCTAGCAACGCTGCCTCACCCCGAACCATATCTTCTGGCTCACTGCCTAGAACATGTATGTATGTATGTATAACTCTTTATTGTACATAAAACACAAGAAAATGATGAATACAAGACTTTCAACATGAAACTACCGTGAGACTTGATCATTATTACACATAAACGGATAACTCACGTATAAAAAGTCGAGTGATGCTCGACATGTTTCGGACTATTTCGTAGTCCTTTTTCCAAGAGCGCTCGCCCCGGCGGCAGCGACACGAACACTGCGCGCCAGCGCTCTGCTCCCGCGGCTGTTCGACGCAACTGACAGCGGCGCACAACTACCGACTTTTTATACGTGAGTTATCCGTTTATGTGTAATAATACAAGACTTAGTGATAGGGTCCCGTTTTGCCCTTTGGTTATGTATTATGTCCATTAAAACACTAGAATAATTGTAGATTACTTTATTGAGCTAGGGACAGTGGCGTAACTATAACGTCTGGGGCCCGTGACAAATTTGGCAGATGGGGCTCCATCCTCAATATAAAGATGTGCAACAAGGTCCCTTCTGTGCTCTAAACCAAGCCAGTTGGGGGCCCCGTAGAGCTAGGGGCCCGTGGCATTTTGCCACCCCTGCCACCCTATAGTTACGCCACTGGCCAGGGAGCTGTACAGGATCGTCTTACGTCGGAATATAAGATCCATCAATCACTTTTTATTATAGAAAGCAAAGTTCTACCCACTTTATCATCATGTATATGACAGTATGGAAACCTGAAAACATACATATGTTATTTTATTTTATTGAATCAGGCGTTAGTTTGCGGTCCATTTCAATAAACAAAAAATTTACCTTGCTATTCCGCTACTCACATGCAAGATGTGTTTATGTGGTGTAAGGGATAATTAAGTTTGTGGGATTTGTGTGTTTTATTGGCAGTAGTAGAGGGAGGGATTGCATGAAAAACATATATTTCACACAGGCTTGGTTATCTTGCATGTGAGTAGCGGAGTAGCAAGGTAATTTTTTTTGTTCATTTTCATACATACTTTGTTGATGAACCAGTAACAAAGAATCTTCTTCCTCAAAGTCTGACTCCTGCTTCAAATTCCCGGACTCAATTTCCACTTTGATGTCGTACTTTTCCACCTGTTCTGTTGGTGCTGAAATTTAAATTAATATAGTTATCATCACAGTGGCGGTTAAAGTTTTATGACAAGGAAGGCAAACAGGCAAGTGGGTCACCTGATGGCAAGTCAGCACAACCCGGGACACCCACAACACTACACTGGAGCAATGTTTCTTAACCTTCTTCAGTCACAGACCCCCAGAAAATCAAGCAATTTTCAGGACCCCCTAAGGGGCCAACCATAAATTACGTCACACGTTAATGGGGGGGGGGGGGGAGGGTATCACCGTAATGTGACAAAGTGTGACAAGGGGCAGGGGGGTCAAAAGTTTTGTGACGTAACATATTACAATTTAAAACCCATCATATCAAAAAGAAGAAAGAAAGAAAGAAAGAGAGAAAGAGGCGTGACGGTATGTATGTATGTATGTACGTATATCAAAAAAAAAATTAAGGGTTTACGACTTTGATCTATATTTATTAATAATTTAGTACTCTCGCTATGAAATTATCCCTCATGAAACAAAATTTTACTTCGAGAGTGGCATACTAATGCAAGTGAAATGCCAAATTTTACAAAGTTCTAAATAGTAAGGGTTTAAATAGGTTAAAGTCGTCGGCGAGTGCCCGCTTTTGATTATTTTAAAATAGGTATATGCATTAATTTGAAAAATGTGTGACGTCATATGAGGGGGGAGGGGATCTAAAAATGTGACAACCTGTGACAAGGTCGGGGGGAGGGGTTCAAAAATCCTAAAATTCGTGTGACGTAATTTATGGATGGCCCCTAATAAATAAGATGAAATAAAAAAAAATTTTTTTTTGCTAATTAAGCCTTACATTACTTTGGAGAAGAGCGGATATTGTTCAAACTGCCGGACCGATTTTTGCCAAACATGGCTAAAAACCACCACAAGGCTTTAAAATGAAAAAAAAAACAGCATCAAAATCGGTCCGAGCATGCTGCTAATGGCATTTATTTATTGTAAAATGGTCCAGAGGACTGCGGACTCCCATACATACACTCATGGACCTCCAGAGGTTTGCCGACCACAGATTAACCTTTTCGCCGCCACGTCAAATACAACGTCACCCATACGCCAGACTTCTTTATTGCGATGCCTTACGTTGAACCTAAACTCTAAACAAAGGTTGCTTTTGCATTGAAGTAATGGACGTGTATATAGGTTGTCGTCGTTGAACCTTTGGTGCTGATATGTGTCATTGGAGTCGAAAAGGTTAAGAAACACTGGCTAGCCTAGAAGGTTAAGATCGAATACCTCATGTGCCAGTAATAAGTTTTCCAGAGCTTTGGCTATTACTGTAATGCTGTGTAAATTGTCTAAATATAGTATTTTATGCAACAGTTGTATTAGAGGAGTCAAAAAGGCGAGTGTTGTGGGTTATCATTGCCGAGATTTTCTAGGCAACAAATTTTCCAACACTTCCTGGGCAATCTTGTTTGTTATGTTGGCAACTATGCATTTAGTTCAGAAAGTTTCAGTTCCATTAAAAAACATATTAATTAATAATTGGTTAAGTTGGTAGTCATACATTTTCATCGTAAATTTAATGTTGATTGTGTAAAAGTTTTACCTAGGCCTGTCTGTCTATGGCTGGCAGAGTAACGATGTATTAGAGACATAAGCCAACAAGTGCTTTTAGAGGGAATAGACAATATAGACTTATCCAGTCTTTTTATGAGTGTTCTTATAGTGGTACTTGTGAATACATAAATCACAAATAATAGTACAGGGTACAGGAGTAGAAAAAATAAAATAAATAACTTATTACCTTCTGAAAGCACAGTCCCATCATCTGAGGCCCGAGCCAGTTTCCTCTCTGAGTCAACAACTCTACTCCTGAATGTGATCGCGTCTCGCAGCTGCTGCACGCAGAACAGACATATCAACATGTTGTCAGCACTTTGTGTTAACTGTAGAAGAAATAACATTTTACTAAACACAATATGCAAACCATTTGTGGGGAAAAATATGCTTTATCAATACTAATAAATAATGCAAAAGTAACTCCTGTTGTCATTTTCATGCTTAAACAACTGAATTTATTTATTTTGGATTTGGTAAAGAGATTGTTTTAGTCCAAGGGAAGAACATTGGATAATTTTTATACCAGAAAATAGTATAGTTCTAGCGATAAACGAAATGTGATATGAATGATATTTTGATATTGGTAATAAATATGAGAAAAAGCGAGGTCGAAATAGAAGAGATTTTATAGGAATTTATTTACATCCTCAACCAAAACTATACTTACATGTAAATTGAAACACGCCAGAAACATATCATAATATATTTCTTTGACCCCATTTGAATAGTATACTTTCTTAACATCGCGATGGGGCCCTTCTGAAAGGCAAATCCTGCACTGCCCGACGCTCGTTCCGTCCATTTTATCAGAAACTTCCTTCAACTTTGGTATTTTTGAAATGTATCGTTCTTCTTTCCAAAGATTTCCTCAATTTTACACACTTTTTAAAGAAGAATACATATCATAATGTAATTTTATTTAAGTATAACTGTACATATCTGTCCACTGCTAGTTACGAAATATCACAATTTGACTATGAAGAAGACAATAAATTAAATTAAATTAAGTTGTTTTACGATTTCAACTTTCAACTTCAATAATAATCGACACCCGACACCACAGGTCGAGAGTCGACACCGACATCGACAAACGTCAACTAAACAAAAAAAATATTAACGTCAATTTTTTTCTCATTATTTTCAATACTTCACCAAAGGAATCTAAGCCCATACAGTCAAGCCTAATGTAGTCCAGATGCTGGGGCAGATATTTGTATTTTCTTCGTTGGCTCCCAATGAACATCACCAGTGGGTTTCCACTCATCTTGTGTTTGGCTTACAATGGCTAACTAGTACTTAAAACTTTTGTAGTGTTTTAATACTTAAAATGCAAAATTTAAACCGAAATAAATTCACTTCGCTAAATGCTTTCAATGTGAATTCAAATGATTTTCACTTACAAATCTTCTGCACGGGATAGCATAGCAGTGCTCGTGTGTAATTTCATAAAATAGCTCGGGTGCTGGCTGTAAATCCCTCTAAATCTTGGGCATTTTTGACTGCGACACCAGGACACACTGCCAAAAATTGGATCAGTTCAAAATAATGTTGCTTTTAGAATGCATTTTAATGAAAAATTTAGATTAACTCAAACGAAACTGTATTTTTAGACATGATTCATATTTACATCACTTTTTGCTGTATGGACTATGTTCTTTTTGCCTTTCCTATTACGAAAAAAAAGTAACGTGACACTGACACACAGCGACAGATGTCAAATCAGTGACGTGACGTGAGATTGTGTACTTGTTGTGTACCATTTCGCTTTGCTCTTATTTTGCACATATTTTACTTCCCAGACTATTACGAGATTATGCCGCGTATTTTAAGTCAACTATAATTTCCATTGTATTTATTGCTTTGTGGAACTGTAATACTGTGAATGAATAAATGATTGATTGATTGAAAAAATGTTCAGCATCATCAAGTTTCGAATAAAGTAGAGTAAATCAAGTTGACCATTTTTCTCAACTTCGACAATTGTTACCGCAACTTGTGATGGAGTACGCCACGGAACTGTCAGCAGTTTCACTCAGCATGACTGTGAAATGCGAACCCGTTGTCAAGGAGGAGCCCGAGTGGGGCGAGAGCGGCGCTGAGGCTCCTCAGGGTGCCTTGTACGCCGACCACGAAATCAAAGACGAATTAGTGTTTGGGCCAGAGCTGCTGCAGCAGCAAGTCGTAGCGAATCCCATGCGAAGTAAGCATACTTTGGCCATTTATCTTTCGGCTGCTGTATTTCAGTGTGGTGATGAGACGGTTGTCTGTAGTAAATTTGTAGCAGATGGTGTAATTGCATTATATTAACATACATACATACAAAAATCACGTCTTTACCCCTAATGGGGCAGACAGAGCCTGCGGTAACAAGACCTAAAGGCCAAATTTAGGATTATAGTGGGTGTATAGGTGGAAAGAGGAATCAAGATATTGATGTGTTGCTAGCCGCATTGCCTTTAATATATTAGACATTCATTTAAAAAGTCAGAGAACACAAGTGCAGTGATAGATACATGTTTCAGCTCAGAGCTGCTAGTGTATTATTTTAAATAATAATAATAATACAGTTGAGGGTGTAAATATAGATTCAGCCTTCATGTCAGATACATGAATCACAGACCTTAATATTTGGAGCATAAAGGTGTGTAGATGTTTTTGACCACTTGATGACAGGTACATAATATTTATGCCCTTCACTGTACATTATATTAAAGTGAATCTCTAATTCCTTTTGTTATTGTCAGGAAAAGCTTATGACACAATATTTTGATGTAACGGGTGCTAAGCCGCGGGCAATAGCTATGGTAAAAATATACACATCATATTTTTAATTATTGTATATGACATTTCCAGATGTTCTTGTCAAACAAGAAGACAGCGCACCGGAGCCCGACAAAATCAAAGTGGAGTGTGTCTACACATGTTCCAGGGACAGCGTTGACTCTTGCACCCCGAGCCTCAAGCAGTTCCAACTCAAGAGGTGCTTCGTCAGGCTCAGCCGGATACCTCTGAAAGACCTGTACACATACTGTCGAACCATCAATCTCAAACACAGATACATCAACTCACAATCACAAGAAACACCTAACCTTATGCCACAACAACCACACATATCCAAGTCTGAAATACCACAGGTAACTGAGAAACAAAATATTTGTATTATCTGTTACAAAACATTTACAAGACATTCTGATTTAATCAGACATGTTAGAATACACACTGGCGAGAAACCTTTTGTTTGTGACGTGTGTGAAAAAGGGTTTGCTGATCAATCGCGCTTGTCGAGACACAAGTATGTTCACAACAGTGTTAAATCTCACACATGTGCTGTATGCGACAAGCAGTTTAAGCGGAAATCGCACTTGAATAGGCACATTGCGAGACACTCAGACGAGGAACGTTTCCGTTGTTATGAACGTTATGATCAACGCGTGTCTGGACATATTAGACTACGTAAAGTTAAAGAACGACACAAATGTGATATGTGTGATAAAGAATTTGTGCACCGGTCGGACTTTAAGAAGCATTTACTTACACATATGGGTGATACTGATAAATTTCATAAATGCCATGTTTGTTGTAAAACATTCTCTAAACAATCTGATTTAATCAGACATATTAGAATCCACACCGGTGAGAAACCTTTTGTTTGTGGTGTGTGTGAAAAACGGTTTGCTGATCAGTCGGGCTTGTCGAGGCACAAGGTTGTTCACAACGGTGTTAAATCTCACACGTGTGTTGTATGTGGCAAAGGGTTTAATCAGAAAGCACATTTGAATAGGCACATTGAGATACACACGGGCGAGAAACGTTTCGGTTGTGATGTGTGTAAGAAGCGGTTTACACAGAAAGACACGTTGATTTGTCACATGCGAATTCACACAGGTCAGAAACCGTTTGTGTGTCATATATGTTCTAGAGGGTTTGTGCAGAAATCGCAGTTGGATAGGCATGTTCGGGCGCATAGCGGGGACAAGCGCTTAAGCTTACACATAGGCATGCTGCAAAGGGTAGCCCCAGAAATAGCCAATGATTCGCCTCTTCTGAAAGTTGTCAAAATGAGCGTTATGCCGTTTTAGACATGTTTACACGTTGGCTACTACGCAACGAAAAAATGTTTTTTTCATCGATATCGACAATCGATACGCCCTTAACATGGTAAACCTTCGCGACGCGCCAAGCGCGCACTGGCCGCTTACAAAAAAAAAGTAAATTCTATACCAGGGGTGGCCAACAGGTCGATCGCGACTGTTAGTCCAGTCGATCGTGGCAAGGCAAAAAATATAAATACGTAGACCAGACTGCGACTGCGCAACGTAATCACCAACTGCTGATTTAAGGTTTCATGGAGTAGATATGTAATTGGTAGATCGCACAGGGTTTAGTTAGTAACCAGGAGATCTTGGGTCTAATCAAGTTGGCCACCCCTGTTCTATACGATTGGCTTTTGTTTTTTCCCGTCACTCGCTCGAATATTTGGCAAGGCACAAGCCGCATCTATTTTATTTGAACTCTGTTTTATAAAACTGAATTTGCTGCTGTAATTGTAGTATAACGGAACGCAGCCTTTTAACCCCTCTCCCTCTAACAGCCCCTCTCGCCCTCTTTCATACGGCAACACGGGTGACACAAAGCGATCTCAATAATATTAAAACATTATTTGTGACAATATTATAACACAAATAAGCCCTTAAAGCCCTCGCAAGCAATCTTCTTATTCATAACAATACAGTAATCTACTTGTATCTATACTAATATTATAAAGAGGAAAATTTTGATTGTTTGTTTGTTTGCATTGAATAGGCTCCGAAACTACTGGACCGATTTTAAAAATTCTTTTGCCGTTAGAAAACTACATTATCACTGAGTGACATAGGCTACTTTTTACCGCGGGAAAATACCTATTCCTACGGTAAAATTAATTTATCGCGGGCGAAGCTGCGGACGGAAGGCTAGTATAATATAATTATAAAAAGGGCTACCACTATTGCACGTACTTGTAAATATTAGCTTGACTGATCCTAGTGTTTATCTTGTATATATTTTGTGAAACAAAATCCAAGTCTCGTTTAGTTTTTCCTCACTGGCCTAGGCTACACAGAAACGAGGCTTGGATAGGCTTTACGAGCCACGATTGAGCAGTGTTTCCTTACAGCCCTTCCTTTCCCGAATACCACCTACGACTACTCTCCGCTCTTGTATCTTGCTTCAATCCGCTGATGCCTCGGAGCAGTCCGAGGCCACCTGGATACCCTGCCCTGCCTGCCCTCCTGCTTATCCGCCTCAGACCAGTGCTTATTATTTTTCAAGAGCAGTGCTGACTGATTGTACCTGAATATTTATTTTGTATTATATTTTTACAATCACCCCTTAATTTGATTTCTGCTCCCCGACTAACTAGTCGGTGACAAACGATACCCTTTTTTTTGTTGGTTACAAACTGCTTTGGTTTGAAAAAGTATGTATGTATTTTATTACATACTGCTGCCCGCGACTTCGTCTGCAAAAAATAGTTTGTCGCTATCCCACGGGAACTATGCAATTTTATCTAGGGAATCAGCTATCTCCGTTCCAAATTTTATCCAAATTCAGTAGTTTTTACGTGAAAGAGTAACAAACATCCATTCATACAAACTTTCGCGTTAGTAGGATGAAAATTAAAATGAAATTCAATAGTTGACAGAAACCAACACAAAGGTGAACTTATCCCTAAAAGGATCTCCAGTTATTCTGACTATTGACGCGTGCTAACTATATATGTGTAGTGAAATAAACAGATCACTTACTGTCTGTCTGTTCGATATGTTCGGCCGACGCAAACGCTCCTAGAGGACGGACTACGGATTATAGATCCCTTCAGACCCACCATACCCCTGACACTACCTATGGGGGTAGGGTGGGACTGAACCATACCACCATCCTGGCATTTAGGTCTTGTTACTTTAGGCACTGTCTCCGTCCAGCGGCACCTGCGGGGGAGGGCGGGAATTCCCAATCCCGCCCCGCATTGCACAGGTGTCGCAGTGAGGTAGCCCCATCCCGGGGTGGGCCCGTAGGGTGCCGCGGTACACGCTTGTTCTCCCGTAGCGCCCTACAATAGTGCCAAATTTGGGAATTCGTGTGGTTTTTATTGGGTATGCCTGACGCCTCGGGAGAGCCCCAAATACCACTGGTAACCCCGTACCGGGCCGGATGCATAAGGCGCATTTCCCACACCATAAAAAAAAGGCACTGTCTCCGTAAGGGATATAGACGTGATTTGTGTATTTGATTTGTGTGTGTTCATATTGTTTGTACTTTTGAAACTGTAAACAAACTATTGAATAAATAACTCTTTTTTTTGTTTTACTTCTGTTTTTATAAATATAACATGTGTAACTCTCGTGATTTTCCCGAATGAGTTCTTTTATGCTGGTCTGGGAGCATAAAAAAGCTGTTTATCTTCCAGAGTAGATCGTAACTGCCCATCGAGGGAATGGGCGTAAGACTTAGGAATCATTAGTGAGATGTAAGTGATGTACCTAACTACCGGCCATGGGTCGTGGTCCACCTAAAGTTTGTCCACCTGGTTTTAGACCAGGGATGTAACGGAGGTAGTTTTAGCGGAACCGAAGGCGGAGTCGGAGTTTTTAAATTTGCTTTATCGGAGTCGGAGGCAGGGTCGGATAATTGACGATAGAGCGCACGTAGTGGGAGTCGGGGGGATTCCCCGCGCGACATGTATGAACCTGTTCATAACAGTCGACACAGGCCGCCGCCGCCGCCATGTTATGCTTTGAACTCCGATTAAAACCTTCGATTATAAGTGTCGGAGCCGAAGTCAGAACCGAAGGTGTAATAATAATCGGAAGTTCCGACTTAACGGAACCGGAGTCGAAGCTCCGTAACATCCCTGTTTTCGACAGCTCCGCCTAAGGGCGGTGCCCCTTTTTCAGGGTATTTTGCCTTTCGGGCAAATGAAGATACCTAACTAAGCTAACCTACCTATTTTTGCATTAAAATAATAATCAGTGATTTGAAATAATGGAGGTCTTTTTCCTGGTGGACCTTTTAAATTAGGTGGACCAGGACCACGCCCATAGCCTGAAACTACTACTAGCTAGTGTTGAGTATGTGTGTGTAACTAAGAATATACGGCAGTACGCTAACAGCAAGCGGTGGTTTCACTTGTCCCTAATCACATATCGAACAGTGGCGACGACTACCCACATTTAAGAAAAAAAAAAGAAAAGAAGACGGAAAAAATGTCTAGTCCATTATTCGGCCTTTTATCGACGTTCGACCACAATAACCAGAATTGGGAGACATACAAATGTCGAATCTCGCAGTGGTTTATCGCGAACGACATCAATGCGTCAAGTGATTCCGTGGGAACAAAGAGACGAGCGATTCTGCTGAGCGCACTCACAGACGACACTTATAAGTTGGCAGCAGATCTCGCATTGCCGAAGCAGCTACAGACCGTGCCTTATGACGACATCCTTAACCTTCTGGACGGTCATTTTACTCCAAAGGTTTGTGGATTCGGAGAGCGCTACAAGTTCTATGCGGCAACACAGCAGCCGGGGGAAACGTACGCACAGTGGGCAGCGAGACTGCGCGGGTTGTCGGCCAAATGTGACTTCAGCAACATAGGGGAAGCGCTAAGGGACCGGTTCGTCATGGGAATGTTGGCTGGACCCGAAAGAGACAAGCTTTTCGCACAAGACCTGAAGGAGCTGAGTTTAGCCAAAGCGGTGGAGTTGGCGGAGAGCGGCAGGAGCGCGCGCGCCGGCGCGGCCGCCGTACAGTCAGCGCCGCCGCACGAGCAGCTGTTTAAAATCACGCAAGCACGAGAGCGCGAGGCCGCGCCCGTCACAAGTGTCGGTCTTAATAAAGAGCAGTGTCAAGTGTGTGGCTACTATAATCACAAAACATCTCAGTGTCGTTTTGCTAAGTCTAGGTGTAAGAAGTGTAAAACTACTGGTCATTTACGTAGAATGTGTAAAAAAATCAATTACGTAGACTCGGGCGCCGTAGACGAGGGCAATGACGATGACGGTGAGTGTTTTAATATTCGCACTGTGAAGGGGGAGCCGATGACAGAAACCGTGTCTATGTCGGGAGTACAATTAAAATTCGAAATAGACAGCGGTTCTGCCGTTACGGCTATCTCAGAACAAACGTATAGGAAATATTTTGGTAATGTACCATTGTCATTAACAAAAAAACGGTTGTTTTCTTATACCGGTGATAAAATTGCATGTTTGGGGGTAGCAGCATTACCCGTCCGTTACGCGGAGCACACACATTCCCTGAGTGTTTACGTTGTACGAGACGGCGGCCCGCCGATCCTAGGTCGCGATTTTATTTCATTGTTTAAGTTAGAATTGTTGCCGGTCCGTTATTGTAAACAAACGGAAGATGACATAACCGTCCAGTTGCAATCTCTTTATCCGTCAGTATTCTCTGATAAACTCGGCCGGTTTAATAAATTTAAAGTCACTTTGCAAATGAAGGAAAACAGTAAACCTATATTCATTAGAGCGCGACCGATTGCTTTCGCCCTTCGAGACAAAGTGAATAAGGAAATAGATCGTTTGTTGTCGTTAGGCATTTTAAAACCGGTTGACCACGCACAGTACGCGTCACCGATCGTACCAGTGCTAAAGCGAAATGGGTCAATACGGATTTGTGCTGATTATTCAACGGGCATTAATAAACAGCTGATTGTAGATAAATACCCCTTGCCTACGGTAAATGAGTTGTTTTCGCGGCTATATGGGGGACAACAATTTACAAAATTAGATTTGTCGAATGCATATAACCAGTTCGAGTTAGACGAAGCCTCGCAGGATTTAACTTGCATTAATACACACCGCGGACTTTTTAAGTACACTCGCATGGTGTTTGGATTATCGAGCGCGCCAGCCGTGTTTCAGCGCGCCATGGAGAGCGTGCTGGCTGGCGTGCCCGGCACGCTATGCCTGCTCGACGACGTGCTCGTCACCGGGAAGGACGCCGCGGAGCACTTAGACAGGCTCAAAAATGTCCTAGAAAGATTACAAAATTCAGGTCTTACCTTACAAAAAGACAAATGCGATTTTTTTAAAAATGAGGTCAACTATCTTGGATATGTAATCAATAAAAACGGACTTGAAAAATCATCTGAAAAAATAAAAGCGATGGTAGACGCACCGGTGCCTAGTAATGTAAATCAGTTACAATCATTCTTGGGATTGGTAAATTATTACAGGAATTTTGTTCCCGCGGCATCTACAATTTTAAGTCCGTTATACAACCTATTAAAAAAAGGAATTAAATGGGTCTGGACCGCGGAACATGACAAAGCATTCCTTGCGATAAAAAAATGCTTGGCTTCTGACCAGGTATTGGCTCATTTTAATGCTAATGCTAAATTGATTCTAACAGTCGATGCTTCTCCCTACGGTCTGGGGGCGATACTATCCCAGATAGAACCCGACGGGTCCGAACGGCCCGTGTCGTTTGCGTCGCGAACTCTTAACGCCGCGGAAAAAAGGTACTCGCAGATCCAAAAAGAAGCTACTGCTATTATTTTTGGCGTAAGGCGGTACCACCAATACCTATACGGGAGGGCCGTTCCGTTTACACTTCGTACCGATCATAAGCCATTGTTGTCGATATTTGGCCCATATCGTGGTATACCGGAGGTTACGGCAAACAGGCTTCAACGATACGCTATGTTTTTAAGTGGTTACAATTACAACCTTGAGTACGTACGGAGCGCTGATAACAGTGCGGATTATTTATCTCGTGCTAGTTTACCTGGGAGCGCCGAGCCGCGGGGTGCGGAGGGGGAAGAGAGCTGTGCAGATGCTGCGTCGGCGATACTCGACCGAGCCTCTTATATTAATTTTGTCGCAGAAGGCAGTCTACCCATCACGTTAGAAAAGTTACGCGATGAAACTAGGAATGATGTTATATTAAATAAAGTAATACATTATGTTCGGAACGGTTGGCCTAAAAAAATTCAAGATATCGAGCTAAGGCCATTTCATCAGTGTAGGTTACAACTATCTTGTGAAGACGGATGCCTAATGCGAGGACACAAGGTGGTAATTCCGAAAAAAATTCAAAATTTGGTACTATCGGAATTACACCACTCACACTTAGGTATCGTAAAAACGAAGGCAGAGGTTCGGTCAAGATTTTGGTTCCCGGGCGTAGACGCAGCAGTGGAAACTATGATAGGCTCGTGCGGCGTGTGCGCACAGCTGCGCCCGGCGCCGGCGCGCGCTCCGCTGGCCCCCTGGCCCTACCCGCCCCATCCGTTCTACAGAGTTCATATAGATTTCCTTGGACCTATTAACGGACATACATTTTTAATCGTAGTTGATGCATATACAAAGTGGGTTGAAATTTATGATATGAAAAACAATACGTCAACAACCACAACTGTAAATAAGTTGTACGATTTCATGTCAAGGTTCGGAATTCCGCAAACATTGGTTAGTGACAATGGTACAGTCAAGGGCAAAGATATGTATACACCACAGAGTGTCAAAAAGCATGGTCATCTAAATGGTCATAAATTTGGCAACATATAAAAGTACATAAATTAGTATACATGATTTGAGAGATAACTATGTATACAACATTTGCAATAATATGTCCTCATGTATTAGGCCATAAACTTAGAAACACCGTAAAGTTCAAAATATGTATACACTATTTAACCATTAATTATGTATCTAATATGATAACCAAAAATATGTAAACAATCCAAAATTCTATTAACACAACTCTTTATTTTCATTTTGTGACAATTTATTTATTTTGCTTATTTTATTACATTTGATGTTTTTTGATTGTCGTTGATTGTCATAAATAAACTTTTTTTTTTCTTTCTTTCTTTCTTTCTTTATTGTCAGGAGCTTATGAACGTATTTGCGTAACATCGAACTCTGTAATCTTAATGTAATCAGCCAACCACTTGAAGCTTCACGTCGTATACAACAACTGCTATTCCAAACTCTTTAACTGATAATTACTATATTTATTTAAAACTAGCTTCTGCCCGCGACTTCCTCTGCGTAGACTTATACATAAAAACCTTCCTCTTGAATCACTCTATCTATTAAAAAAACCGCATCCATATCCGTTGTCTAGTTTTGAAGATATAAGCATACATAGGGATATAGGGACATAGGGACAGAGAAAGCGACTTTGTTTTATACTATGTAGACTAGTGATCATGACATGTGCCCACAATCTTGCTAAATGTGGCCTGTAGGTTGTAGGTACCTGTTACCATAAACTCTGTCTACCCCGTAAGGGATAAAGACGTGATTTGTGCATGTGCATGTGTCATGTGTCACTTTTGGATTTTTTAATTACATTTGACTTACCGTTTCTTATGGGTTTTTCTTGCGGCTTTTTATTAATTTTGAAGGAGAAAATGTATCGTTTAAGTGATCATTTAAAACATAGGATTGTTGCCTTATGCGAGGAAGGTATATACGTGCTTGATATAGCTCTGCTGACGAATTAGGCATCACGGTAAGAAATATTAAACATGTTAATAATAACGTACTATAGAAAATATTACTCTCTAGTCACTTTGTCTTAAGTTTAAGGAGTGGTTTTCTTTATTATACAGTTATTTTAAGTATACTTTGCCTTTTATTAAGTAAAAAAAATTAGAAAATAGCGTAAATCGCCAATTACTGTATGATTTGATATTGACGACACGGATGGCTCAGTGGTGAAGCAACCGCTTTCTGAGTCGAAGGCCCCGGGTTCGAAACCCGGCCAGGGTAATGTTTGTGTGATCAACTCGAATATTTGTGCTTGGGTCATGGATGTTCTACATACATACATACATACATACATATATCACGTCTTTATCCCTTACGGGGTAGACAGAGCCTGAGGAAACAAAACCTTAAGGCCACGTTTAGCATGATTTTAGGCATATAGGTGGAAAAATTAATCAAAATAGTGATGGGTTGCTAGCCGCATCGCCCATAACATGATTCCAAAGAATTTCGCCCATTCCCTCGATGGACTTTTACCATCTGCGCGGGACGAGAAGCAACTGGTACATTCTATGTTTTTCCTATACATACATACATTCACACATCCATACACACATACATACATACATTCTATGTTCTATATATTTAAGTATAACACAAGCCTTCTTGAGTTTATATGTATACATATTTCGATACTTTGGGTATATATTTATTTTTGTCCCTGAATATTCATCTTCAATCAAAATCAACGAAATCTGAATCTGTAAAATCTGTTAAACATGCCGATTAATAACGTCGTGGTGACAGGTCAAAACATGCGACAAACATATGCAATGACAAGTCTGTACTGTTTTCGTGAATTGTCAAAACATACTTTACAAATTTGTTTCGTGTGACTAGGCCGTAAAGTTGATATTCGCAGATTACATTTTGTATACATATTTTCGTGGCAATTACTGAATCTATATTTAATGACACAAGTATGACTATAATATTTTGCATTATTTGCAGGATACTAATAATGGAATTTTGATTGTATACAAGTTTTTGGACTTGCTAGGTACATATTTATGTTGCCAGTGTAGTTTGCATATTTATTACCGTTTGAATGAGTATATATCTTTTTAACTTTATATGATTACTTATTTTCTTTCACTTTACTTGCATATATATCTTTGCCCTTGACTGTACATCGTTCACATCACACGAATTTGAAAAGTTTTGTGCATTAAACGGGATTTCGCATGTGACATCACCGACGTATTGTCCAGCGAGTAATGGACAAGCAGAGAGTTTTGTTAAGCTGGTAAAAAAAGGTATAAAAACGTGTATGCTTAGTGGTCGTAACGTTCAGGATTCGAATGCCAAACTCCTAAAATATATGTTCGACTATAGGAATTCAGTTCACACCACAACGGGAGTATCGCCGGCTGAACTTATCTACGGTCGTAAGCTTCGAACTCGTTTAGATCTTATTAATCCAAAACCATCATTGCCCTCGTCCACGGCGCTCGCTAATACAGTGCAAAAAAATCAGTGTTTGCAGAGTAATTCTTCAGGTGGAAAAAATAAACAATGTTTTTCGCAAGGAGATCAAATTTTGTATAAAAAATTTGTAACTAGTAGTAAATTTACATGGTGTAGAGGAGTAATTATAAAAAGAATTGGCGAAGTCATTTATATTGTTGAAGATGTTGTTTCGTCATTAATATTTAAAAAACATAAAAATCAAATCGTGTTATATAAGGGCCAGGACTGCTACAAGCCACACAGAGGGGATCTTGAAGTAACAACGGCGCAGGGTGATACGCTACCAGGTGATAACCCATCCATTACGAATGAGGAATCACAGCTTAGCGCCGAGGAGGAACAGAAGAGCCCATCAAGCCGGGTAACAAGTGCCGAGGCAGAGCAACCAACCATTCCGTACGTTGAGAGAACGTGTGGGTCTGATGCCACGCCCACACCAGAACCTGAGTGGGTCGAGCCATCTGAACAGGACGTATTCCAGGAGTCTCGACCTGGCCCCCCTGCTGATACCGTCCAAGAATCGAATGCAGTACTTGAAAGCAGTAGTCTAACAACAAACCGTAGGCCTAAACGCATTCGACGCAAGGTCGACCATTTTTAGAGACTAAGATGTAGTTATAATTACTTATCCTATTTTTATATTACTTTCACATATATTATAGCTATAGAATACTGATCGTGTTTCTAAGCTAAGAGGAGGAATGTTGAGTATGTGTGTGTAACTAAGAATATACGGCAGTACGCTAACAGCAAGCGGTGGTTTCACTTGTCCCTAATCACATATCGAACACACGAGAATAATAGTTTAATGGGAATCATGTTATAGGCGATGCGGTTAGCAACCCATCACTGTTCTGATTCCCCTTTCAGCGTATACGATACGCCCACAATCATGCTAAACGTGGCCAAGGTAGGTCTTGTTATCCTCGCACAGGTGCCGCAAAGACGGAACCCCATCCCGGGGTGGTAGTGGGGCGTCGCGGTGACACCGAGTGCTCCCGTAACGCCTCACATACGACCGAATAGGGAATCCGTGTGGTTTTTAGTGGGTATGCCTGCCGTCGCGGGAGCCCCACATACCCCCGGTAAACCCGTACCGGGCGGATGCATAAGGCGCATTTTCCACACCATAAAAAAAAAGGTCTTGTTACCCTTGACTCTGTCTACCATGTAAATGATAAAGACGTGATTAATGTATGTTAAAATGAAATTAAGTAAATTATATGGAAATAAATACTTTATTCAGAATTAAATCAGTGGTCAATGGCTAATGATGTGGTTTTTTTTTCAGCTATCCTCACGGGAACTGCTTCCTTGTGGTTAGTTTTTCTTTTATTTTTACCTCCCACAAGACGTGGGAAGAAATACCTGTATTCTCTTACATACGTTCTGACACAGACATATCTTCTACTTAAACTGGTCTATGCCTGGGGATCGAAGTCAGTACATTTACAAAATCACTGCAAACTATATTCAATATGATGGGTCTTTATATGTCCCTTCAGACTACATTTCTGAACAAACGCCTGCCCGCACACCGCGCAAGCAAACCTCCTATCATTATTATGTATCCGCATATGCTCCTTCAAAGTCTTCTTCCTCGCATAAGACTTCTTGCACACACCGCACTCAAATATCCTTTCACCGTTATGCTTGATCATATGAACAGTCAGTTCGTTGTTCGTAAAACATTTGTACGAACACAATTGGCACTGAAAGTCCCTTTCCTCCAAATGATCTCGCTTCATATGCCTAGACAATGTGTACCGTCTATCAAAACTTTTATCACACACATTACACTTATACTGGAGAGGCGCCACATTATGTATTTCAACCAAGTGCTTCTGCCGTCGGAAATACTCGGAAAACCTCTCCGGACACTTCGGACACTTGAACCGTTTCACCAACTTGTGAACCGTGTCCACATGATTCTTGTATTTCTGCTGCGTTGTATAAACCTTCTTACATATTTCGCATGGGAAACTACCGCCAACATGCATGCTTTTTATATGCACTTTCAATCTGTATTTAGTAACGAAACCCGTACCACAATCTTTGCACACATAGTTCCTAAAATGGGTGTTCATATGCCGCTCTATGGAGCCGAATGTTTCGAAACTGAAACCGCACAGCTGACACTCGAATACATTGCTAACTGACAACTTGAACGGTATTATTCTGTCTGTGAATTCGAGGTGCATTTTCTTGGTATGCGCTTTGATGAGATGCTGTTTCAGATCAGTCAAGTTTGGCATTTTTTCTTGGCACACCGAACATTTCAAATCTGTGACATCTACGTAGACGACTAAACTTTCCGCTCCATATGTACTTAAGATCTTCTTCACTTCGCTCTTCTTGTGTTCCTTTGTTTGATGTTCTCTTAATAAGTCTAGGTTTTCAAAGATGTTCCTACAGTAGAAGCAGGGGAAGCCAGACCTGCTTTTGCTCTTGAACGGGGTAACGTTGGAGCATTCTAGGATGGTGGAGGCGTTGACGATGTGAGCCGTTTTTTCAGTGATGTAAGTTTTCCGCGGTTTCTTCCTCTGTTCCGGGTGGTCCAGGAGTTTTGTGAGCGATTTTGGGAATATCAGCTTGCCTGAAATAAAAAAGAAACTTCGGTTACAGCGAGACCATACAAACCAACTTGAGCCGCAGTCAGGGTAAAAAAAATTGACACGGGTGTATACATATTGGTGACCCCGACTGTAGCTGTATACGCTGATTTTTTCACTTTCGATTGGTACTTTTCAGTTACATGGTTTCAAAAACCAGGTCCTAGTTTAACGACGGATCGTATCACATATGAGGCCCCTAAGATACATACTTTACCGGGTAGACAGAGCCTCGGGCATCTAGACCTGAAGATCACATTTAGCATGATTGTGAGCGA
This sequence comes from Pandemis corylana, assembly GCA_949127965.1. Lineage (NCBI taxonomy): Eukaryota > Metazoa > Arthropoda > Insecta > Lepidoptera > Tortricidae > Pandemis > Pandemis corylana. The sequence continues at coordinate 7,141,160 of OX421875.1, read as the reverse complement.
ATGGAAACGAGAGTCAAAATAGGGATAGGTTGCTAGCCGCATCGCCTACATGATTCCTATGTTCTCGCCCATTCCCTGGTACATTCTGTTTTTTCTTTGCTTTCGTGGAAGTTAGTTATCCTACTAATATTACAAAAGCGAAAGTTTATAAGTATGGATGGATAGGTGGATGTTTGTTACTCTTTCACGCCAAAACGGCTGGACAGATCTGGATGAAATTTGGAACATAGATTATAGTCTGGAATAACACTAGGCTACTTTTTATCCCGGAAAATTGCGTGATGCGGGATAGTGATAAACGAATTCTATGCAGACGAAGTTGCAGGCAACAAAGGCTAGTAAGTTGTGTGCACAGACCTCTCAGATAGTCCAGATGTCTGACGTAAGCGGTACACGTGCTGTACAACGAGTCTCTGGTAGGCAGACTCTTGAGCGAGCTGCGAGGGAAACGCGCAAGGAACTTCGCCTCGTCCGGGGGCAGCGAGTCTTCGACACTCACATCTGTAACTGAATAGAGGTATAGATTATGGTGGTGTGTCGGAGCCAATCCAACGAATCGTATCTGGAACTGGAGAGTGGATTTCATTTTAGATACAAGCTTTTCGCTGACTGTACTTGCATTGTCATCCGTCCTACATATGTGAACCAAATTTCAAGTCAATCGGACCAACCGTTGAAGAGTTCCCTCCTGCGGAGACGGTCCTGGCTGGACCACTAGAATCCTACTGCCAGATTATTGTATTGTCATCTGACTTACACAAGTATGCAAAGTTTCAGCTCAATCGGATGAAGATATCTGCTTCAAAATTGAGTTGCAATATTGATTCATTTGATAGTACCTGTTATTTGAAAAACAGCGCCTTCTCTCGTCCCTGGTGAGCAGTAGATGTTCCACGGGAATTTTTATCATTCAAACAGATGATGCTTCGCGACAAAAATTCGCATAGTAACAATGTCACGTGACAGCTAGTAACAGATAGAAAAATTCGAAGGCTCACCCACCTGCTATGGGTGGTGTAGGGGTATAGCACGCGTCACGGAATGACGAGGATCCGGGTTCGATTCCCGGCCATAGCTTTACTTTTCGGAAATTTTGTAGTTATACTCACCGCCGTTGCTCAGCGGCATGTCAGAGTCATAGTCAACTTCTGCGTCATGGTCGGAGGCCTCTTCTTTTATTTCCGTCTGCTGTTCCAATTTCACATCTGGTTCTGGCTCCATGTGTTCGCCCACTGAAAATATTAAATTAAAAAATATGAAAGACTAGCGTTTGCCCGCGTCTCCGTCTGCGGAGAATTCGTTCACCATCCCGCGGGAACTATGCGGTTTTCCGGGATAAAAACTTTCCCCTGGACTAAAATTACCTCCATACCAAACATTAATCTTAACTTATGCACAAGAAATACAGCGTGACCATAAATTTTTCAAAAAATCCATGGACCCCTGCCACAATTACTGTAGAACGAAAACAAAGCCCATATATCAAAAAAATACTCTTATGTACTTGCATAACAACTGAACAAGTTACGGATCCCTAAGTGGTCCATGGACCCCACTTCAAGAAACCCTGCTCTACATGTTTTATCACTTTATTAACTAGCTGTTGCCCGCAACTCCGTCTTTACAGAAGTTGCTTATCGCTATCCTGCGGGAACTATGCAATTTTCCTTGATAAAAAATATCCTATGGACTTCCCCGGGACTCAATCTATCTGTATACCAAATTTCAACTAAATCAGTCCAGCGGTTTAAGCGTGACAAGGTAACACACATACAGACAGAACTTTCGCATTTATAACATTAGTAGAGATTAATTAAACAGTTTGAATGAATCAATTATAGACTACAAGCCCATGGAAAAAAAACATGTGAAATGAACAAGCGTGAATAACGCTTAGAAGGCTGTTACTATATCATAAAATAACTCTGAGCGCTATGCCTTCATTTCTGAGCGGTACAGGTATGGAATTTCTCAGGTACAAGTGAGGAATTACGACTAATTATTAATGTACGGCTTTTTTATAGCTTATAGATGATTAAAAATAATTGTCGAAAGACCTAGTGCCGTACTAAAGTGGCGGTGCCGGAAGTTAGTGCAATTTTTTTTTTCCATGTATGAGTAGTCACCTGTACCGCTCAGAAATGACAGCATAGCGCTCAGAGTTATTTTATGATATAGTAACAGCCTTCTAAGCGTTATTCACGCTGGTTCATTTCACATGTTTTTTTTTTTCCATCGGCATGTAGTCTATTACTTTAATACACATAAGTTTGCCTTGTACATTAATTTGAAGTGAGGTCGCACTGTTTAACTTAGATAATCAGGCATTAACCATTAATAAACACAGTCTCCTGGGTCTCGGCGGCCTGCCGCAGCTGCTGCTCCGCGCGCACCACCGCGGCGCGGAACTCGCTCGCGTCGCGCAGCCGCCGCACGCACGACGTGCAAATCAGCGAGCTGATGAACGTGTTGGTCGACATCTGACGGAAGAAGCAGTTAACTATAACACATCTATGCCAAGAAAAAAAAACGGAACTACTGAAAATTAGAACAGAAGTCAGAATCCGAAAAGTAAAGTTATGACCAGGAATCAAACTCGGATCCTCATTATTAGATGATGCATGCTATATACCGCTACACCACCTATAGTAGGTACCTAAGTATCTATAACAATACCAATGAAAATTTATTTTTGCAAATTGGCTGCCAAGGGCTCTTTTACATGTCTTTTTTAAACTACCAGCGCATTCAAAAGACCATCATTGCCATGAAGAATGCGCCGCAAGAAACTTGGCAGAAAGTCATTTTTTCAAAATAAAATACAGTAAGAATACTTAAATTCTACTTAAATTAAATACATTTATAAAAGGGATGTATAAGGTCCCCAAGCCTTAAATTATATTAATCTATAGTAGAGATGTATAAAGTTTCTACTAGTCAAAACAACAAAAAAAATTCAAGTTCAGTGGAGGTGTAAAACGGACCGTCAAATAAATTAATTGGAGATGTCTCCAATGTTGAGGAGAAAAAAAAAATTAAACAAAATTTTTTTTTTTTATCTAATATTTTAACGAGGCTTGAGTGCACCAATGGTGACTATGTCAGCCTCATGGGAAACCACAGGTACCTAATTCAAACTCTGCCTCGCCCAGAGTCCGAGGCTCTGGAGCCAAAGACGTGTCTTACAAATTTATATAATAGTACTGGGTCATCTGACAAAGGGCAACTCAGGATCACATTAACACCTCCACTATACAATTTCATACCATCCAGATACCTTTTACGGATGTCTTTATTATGGTAACAAAATTATGAAATATACATTTCATATCAAGTAAGTAACCAATAAGCTTTTGGATTCCGACAAAAAGACAATTCAAATATTTCTGGTAGGCCACTGATGCAGGTAAACAGTGGTACACAGACTTTCAACTTGACAAGTATTAGCCAGGCTTGCACAAGGCATTTAAAAATAGTCGGCAGGTATAGGGTTGAGCAGCCTCAATATATACTAATAGCAATATAAATAAAGACGAGACTGTTTGTGTGCAGAGGATTGGTAACATTAACACTAATGAATTCATTCTAAAAATGATTTTACCGATGAAAATTATAGAAAACTAGATGACCCCTAAGTAAATAACAAAGGCCATATGTATCCAGGAAAAATGCATAGTTTTTGAGAAAGTATTTAGCAATGAACATTTAGAATAAACTTACGTATAAATTGAAACATTCAGTAAACATGTTGTAGTACACTTCGCGAACACCGTTAGTGAAATATTCCTTCATGATATCTTTGTGGTGGCCTTTTGATAAACAGCACCGACACTCTCCATATGTTTTTTGCTTTGAATTCTCCATATTTTGTAAAAAAATAAGAATAAGATTTGAAAATTGCGAGCAAGAATCGCTTTTGCTTGGCTTCTAATCTGTGCTCGAACGTCAATTCAATGTCAATCAAATAAATACGACTTTTCTGTCAACATAGGGTTGTCCCAACGCCACCGTTGTTATTAATTTTGAATCGATTCCAATCGATTACCAGGATTATTTTTACTTTCCTTCCACCGAAAAGATAAAAACCAAAAGAAATTTAATACAAAACTATTTGGCACATAAAGTACGTATTTTTGATTAAAATTTTCGTTTAAAAATGGTGGTGCATTGAAAGCAATATTTAGGGGGATTCTGTTTTAAAAATATGGCAACTCGATGGCTTAAATTACTAAGTATCCAAATTAGTCTAAGTTTACTTTGTTCAAAAAAAATTAAAATGTCAGGTCAGTTGGTATGTCAATACAATAGCGATTTACGAGTTGTTTTCTTTTTAGCCAAGAAAGCGTAAAAAATATAAATTAATGTGAATAATGGAGTCGAACGTTAAACTATTTGGCAAATGCCGCTGTTGCCACGCTGAGGGCATGCACCACGACGTGCTGAAGGAGACTTATTATAATGGAAATCGCGAAGTATATTTTGAAATGTTTTTGGAATGTTTTAACGTTTTTGTGAGTATTTTAAATACTATGTTGTGTTAAAGGTAACATTGTTACTATTTATCGTTTAAGCAAACAATTTCCAAAATAATTAGCTCATTAAATTATTTTATTAAATATTTTAATAGTTTTTGTCACTGAAGGTGTTGTATGATAAATATACTTACATACATACATACATAAATCACGTCTTTATTCCTTACGGGTTACAGAGCCTAAGGTATCAAAAACCCAAAAGGCCATGCATAGCTATTTTTTTTACATTTAATTGTAAATATTGATCAAAATTACTTTTACTTTGTTTACATGAATTCTTTCATCAAATCAAATCAAATAATTTATCGTATGTTTATGAGAAACAGGTCACATCTATACTCGTTATTTATTTATTAATTTAAGAAGAGTAGACTGGAGTATGTGCTAACTTTATTTTATGAAAACAAAAACTTATTTTAATATTAACGTGCCCATAGTTGTCAAGTCTATGTGACTCCAGCAACTTGATCTGCAAGGACTGCATCAGGCGGCTCCGGGACGCCAACACCTTCAGGATCATGGTGGTGAATGCCGAGAGGGAGCTGCAGGTGGCTTGCCAACAGAACGAGTTTGTGGCTGGTATGCTATATTTTTGTTATTTAGCATCAGAAATAAAGAAAGAAAGAAGACATTTATTCCTTTTTGCAAGACACACAAATATAAGATAATATACACAATTTTATAGAAAAAAAACAAGGTAAACAATCTCATATCTTATTATTGAAAATGCTTTTTAAAAATTGGTAACTGCTTAAATAACCCCTGGTAGCCTAGTGGTTTGACCTGTGATCTCTCATGCAGAAGGTCGTGGGTTCAAGCCCGGGCTAGTAAATCTGGAACTCTGAAAAAAAAATTACGCTTCTTCATATTTCTTTATTTCAGTGGTGGAACCTCCCAAAGCCCATGATATTAAGGTCGAGGATGTTGTTGTGATGAAATGTGAACCCGAAGATGTGGATCAGCAGGACTTCATAGAGCCGGAGTACAGAGGCTTTGGTACGTATTACTGGATAAGCATAGTCTAACCGTTTGATTCATCCCACCGTAGAATGTTCTCACAGTAAACGTCACCTTGTCAGGGGGGGCTATCGCGAATTTGCCACTAGAGGCGCTAGTGACGCGTGATGCCGACTAACATTCACTTTTCACTGGTTCTGGTGGGCTTCGTGACATAAATTATAATTTCTTTCATTTACCTGTTGAAAAGTGATCCTTCGTGAAATTATCGCAAATATGGATTATTTGGCGATGAATGTGAACGCTTTGAAAGTGGTTTTTTTCGAACAAAACGGAACTGAACAACATTGCGGCATAGCTCGATATGATGATAGTTGAATTAATGAGATTCAAGATTTAAAACTTTGTTTCGGCGCCGATCTTATAAAGCCGCCTTTGACAGCTATACCTCTGGGCCTTAGTCAACAGTGGCGCCAACTGGTGAGCAAATAAACGATAGTCCCCATTGAATGTAACGTCACTATGATATTTATTGTGAGAGGGTTCCACAGTGGGTCACAAATCAATTCGAAAGAATTTTAACGAGGCTATTTAGTCATACTAAACCTATTTCACCATTTTTTTTTTTTTTATATGAATAGGAAGGCAAACGAGCAAGTGGGTCACCTGATGGTAAGTGATCACCACTGCCCATAGACACCCGCAACCCCGGAGGGATTGCACATGCGTTGCCAACCTAGAGGACTAAGATGAAATGCCTCTTGTGCCCGTAACTTCCCCGGCTGTCTTACTCTCCACACCGGAACACAGCAGTGCAAGCACTGCTACTTAGCGGCAGGATTACCATCCTCGCCAATTCATCCATCCATCATCATCATCATGCGGCCATCTCGACAATTGTAGATGACAAGTGATAATTCTATTTCTAAATGTCATTGAAAATTAGAACATAGAAAAATCCGAAAAGTAAAGCTATGGGCCGGGAATCGAAGTAAGTAAGTACCGCTCAGAAATGACGGCATAGCGCTCAGAGTTATTTTATGAAATGAAATGAAATGAAAAAAAAAAAAAAATGAAATATATTTATTTGCCTTAAATGTAGTACAAAATATGATGTTACAATAGTGAAGAATAAGTCAAGTCTCATATATTTAAACTTAAAAAGTCATGCAATTATTATGTTTATGATATAGTAACAGCCTTCTAAGCTTCATTCACGCTGGTTCATTTCACATGTTATTTTTTTCCATGGGCTTGTAGTCTATATAGGTTTGATACTCCAATCGGCCGAGTGGAAGACAGCAAGACAGACCCAAGCATTCAAACATTCGAATAGCTCACGGACTGAATTTTAACCGACTTCAAATAAAGAAGGTTCTATGGTCGACTGTATGTATTTTTTATTTTCTGCACAGGCTCAGACGACGACATTGATCTCTCTGCCGACTGCCGATTGGCGGCCGACGAGGCGCGCTTGCTCGCGCGGTTTCCTCCAGCCAACACGCGGACTCTGCCCACGCGAAACACCCTGTACGAGCTCTGTCCGAAATATGTCATGCATCTGGATATGTTAAAAGGTGATAGTCAGATCGACATATAAGTATGTTTATCTGTTGCATGGTACGCATAGTACAAGTTTTGCCAAGTTTGGGACTAGGTCATTTGGTGTAAAATTTTCCGTGATATTTATTTATAAAAAACCGGTCAAGTGCGAGTCGGACTCGCGCACCGAGGGTTCCGTATCATTATCTATAAATATCTAAAACCAGTGTAAGCAGAGCCCTGTTCCAAAGCAAAATGTACGCAGTGTGGGGTTACTTTATATTGGTCACTGCTATATACAGACATACATACACATTTACGGTTTTCGCAATTATTCTTTAATCTGTGCTATAAGACCTACCTTCATACCAAATTTCAAGATTCTGCGTTCACGGGAACTACCTTGTAGGTTTTGATTCCCTTGAGAGTTGAAAATTTGCGGAAATTTGCGGCATAAACGGCTGTATCTTTTGATTGCGTTGGCTTAGAAGTTTGATTTTTTCACAGCTTCAAGGGACAGTAGACCTGAGTAATTGATATAAATTTCAGCTTCATACCTCCACGCGTTACTGAGAAAAAGGGTCTGTCAACGGACGGACAGACGGACAACAAAGTGATCCTATAAGGGTTCCGTTTTTTCCTTTTGAGGTACGGAACCCTAAAAACTTAAATAATTATGCTAAAAGTGACCTTTAGATCTTGTTGGTACAAGTAAGCTGTTGCCCTCGGTCCAGTTTTCTCTTTTTTTCCGAAATATACAATACAATAACTCTTTATTGAACACCACATACAACAACCAAAACAGAGAAAAGGTATACAGAATATTACAAGGTAACAATAGGCGGCCTTATCGCTACAGAGCGATCTCTACCAGGGAACCATAATGGACTGGAGAATAGAACAGATCTGAGGTGGTGCAATTTAGAATATTGTTTCATTATCATTCTTCCACGCTGGTCTGGGAGTAAAGAAAAAACTTAGAATTGTATGTATGTATGTATAACTCTTTATTGTACATAAAACACAAGAAAAAGATGAATACAGGAACACACATGCACTATCTGGAATTTTAAACTCTCATTTTGTCGGTCCCTCGTTTAATGCTCCTCTCATCTACTCAAAGGTTAACTGGTAGAGATCCCTTATAGGGATAAGTTCGCCTTTGTGCATGTATTAATGTTATTTTTATTTTTTTGTAAATTGTATCTGTTTCTTTATATTTGTACAATAAAGCATTTACTTACTTACTTACATGCACAAAGGCGAACTTATCCCTAAAAGGGATCTCTTACCAGTTGCTCATCTTTCCGCGCGTATGGTAAAAGCCCATCGAGGGAATGGGCGAGTCTTAGGAATCATGTTATAGGCGATGCGTCTAGCAACCTATCACTATTTTCGATTTCCCTTTCCTATACGCCCTTAATCATGCTAAACGAGGCCTTAAGGTTCTGTTACCTTAGGCTCTGTCTACCCTAAGGGATAAAGAGGTGATATATGTATGTATTGTTTCATTATGATTAGAACCTTGGCCTGACAATAACGAAAATAACAAAAAAACAACCCAACCGTTCCCGCGCGATGCCGTGACCAAACCAAATAGGGATACATTTTTATATGTATACATACACACATACACAAATCACGTCTTTATCCCTTACGGGGTAGACAGAGCCTAAGGTAACAGTTACCTACAGGCCACATTTAGCAAGATTGTGGGCGTATAGATGGAAAATGGAATCAAAATAGTGTTGGGTTGCTAGCCGCATCGCCTATAACAATGATTCCTATGATTTTCGCCCATTCCCTCGAAGCGCTTTTACCATCTGCGCGGGACAAGCAACTGGTACATTCTATGTTTTTCCAAATATTCATAATACAATTATGTTACAGGAAAGAAGACATTAGCAAAAGACATAGAACCGCTGCTACATAAAGACAGCGACTCCGACGAACCGCTGCAGACGCTCGACAACCGAAAAGACCAATACATAACAGACAAGTATGGCCACGTCAACAACGCAGCAGTTATACTAGAGAACTCCAACGTAGCAGCATTCAAAGGCAAAAGCAGAAGCGGACTGCCTTGCTTCTACTGCAAAGATATATGTGACAACATAGCCAGCTTGCGAGACCATCAGAAGGAGCACAGCAAATCTGACATAAGAGAAGCTTTGAGATCACATAAGACAGAATCTCTAGTCATCAACGTGGATATAGCCGATTTGAAATGCATTTTGTGCGAGACGGACATGAAAAATTTGAAGGATCTTAAAATCCATCTGGTTGCTACGCATGGGAAGAAGATCTATGCCGATTTTGAGGATAGAATAGTGCCTTTTATAGTGCCGGAAGATAATAACTTTCTGTGCCAATTGTGCGGTTTCAAATACGAGACATTTGGCTCGATAGAACGTCACATGAATTCGCATTTACGCAATTACATATGCGATGGCTGCGGCACTGGGTTCGTTACTAACTCCAGATTGAGAATGCATGTCAAAACTATGCATGCTGAAGGTAGTTTTCGCTGTGAGATATGCGGGAAGGTGTTCCCATCGCACCAGAAACATAAGAGCCATGTGGATACAGTGCATAAGTGTTTGAAAAGGTTTAAGTGTACGAAATGTCCGGAGCGTTTCACGGACTATTTTAAGAGGCAACAGCATTTGGTTTTGGCGCATGGTGTGCCTGAACTGGAGTATAAGTGCAACGTGTGTGATAAAGTGTATGCTAGAAGGTATATGCTGTCGCGGCATATGAAAAGGGACCATTTGGAAGAGCGGTACTTCCAGTGCGACATATGTTTTCATAAGTGTTTTGCGCGGAGGGACTTAGAGTCTCATATGGTGAAGCATAACGGTGCCAGGATATTTGAGTGCGGTGTGTGCAAGAAGGCTTATGCGAGGAAGAAGACTTTGAAGGAGCATATGCGGATACATAATAATGACAGGAGGTTTGCTTGTGCCGTGTGCGGGCAGGCGTTTGTGCAGAATTGCAGCTTGAAAGGGCATATGAAGACACACCATCCTGAGTCGATGCATTGAATCAGGGGAGTGTATAAATCGTTTGATGTGGGATCAGAGAACACAAGTGCAGTGATATACACGTATCAGCTCAAAGAGCTGCTAGTGTATTATTTTTAAATAATAATAATAATAATAATAATACATAAATCATGTAATCACTGACGGGGTAGACGGAGCCTAAGGTGACAAGGCCTAAATACCTTTAGAATGACTGTGGGCGTATGGATGGGGGTATCAAAACAGTGATGGGTTGCTAGCCACATCGCCTATAACATGATCCGTAAGATTTTCGCCCAATCCCTCGATGGGCTTTTACCATATGCGCGGGAAGAGAAGCAACTGGTACATTCTATGTTTTTTCTTTGCTCCCAGACCAGCATGGAAGGATGTATAATTAATATAGCAGGTTTAACACCGTCACAGTATAGTGGCACATATATGGGTCACGACTAACTGGTTCAAGTCCATGGCCCACATATGGGTCACCAAGTAAAGACCAGCGGATTCATGGGGACTCTTAACTTGGTAAAATAAGATTAAGGTTTTTGTAAATTTTGTAAATTGTAAATGTTAGACAAAAAGGTCTTATGACAAGAAACGGTAATGAGCACTTTCCCCTCAACCAAAAAATACCTCGATCTAGTGGTGTACGCACTCCAAGATAATGACCATTGGTACGAAACTTGACGAGGAAGCTCGTTTTTATGTACTTAGGAGATCTGTTTGTTTTATCACGGAGTACACGTCCAGAAAGTTGTAAAACACACCTTTAACCTTTTCGCCGGCACGTCAAATACAAGAGACCCACACGTCAGACTTATTTATTGAGATGCCTTAAATTGAACCTGAACCTAATTGAACGAAGGTTGCTTTTGCATTGAAGTAATGGACGTTATAGGTTGTTGGCGTTGAACCTGCGGTGCTGATGTGTCGTTGGCGTCGAAAAGGTTAAATTTGACTTTAAAAATGGAAAAATAATATAAATACGAACGATATTTCAAGCCCTTTTAATTCAACCTCTATACTCTGGTTTCTTTTGTCCTGTCAATCGTTCGAAAGTTAGCTGGAAGAGATCCCTTTAAGGGATATGTTCGCCTTTGTCTGTTTTTCTCATTACCTGTAAAATTGAATGTGTTTTATGTGCAATTAAGAGTTATACATACATACAATTGCCTTAACCATTCGGCCTCGCATTGAACGACAAGATTGGAATCAAATATACCAAAAGATTAAATGTAAAACAATGTTCGTCGTTTTTAATTACTGTTTATACTTCTTGGCATAAAAACGATTGCAAATAAGAATACATGTATTTTAATGTGTATTTGTTTAATTTTGTATGGTTGGGGGTCATGGACTAACCTAAATCCATATCTTATAACAACTGTAAATTATGTACATGACTATACAATAAATATTATTATTATTATTATTATTATTAATGCTGTGTAAATGTTTTTGTAAGATAAATTATTTATAATAAAAAGATAAACATTTTTTTTTGTTTTACTTGGTTAAGGATGAAAATTTACCTTCTGGAACCGGGTTAACTGGATTAATGTTTTTGGATAACCGGGTTCAATTCCTAGACCCAGCACCAGTCATCTGATTTCTCTGTGAGTTTCAGTACTTAAATGTAAACCGTAGACATTAACGACCGAATTGTAATAATAATGTGTTAAACTCCTAATATCTTACTTCTATCTGTACTAATAAATTGCTTGGAAAAACGCAAATTAGCTTTCAACGGAGATGGATAATAAAACCCAATTTGTGAGTAAAATTTTAATCAATCAACAATTTGGTAAAAATCAGTCGATGCACGGCTTAAGTATGAAATAACAAAAATATAAGTCATTAAAATTGCATCATGGCACAAGTACACTGCGGTTCCTCGAGTTACGTAAAAGTACGTTAAATTATAAATTTTAATTCAAAACAATTATCTACGTTGCTATATAAAAAATAGGACACAAAGGTCACTCAACTACTGTGTGCTTCTAATTATCTTGTTATGTCTCGGAAAACTTCGCTTTTATATAACTGACTAGCTGTTGCCCGCAACTTCGTCTGCAAAGAATTCGTTCCCGCAGGAATTACGCTATTTTCCGGGATAAAAAGTAGCCTATGTGTTATTCCGGACTATAATCTAGCTGTTCCAAATTACATCGAGATCTGTCCAGCCGTTCTGGCGTGAAAGAGTAACAAACATCCATCCATCCATACTTACAAACTTTCGCGTTTATTATTAGTAGGATATCTAAACTGAAGAAAGACGAAGTTTGCCGGCAAACATTAAGAAACTATAGAAGCATTATATTAACATTAAAATACATAGACGGGCTATTTTTTGAAGTTCTGGGATTGTTTTTTTTCGGTTTTCTACACAGAATCGCGAGCACTATCGATCCTGATAGGAGAAAAAAGCGTCCCAAAATTGCCTTTTCAATTCCGTTTTATCCAATGACGGTAACGGAATGGAACAAAAATTCAGGTCTCAAAATGTATGGAAATTGCGGACCGTTATTTTCTCTTATCAGAATCAGTAGTACTCGTGATTCTGAGTAGAAAGCCGAAAAAAGTTGAGTGTGACTTCAAACAAAATGGCCCAGACTATAAATACTTGAGTTACCTGTGCCCCACTTTCTATAGTAATGTCTAGGATTCATAGTTTTACATCAAAACTGTAGTTTATTGAATACTAAACAAAAGCATTTGTTAAAATATCTATGTTAATACAAGTTGTTTGTGGGCTGTATAGTCGTCCAAGAAATTCCTTTATCATTCTAAACTCCAATGGCGTTTGTACGGCTTAAAATGACAACCAGCCTTATGGTTTTTATTCTTATGTAGGAATCGTTACTAAAATTGGTAAAGCACTTTCTTGGTCGACTATACTTGCATATTTCATCTATCCCACATATATCCCACTAGAAGTGGATCCAATTCGACTTGTACGATTTCACCCAAATAACAGATACAAAAGCTTATAAACTTTATGAATACCGGTTGTAATCATAGTCAAACTTCGCTAGCGAAATCTAAATACGTATAAAATCCTAAAATATTCCACTTTCACAGTCCACTGCCCCGTATATGGGTCACGTACAAAAACCGTGACCCAATGAGTGGCACGACGAACTAGCTCCACAAGACAGACCCGCTTATGGGTCGCTATTAAACTGCTATTTAAGACCGTGACCGACATATGGGTCACTAAGAAACGACCCCATTAGAACATATTACGTATAGTGATTGAAGTAATTTGCTGAACTCCGAGAATTGAAACATTTTGTATGGAGACTTTTAACGTCAGTTATTTTTTTGCATGATAGTCTAAATACGTCCTGAATTACAATTTTGTGATGCGAAATGTATACTAATTATTGCTATAATTACTAAAAAAGTATAGTCGACAAAGAAAATTATTTACCACTCTAAGATTTGACATTTGTACGGCTTAAAACATCTGATTTTTTGACTTACATGTCAAAGTGACATTAAACTTATTTGTATACTTCTGATGTAGGAAAGCTCTTAGTCGACCATACAATCCAATAACTCGTAGACTTAAATTTATATTTACAAAAATATTACAAAGTTCAAGTTTCACGTTAAATTTAAGTAAACATTATATTTTAACGATGCTAATACGTTTTTAATTTAAAATATTTACAGCTGTCATCTCAGTCTGAAACTCTTAAGCCGGGTACTCATCACCGTAAGTGTTGCACGATTCGGCAACCAACAACCCTAGTGTGAACGTGGACATGGCCAGTCTGCCGCGAGTGGAACACCACCACCACACTAGGGGGCCATTCAAGTATAAAGTAAGCAAATTTTTTACAATTATTTACCCCCCCCCCCCCTCCCCTTGTCAGCAAAAGTAAGCAAACCTCTTACCCCCCCTCCCATGCTTACGTAATCATTGGTACCTATATGCATTTTTCTTTTAATGGATTCCGTTTTTTTATTGATTCGTGAGCAGCAGTTCGAATCGAAACTGCTGACGTAGTCACCATATCGACCCCCCCACCCACCACGTCATCAAAAATAAGCAAAGCAAAGACCTCGCCCCCCTCAAGCGCTAACGTACTACTTGAACGCCACCTAGGGTTTTTGGTTACTGCAACGTGCAACACTTCCGGTTATGAGTAACCGGCTTTAAATCAAAATGATATATTTTTTATTTGTTTTCCTGTTTGGACTAAATAAAAAATTTCAAGTCAATATTATTCACGCCTTCGTACAATAAACAAATAAAAGAAAAAAAAATCATTAATTAAAAAAGTACCATTTTAAAGCATTTTACGTCTAAATTTATGAGACAGTAGCGCTGTCACTTAATTTATTTTGGTAAAACATCTTAAAGTAAACTACATAATGTACTCTTTATTGTCGTAAATATCTATTTATTATTTATTAAAGATGTTAATAAAAAATAAGACTTCTTATGAAGAAAATATGGCTCACCAGTAAATTGATAACGATTCATAAATTCAAAATGTCCAAATCCAACTCTTAAAAAAATTGGCAAGAACATATAAAACCCCGCTACATCTAGCGACTAAACTCTGAACTAACAAGTAAGACACAACTTGATAAAAGCGCCATCTCTTGTCGGATAGCGGAACTCGCAGCGGTTACCTGTTCTCGCTCTTGTCGCTGAGCGGGACCACCGTAGGCCGGTAGATGGCGTTCTCACCTTCAAGCATCTTTTCGCCCTCCTCTGGAGTCACCGGTTCCACTGGGGCTGTGAAGGATGTTATATTTTAGCGACCCAAAGCGTAACAAAAATAGTCGTATTAATAATATGACAATAAACTGGATTAAAATTGAGCAAGGGTGCCTCTTTATGCATAACTGGCCAATTAACTCAAACTTTTGTAAAATGGCAACAATTTTCATCATTTTGTGCTTCTTTTGTGTGAGAGTAATTGTTTTAAATTTCTAAACGGCACTGAAAATTAGAACACATAGAAAAAATTGAAAAGTAAAGCCATGGCCGGGACTCGAACCCGGATCCTCGTCATTCCGTGACGCGTGCTATACAACTACAACACCCGTAGCAGGTGGGTAAGCCTTCGAATTTTTCCTAAAATATTTTAAGTAATTGTTTTGCTAAAATATTTCTTTTCACTCAGTCGTATAGTGCACACTGCCTTTGCTTTTTCATAATGTAAAAAAGGCAAAAGCATTTCTAACGAACTATTACTGTCAGTGTGATAATGATCGTAGCGTGTCTAATGTGACGTCCCAATATATAATATCAATGACAGCGGTTCGTTTTTGGATCGGCATCGGTTAATGATTTCCTGGCAGATTCTGAGGGATATCATTATCCGTCGGCTTAGAGCCCGACAGGGGGGAGGGGTCTTTTGACCGTGTTCTACCGTACAACGTTGCCGATATTTTTGTCACAAGATTTTTGAATACTGCATTTATTACTTTGACATGGGCGAAATAGCCCATCGAGCGATGGGGTCATACTATCGTAAAAATTTAATAGAATTGTGTATGTACCCTTGTTGTCTCTGTTGAACCAGCGGAAGGTGACGGCGTGCGCGAGCGCGGCGGCGAGCGCGGCGGCGGCGAGGCTGCGGAAGGCGCCGCGCCCGCCCAAGCGCGCGTACAGTTGCCCGCCCAGCAGCGAGCCCACAGCGAAGCCTGCACAACATTATTATTCTATATTACTATGTGTGTGTATGTATGTATCTTAAATACATATACATTAAACAACAATTGACAAACAATGAGATACATACAGGCTGACTTATCCCTTTGAGGGATGAGAGGAGTATTATATTAAAGACGTGAGTTTAATAATTACAATTACTGAGAGCCACAATAGAGATCTCTCTCCAGGCAGATGCTATGCCTGGGGACCGAAGTCCGAAGGAAGAGAGTTGCGAGTTGTATTTATGCAGCCGCATTGAGAAACTTCGTTAGCGGGATGTGGAACGATGTGACAGCTGTCATTAGAACTGGCGCTAGCTACTCGCGCGTCCTAGTAGTTATGTAGAGGCCAACTAGGTGGCGCTAGGGTCGCTACAAACTCATAAAAGCTACCAAACAATCCTTTATTTCCCGTGGCGCTACTGTCCAAAGATTTCAATTTCAAAATCAAGTTTAACATAGTCGACGGAGCTCCGCTTTCGCGGAGCTCCTATTTCTGGCCCTTCGGGCCTGCTGAAGATCAAACATAACCTAAACCTACCTCCCATTTATGATATTTATTTTGGCCTGTAGTGCCACGTAGTAGTGCTATGGGTAATACGCCCAAACAATAATAAACTACTGTATAAAATCAAATATCTTCCCTGAACGACACAACGCGTGTCCTGTTTTTATTATTCTATGCAAATTCCATCTGCTATTCTTATTTTGTTTTAATCGTTTCTGTGATTAATATTTTCTGAAAATTACTTCTTATACTTCCACAAGAAAAAGTGTAAATTAGTGAGGGCGTGACTCATCTTAACTCTTAACTTAACTCATGTATGGAATTATATATAGTGTATGGAATTGTATATAGTGTGTGTGTGTGTGTGTGTGTGTGTGTGTGTGTGTGTGTGTGTGTGTGTGTGTGTGTGTGCGTGTGTGTGTACCGACCGACGCCGTCGTCCATGCCGGCGACGACGCCCTGCACGGTGGCGGAGTACCCGGGCGGCGCCACGTGCGCGGCGTAGCCCACGATGCACGAGTAGCACAGCGCGTACGTCGGCCCCTGCATCACTGACTGAAACCACACAAGACCAGCTCAGACCAGGGGCTCCCGACCTAACCTAAAATACTACTATACGCCCCCTTGTCCCAACTCCCAACTCAACCATTTGTAATTCGAAGTGGTTCAGCCACTCGATAAGAGATGGCGCCACACGTTATAGACTACAAGCCCGTGGAAAAAAACATGTGAAATGAACCAGCGTGAATGAAGCTTAGAAGGCTGTTACTATATCATAAAATAACTCTAAGCGCTATGCCGTCTTTTCTGAGCGGTACATTTATGGAATTTCTCAGGTACAAGTGAGGAATTACGACTACTTACCTATTAATTTACGGCGTTTTTATAGCTTATAGCAATAATCAAGAACATGTGTACAAAATTTCATGATGATCGGTTGAGTAGTTTTCGCGTGAAACCGTAACAAACAAACTTACATTCGCATTTATAATATTAGTAGGATTAGTAGAATAACGCACACTGTACAGGGTGTTTTGTTACCTCTATAAACACCAGGTGCCAGGGGTGCTGTATAAACGATATAAGCGCCATCCGCACGCCGTAGCAGAACAGCGAGAGCGTTAGAGTCGTGCCGTAGCCCCACCGCTTTATAATTTTACCTGTACAAAAATATAAACTTACTTCCATGCTGGTCTGGGAGCAAAGAAAAACATAGAATGTACCAGTTGCTTCTCTTCCCGCGCATACAGTAAATGAGCGTTTTCAAAAAAAAAGCTCACATGAACATTTTTTCTAGAATTTAAATATTTTGGGTTTTTCTTACCCAGAATCATTTACCCTATCGATTCTCATACAAGAAAAAGTGTGTCCCAGATTTAACTATGGAATTTATTTTTCCTGTTCGTCACGTTCCATACATCCGTCAATTTAAAAAAGTGACTAACTGGAATGGAAATTTTGGGACATATTTTTTCTTGTACAAGGTTTCAAACAGTTTTTCATTTAATTTATCAATTATGAACAGAAAACCCCGTCTAAATTCACTGGCAGGGTCCCCATGTCGCTGGCGGCATTACTCTTTTGGATACTGGTACAAGCTCTTGGGTTAAATTAAAACTACCCACATATTGTTATTGTATTTTACCAGAGAAGTAGAAGAACACGATTTCCCCGATGAAGCTCTGCCCAGCGACAACGACTCCCTCTATGAGCTTGATCTTCGCCATGGACCCCGTCTCCTCGGCCAGCTCCTCTAGAAACCTGAACAAGAAGTTGAAGTAGAAAATATGGTAATTTTTTTTAATAACTTCAGTAACCAATACTTCCATGCTGGTCTGGGAGCAAAGAAAAAACAGAATGTACCAGTGGCTGCTCTAGCCACGCAGATGGAAAAAGCCCATCGCGCGAATAATGCGGCTAGCAACCCATCACTATTTTGATTCTACTTTCCATCTACTATACGCCCACAGTGTCTTGCTAAACGTAGACTGTAGGTATTGTCACCTAAGGCTCTGTCTACTCCGTAAAGGATAAAGACGTGATTTGTGTATGTATGTGTATTGTATGACCACAGATTAACCTTTTCGCCGCCACGTCAAATACAAGAGACGTTCACCCATACGCAAGACTTCTTTATTGCGATGCCTTAAGTTGAACCTAAAGCTAATTGAACGAAGGTTGCTTTTGCATTGAAGTAATGGACGTTATAGGTCGTTGGCGTTGAACCTGCGGTGCTGATATGTGTCGTTGAAGTCGGAAAGGTTAAGTAAAAAAATGTGAAGTACACTCCCTTACCAGAACATGTAGTAGATGATGAAGCTGTCAAAGGTGCCGGCGACGACTGCGAACAGTATGAACACGATCACGCGCGGCATCCGCAACACGTCGCGCAGCGCTTTGCCGGAGTCGTCCGGACTTGTCAGCGACGGCAGCTGATCAAATAAACTGTCTTGAAAATCTTAAAAGTAATCCAGAATAGAATAGTAATAAAAATAGTAATAATAAAAAGCCGTGGTAGTCTAGTGATTTGACCTGTTGCCTCTCAAGCAGAGGGTCGTGGGTTCGATCCTGGACTCGCACTTCTGACTTTTCGGAATTTATTTGCGAAATTACATTTGAAATTTACCATGAGCTTTTCGGTGAAGGATAAACACCGTGAGGAATCATGCACACAACTGCGAAGCAAATCAATGGTGTGTGTGAAGTTGCCAATCCGCACTGGGCCCGCGTGGGAACTATATAACCCAAGCCCTCTCTCTCATTCTGAGAGGAGGCCTGTGCCCAGCAGTAGGAGTATATAGGCTGGAGACGATGTCTGTCTATGTAAGTGTCTATATAATGGTATCACACTACCTAATTTTTTTTTTACTTTTACTTTTAAAAAACTACCAAAGGCATCGAAAAGGATTTATTTCATGTTTTTAAGACACTCGTCGCATTAAATAACGATAATATACCCAATTGTAGTTTTTAACCTTTTCAACGCCACCGACACATGCACCGCAGGTTCAACGCCAACGACCTATATATAAGTCCATTACTTCAATGCAAAAGCAACTTTCGTTCAATTGAGCTTAGGTTCAATTTAAGGCGTCGCAATAAAGAAGTGTGGCGTATTTTGTATTTGATATACATACATAAATCACGTCTTTATCCCTTAAGGGGTAGACAGAGCCTAAGGTAACAAGAACTTAAGGGCACGTTTAGCATGATCTGGCTTGGCGGCGAAAAGGTTAAATAAATAGAAATTATGTACCCCAGAGCAAAATACCCCAAAAATCTCACGTGAGGTAGGGGTAGGGAGTACTTAAAGGGACGTCCAAGTACTGCGTAGGGGAGAATGTAACGACAGCATATTGCTATAAGCGCCATCTAGCGGCGAGTAGGCGAACCACGTAATAACAACTCACAGTGAGCGCCCGACAGCTGTACAAGTCGACAGCGGTAGCGGCCAGTGCGATTAGGAAGGCAGGTGTGAAATCTTTCATGGTTCCGCGAGAGAACCAGTCGATTAGGGCTCCGCCGAGTAAAGCTGTCAGTCCGTACCCCGCAGTACCCCAGGCACGTTGGGCGCCATACTTCGAGGCGCGCTCTGGGCCTGTCAGAACATTTTTTTTTCTTTTATAACCGAAAGGATTATTCAGCCGCGCCAGCCAGGATTCGATATTGCATCTCGCAACTTGCCAGGCTGCATAGAGCATACACCAGTAGTGGCGAGTGGTGCCATCTATCGCCAGGTAAGTAAATTAGTTATGATTTGAATTGCATTGGAAATTCTTAGAAACTAAGTCTGTAGTCTGTCTAGAAATTCCCTTATAACACTATTGTTCAACACATTTGTAGGGCAAGAATGTCAAAGGCTATTTTAGCTTACATTACAAGTCAATATGACAATCGACCTTATAATTACTTTTTATGAATAAACAGTCATAAAAAATGATAAAGCACTTGGGGCCTGATTTTTGGAAAGCACATGTGTGAAAACACCACTCGAAAGTGGTATAAATCTGTTTATATCTTCAAAACTACAGCTCTAATCAAATTTTTGACTAGGTCACAAGATTAATGAGAGCCCTAAGTATTTTCTAAGCTACTCGTATCTCAAATTCAGCACAATTTTTCACCACTTTCGAGTGGTGTTTTCACACATGTGCTTTCCAAAAATCAGGCCCCTGATCGAGAATACATTAAAAATACTGAACATAGTCAACCTTCATTCTAATGTGAAAATAATGCTCTATTCTGCGAATGCATTAAACAGACAGTGTAACGTGTGGCGCCATCTCTTATCGAGTGGCTGAACTACTTCGAATTACAAATGGCAAACTTACCTAGGACATCGAAGCATACCGCATCACCGATGCAGTTGGCAACATTGAAAGCCACAGTACCAACACACATCAGCACAACGAACGCCCAAAACGTCGAAGTCAAATACAAACTACCCGACTCATCTACATTCTCAACTGCAATCGAGTTCAACGTCACATTCTGCGTAGTATTATAAACGTCAGTATTGTTCAAATCAATGTCCAAACAAATCAAGTTGCAGCCCTTTTTCGGCGTGCACACAACCTCCCCTTCTCTCACGTCGTCCAAATCCATGTGAAAGAAAGAGCATGACATATTTCCGACAGCGTCATCCACGTACACAGTGTTTACATACGTCGCGTTTGACAGGTAAACGTCAAACGTCGCGTTTACGGAGCATGTCCAGTGGCAGCTGTATTTTTCTAACAAGTCTTCGTCTATGGTCGCGTTGTCTATTTGTCTTAAGTAAACGGTGTCGTTGAGTTGGTAGACTGTTTCTGTTATTTGCTGCGATGGTTCCGGCATGGGGAGGAACCATAGACAACAGTATGATCCAGTCATTGTAGTTATCAAAAGCATGAAGACTAGCTTTCTGTGATTCTGAAATTGAAACCACATTATATTAAAAAAACCCCACATTTATCGAGTAATTACATACATACACATACACAAATCACGTCTTTATCCCTTACGGGGTCGACAGAGCCTAAGGTTACAAGTACCTACAGGCCACAGTTAGGAAGATTGAGGATTGTATAGGTGAAAAATGGAATCAAAATAGTGATGGGTTGCTAGCCTCATCGCCTATAACATGAATGTAAGTTTCGCCCATTCCCTCGATGGTCTTTTACCATCTGCGCGGGTAGAGAAGCAACTGGTATATTCTATGTTTTTTCTTTGCTCCCAGACCAGCATTAATTAAGCAGTAATTAAGATTAAATATTTTTTTTTTTTTGCAAAGAATGCCTTCTGGGGTTACTAAGAACATTATTAGCGTGCAGGTACAGACTGCAATGGAACTGCAATTGAAAAATGGGCAGTCGGAATGCCGTCCGTCTGTGCTGGCCCTTATGTTGAATCCATAGCTACATGTAGTACTAGCTGTTTGCCCGCGACTTTGTTCGCGCAGAATTAAAAAACATAGCCTATGTTCATCACTCTCTAAAGTTTATAGAATATGTAGTATATTTTATCTGTGTATCGTTTCGTGAGTCACAGACGGTTCTGGCTGAAAATCAGTACTGCAGGTGTCTAACACCTCAGCGTAATGCTGAGCCAGCGACCGTTTCACTTTTGCGAAGACACACAACGCTGATGATCTATTTTTCATGTCTGTGCTTTTTTTTCTATAAAATTGTGTATATTCTCTTATATTTGTGTGTCTTGCAAAAGGAATAAATGTCTTTTTTCTTTCTTTTTTTCACTCTCAGTGATAATGTAGGATTGTAACGGTGAACGATTCTTTTCAAATCGGCCCAGTAGTTTTGGCGCCTATGCAATGCAAACAAACAATTCTTACCTCTTTATAATATTAAGTATAGATACAGAATTTTTGCCATGCTGGTCCTGGGAGTAAAGAAAAAACATAGAGTGTACCAGTTGCTTCTCTTGCCGCGCAGATGGTAAAAGCCCATCAAGGGAATGGGCGAAAATCATTGGAATAATGTTATAGGCGGTGCGTCAATCACTATTTTGATTCCACTTTCCACCGATACGCCCACAGTGTCTTGCTAAACGTGGCCTGTTGGTCTTGTTACTTAGGCTCTATCTACCCCGTAAGGGATAAAGACGTGATCTGAGTATTGCATGTATGAAGTCAAACTAATGCTATTATTCTGTTCTCGATTATTTAAATGATGACCTAAATTGTTAATACTACTTAATAGCCAATGTTTTAGTACGCCAACCGGCAAAACATAGTGCAACACTAAAATATGTAACATCTCTGTATTTATGCAGCCATCACCTATGTTTCACAAATAAAACACTTTTGACTTTTGACTTTTGACTTTTGACTAACCGTCAAATCAAGTATACCGGAAAAAATCTCAAATATCTTGTTAAGGCAAAGTACATACCGGCCAGAAGTCCACAACATATCCAAAGAGCGGTTTGGCAGCCGCCCACAGCAGCGGCAGCACCGAGGTGACCAGCCCCATGGCCGCCGGGGACACGCCCAGCTGCCGCCCGAACACATTCATCTGGGGCAGCAGCGGGCCCAGCGCTGGGAACGGAAGACATGACAATTATTACAAACTAAACTGCTGGTACAACTGGTGGCAAAATACCAGGGGCACCTAGCTCTAGTTGCCCCGAACTGGCTTGGTTTAGAGCGTAACTATAACGTCTGGGGCCCGTGGCAAATTCGTTAGACGGGGCTCCTTCCTCAATATAAAGAAGTGCATCAGCGTCCCTTCTGTGCTCTAAACCAACTCAGTTCGGGGCCCCGTAGAGCTAGGGGCCCCTGGCATTTTGCCGCCCCTGCCACCCTATAGTTACGCCACTGCTTATTATCTAACTCGCTCGCAATCGCCATCGTGTTCTTGACAGTTCTTGTATGAATGTGACAGCTAGCTGATTCCGATGCCAATTGTCAGCCCATACGTGAACTTTCAAAATGAACACGATGGCGATTGCGAGCGAGTTAGACAATAAGCCTATCGAAAATGATTGCACACCGTCTGAAGCGCAAAATCGAACATCTGAGGCACGTGTTGCGCCATGAACGATATCAGCTGTTTCAGCTAAAATTGATGGTCGAAATACAGGGAAAACGGCGCTCCACAAGACGGAAGAGATCATGGCTGCGGAACATTAAGGAGTGGACCGGAATCATCCGTGCAGAGCAACTATTCCAGATGGCTCAAGACCAGTGGCGTAACTATAACGTCTGGGGCCCGTGGCAAATTCGTCAGATGGGGCTCCTTCCTCAATCTATCTAAAACCCTTGAACAGAAAAGTCGCACTTTGATCTCTCCAGTCAGGGAGCAAAAGTTCACTTGCTCCCGCGGCGCCCCCCAAATGGCAGCGAGGGAATATCGGTGGGTTTTTAGTGGGTATGCCTTCACTGCGGAGAGGATTCCCACATAACCTCCGCGCCGTCCCCACGGCGCGGTCGTATGCGTAACGCATTTTCCCACCGCAAAAAAAGGGAGCAAAAGTTACTTTTCTGAATGAGAAGTGTGAAAATATCTTATTGCTCGCTAAAACAACATGTGTCGTTATAGCCAGTTTATGACATAACTATGTTTTGAAGTGTCTTATGAGCAATCAGACGTCTGGACTAACACATATCATTAATATTAGCAATAAACGCGACTCGTTTTCTGTTTGAGAGTGCTATGTCAACGCTGATAACGTTATTAGCGCTTAGTAAAAGTAATAAAGGACTATTGTTTTATGTCACAGGAAACCAATTTGTGTTGTATTTCCTCTTAGTGTGTTTGACATAATGTTCCCTTCAATGCTGGTCTGGGAGCAAAGAAATACGCATGGGATGTACCAGTTGCTTCTCTTCCCGCTCATCTGGTAAAAGCTCAAATCTTAGGAACCATGTTACAGGCGATGCGGTTAGCAACCAAACACTACTTTGATTCCCCTTTCCACCTATCATGCTAAACGTGGCGTGTAGGTCTTGTTACCTTAGGCTTTGTGTACCCATTACCTACCTGCATTGCAGTCTCATCGTCTAAGGGAAGACGGGCCCAGCGTACAAGCCCTCCCCTTCTTGGCGCGGTGCAGTTTCAATAGAATTGTTGTGTTTATACACTTATATTTGTGTCTTGCAAAAAGGAATATATGTGTTATTTCTTTCTTTCACTTTGTAATACGAGTAGAGTAATCGGAAATTAAAGCTCAAAATAATTTAGACTATTAAACGAATTCATTCAAGCAGTAATTTTAGACTTTTACCACTTTTAATTGGTAATTTCTCGTCAAAAATGCAGTCGTAAACCGATTATTGTGCAAAATAAACACACAAAAATATTGAAGAGAGATACATGCACAAAGACGGACCCTTTAAGGGATCTCTTCCAGTCAACCGTTGAGATGATGAGAATATTATATTATTAATGTAATAACGAATACCGTTGGAAAACAGTGAGATATCCTGATTTTATCTCTCTCTTCATTACACTCGTATAACAAGAGTATTATCTGTAGCTATAATTAGTAAGAAGGCTTAGGTAATCAAGATTTATAGGATGTAATTAATTATATGATTGCACTATTAGCTAAAAATAACAATATCGTCACCAGACTGACTGTAGTTGTTGCCTGTGCGATTATTGTATGAAGAGATTGATGAATGTGGATGAAGCGAAAGTATGTCAGGATCGTAGCATACATACATCCTACTAATATTATAAATGTGAAAGTATGTGAGTATGTTTGGATGTTTGTTACTCTTTCACGCCAGCACGGCTGGACGGTTCTGGATGAAATTTGGAACATATTGTCGGGAACCAACCTCTTTCAAAGGTGGCTGGCTGGTAGACGGCCTGACGTGGCGTAGCTGCCATGTGTCAGACGACTCCTGCCAGCCTACGGCTCTGCATATAATCTGTTATTTGTTCCATTTTCTGTTGAATTGTACTAATACCACTCATAAATTGTACTTGTATGCCATGAATGATCTCAAGTCTTTCATTAGGAACCAGAGGTTCCTTATTATATATATAGATTATAGTCTGGAATAACACATAGGCTACTTTTTATCCTGGAAAATTGCGTAATTCCTACGGGATAGCGATAAACGAATTCTATGCAGACGAAGTTGCGGGCAACAGCTAGTAAGAAAGAAAGAAAGAAAGAAAGAGGACATTTATTCCTTTTTGCAAGACACACAAATATAAGAGAACATAGACAATTTTATAGAAAATAAACAAGACATGAAAAATAGATCAAGAGCGTTGTGCGTGTCTTCGCAAAAGTGAAACGGTCGCTGGCTCAGCATTACGCTGAGGTGTTAGACACCTGCAGCACTGATTTTCAGCCAGAACCGTCTATGACTCACGAAACGATACACAGATAAAATATACTAGGTACATAATCCATAAACTTTTACGTAAACAAAGCAATAAATAGATAGAACCCGACTTATGTGTAAAAAACAAAAAATACATAAATTAATTAAATAGTTTACAGTAAACAAAAAAATAAAAATAAAAGGAAGGGAAAACTATATTGTTTAAAAACAACAGGCAGGCATATCAAAGTGCAAAGTGCTGGAGGACTATTGTAAGGATTTTTGGAGTGTCAATAAGTGATCCTTCAGCTTGCGCTTGAAGGTGTAACTACTTGACGCTAGTACATACATAAATCAGCTCTTTATGCCTTACGGGGTAGACAGAGCCTAAGGTAACAAGACCTAAAGGCCACGTTTAGCAAGTTTGTAGGCGTATAGGTGGAAAGGGGAATCAAAATAGTGATGGGTTACTCGCATCGCCTATGACATGATTCCTAAGATATTCGCCCATTCCCTCGATGGGCTTTTACCATCTTTTTTTTTCTTTTTTTTTATGTGAATAGGAAGACAAACGAGCGAGTGGGTCACCTGATGGTAAGTGATCACCACTGCCCATAGACACCCGCAACCCCGGGGGGATTGCAGATGCGTTGCCAACCTAGAGAACTAAGATGAAATGCCTCTTGTGCCCGTAATTTCCCCGGCTGTCTTACTCTCCACACCGGAACACAGCAGTGCAAGCTCTGCTACTTAGCGGCAGGATTAGCGAGTAAGATGGTGGTAGCGATCCGGACGGACCTTGCACAAGCTTGCACAAGCACAAGCCCTAACACCCGCAAAATCGCGCATCTGCGCGGGAAGAGAAGCAACAATAAGAATTTGTACGGAACCGACTCGCACTTGGCCGATTTTTAAGACACGTTGTAATACACGTGCCTGTATTAATTGTATTTTATGGATCTGTTTGCCTCACAATAGGCAGATTTACACTCACAGTCCGTTTAGTAATTAATTAAATAACTTTAGTAGGCGTTTCAATTTAGACCTTATGTAATAATCGTATAGTATAATAAATGTTAACAGACATACGAAGCGTGAAATTGCAGCCATTTTCCATACCGTCTAAAGTCTAAACAGATAAAGATGAGCGAATTAGTAAATAAGAAAGAAAAAAAGAAACATACATACGTACATAACGTCACGCCTCTTTCCCACAAGAGTAGGCAGGGACTACTTTGTTCCACTTGCTACGATTCTGACATACCTCTTTGGCTTCATCCACATTCATCAATCTCTTCATACCTCGCCACAACATCATACATTATCTTGCTCCCTTGGGACACAAATGACTATTTCACACCATCTCATTCAGAAAAATACGCTTTGCTCCCTGTCGAGCGGAATCAAAGTGCAACTTTTCTGTTCAAGGCTTTGTGAAGTGTTTTTTTGCAAATGCAATTTTTTCAAGTTGATAATTGTAAAACCACGCCATTTTCTATGCTGGTAGCTCTTCAATTATATTTAGATGTTTTTTCAATGTTTGGTGTGAAAAGTTGTATGAGCCACTCGGGAGCAGAATGATGTATTTTCATCTTGGGCGTTAACACTTGAATCCCTCATTACGCTCTGGATGGGTACGTATTAAAATACATAAAGTTTAAAATGTATAATGGTGTAAAATACATAATGGTTTATAATATATAATGCGATTTTCTCAGAAAGTTACAAATTAACAGGATTGTTATAAAACAAACCTAACCTAACCTAAACCAATCTATAGATTACGATATCAAAAAAGTTCATTCAGCTAATAGTTTTACAGAAAATTGCGTTATATATTTTGAACCATTATGTATTTTAACCCATTATACATTTTAAACTTTATGTATTCTGATCCGCTCCCGCTCTGGATTCTACTTTAGAATCCCTAGGTACGCTCAGGATTCTATTGTAGAATCCTTCGCTACATTCTGTATTCAATGTAGCGCCCTCGCCGTAAATACATCATTTTGCTCTCTCGTGACACAAATGACTATTGTGTCACAATCACTTTCAACAAATGAAATAAATTTTAATTTACGTCACGAAGCCCACCAAAATCAGTAAAAAATGAATGTTATTGGACCTCACCTCACGCAACACTAGCTCCTCTAGTGGCAAATTCACACGCGATAGCCCCCTAACGTCTCAACCATAATTTTTTACTTTTAATTTTGCTTTACTGTTGTTTTCATCAAATTATTTTTCTAGTTGCCTTGGTTTTTATTGTCTCGCAAAAGGTGAGAAAAGTACAGTACGCTCCTCGGATAGAACTGTTTATGTCTTGGGTGCGCTTAACTGCTTCGCTCCTCTCAGGACTCAATCTCGCGCCCTACATAATGCAGTGCTTTATCCCCCTCGGTGTACAATCCACTATTCTTCGTCACAGACGTTTACATTATTATTATTATCCGTTTGCACAAATTATCGCCATTATGCAACAGTTTTAGTTTGTATTGACCTATAGAAACAGTAGGACCAAGGTTGCAATCTGTTCGCTACAAAGCAAGATACTAACAAATTAAATAATTATAATAATAAGCCATTCTGAGATGAAGGCCTTCAGCTCAGTGGTCGTGTTGCTACTGTGTCATTCTGAGATATAGACTATCTGCATCTGTGGTCGTTTTGCGATCTAGTCCTTATGCAGAACAGTATATATTAGTCCAAGATCCCAGAGCGATCAGACATAACTTATTTTCTGACGAATGAAACCTTAAGTTTTCAGTAGCGTCTCGTGTGCCTTGAATACCTACGCGCTTGTGAAAACTTGCCGAGTGACACCTGGGCAGGTACCAGGTGAGAAAGGTAACTAAAACTAAGAGTTATTTGACTTAAATTCAGATGGCTGATTTTTATATACATATATCATGTAGAATATTATTTTAAAGCAATATCATAAGTGTCAGACACTTTTGATGGACCAGAGCTTTTGTCAGACGCTTTTAAGCTACCCTAAAAATAAATGAACTTTACTTATTTTTACATGTCTGATTTTTGAATATGTTATTGAAGTATTTATTTAAAACTTATATTCAATCAGTCAGACAAATCAGAGTGACCAAACATCCCCTAAGACAAAAATTATTCAGTCAGCCATACTTCTTTGGCGATTGGCGAAGTTGTCGTCGCTATAACGACTTGATACGCCACAAATAAGAAGAAGAAGAAGAAGTAGTTACACAATTACCCTACAGGTCATTTTGTAGATTCGATCGTTTTGATACCGACCCGGTTTTGAGTAGGTACTGCAAGCGGGGCAGCCGAAGTCGGAGACACACGCTAGACCCACATTACCCGATGAATCAGCGCGCCAACCAATTCACGGCCAAGGTCCCCTAAACCGGAGTATCCTGCCTCATCATAATCATAATGACATCAATCGCTTTCTATGCGGTTCATGAGGGAAGCGTACTCGAAAATTAACCTTTTGTAGCAGTAACAGGTCAGCGACGTAACTATAACGTCTGGGGCCCGCGGCAAATTCGTCAGATGGGGCTCCTTCCTCAATATAAAGAAGTGCATCAGCATCCCTTCTGTGCTCTAAACCAAGCCAGTTGGGGGCCCCGTAGAGCTAGGGGCCCCTGACATTTAGCCACCCCTGCCACCCTATAGTTACGCCACTGGTTGCTAGCCGCATCGCCTATAACAATGATTCCTAAGACTTTCGCCCATAAAGTTTATTTAAAATGTATAATGGTTAAAATACATAATGGTTCAAAATATGTAATGTTATTTTCTATGTAACTTTTAGATAGAAGAACTTTTTGATAGCGTAATATATAGATTGGTTTAGGTTAGGTTAGGTTAGGTTTATTTTATATCCACGGACCTGCTTAGGCGTCTAAGTGGGTGGAGAGGTGTACTCCAACGTGGCGCGTCCCTAGGCGGTGGATAAGGGAACGCCTGCTTCACGGCAGGTAGGGGTCCGCAAGGGCCCCCGCGAACCAAACACTTGGGGGGGTGGGGGGGTAGGGCGGGGCGAATTATTATGTATATGTATATATTTTTTGGCGAGGGCCGGGGCGAAAGCCCCTTTTTATCAAGGGAGGGATTGTGATTAGGTGGGGAAAGGCGGGCGGTAGCTGACGGGAAGCTGCTCTGCATCTGCGGCCGAGTAGCCACTGGTGCAGGTCGGGGGGCCGGTGCCAGATGGTGAAAGGAGGCGTAGCTCTGCACCAGGCCTGAAGGCACCAAACGCCTTTTGGGAGGGAAGGGGAGCCTTGGGGAGACGAGGGACAGAAGCGTTGGGTACTGTCGGGCCGAGCTGAGCTGCCTACTGAGTAGCCCCTCCCGCCGAGCTGGTCACTCGGCCTGGAGCTGGCGAAAAGTAGGTATTGCTTTGCGGTTAGTTACCGGCAGGCCCTTCGTTCTCTGAGGGGGGGGAGCCTAGGGGGGACGGGGCGGGCGGTAGCTGCCGGGGAGCTGCTCTGCATCTGCGGCCGAGTAGCCACTGGTGCCGTGGGACGGTGCCAGGAGGTTGAAAGGTAGCGCAGCTCTGCACCAAACCTGGAGGCGCCAAACGCCTCGTACGGGGAGGGACGGGGGCGAGTCCAACCTTGTACCTGCTGTTCGCCCCGGGCGGGGAACGGAAGGGCGAGCCTCATGCTGGCGGCGGGCGAAAGCCTGCCGTCGAAGCGGTGCGTTCCGCAAGGGACGCGATCGCGGAGCGGAGTGACTTCGGTCATTTTCGGTCGGCACGTAACCTGGTCCGTAGGGCCGGGACCGTGGGCCGCCTCGTCTTTTTCAAGATAAGGGGGCCGCGAGGAGAAAACCTCTATAAAAATCCGGAGGAGCGACGTGACCTCGGTCACGGTCGGACGCCACGTAAACCTGGTCCGTAGGGCCGGGACCGTGGGCCGCCTCGTCTTTTTCAAGATAGGGGGGCCGCGAGGAGTAAACCTCTATAAAAATCAACAGGGCGGCGTGATCTCGGTCATGTCGGCCGTCACGTAACCCCGGCCCGCAGGCGCTGGGAACGTGGGCCGCTGAGGGGGCTACGAGGAGTTAACCTCTTTAAAAAAACAGACGGTCACCGGCGGGGGAGGGCGGGGATTCCGGAACCCGCATTCAACGGTGCCGTTGCCACCTGCCCCATCCCGGGGCGGCCAGTGGACGTTGCGGTGGTCACCGTGTGCGCCCGCAACGCCCGCAGTTCAAGGCCTGGAGGGAACGTGTGTGTTTTTAGACGGTAGGCCTCTCCCCTCCTTCCATAGGGAAGGCAGCGGCGAGATGGAGAGCCCGTCATACCTCCGTTCGTATGCTGCCCCGAGCGCGGAGATGCATAAGGCGCATTTTCCACACGTTAAAAAAAAAAAAAAGGTTTATTTTATATAAATTCTGTTAATTTGTAATTTTCTGAGCAAATCGCATTATATATTCTAAAAAAATTGCACCACCTGCTCAGATCTGTTCTGTTCTCCAGTCCATTATGGTTGCCTGGTAGAGATCGCTCTGTAGCGATAAGTCCTATTGTTACCTTGTAATTATAAGTGGTGTTCAATAAAGAGTTATTGTATTGTATTGTATATATTGAACCATTATGTATTTTAACCCATTATACATTTTAAACTTTATGCATTTTAATGCGTACCCAAAATAATTACGCCACGGTAATATAGAGTCACAACATTATTTACATTCGCGAGACAGCATGGCTGGCATCAAAAAACTAATCTTATCAATAAGTGACCGCCGGCTGCCGCTATCGTGAAAAGGGTATTCGTGTATAATATTAATTTAACACTTCAAATTTAATAGTACACCTCGTTCTTTTTGATCTAAACACGTCACAAAATGATAAATGGGCATCACAATGTTATGAAACAAGTCTGTTCGGGACGTATATAGGTTGGAGATCATCTTGCCCCGGGAAGCATTCATCTCAAGGGCGTCGCCAAGGGGGGGCAGGGAGGGGCAGCTGCCCCCCCCTAGAGATTCTAAAAAAGTTGCCAAATATAATGCAACCTAAGTCCTAGACTAGTCATAGAGAATGAGAAAAGTATGAATTGTAGTAGGTAAAGTCAACTTGCCCCCCCCCCTGCGCCATCGGCTGGCGACGCCCTTGATTCATCTCTAGCCTATATACGTCTCACTGTTGGAACCGGCCTCCTCTCAGGATGAGAGGGCTTGGGCTAAGTGTCTTGCGGCGCATTGGCAATGATGGTCTTTCCGAATGCGCTGGTAGTTTCAAAAAGACATGTAAAAGAGCCCTTGGCGGCCAATTTGCAAAAATATTTTTTTCATTTTCATTTTCATTTTCAGTTCCCAAGCGGGCCCAGTGCGAATTGGGTATTACATTTGTGCCATACACATTTGAAATTCACCATGAGCTATTCGGTGAAGGGAAACATCGTGAAACCTGCAACACATCTGCGAAACAATTCAACGGTATCTCAAAATACGTCTAGAACGCGTCGGCCTAAAAATGACAAATACTATGAGAATTGTTTGTTGCAGTTTTAATTTTAATCCGCAAGGGGCGACGTTTACATGAACGCGTTAGAGACGTTATTTTGTGTGAAAACTTACACTAGAGCAGGCTTTCTTAAAGTTGGGTCCATGGACCCCTTAGGGGTCCGTAACCTGTGTGCCAGGGGTCCGCGGGAACTCAGTTAACCCTTAACATAATCAGGTACATAAAGTATTTTTTAAATACATATTAGGCTTTGTTTTCTTTCACAATTATCTTTGATAGCGGTCCGTGACACTTGGAAATGTCGAAAGTGGTTCGTAACCGCAAAAAGTTTAAGAAACACTTCAATAGAGAGACTCACAAAAAAAAGCAAAATTTATTTTTGCGAATCAGCCGCCAAGGGCTCTTTGACGTGTCTTTTTTTAAACTACCAGCGCACTCGGAAAGACGATCATTGCCAAGAAGAATGCGCCGCAAGAAACTTGGCAGAAAGTCATTTTTACAAAATAAAATACATTAAGCTACTACAATAAATTAAATACATTTATAAAAGGGATGTATAAGGTCCCCGAGCCCTCTATTATATTAGTCTATAGTAGAGACGTATAAAGTAACGTCACGTTTTATAGAAAATAAAAGATCCCTCTGCGTCCTTTTAAATTAAATATTATGATTGTTGATATCATTTGATTTGGCCTAGATTTGGCAGATAGTGTATACAAACGTAGCTGACCCTAAAATAAATATTTGACGGCTGCGATCGTAGGCCCTGCGCCTGCGCAATCGAGCGAAGGTCGGCCGCACAGGCTCTGTATTCATCAGACGGGCGACGGTAGCTTTTATCTAGACACTAGCGACCCTCCCCGGCTTCGCACGGGTGCAATGTAGGTATTGACACGGCGCTGCCACGTTAGGAAATAAGTCAAATAAGTATTCATGTTTTTTTTATACATACATACATATATCACGTCTTTACCCAGGTAGACAGAGCCTAAGCCCACATTTAGCATGATTAAGGGCGAATAGGAAAGGGTGGTTTTTTATTGCTTTCATAAAATCTCAGTGCCAGGATGAGCGAGCTTTGCTCGGTATTTTTTGGTAAGTTTTTTAAAAATGAAACGTAGCTAGATCTATTTATCGCCCCCGAAATCCCCGACTCATGAAAATCGTTGAAGCTAATTCCGAGATTCAGTAGGCTTATCACCTAACTCGCTCGCAATCGCTATCCTGTTCTTTTGACAGTTCGTGTATGGGCTGACAATTGGCATCGGAATCAGCTAGCTGTCACATTCATACAAGAACTGTCAAAATGAACATGATGGCGATCGCGAGCGAATTAGGTAATAAGCCTACACATTACGATGAAAGTTTGAAATATGTGTCTGTTGTATTTTTAGTGTATCAATGTGTCTAATGCAATAATTAATAGTGATTGTCTTTTATTTTCGTATTAAAGGGATATATATATTTGAATTTTCACGACATTTCAAACTTTAATTGAATTTTTGTGAAATAATCATAAAAAAAAAAAAAAAAAAATGCGATGTTGCCAGCTCAGTAGGAATAAAACCTCCTAATGACGGGCTTAATATCAAGAGGTTTTCCTACCCAGCTAAGGCAAAACAAATATTTTAGATAGACTGTTGACACGCGGCGACACGGTGCAATAACTCGTTTATTATTTTACTAGATAATTATACGAGATAAGCGGGCGATAGCGAGATTACTGTAGTGTACTAATGTTACTGCACGCTCTTAGAGATATAAAAGATATGAATACAATTATTTGTTATGTAAAAAAAGCAAAAATCGACAAAGTGCGAGTCGGGTCACCAAGGGTTGATAAAATTCTAGTCAGGCTTGAAAAAATCATAATAATCAGAAATAAACAACACTGAAAATTAGAACACAGAAATATCTGAAAAGTAAAGCTATGGCCGGGAATCGAACCCGGATCCTCGTCATCCCGTGAGCCGGCCATAGGTTTATTTTTCGGATTTTTCTGTTCTAATCTTCAGCGTCATTTAGAAATTTAATTTCTAACAGTAAAACCGTAAAAGTAAACATAAAAAATCAAGAAGTAAAAATTCATGATTCATTTGAGTACATAATACCTAATCAGTTTTTTTTACTATCTGCTCTTTTCTATTTATTTAACAGCCGTTTCAGTTATTTATTAAAATATATTTTGATCGAAATAATCCCACACAGCAAAACGCATGTTTCAAATCAGCGTCTTTTTTTTCTTCTAGACATCTTGTTGCATTCGCTCTTTTACTAGTCAATTACAATTACGAATGACCGGGGGAAAAACGAAATGTTTCGCGTGTTTTAATTTCGCGTGAACCTGGAACTGTGTCGGTACTCGCTCGCATGGCATTGCACACGTGAGCGCCGTAGTCTGTGTAGGGGGAAGTCCCTACGTAGACAATTTTAGGCCCAATTTGTTTGCAGATTTTTTTATTTATTTAAATCATGTTTTTTTTAATCAGTTTATATTAACCCTGACCCTAGTGAAGGATATTCGACAGCTGGTGGGCTACTGCGAAATTCGATTTTCGAAGTATATCATACTCGTACCATCCCCCCTCTCGAATTAATGACAAATTTAAACTGTAATCTAGTAAATAGAAGCAAATAAAAAGGGACTCTTCTTCTTTTTTAATATGGCCCCATCGATCGATGCGATGATTTCGCCAATGTCGAAGTAATATTATACAGTATTCAAAAATCTTGTGACAAAAATGTCGTCAACGTTGTACGGTACACGGTCAAAAGTCCCCCCCCCCCCCCTGTTGGGCTCTTAGCCAACGGACAACGATATCCCTCAGAATCTGCCAGGAAATCATTAACCGATGCCCAGGGTGCACCGGACCAAGCACTGCTCTTCTCCTCGGACGGATCCAAAAACGAACCGCAGCTCTAGACCACACGCGGAGGTAACCCGACTCGCACCCCACAAAGGGACTCAAAAAAACGATCTTGTGCTCTTGACAGCTCTGTTATCTGGTTACTTTTTAAGTTAAGTTAATAGTTTAGCAATATAGACATCTCGTAATAAATATACTTACTGACATTATGTTCTGTGGGTAATTTTGAATGGAATATGACTATTGTGAGTAAAATAACAACAATATGGAATTAGCACATAGATATAGAAAACATACAGCGTTTTTTTAAGTTCGTTAAGGATTTTTTCCATCTTATTCTTATTGATCACTAGCAATTGCCTGCAACTCCATCTGCGCGAAATTCGCATATCGCTATCCCACGGGAACTATGCGGTTTTAAGGGACCAAAACTATTCTATGTCCTTTCCCGGGACTGAAAGTATCTGTACCAAATTTCATTAAAATCAGTCCATTGGTTTAGACGTGAAAGTGTTACAGACAGACAGTTGCTTCCGCATTAATATAGGGACAACGGGTTGATATTGGGGAGTGGAACTTCCTGATACAGGTATTATATATTTCATAGGAAGTCCCAACCCCTGGGCTACTTCTTTGAGACTCAGTTTTAAATTGTATATGTTTTTGTGGACCACAAAGGTAGAGTAAAAGTAATGAAAAAAGAACTTGACATCTTTCTCTTAAAATGTATGTATGTATAACTCTTTATTGTACATAAAACACAAGAAAAAGATGAATACAGGATAACACACATGCACAAAGGCGAACTTATCCCTAAAAGGGATCTCTTCCAGTTAACCTTTGAACGATTGACAGGACATAAGTATGAAGCAAGAGTAGACACACAGAAAAAGTAAAAGAACCGCTTCCGTTCCGTTCCCATTCTGTTCCGTTCCCGTTTTTTTTTCCGCTTTAAGCACTTATATCAGAAATATTAGGTCATTGAAAAATTTGGTTGTAAGATATAGGTGACAAACAAAAGTAAATGACCTGATGCATGTGTGAGTAATGTGTGCAAATAGACAAATTGACGTTCCAAATTAGAAAATTGACTTAAGTCCCATATCAGTTCTGTACTACTACATGCAACAGGTCATTTACTGAAGTTTTTCACCTATACAGACATCTAGGTTTGTTATGCATTCAATTGCTGCTAAGAAATCTGGCAGTTGAAAGTGAAGTCTGAGAAATTAGACATGACAGGCTTTCAGGGAAGCAGGGTAAAGCATTACTGGCATAGAAACCAAGGACTCAGTTAAAAAAATATGTCTTGCTTATTACATCAACTTTAACACAAATATAAGAAATTTCTAACAAAATTGTAACACTACATCAAAATGTTAATTTAAAAAGATACTAATTGAACTAGGTAATTTATTAATTATAGATAATTGTTTTGTAAGTGTACATAATGTTATATTTGATTAAATAAAGTAAATAAATAATATATAGAATAAATTACATTACTAAATAAAAACGAATTAACATAAATTAGTGTAAGTATTTTATGAAACGAACAAGATGTCTCTGTTCATTACATCGTTAATTGTTTCATTAATAAGTACTTAATTGATCAGAATCAACACTTAACGCAATAAAAATTTTAAAAATAAGAGGAATGGCCCCTCTACTTTCTCTGACCTAAATTCCGAAATTTCTAGAAAACTTTTTTTTTTGTGAATTTCTTTACTTACCAGCAAAAAAGAAGAAGAAATGCGCCTTAATAGGCACCAAGCTCCTGTCCACTTTGAGCTTCATGTTTAATTTATTAATTCTTCACTATAAATTAACGCGAGAATAGGCGACCGAAACCGATGGTGCCGAAATGGGACTAACTATTCTAAGATCGAATTGTTCGTTTACAGCGGGTCATTATCCTTCGCTTTTTATTAAAATACTAACAAAGAACATTGTTTACACTGCACAGCTGTGGACTTTGCTTGTATACAACAAGATTGAATTTGACAATTCAACTTTTCTGCTACAGCGCTTTGACATTTGACTTTAGGTAGTGACGTTGACAATCCAAGGTTGCCTTATTTAACGTTATGATTCCGATTCATTTCATGATGTCAAACCCTATATTATAACATGGAATCAACCGTCGGATCAAATGTTTTATACAACCTGAGGGGCTACTCCGAAATTCGATTTTCGAAGTTCGTTTCGTTCCGTTCCGCTCACACTAATAGTCATTAATTTGAGAGTGAAAGGGACGGCATGACACGAAGTTCGAAAATCGAATTTCGGAGTATAAGGCCTGTAACCGAAAACCATTTTCGTTCGCCGTTGACGGAATGCCAATGAAGATATCAGACATCGCCGTCACTTCGAAACAAAATGAATAATTCACTGGAGTATAGGGGGAAATAAACATAGATATAATATAATATAACTTAAATGTAAGTTTCAGGAAGATGGAAATTTAACTGAAGACATAAAACAGCAAGAATATTTTCAATACTACCAGTCAAGCTTAGTTTGGTTCATTTTAGGTTCTGATTAGAACAATAAACAATCAAATTTAAGAGTTATCTGAATTAGAATTACTCAAAATTTTAGGGAAAAAATATTTTTATAGCAACATTTTAAACTGTCAATTTTTACTCACTTCCGGTAAAACGTTTTTCTAGATTCTTGATTTTTTGCCATCTCACAGGGGTTCCAAACAATTTCCATCATCATTGGAACCCTAGTAAAAGTATCCGAACGCAACAACTTTATGTAGACGCCATTTTATTTAATTTTCTTGCTAACAAAGTGCTTCAAGTTATATATTTTTTAAAGTAATTTGGAATTGAGTTTAAAATAAATCATCTGTAATAGCGCAATCAATTATTTGAATTTTTGTTGTTTTAAATGAATACAAAGTTTTGAGGAAATGGTGAGTGCAAATGCATTCACTAATGAGCAGTCGACGTCATCATTACCATTGTCATTTTTGTGAAATAGTATCAGTCATAACGTGACAGCAGTGAGTGCTAGTGCTTGAGCTTGACGTCATGCGAGCGATGACCATTTAGCGATTGTGATTTAGTTGTTAGTGGTGAACTTAGACTATTTGATGTTTTCAGTGATATAGTAAAAATGGAGACTGAAAGGATGATGGAAGATACAACACCACCTCAGGTAAGCCCGGAAATATTATGTAGAGCATTACCGTTCTGTCATGGCTGATCCGCCATCTTTGGTCCCACTCAGTTTGGTTTCGATTATTTTGTGTTTTGAGGGCAACCGTTCATGCGATTTCATTTCCCGCTATTAAGCAGCTATTAGTTGCTAATTTCGATGTCCTCTAGCTCCTTAACCTACTCTGCAGTTTAATTATAAATATTTAAACCAATAAAATAACTTTTCCTGCATTGCGGACGTTTCCGAGAACTGTATTTTTTTTAAACAAATCTTGATTTTAACTTTATCCTTATGCTTTATCATAGAAAACCATCATGTTACCAATTTAATTCAACTAAATATAAACCTTAATTGATCTCTAAACGCAAAATAAACGACACGGCTTTAACTTTCCGAATTCTCTGGATACCGTTAGTTTTTGTTGAAAAATCCCTTCAAATCCTAAAAAAACACATCAAAAAGCTGTTATTATTGAAGTTCCTATTTATCCCCACTTAAAAAGTACTCTTTCTGCCATAATGACCCTTGTTAAGTATGACAAATTTCGGTGTGCCACTTTTAATGGTTTCGCAAGTTTTTATGATGTTCCGTCGATGGTCGTGACATAACGTGGTGTTCCGCTTGACTGTTGATTACATACGAGCATTATGAGGCGGCCAAGCGCTCCTCTGTTTGCGTTTTACTGCCATGGTTACATGTTTGGGAGATATAACAATAACAACTGGTTATCTATAGTTAGAAAGTCACACATGTATTTTCTTTGTATACTTTGTTTTGTGACCAGTTTGTCTGGCATTGAGTCAATATTATTATCCATACTAAGACTACTTTGTACTTGTCTTGCCCTAGTTTTCTATCTGCAGCTTTAGCAAATATGATAAGCATGCATGTTCCCAGTAGGGCTATTGTTTACTTATTGCAGACCTTAGGCAGTTAACCCTTTCTGGTACAACTTAGAAAAGTCCAAGATTCATACCTCTATTAAATTTTTGTGACCTGAAAATCCTATACATAAAATAAATACAACAAAGTAACATTAAATCATTTGTGTGCTAGTTACTCGGTTAAGGCTAGATATTCGGGTCCCTGACAGGCCTCTACTCTATTACAATCATACCAATCAAATCTTCAACAGCCTTACGGGCCCCATATAGTTCGGAGCCCTGTGGATACCTCAAACACTCCCGTCGGGTAAGGCTGTGGAGTGTTGCAAATGCCTTATCTTTATATTACTAAAATCAATTAAGTATCTCTACTTCACGACAGGCGTATGTGCTTGTTTTCGTCGCAGGGTAATTGTTTCTAATCCATGGACATATTTGCCAATTTTGGTACCATAACAATGGGGCGGTTGAAGCACTTGGCGGCCTTACCCTGCCCACCACCAGATTTTTGGCTGCACAGGAGTATTTGACGAACCTGTATATTTGTAATATGTCATGTAAAGTAAATTAGTGCATCTCACACATATTCTACAAAGGATTTGACCCGTTTTCGTTGTTGACTGTAGGTACTTACTTCAAATATTTTTGTAGATAAATGTAGTACCAACTACATAGTGATACTTTTTGGATAGCACCTTGTTTGATTATTGACTAATGACGCTTGGTTGATGATTCATAACATGTAAAACAAGTTATAATTAAAAAGCCATTAATGAAGAAACATTTTGATAATGACTGCATACCTTGTTGTCATTTCATTTAATTAAATATAAATTTATTGTACCTTTAACTGTTTTTTCTTTTGTTAATGTCAAAAACCACATTGAAATCGGTTTACCTGTTTAAGAACTAATGTGTCACAGCACAAGTCAAAGTCCTGATTTGAAACTGATTTTATATACTTTATAACTACACTAGCGTCTGGCTGCGATTTCGTCTGCATATTATTTATACATACAAACCTTCCTCTCTAATCACTCTATCTATTAAAAAAATCCCCATCAAAATCTGTTGCATAGTTTTAAAGATCTAAGCATACATAGAGACAGACAGAAAGACTTTGTTTTATACTATGTAGTGATGAATTGGTTAGAAAAAACTAAATGTAGTTAAAGGATCAATTAGTTTTTTCTAGATTTCAGATGATATAATGTATTTAAATTTATTGACACCAGTATTGACATTATATTGATTCCCCTTTCCATCTATACACCCACAATTATACTAAATGTGGCCTTTAAGTCTTGTTACCTTAGGCTCTGTCTACCCTGTAAAAGATATAGATGTGATTTATGTATGTATTATGAAGTAGTATTGACACCAATGCTGCCTGGCCCCAAACTAAGCAAAGCTCGTGTTGTAGGTACTATGCAACAGATAAACATAATTTCATATAGGGTTGCCATCTCAAAAATTTGGAAAACAGGACAAGACGCGTGAAAACCCCGGGTTTTAGAGTCCGAAAGCCGGACATGTCAACAAGATCGTGACGGGAGGGGTGGGGGAACGGTGAATATACTTGGTTCGTCGGTTGATCGTGGTGTGCGAGCATAGTGCGTGTCTCGCGGGCGGCCCAAATTTTTTTTATTTATTTATTTTTTAAAACCCGGTCTACAAATGAAACCTTCCCCGGATGCCTTCTAAACTAGGACAAATCCGGGGAAACCCGAACGGATGGCAACCCTAATTTTATAAACACATTGAATGTACAACACTTGTGGACAAACATTTCTGTTTATTCTTCTATTTATCTATGTTCTGTCTATATATTCTATCTATCAGTGGCCTGGCGTCTAGTATATCAGAAGGCAAGCTGAAGGGCATTTAACTAGTCTTTTCCTCTAATTCTGCACAATAAAAGTGCCCAACTGCTTTAAAACAGGCAAGCCGGTGGGAATCGAGTATGGACGCCACGCCTCTGCTATCTATGTATAAAAAAGTATTGCTGTTTGTCTGTTTTTTTTAAAACTCAGGAATGGCTGTACCAATTTTAACTTTAATTGAAACGTTTGTGGAAAAAAAATTATAAATGTAGCTGAAAATTAGAACACAGAAAAATCCGAAAAGTCAAGCTATGGCCGGGAATTGAACCCGGATCCTCGTCATTCCGTGACGCGTGTTATACCCCTACACCACCCATAGCAGGTGGGTAGTCTCCGAATTTTTCTACCTGTTAATAGCTGTCTCGTGGCCTTGTTACTATGCGAATTTTTGTCGCTAAGCGTCATCTGTTTGAATGATGTGTCTGTACGACACAATCACAAACTCGTGAAACATCTACTGCTCAACAGAGACGAGAGAAGGCACTGTTTTTCAAATGATAGGTACTAAAATTAGAACACAAAAAATCCGAAAAGTAATGCTATAATAAAAGTAAGTAATTTTCATTGACATTTAGAAATTTAATTTCTAATGGTAAAACCGTAAAAGTAAACAATCAAGAAATAAAAATCCTTGATTCATTCTAGACATATCACACA
Source organism: Pandemis corylana (assembly GCA_949127965.1). Taxonomy (NCBI): domain Eukaryota; kingdom Metazoa; phylum Arthropoda; class Insecta; order Lepidoptera; family Tortricidae; genus Pandemis; species Pandemis corylana. The sequence continues at coordinate 7,099,717 of OX421875.1, read as the reverse complement.
ATCATGCTAAACATGGCCTTTAAGTCTTGTTACCTTAGGCTCTGTCTACCCCGTAAGGGATAAAGACGTGATTTGTATGTATGAACTTAAGTTAGTGCCTGTGATTTCATCAAACTTCACTTTAAGGATTTTTATTAAAGTTAATGTTGAATATCTATTCCTACTCAAAATCGATTTTAATGCAACAAAGCTTATATTATGTTACACAAGGCAAAGCAATAAAATTATACAATACTAGCGACCCGCCTTGGCTTCGCACGGTATATTATGCATGTAATATATATTATAAACCTTCCTCTTGAATCACTCTATCTATTAAAAAAAACCGCATCAAAATCCGTTGCGTAGTTTTAAAGATTTAAGCATACATAGGGACAAAGGGACAGAGAAGGTGACTTTATTTTATACTATGTTGTGATAGTTGTGTTTCCTCCGGGGTTGTGGGTGTCTATGGGCAGTGGCGATCACTTACCATCAGGTGCCCCACTTGCTTGTTTGCCTTCCTATTCATATAAAAAAAAATAAAAAAAAATAGTGAAGTGACAATACAATACAATACAGATCTTTGTTGAACACCACAAATCAGTACAAAACAATACAGAATCAAAGAACAAAGTAGACAATAGGCGGTCTTATCGCTAAAGTAAAATTATGACTTGTTCTCAAACTTCAGAGCTCTTGTTGGTGGAGCAACTTTCATGTAGATCTTTTTAGGGCCTTTTCTTTGCCATCCTGATATAATGATAACAAATCAGACACTGAATCAGTTGATAATGAAATTTCACACTTGTGAAATGATGCATGAATAATGATTAGATAAAAAGATGCTGACTGTACTTGCATTGTCATCCAATGTAGATAATACTGTCAAGACAATTGGAAGTGATATGCAAGATTTGATTAAATAAACAAATGGTAGTTGAACTCTTGAAAATGACTTAAAATTTACTTACTGTTTTTATCTTGCGAGTCAGACCGAGCATACTTTAAAGTAGAAGTAATAAGAATAACTGCCAAATATTACCGCCTGCACTGCTATATAAAATGAAAAGCTAAATATGCTCTAGGTATAGTTAGAATCACTAAAAGTAATACAAAATTAAACTTCACCATACACAAACTAAAGAAAAATAGCTCAAATGCAATTTTAAAACGGAAAATCAAGTAACAATACTTGTATGGACTATGTACCAACATGTTTTTTTTATATCTGTCTTAGTAGTAGATGGTAATGGAGTGGTTTGTTGAACAGGTGACGTCACTCACGTCTCTGGACACGGGCGTGCGCCCCGCGCCGAGCTGTCCCGCGTACACGGCGGAGCGGGACACCTGCCTCAACCTGTTCACGCGATGGACCGAGACGGACCAGGTGAGACGCATGCATATACGACAGGTGACGTCGCTCGCGTCTCTGGACACGGGCGTGCGCCCCGCGCCGAGCTGTCCCGCGTACACGGCGGAGCGGGACACCTGCCTCAACCTGTTCACGCGATGGACCGAGACGGACCAGGTGAGACGCATGCATATACGACAGGTGACGTCGCTCGCGTCTCTGGACACGGGCGTGCGCCCCGCGCCGAGCTGTCCCGCGTACACGGCGGAGCGGGACACCTGCCTCAACCTGTTCACGCGATGGACCGAGACGGACCAGGTGAGACGCATGCATATACGACAGGTGACGTCGCTCGCGTCTCTGGACACGGGCGTGCGCCCCGCGCCGAGCTGTCCCGCGTACACGGCGGAGCGGGACACCTGCCTCAACCTGTTCACGCGATGGACCGAGACGGACCAGGTGAGACGCATGCATATACGACAGGTGACGTCGCTCGCGTCTCTGGACACGGGCGTGCGCCCCGCGCCGAGCTGTCCCGCGTACACGGCGGAGCGGGACACCTGCCTCAACCTGTTCACGCGATGGACCGAGACGGACCAGGTGAGACGCATGCATATACGACAGGTGACGTCGCTCGCGTCTCTGGACACGGGCGTGCGCCCCGCGCCGAGCTGTCCCGCGTACACGGCGGAGCGGGACACCTGCCTCAACCTGTTCACGCGATGGACCGAGACGGACCGGGTGATGTTCCAAAAACTCTGAATATCTAATAACGGATAGTACAATTATATTTACAGTACGAAATCGACGAGAATCTACGATGTTTTAGCTTCATATTGAATACGGATTGCATTTTGAATTGTCAATGGTCACCGACAATAGGGAATATTCATGTTTTTTTCATGACTTTTATTATAAGCTCATTTATGCAATAAATAATATAAAAAAATATATTTTTCAATACAGTTGCTCAAAAAGTGCTCTTTTTTTTGGCTGTTTTGCGTGCGAAAAGTTCGTTTTTGCGCACTAGTGCAATTTACTTTTCTATTTTTTAAATTGTACTTGTTCCAATTCATGACTACTTACCAAAGAGTTACTATAATGTTAGTTTGTACCAAGACGTAATAAAACTAAAAACCTATTATTAATGTAAAAATATCAAAATTGTTACATTGATATTACTTTACTTATTGATATTACAATACAATACAATAACTCTTTCTTGAACACCAAAACAGAAAAAAAGTACACACAATACCTTACTTTACGATATTACTTTTAATTTCACAATTTGTCATCTTTTTTACGTTATTCACATATTGTCGAATGGTGAAATAGGCCCTATAGTTAGCCACTGATGATGCTGATGATGATTGTTGTGGTCCTGCAGGTGGAGTTTGTGGAGCAGCTGCTGGCGCGCATGTGCCACTACCAGCACGGACACATCAATGCTTATCTCAAGCCGATGCTGCAGAGGGACTTCATCAGTATGCTGCCCAGTGAGTGACCACTCCCTCCCTACCCCCTTCTACCCCCTTATTAATAAACGCTCTGTAGGCTTTTTTTTTTTTTTTTTTTTTGTTTGTTATTATGGCTCTGCTGCAAGGCACTTTGCCAATGTCACGTCCGGTTGTTTTGGATTGGTAGTGACAGGTAGTAACTAATCATTTTGTAGAGAGCGCTTACATATACCCCAAGGGATGGAATGGGAATGGAGCTAGAGGAGTTAGTGGTGGTGTGATTTTTATAAAATAATTTTACGTTTTACATTTTTTATATCTTTATCTCATTTTCATCAATAAATTTTGCCAAAAGATGAATTACGTTCTTTTCGAAGTTAGCCAAGAGGGTTCTGACGTTGGTTGGGAGCTCAGTCTTTAATTTTATAAGTTCTTCATATAAGCTAGACTTATTCAATGGGCAATCAAAAAATATATGATCTATAGATCCAATGTCTTTGCGACATTCACATAACGGGTCGTCTTTTACCTTAATCCGGTGAAGAAATTCCGGAGAACACACATGACCTAGTCTGAGGCGGATTAAGCAACTGGTTACCTTTTTCTTAAATTTAAATTGAAAAAACCAGGGTCGCTTAGGAATATTTTTTTGGATTTTATAGTATAAAAAATTGTTGTTCGATCTCCAATCATTGGACCACGTATCAAATAATTTCAACCTTGCGCAAGGGAGTAGATCGTTACTATAGCATCTATATGTATCGCGGCTACCACTTGATACAGCTTCCCTTGCTGCTTTGTCAGCAGCTTCATTCCCCGTTATACCCTTGTGACTAGGAATCCACGACAACATGACCTTCAAGTTTATTAAGTGGCACGAATGAAGAGCTTCCTTTATAAGACATACTATTGCTGAATTGGCACAGTTCTTAATGGAGTTGCATGATATAGCTTGGATAGCACTGAGACTATCCGAGAAAATAACCGAGTTGGCAATATTATGATCACCTGTAAACTTAATCGCCTTTAAAATCGCTGTACACTCTCCTGTAAAAACACTTGACATATGGGGTAATTGAAACTGATAAGTTGACTGGGAGCCGTCATGGACAAAGGCACATCCAACTGGATCTTCACTATTAAGTTTTGATGCATCCGTAAAAAACAAATCAAAATCCTGCCACTTATTCCTGATTGCCGCTAAGAATTTGTCATTGGCCGCCGATGATTTTCTTTCAATGCCAATCTTTACTACTACCGGTTGAAAAGTAAGAGCCTGGAAGGGAACTTCATAAATAGGTAATTTAGAGAATTTTGCTATGGGGGCATCAATACTATTTAACCTGCTGTAGCTATTTAAAACGTTAGGTTTTATTTTTCTTCGCCAAAAGGCATCTGTTTCAGAATAATTCTGTAGCATTTCTAATTTTGGAAACAGCGGATGATTGTCTAGTTGAGCAATCCGAAAAATATATCTATCTGCCAGATATTGTCGACGAAAATTTAGAGGTGGCTCAGAACATTCTACCTGTAGGGCTTTAATAGGCGACGATTTCATTGCGCCTGTAACTATTCTTAGTGCCTTGGATTGGATTTTATCAAGACTTTTGAGATTTGCTTTATTGCAGGGTTCTAAAATGAGAGAACCAAAATCTAAATGAGACCTTATCAACGCATTGTATAGCAATTTTTGGGAATACGGATGGGCACCCCACCAAGCACCGGATAAACATCTTAGGATATTAATGTTCTTTTCACATTTGCTTACTACATAGTTAATGTGATCGGCACCTGACAATTTTGAGTCAAAGACCACTCCCAGAAACTTTGCTTTGTCTTGAACAGGAATTTGTTGAGAGCGATATATTATATTTATCGGATTTGTGGAACGTTTCCTCGAAAACACTAGTGCGACACTTTTCGAAGGGGATAATTCTAAGCCATGGGCGTCAAGCCACAAACCTAAAGAATCAAGGGCTCTTGTTATAAATCTGGCAGCCTGGTCAATACATTTGTTCTGTGAATAGATTGCTATATCATCTGCATACTGGAGTACCTGACAGTGTTGATTTATGGCTTGGTCCAGATCCGCTGTATAGATACTGTATAAAAGTGGGCTTAGCACTGATCCCTGTGGCAGGCCCTTCCACGCTACTCTAGTGCCTCCATGTCCCTTCGGCAACCGTAATGATATCTCTCTACCCGATATGATATTATTTATGAAAAGTACCACTTTCTCCGGAATACTCATCTGTCGCAGTTTGCTACTGAGCACCGAGAGTAGCACATTGTCATAAGCCGCGGATATATCAAGAAAAGCAGCAACCACAGATTGATTCTGGGAAAACGCCAATCTGACGTCCGTCGACAGGAGGGCATGGCTGTCGGTAACACTTCTGCCTTTTCTGAACCCAAACTGAGTTGGCGACAAACCCTCATTTTCCATATACCATTCGAGCCTGTTTTTAAGCAGGTGTTCCGCTACTTTACACATAACTGACGATAAGGCTATAGGTCTATGGGAGTTGTAGTTCTCAGGGTCTTTCCCCGGTTTAAGAATAGGGATAATTATTTGATGCTTCCAAGATTTCGGAATATCACCAGTGTCAAATATTTCGTTGATTAGATTCAGAAAAAAGTTATGACAAAGGCAGCCACCTTTTTTTAGGAAAGAGTAAACAACACCATCCCTGCCGGGGGCTGAATCCGTAAGAGATGAGAATACTGCCTTAAGCTCATCTAGAACAAATTTCCTGCTCAAGACGTGTTCTGATTGACTGAAATGGTACAAAGCAGGGATATCGTTGGAGCATGGAACCGTTGGTGGAGCTAATTTATTTAAAAAATCTTCAGTCCATGTTAGGGTAGATGCACTATTAGGGTGCGGGGCTACGCCCTTACGGAATTTTCGTATATTCTGCCAAACAATTGTAGAAGAAGTGAAGGGGGACACAGATTCGCAGAATGAGTTCCATCCATATATTTTTTTAGAACTCAAAAGTTTTCTACACTTAGCTCTGGCCTTTTTAAAAGATATGTAGTTTTCAATATTGATATCCGAAGCATATTTCTTTTCTGCTAGATTGCGGTCTTTTACGGCTGCTGAGCATTCTGCGTCCCACCACGGCTGTGAAGGACCATGACGTTTGTTGGATGTTTTAAGAGGAATGGCAAGTTCGGCAGTTTCGTGAATTAATTCTACAAATTTCTCATGCGTATCCTGAAGGTTGGTTATTGGGTTGGATGAAAGATTTTGAACCTTACTATCAAGGGAAGAGGAATAATTAGCCCAGTCAGCTTTCGATAACCTATATTTCTGAAGGGGAGGAAGTGCGTCTGGGGGTTTACACCTTTGTGGAAGGGTAATGATTATGGGGAAATGGTCACTATTGTGTGAGTTGGATGAGATATTCCATGCTAATTCAGATGCAAGTTCTGAAGAACAGGCTGAAACATCAACAGCTGACGCATTTTGGTTAGGGCCCGTACGTCTAGTTGGTCTACCATCATTTATACAGCACAAATTTAGTTCATCAAAAATGCCCAGTAACTTTCTGCCATTATTATCAGATATGGCTGATCCCCAGGATGCATCGTGGCAGTTTAGATCTCCCATGAGAAATATGGGTTTGGGGATGTTTTTTAAAATAGAGCTTAGTTCTAATAGGACTACATGAGATGGATGAGGAATATAAATTGAAATGAAAGAGATGTTAAAAATTTTTGCTGCTACAATAAAAAGGTTATTGGAGTGAGCTGGTATTTGTATTTTAAGAAAAGGAACATTACTTTTAATGATTAGAGCGGCCCCGTCCCAGCCATCGGCCCTGTCATCTCGTATAGTTACATAACCAGGTAAATTAAAGATTGAATGAGGCTTTAGCCATGTTTCGGCGATTGCAAATACAATGGGATTATATTTTTGACAAAAATAAGTAAGTTCGGGTTTTTTATTTACGATACTACGTGCATTCCACTGAATGGCCGTATGCATTTTGGAGTTTTTTATTTATGATGTTACAAAGAATTTCAATTTTAGTAGCAACGTTGGGCGGTAAATTATCTAAACTAAGAAGCATAATGAGCGTACCTAATAATGAGTCTAAAACATTGTTACTCATTTGTCCTTCATTGGAAAAGGACCTCTGAGAATGATTTTCTCTGCTTAATGGCATTTCCAGTTGGTCATCTTCTTCGTCATTATTTGCATAACGTAGCGCACAACCATTAGGGGGTGGAGGTATATTAAAACTATTGACTAATGCCTGATGCGCTTTTCTATCGTATCCCTCGGGGAGACGAGAGCGAGGCTTACGGGTAACAGTTATGGTTTTTTTGTATGACTGTGTTGTTGAGGGTTGGGAATTCCTTGCAACGTCCGCAAAGGAACGCTTGATTGAGGGAAACTTTTGGGAAGCCTCACCATATGAGATTGCATCTTCCGACATAGCCACTTTAATTCTTTGTTGCCGCTCAAACTCTGGACACACTTTGTCAGTGGCAGCGTGTGACCCAGAGCAGTGCAGACACGAAATATTTTCAGACTGGACCAAGCATTCCTTCCCGGCGTGTGGTTGGGCACATTTCGAACAGCGAGGTTGAGACCTGCACTGAGATTGAACGTGGCCATACCGACAGCATTGGTAACATTGAATGACAGGGTAGTTATATGGCTGCGTTTCAAAAGAATTGTGGAATAGATAAATTCGGTTCGGCAGCTTTTGACCGTCAATGGTGAGAGCCACGGTTTCTGTTGGTAACCATTCTACAACATCATTGACTTTTCTCTTAGCGTTGAGTCTTCTTGCTTTGAGCACCCTTCCGAAGCCCTGAGGGGTAAGCATGTTTGCCACTATCTCCTCGTTAGTTAGGTCCTTAGGGACTCCACGGACAACACACATTTTGCTCACATTGTACGTAGGCACAAATATTGAGTAATTAGAGTTTGCTATGCTTTTGTTGTTCATGAACGTGTTAGCGGCAGAAGCAGAAAGAAATTCAATAGCTAATCTATTGCGCCCGACTTTTTTAATACCACCTTGCTTAATTTGCTCAATCCTCTGAGCGAATAAGAATTGACCAAACTTCACCGGATTAAGGAAGACGCCCGAACTAGTGGATGGCTCTTTTTGTGTGACGTGTACTATATACGGTCCTAAGTCTAGATTGGAGTAACATTGCCTAGTAACCGGCGGCGACGAAGACATAGTATCGGTTTTTGAACTTTTTGATGTTTTTTGAGAGTCGTCGTTAGAACTATCCCGTAATCTTTTTTTAGGTTTATTTTTTGTGAACTCAAATTCATCATCAATTTCTACATCATCTGGTAAGCAAGACGGAGTTTGCTGAGACAATGGAGGACTATTAGGAGATTCTAATTGCATATTGTCATCTACCCTCGCACCGGGTTCAGGCTGAGCTCCCAAACCCGAGATGTATGGCGGGCCCGAACTACCCGCCATTACGTCCGTCCCCTGAACATAACTTGAATTAAACAATTTACCGGCTTTTTAAATTTTCAATAATATCACTTACGAAAGTCTATTAAAATCAAAACAGTTTAGAGATAGACTAACACCACCACCGCAAATATTAATTGGATAAATCCTACCAGGACAAGAGGATACGTGTTACCCTTCCCGCGCTCCGGATCGAAAAAACCTCTGTAGGCTTGCTAACTTAGCAATCGTTTGTCCTTATGTCACTTTGACATTTACCTTTCACAGATAAGGACAAACGATTGCTAGGTTAGCAGAAGCCTTGACGCAGCCTCATTTTGACTTTTAAAGGTTAAAACATAAATCACGTCTTTCTCCCTTACGGGGTAGACAGAGCCTAAGGTGACAAGGCCCAAAGGCCACGCTTAGCATGATTGTGGGCGTACAGGTGGAAAGGGGAATCAAAATAGTGATGGGTAGCTAGCCGCATCGCCTATATGATTCCTATGCCCACTCCCTCGATGGGCTACCATCTGCGCGGGAGGAGAAGCAACTGGTGCATTCTATGTTTTTTCTTTACTCCCAGACCAGCATGGAAGCAATACAATCCAGCAATCCGATTTAAGGTCAGAAAATCGCGCCTGCAATTTAATTCGGCCGTCGACAACGCCCTTCGTGTTCTGTTACCTTAGAATACGATGACGACATACGGTTTGAGAAAACATTATTATTTCCATCGAAATGTAATTTTGATATCTGCATTTCATTTATTCAGAAACATTCCTAATGTATTCCCGATCAACGTCTGCATAAAACAGCAGACGGCGATCCATTGAATCACAAATGTCATCCACCATTTGAAATTCAAAACTACACTTTTCAGTAAACAAGTTTTTTTACAAACTTTATGTTAACTTGCAGTGTACATGTATGTTTGTCCGGATAGAATCTTGTGACTCAATTTTGAAGCAGATATCTTCATCCGATTGAGCTAAAATTTTGCATACTTGTGTAAGTCAGATGACAATACAAGAATCTGGTTAGACAATAAGCCTACAGGACATGAGAGAGTCAACATTGGGGGCGGCAGACGTAAGCTTGCCTTCGGAATACAAAAGCTTATCTGTTACTTACTTGACATGAAATGTATTAATTTTTATAATTATATTTTTTTCTCTTCGACATTGGAGATATCTACAATTAATTTATTTGACGGTAGAGGCGTTTTACACCGTTTTTAAAGTTCAGTAACTTAAATTATTTTTATTAGTTTTTTTTTTTCTTTCTTTTCATATATTTTGTTTCATTTTGACCAGTCTAATTGTGAAGCTAGTGAAATCAGCACAAATCACGTCTTTATCCCTTATGGGGCAGACAGAACCTAAGGTAACAATATCTAAAGACCATTTAGTTTGATTGTGGGCGCACAGGTGGAAAGGGGAATCAAAATAGTGATGGGTTGCTAGCCGCATCGCCTATAACATGATTTCTACGATTTTCGCCGATTCCGTCCATGAGCTTTTACCATCTGCGAGGGAAGAGCAACAACTCGTACATTGTGTGTTTTTTCTTTGCTCCCAGACCAGCATTATTATTGTAATATTTTTCCACTCTACTCGTATTTCAAATAAAAGCCGCTGTAACCTAGTGGTTTGACCTGTGCTCTCTCAGAGGGTCGTCGGTTCGAATTCGGAGCTCGCAGCCCAGTTTTTTCAAATTTATGTGCGAATTACATTTGAAATTCACACATCTTGAGGAAACCCGCGCACATCTGCGAAGCAATTCAATGGTGCGTGTGGAGTTCCCAATCCGCACTGGGGCCACGTAGGTAGCCCAAGCCCTCTCATTGTGTGAGGAGGCCTGCGCGCAGCAGTGGGAGATGATGTGATGGGTTGGGTTCTAAAAAAGCGCAACCTTAACGTTCTACGTAGCGACTTAAATAGTGTTTCCACTATTTTGAATCAAATTTAACTTTCTGATTTCTTGTTTATGCGATTCTCCCCGTTTCAAATTACTGAAACGAGCACACGCATTGTAATCGTTCGTTTGTTAACTAGCGACGCGACCCGGCTTCGCACGGGTGCTATGTGGATACTAGTGTTCGAACGAAACATGTTTTTTTGCCACAAGTCACGACTGAAACCGAAACCGGACCCTTTATAAATGTACATACATACATATATCACGTGTTCATCCCTTACGGGGTAGACAGAGCTTAAGGTAACAAACTTCTTTCCCGGCCATAGCTTTACTTTTCGGATTATTCAGTGTTCTAACTATCACTGACATTTAGAAATTAATAGAAGTCTTTTTTTCTCCAACAGAAAAAGGCCTGGACCACGTGGCAGAGAACATTCTGTCGTACCTGGACGCGAGCTCCCTCTGCGCCGCCGAGCTGGTCTGCCGCGAGTGGCAGCGCGTCATATCCGAGGGCATGCTGTGGAAGAAGCTGGTCGAGCGGAAGGTGCGCACCGACTCGCTGTGGCGGGGGCTCGCCGAGCGGAGAGGATGGTGAGCTCTTGCGTTGCTATGCGCTCCTGGTAGTTTTAGATGGAGAATAGTGGATTGTACACCCGAGATAAAGCACTGTATTAAGTCACGAGCGCGATATTGAATCCTGAGCGCAGCGAAGGACTGTAGATTTTACTCCCGAGCGCAGCGAGGGTGTTTTGACTTAATTGCCGAGCCTAGCAAGGGATTGAGGCCTGAGTGTAGCGAAGCATTTAAGCGCACCCAAGACATAAACAGTTTTATCTCCGAGGAGTATACTCTACTTTTCTCACCTTTTGCGAGACAATAAAAACCAAGGCAACTAGAAAAATAATTTAATGAAAACAACAGTAAAACAAAATTAAATGTAAAAATTTATGTTTGAGTTCCAGTTGTATTTTTATTTGGAATCTTAGCAGTTCTATGCGTATAATATTACAGCGTCAGCAAACGCTGGCGGCTTTTGTTTTTAAATTTGTTTCATTTGTTCGAAAATCGAACGCCGCTTGCCGTGGCGCGGCCATCTTGATTTTCGGAGCCGTGCGATTTTTACGAAATTTGACTTTAAGAGTATACAATGACAAGTGAGAATCATATTCATATTACTAATACAGTACAATATTACTACCCGGCTAAAGCCAAGGGCTATAACGACTTGCTTTGAGTAAGGTTTTCATGATATATGATTAGCCATTGTCAAGCAGTAGGCTTATTACCTAACTCGCTCGCAATCGCCATCGTATTCATTTTGACAGGTCTTGTATGAATATGACAGCTAGCTGATTCCGATGCCAATTGTCACCCCATACATGAACTGTCGAATTGAACACGATGGCGATTGCGAGCGAGTCAGGTAATAAGCCTACAGGTGTGAGAAATGAGTTTACTTTTTGATTTAGTTATTAAATTATTTTATTTGAGAGATCTTGGACGTCAATTAACTTACTAACACTGTAACCACCTTACTTATCTGTTTTGTTGGTTGTCTGGTAGAGATCGCTATTAAGCGATAAGACCGCCTATTGTCTACTTTGTTCTCTGATTCTGTATTGTATTGTAAATAGTGTATATTTACAAACACACCTTCTGTCTCTTCAGGATCCAGTACCTGTTCAAACCGAAGCCGGGCTGCCAGCATCCGTCTCACTCTTTCTATCGCACACTTTACCCAAAAATCATTCAGGACATACGCTCTATAGAGGACAATTGGAGAATGGGACGCCACAACTTACAGGTACCTTGTCTATACTCGTACTACGTAACGGTACCTAACTGATTTTGATGAAATAAGTTTGACTTCGATGTGTGTCTGTGGCGTCGTAGCTCTAAAACGGATGGACCGATTTCGATACGGTTTATTATATTCGAAAGCCAGTTGCGGTGGTTGTTAGACATGTTTGGTCAAGATCGGTCCAGCAGTTTGAAGAGAATCAGCCCTTTTCCAAAAATATTTTATTGTTATTTTTTTACCCTGTACCAGGGATGTTACGGAGCTTCGGCTCCGGTTCCGTTAAGTCGGAACTTCCTATTATTATTACACCTTCGGTTCGGGTACGTATTAAAATACATAAAGTTTAAAATGTATAATGGGTTAAAATACATAATGGTTTATAATATATAATGCGATTTTCTCAGAAAGTTACAAATTAACAGGATTGTTATAAAACAAACCTAACATAAACCAATCTATAGATTACGATTCCGCCTTCGGTTCCGATAAAACTACCTCCGTTACATCCCTGCCCTGTACCCTTATAATTTAGTTTATTAGAAACTAGCGGCCCGCCCCGGCTTTGCACGGTATATTATGCATGTATTATACATATAAACTTTCCTCTTGAATCATTTTATATAAAAAAAACTCATCAAAATCCATTGCGCAGTTTTAAGGATTCTAGCATACATAGGGGCAGATAGACAGACAGACAGCGTAAAGCGTCTTTGTTTTATACTATGTAGTGATGTTGTTTATGATTGTTTTTTTTTTTACAGAGGATAAACTGCAGATCAGAAAATTCGAAGGGCGTGTACTGTTTACAGTATGACGACAACAAAATAGTGTCCGGCCTCCGGGACAACACAATCAAAATATGGGACAGAAAGACTTTACAGTGCGTTAAGGTGAGCAGCTAGTTTACGCCTTTCGAAGTGGACCACTTTCGAAGTGGACCACTTTGGACGTGGACGACTTTGGACGTGGACGACTGGGACTGGGCGACGGACTGGGCGACTTTGCAAAGGGTTTATTTTGGTAGTTACGCCCTTAATCATGCTAAACGTGGCCTTAAGGTTTTGTCACCTTAGCCTCTGTCTACCCCGTAAGGGATAAATACGTGATATACGTACATACATACATATGTAAGACCCCTGTTACTGGTTTAACAATGCGTTGTTTAAATTTCTAAATGTCAGTGAAAATGAGAACACAGAAAAATCCGAAAAGTAAAGCTATGGCCGGGAAACGTACCCGGATCCTCGTCATTCCGTGAAGCGTGCTATACACCACCCATAGCAGGTGGGTAGTCTTCGAATTTTTCTACCTGTTACTAGATGTCACGTGACCTTTGTTACTATGCCAATTACAAACTCCCGTGGAACATCTGCTGCTCACCAGGGACGAGAGAAGGCGGTTTTTCAAATGATAGGTACTATCAAATGAATCAAGAATTTTTATTTCTTTAAAGAAAGAAAGAAAAGAAAGAAAGAAGACATTTATTCCTTTTTGCAAGACACACAAATAAAAGAGAATATACACAATTTTATAGAAAATAATCAAGACAATAAAAATAGACCATGAGCGTTGTGTGTCTTCGCAAAAGTGAAACGGTCGCTGGCTCAGCATTACGCTGAGGCGTTAAACTGCAGCACTGATTTTCAGCCAGAACCGTGACTCACGAAACGATACACAGATAAAATATACTACATAATCCATAAACTGCGCACACACATTTAATGTACTGCATTTAATGCGTTGCGTTGTAGAATGCGGTTTTTAGGGTTCCGTACCTCAAAAGGAAAAAACGGAACCCTTATAGGATCACTTTGTTGTCCGTCTGTCCGTCCGTCTGTCAAGACCCTTTTTCTCAGTAACGCGTGGAGGTATGAAGCTGAAATTTATATCAATTACTCAGGTCTACTGTCCCTTGAAGCTGTGAAAAAATCAAACTTCTAAGCCAACGCAATCAAAAGATACAGCCGTTTATGCCGCAAATTTCCGCAAATTTTCAACTCTCAAGGGAATCAAAACCTACAAGGTAGTTCCCGTGAACGCAGAATTTTGAAATTTGGTATGAAGGTAGGTCTTATAGCACAGATTAAAGAATAATTGCGAAAACCGTAAATGTGTATGTATGTCTGTATATAGCAGTGACCAATATAAAGTAACCCCACACTGCGTATATTTTGCTTTGGAGCAGGGCTCTGCTTACACTGGTTTAAAGATATTTATAGATAATGATACGGAACCCTCGGTGCGCGAGTCCGACTCGCACTTGTTTTTAATGAGTTGTTTGTTTGCGCTTAGGAGCTGCAAGGGCACACGGGCTCCGTGCTGTGCCTGCAGTACGACGAGCGCGCGATCATCTCCGGCTCGTCGGACTCCACGGTGCGCGTGTGGGACGTCAACACGGGCGCGATGCTCAACACGCTCATCCACCACTGCGAGGCTGTGCTGCATCTGCGGTTCTGCAACGGGATGATGGTCACATGCAGCAAGGTCGGTTACAGTTGCATTGGCACGCGATGGTACACGATTATAAATAAATGGGAGCGGATCAGAATACATAAAGTTTAAAATGTATAATGGGTTTAAATACATAATGGTTCAAAATATATAACGCAATTTTCTGTAAAACTATTAGCTAAATGAAGTTTTTTGATATCGTAATCTATAGATTGGTTTAGGTTAGGTTAGGTTTGTTTTATAACAATCCTGTTAATTTGTAACTTTCTGAGAAAATCGCATTTTATATTATAAACCATTATGTATTTTAACCCATTATACATTTTAAACTTTATGTATTTTAATACGTACCCTAAATAAATATCTTGGGACAATAAACACCAATTGACCTAGTCGACGATTTGACGACCGGATAGCCTAGTGGTTAGGGAACCTGACTATGAAGCTTGAGGTCCCGGGTTCGATCCCAGATATTTGTATGGAAAATCACAAAAAAAAATACCTTAAATATATGCACAAAGACGAACTTATCCCTGTAAGGGATCTCTACCAGTTAACCTTTGAGTAGATGAGAGGAGCATTAAGCGAGAGACCGACGAAGAGCGAGTTTAAAATATCCATATAGTGAAAGCCACAATACAGCGTACATCTCAAAATACAACAAACAATTCATAAATAGCTGCTCAAAAAATAAATAATAATAATTCATAGGCACCTGTCACCTTAGGCTCTGTCTACCCCGTAAGGGATAAACACGTGATTTGTGTATGTATGAAACTTTAAATCAGCAGTTGGTGGTCTGGTCTACGTATTTATTATTTTTTGCACTATCGACTGGACTAACAGTCGCGATCGGCTTGTTGGCCACCCCTGGACTAGGCCATGCGGTGGTCATTACTGCACGTCTAGCACGAGAGCGCACAAGAGTCGCGTCGCGCGCGAGATAGATTGCCCGTCCTTTTCTTACTGTACCAACAAGAAAGAGACGGGTAGTCCAACTCGCGCGCGACGCGACATTCGTGCGCTCTCGTGCTAGCGGGGCTGATGGTTGACCGTGGTGCGTGTGCGTGTGCAGGACCGCTCGATAGCGGTGTGGGACATGACGTCGACGACGGAGATCATGCTGCGCCGCGTGCTGGTGGGGCACCGCGCGGCCGTCAACGTCGTGGACTTCGACGAGAAGTACATCGTCAGCGCCAGCGGGGACCGCACCATCAAGGTACCGTGACCAGCCGGTTTGCTAACACCGTACTATAACACCCATAGGGGTCGTCCGTTAATCATGTGATGTTTTTTTAGCACTTTTACCC
Organism: Pandemis corylana; assembly: GCA_949127965.1. Lineage (NCBI taxonomy): Eukaryota > Metazoa > Arthropoda > Insecta > Lepidoptera > Tortricidae > Pandemis > Pandemis corylana. The sequence goes on along the minus strand of OX421875.1, from coordinate 7,084,004 downwards.
CAGCTTTGGTGATACATGGTGAGGTTTAAAACTACCCCCCCTTCCCCATCCAAAATCACGTGTATTTTTAGTACCCACAAAGAATTTTTAAATTTTTACAATATTATCTATACTAATAATATTAGAAAGAGGAAAAACTTGATTGTTTGTTTGTTTGTTTAAAAAAGAAAGAAATAAGACATTTATTCCTTTTTGCAAGACTCACAAATATAAGGTAATATACACAATTTTAAGAAAATAAACAAGGTAAAACAAAACAATCATAGACATGAAAAATACATCATCAGCGTTGTGTGTCTTCGCAAAAGTGAAACGGTCGCTGGCTCAGCATTACGCATTATGCATTGCATATGCATTGAATAGGCTCCGAAACTACTGGACCGATTTTAAAAATTCTTTTGCCGTTAGAAAACTACATTATCACTGAGTGACATAGGCTACTTTTTACCGCGGGAAAATACCTATTCCTACGGGAAAATTAATTTATCGCGGGCGAAACTGCGGACGGAAGGCTAGTCTTTAAATATAGGTATAAAAGGCGCGGGGACTTCATTCGTTGCCTGGCAACGGCGAGTCAAGGGCGCACTACACGCCGCTTTTCGGTTTAAAAATCGCGCGTTTGACGAATAAATAAATACACGTGATATGTTACTACACCCTCCCGCCCCCCTTGGGATATTTCGTAATTTTTGCCGAACCCCCCCCCCCCCCCTCCTTCGGAGCCTCACGTGATTAATGGATGGCCCCATAGGATATGACCAATTAGAGTGGTAATAAGAGCTACACAATGGGGACTATCGTTTCTTTGCTCACCAGTTGGCGCCACTGTTGACTAAAGTCTAACCCCCTTATTCATAAACCCTCTATAGGCTTCTGCTAACTTAGCAATCGTTTGTCCTTATTTGTCACTTTGACATTTACCTTTCACAGATAAGGACAAACGATTGCTAAGTTAGCAGAAGCCTACAGAGCGTTTATGAATAAGGGGGTAAAGGTATAGCTGTCAAAGGCGACTTTATAAGAGCGGCGCCGAAACAAAGTTTTAAATCTCGAATCTCGTTAAGTTTATTAATTATAAATAGCTATCATTATATCGAGTAGCCGTGCCGCATTGTGCGGTTCCGTTTTGTTCGGAAAAAAACCGCTTTCAAAGCGTTCATATTGAATTTGCTATAATTTCACGAAGGAGATTACTTTTCAACAGGTAAATGAAAGAAATTATAATTTATGTCACGAAGCCCACCAGAACCAGTGAAAAGTGAATGTTATTGGGCCTCACGCGACACTAGCGCCTCTAGTGGCCAATTCACACGCGATAGCCCCCGTTGTGTCAGCACACCATTCTTTTTTCGTTTTTATACTACCATACTAATACAATTTTTCCCCGATTGTTTATATATACTTTGTTTAAGTACATATACTGTCGGAGATATGTAATACCGCGTAACTAGCACTGGTTAATACTGCGTATCTACACAACACCCAACTTTATAGTGGTTTCAACTGTGAAAGGTAAATGTCAAAGTGACAGATAAGGGCAAACGATGGCTGTTAGTTGTGATACTAAAATAAATGAGTAAATGCGTGCTTCTTAACGCATGTTTCTTAAGACGCCATTCTAGATACTGACTCGTGCCACAGTATATATATAAGCTAAAGCAGTAAGGAAACTACGAACAAATCGGTTGAAACGAACGCACACATAGACGCGCGCTTTTACACGGCCCTCGAATCCGTTAACGAAATGAGACAAAGTAGCCGCCATTTTTAACTTTTTAATTATTGGACCTTTTCGATGTTGTTGTCAGAGACAACATATAAATTGCAAAGTAGCTTTATTAATTTACAAATAATTCGAAAAAACAGTTTTATAGTGCCATGTCCATCATAGAAACCAAATAAACGTTTGTCTTTTTTTTAGACAAATTAAGGGTGCCAACCCTAATACTCTTAATTAAGTATAGCTAGTTACTTTAAAACAGGCGTTACTGTTTGGTATTATAACGCTAACTAAACAAAAATCTTTACAATTTTATATAAATTAAATCGACAACCCTAACGCTCTAACGGAGCGTAGGTATTTATTTCAAAAAGTAAGCCTAGCTACCATACTGCTCTATTTATTTACTGTGCTCGTGCCGTGTTCCAGGTGTGGAACACATCGTCGTGCGAGTTCGTCCGCACGCTGAACGGTCACAAGCGCGGCATCGCGTGCCTGCAGTACCGCGACCGGCTCGTCGTGTCCGGCTCCTCGGACAACACCATCCGGCTGTGGGACATCGAGTGCGGCCAGTGCATCCGCGTGCTGGAGGGCCACGAGGAGCTCGTGCGCTGCATAAGGTCAGTGCACTGCTCTGAGGGCTTCAGTGTTATCGTCGCAAATGAATCCAGGAAAAAATTGATCGTAGCGCAGCGCCTTTAGTCGCTGAGTAACTAAAACGCAGTCTGTCGAATTCGCGTTATGCCTAGACGTAACGAGTACGGCATATTGATATTTAGATCTATTGCGTATAAAGTCGTGAGCGAAGTAGGCGAATTGAGATTTAGGTTTTTTTTTTTATATATTGCTACCTCCAACGTAGTCGGAGCCTATTTTCACAATTTTTCCTAATCTACACTTTCATGCTTGATCCCGCTTTTGCTACTGCTCGTACTGCCATTCTACATACTTGTTCTTTCTTTCATTCGGCGCAGTCGGAGTTTTTAAATTTGCTTTATCGGAGTCTGCTGAATCAGAGTCGGAGGCAGGGTCGGATAATTGACGATAGAGTAGTGGGAGTCGCGGGGATTCCCCGCGCAACATGTATGAACCTGTTCATAACAGTCGACACAGGCCGCCGCCGCTATGTTATGCTTCGACCTCCGATTAAAACATTCGATTTAAAAGTGTCGGAGCCGAAGTTGTAATAATAATCGGAAGTTCCGACTTAACGGAACCGGAGTCGAAGCTCCGTAACATCCCTGGTTTAAATGTATAATTCTACGCAGACGAAGTCGCGGGCGGAAGCTAGTTAAAATATATTTGATTGAATGTCCGCTGAGAGCCGTTGCTTGACATGTGTGTCGGTGTGGTTGCAGGTTCGACAACAAGAGGATAGTGAGCGGCGCGTACGACGGCAAGATCAAGGTGTGGGACCTGCCCGCCGCGCTGGACGTGCGCACGCCGCAGCAGGAGCTCTGCCTCGGCACGCTCGTGGTGAGTGTCCCCTCCCCTCTCCCCTCTCCCCTCTCCCCAACCCACAAGCCTTAGCCCATACGTGCTACCTGGTACAGTCGCCATCAGGTATATTGTAGCGGTCAATGAAAATGAAAATGAAAATGAAAATTTATTTTTGCAAATTGGCCGCCAGGGGCTCTTTTACATGTCTTTTTGAAACTACCAGCGCATTCGGAAAGACCATCATTGACAAGAAGAATGCGCCGCAAGAAACTTGGCAGAAAGTAAATTTTTTTTTTCAAAATAAAATACAGTAAGAATACTTAAATTCTACTTAAATTAAATACATTTATAAAAGGGATGTACAAGGGGTGCGTTCAGTTTGATCACCCGACGACGCCCGACGTCGCACTGGACCCGTTCAGTAAGTCAGTGCGATCATCGGACGATCACACCAAATCGTTCAGTAACATCGTCGGGCGTCGTCGGGCGATCGCACCGGTCACCCCATAAAATAGATGGGTAAAAAAAGCCCAGACGTCACTTTGACAGTTGATAAGCGGCAGAATTTATAATTCGAAAGCTGGGGATATAAACTTGTTATTACGAATACGAAATCACACTTGAATTGACACTTTTGACAGAAGAACGTCCCAACTCGTTCAGTAAGCGTGTTCATGATCGGACGATTTTCATCCGACGATAATCACACTGACACTTTAGCTACTGAACGTAGCCAAGGTCTTCAAATATAACAACAGCAAAGTTTTAAGAAAAAACCTTATAGTTCCATCTCCGTTACGCCAACGGACTTCCAGGCGGGGCGAGCGTTTTCACCCATTTGTTGTCAACATATTAGTTAGATTATTATAAAGATGCACTTACAAAGGAATTTTTCAAATTTCCCACGGGATAAAAATACGACTATTTATAACTCAAGAACGGCTTAACACATTTGGCTGAAAATTGGTGGTAGCTTAGAACCAGGAGACGAACATGGGATACTTTTTATCCCGATTTTCCCACGGCATTGGAAAATTCCGAAATGTTGTACTAATAAAGCTACAGACATTAAATTCAGCATGCCTACACATTATTATTGAATTCACAAAGTTAGCGCTGTTCATTATTAGTTATAAGTGGAATGATGTAGATATGTAAGTCACTTTATATGATGTGCAAATTGTTAAGTACACTATTGTCTTAGGCTTAGTTCCTGTAAAGATAGCTGTAAGAGTGGAAAAATAAATAAATAAATAAATAAATTCCTTGATTAGTATAAAGATGCACTTACAAAGGAATTTTTCAAATTTAAGGCGGAACAAAGTTCGCCGGGTCAGCTAGTTCTCTTATATTTGTGTGTCTTGCAAAAAGGAATAAATGTCTTCTTTCTTTCTAATTGGCATTGTTCATTTTTTTTAAGCTGTGCTTTTAACACCTTTATTCGATAAAATGGACTATTTCAAGCAACTAATTTGAATATTATGCTTTTACGTAGCTTTGTTAATTAATAATAAATATTTTTTCGCTGTTTGATAATTCGTGAATTTAGACAGAATCCCAATCGCCTTCGTTAGGCTGGCTATAAAAAAAACGGCTTTGTCTGTGGTTTTGTAGATTTGACAGTGACACGTGACAGTTGCCGTAGCCAAACTTTTTTTTTTCATTTTTGTGGCAAACATTCGATGCTGGATTCTGTCTAAAAACCCGGTCGTTCGGTCAAACAAAGGTTCAAAGTACTTTTACAAAAATATCTGCAATCATAAAGTATTTTTGAAATCGGACAAGATAAATCGGATAATTGATGGTTTTCCTCGAAATGGTTTTCGAATTGGAGCATACTAAAAAAAATGAACAATGCCAATTCTCGACGGCGAGATACGTATGTGTGCGCGCGATCCAGCGTAGTGTAGAAGCATGTTTGCCTCTAGGAGCACACGGGGCGCGTGTTCCGGCTGCAGTTCGACGAGTTCCAGATAGTGTCCTCCTCGCACGACGACACCATCCTCGTGTGGGACTTCCTCAACTACGGCGGCGCCTCGCCCGCCGCGCCGCCGCCGCAGCGCCCGCGCTCGCCTGACCACGAGCGCGACCTGTACGACTAGCGCAGGTACACACACACACACACACACCACTTATTGCAAGCCCTTAACCAGTGGCGTAACTATAACGTCTGGGGCCCGCGGCAAATTCGTCAGATGGGGCTCCTTCCTCAATATAAACAAGTGCATCAGCGTCCCTTCTGTGCTCTAAACCAAGCCAGTTCGGGGCCCCGTAGAGCTAGGGGCCCCTGGCATTTTGCCACCCCTGCCACCCTATAGTTACGCCACTGCCCTTGACTAAACTCGTCACGAAATAAAACGCCCGTTTTGACGTATGTCTTCGCGACGTAACTAGTGATGTAACCATACGACTCGATACTCGCGATAAATCGATTCAAGTTTGCATGAGAATTTGATCGATTTGAATATGTATTGTAATAAAGTACATTGGATTAAAGTTCTGATTAGAAAATTTAACTTAAACTGATTTTTTTTTATGTTAGAGAGGCCAGACAAACGAACTAGTGGGTCACCTGATGGTAAATGATCACCACTGTCCATAGACACCCGCAGCGCTTTACGCGATGCCAGTGCGTTGTCGGCCCTGCAGAAAATTTTACACTCGCCTCTTAAAGGCACCCAGGCAGATATTGTAGGTATTTTGAAATTGTACAATGTTACGAAAGGTCAGTTTTCTTTCATTTAATATTTTTGTTACGATATTCAGTAAAGATAGATGGTTTATGCGTGAACGGACTAGAAGTAAAAATGGCGATGTATAAAAATGTCTACCTGTAAAACATAAATTTGTCTGAGTATTAGAAAGCCAATACTTTAGAACGTTTAAGTCTTATCAAGTCGGAATATAAAAATGACTACTTTCTTTACATAGGTCCAGGATTATAATAATACATATATGGAACGTATTCATCCCCTTTCCATGTGTACATTTTTATACTTTGGTAAAATTATATACGCATGAACTTATGCAAGTGGACATTTTTATACATCGCCATTTTTACTTGTAGTCAAATCACGCATAAACCGTAAAGATCACTCACTACACAGCTGGTGCAATTACACTAGTATTTAAATAAATAAAACCGGCAAGTGCGAGTCGGCCTTAAAAAATATCTTGATCGGTTTTTTTTCCTTAACCGATTATTAATAGTCTGTGGACAGTATGAAAAAAATCGTAATGCACAGCACTTAGCCGAGTGAGCGGTACGCATCAATGAAAAATTTAAATACCTTCTCCCTTATTCATGAACGCTCTATAGGCTTCTGCTAACTTAGCAATCGTTTGTCCTTATCTGTCACTTTGACATTTACCTTTCACAGATAAGGACAAACGATTGCTAAGTTAGCAGAAGCCTATAGAGCGTTTATGAATAAGGGGGTTAGCCTATAGGCTAAAGGCCACATATATTGCTTATTGTAGAGAAAATAAATATCTTAAACCATAAAATAAGAGTGTGATAAGTGTTGTTTTGTTGTATTTAAACTGTTTGTTTTTAGTTTACAGGTAATCATTCAGAGACCACATGGAGACTATTATTATTTTAATAATATAACAAGTGCGATAGTGTTGTGCGTTCGCAATGATAGATCTAAAAGAAATCGTGGACTATAATAAATTATTATTAAATATTATTATAATATTAAATGTTAATTTTTAAACTGTTTCCGATATGTTACCACTACGTATGCCCTGGTTGTTGACTGAAGTGTGTGTTGTTGTACATGGCCGTGGTGACGTCACTCTGTACGACTGTCTCGCTCTTAGGGCCTTTGCATGCGGACTGCTTATAGACTGCCAAGTGGCTGCCAACTGCCGTCTGCCAAGTTTCAGTCACAGTTGCACTGTCGTGGGACTGTAAAAGCATAATATTTATCAAACTGCTCGAGGCGCATCGGATCGGAATGGATTTTACAATCTCTGTACTATATTAAATCATAATCATGGGCGAATATCTTAGGAATCATGTTATAGGCGATGCGGCTAGCAACACATCACTATTTTGGTTCCCCTTTCCACCTATACGCTCACAACCATGCTAAACGTGGCCTTTAGGTTTCGTTACCTTAGGCTCTGTCTACTCCGTAAGGGATAAAGACGTGATATGTATGTATGTATCATCATAATCATGGGCGAAAATCTTAGGAATCATGTTATAGAAGATGCGGCTGACAACTCGTACATACATAACATAAATCACGTCTTTATACCTTACGGGGTACCTAGACGGAAAATTAGTCCTAAAAGCCACATTTAGCATGATTGTGGGCGTGTAGGTGGAAAGGGGGATCAAAATAGTGATGGGTATTGATTCCCCTTTCCACCTATACCAGGGGTCGGCAACCTTTTGAGTCGGAAGAGCCAAAAATTACTATTTACAAAATTTCAAATTTTTAAAGAGCCACAAAATTACAGGAGTGCTGCGGTGAAGAGCGAGTATAAGTAGCTGAGAGATAGAAATAATGCCTAAACCTCGTTAATCGTTTCAGAACATTTTTTTTATAAAATAAATAATATTTGCGAATGGAACTAAAGAGCCGCAGCCTCACATCCAAAGAGCCGCATGTGGCTCGCGAGCCGCAGGTTGCCGACCCCTGCCCTATACCTATACGCCCAAAATCTTGTTACCTAAGGTTCCGTCTACTCCGTAAGGAATAAAGACGTGATTTATGTGTGTATATTTAATCAAATGAAATGTGTGAGTAGGAGGCAGTTGGCGGTCGGGGTGCAGTCGGGTTGCAGATCGTCTGCAAAGGTCTTACGCGTAACTGTGCAAGAGAGAGACGGAATATCGCTCGCGTAGCGTTTACGCTAATACTAGGCGTCTCTTCTAGTCTCTCTTTTCGTCAAAACAAATGTAAACTAAATGTCAGATTTAATTAATTGTGAAAAGGTAGGTAGTATTAAAACAGGCTCTGCGATAGCATTGAAATGTGAACTTTACTTGTTGCCCCGTAAAGTTCATTTCGTAATGATAGATAATCTGTTATAGTTTAGCTTAGCGTGTAAAATTTTGTTTTTTATTCAAATGTGCACTTTACGTGGCAAAATTTAATGTTTTAATTCGAATGCCCATGTATTATGTTGAGAGAGACATTAGTGACGTCACTTATTCGAAAACCTGTATTTTTTTATAAAACAAAAGAATAACTAATTTTAGAATATTTGGCTTGGAATGGATTATAGCTTTACCTAAACGGGTAAATATACTGTGAAAATGTATTTCAATAAATTTCGTAAATGTATGATTCAAATTGATTCTCTGTCTGAATTAATGAATGAATACAATTCTAACCTGGAACTACTTAACGCATTCACTGCTACCGACGCGTATATGCGTTTTCGCGGCTTTCTTCCAGTGCCGCTGTCATAATTTTCTGTGCTGTCATAACAAACGCACATGTGCGTTAAATGAATAAGTCTCGGCTTTGGCATCTAGCAGCGAATGCGTAAACTATTACAAATGCTATGCGCCGAAATAACTATTTAGCTAAGTCTGGTACTTATGCAGTTTGACATCCTGTCTGTAGTCTAAAGTGTGACCTAATTTAAGAATGTCAAGAATCGATTTTCTTTCTGATATGAATTTGTTTCAACTTATTTATATGAAATTGGTGGATCAACTATTTTTTGCTGATTCTGTCCTATGAGCAAAGGGACATAGTACAGTTTGTTAGAAGAAATATTGTGTCTCATTATTGGCAGAGTGCAAAGCGGGTGGAGGGGGTAGCCTAAACGATCACAGCGCTCGCTACGGCTAAAATTGTCATTTTTGTCGCTGACTTGAGCTGTCAAATCCATATTGCAGTAAACATTTTCTAATCGTTTTTGAGATAAAAATATGTTTTGAGATAAGATGTGTTGTTGTGAATTGTAATAACACCAAGAAGAATAGCGACTGTAAATTTTACCAATTTCCAAGACCATGGTGGAAACGAGACCAAAGAAATAAGTGGATATTTGCCGTAAGAAAAAAAAAGTAAGTTACCTAACCTCTAAAATTTTACTTAAAGTACGTTATCATTTGATACAAGTATTACATTGAAAAGTTACGGTGAATTGTAATATAGTAAAATAACACAAGATTTCATTAATATTTTTCACAATATTTACTTGCTTCTTGTTTGACAGCGGTGACAATATTGTCCATAATGGCCGCCTGTCACGTGGCGCTGTCGTCGCGCTCGGTCCCAATACTGACATGCTTAATAGATGACCAATTATGGAAGAGGCATGTTTGGCAAATTTTAAACCCGCAAACTTATGTTTTAAAGTGTGAACGAGAACGTTACCATAGCAACGGGTGACAACAAAAAGGTTGATCCACCCAATTACATGAAAGCATAAATTGGCCAGCTATGTTAAGCGTACATAGAACCTTGTCATTTAAAAATAAAAAAATCATTTGTAACGTTAAATTGACATTTGACATGTGGAATACGTCTTATGTTTTAAGTGATCAACATTTTCTTATGCGGACTGTACCTACGTAAGTAGAATTTAAATTAATCTATGTGTATATTCTGCCCTGTTTGGTTTAGCTATAATTACATTTTTAAAATAGCAATGTTGCAAGCTATTTGTTTTTTTTAACTTGCCACATTGGAATGAAAAGATGTGCTGTCAAAACGCATGACTTAAGATGGTGACATTATTATGTAAATTTCGCAAAAATGTAAATTTGGTTCGATTAAGCTTTGTATAGAGAGGTAAATCATAAGTGAATTTTATATACATTCAGAGTTTTTGTCGTGTCTTGTTTCCATTTTTATGACTTGACTAAGAACAAAGGTTGAGCTCCGTCTGCCATACTGTAAGTCCAACAGAGGTCATAGCAGGGGTGCGAGTCGGGCTGGATCCGTCCGAGGGGAAGAGCAGTGCTTGGTCCGGTGCACCCTGGGCATCGGTTAATGATTTCCTGGCAGATTCTGAGGGATATCGTTATCTGTTGGCTAGGAGCCCGACAGGGGGGTCTCTTGACCGTGTTCTACCGTACGTTGCCGACATTTTTGTCACAAGATTTTTGAATACTGTGTTTATTACTTTGACATTGGCGAAATCATCGCATCGATCGATGGGGCCATATTAGAAAAATAAATAAGATACGCGTAGTCAATACGAAGGGAACCGGCGTCGACTCTTGCGGAGTCTTGGAGAGTCAACAGAATTGTCACCTGTCGCTGAGTCGCGTTGGTCAAGTAGGGTCTGTCCTTATATTTTTTAATCGACAGTGACAGGTCGTAATCCGGTGTCATGGTTGGCGCCGCTGTCAACATGTCTAATATTGCACAGATCGAAACAACAGAGTATATCGGTTAGATCTACTTTAACTTGCCCTAGAACCTTTTAATTTACTAAAATCTTAGTTGTGGACGTTTATATTGTTTAAGTGAACGCGATGGATTGAAGATTCGCCAGCCGGTTGCCATTCGCTACCATTGTGTCAACGGTATGCTCACGCGCATTCATTGTGCGCGAGGTATCACCGCTAAGTACGGCTACATAAGCCAATACCATGCACATGCAATACCGTCTTCACCATAAGGACACACGGGGCCCGGGCCCCGAAGGACCGACAATTTCTATAATAAATGGTCATACTTAGTAAAAAAAATGTTATCATAATTCGCTGTTCTTACTTTCCAAAAGGGCCCCAAATTGGCATTGTTCATTTTTTTTAGTATGCTCCAATTCGAAAACCATTTCGAGGAAAACCATCAATTATCCGATTTATCTTGTCCGATTTCAAAAATACTTTATGATTGCAGATATTTTTGTAAAAGTACTTTGAACCTTTGTTTGACCGAACGACCGGGTTTTTAGACAGAATCCAGCATCGAATGTTTGCCACAAAAATAAAAAATAAAGTTTGGCTACGGCAACTGTCACGTGTCACTGTCAAATCTACAAAACCATAGACAAAGCCGTTTTTTTTTTATAGCCAGCCGACCGAAGGCGATTGGGATTCTGTCTAAATTCACGAATTATCAAACAGCGAAAAAATATTTATTATTAATTAACAAAGCTACGTAAAAGCATAATATTCAAATTAGTTGCTTGAAATAGTCCATTTTATCAAATAAAGGTGTTAAAAACACAGCTTAAAAAATGAACAATGCCAATTCTTGTGTGCTCAAGGGCCCCTGCCTAGTTTAAGACGGCCCTGTGCGCATGAGCGTCATACTAACTAGGAGTCGAAGTGGCCGCCATGGCCGAAATCGGTCGGAAGGATCGTCATCATTGTATTAAGTGGTCCTTTTAATTGTGTAACTATATATGTAATCCACTTCCAAGGTGGTGTCAACCCAATCGATCTATCGAGCTTTTATTAGTCTATGGGTACCGAATTGATAAACTGACCCTCAATCTAAGACAGACTCGATTGGCGTGATAACACCCTAACAACTGTCCTTACTGTTAGCTAGGTAACAGTGGCGTGGCGTCCATAGAACTCGATTCCCACCGGCTTGCCTATTTTAAGGCAGTCGGGCACTTTTATTGTGCTGAATTGGAGGAAAAGGCTAGTTGAATGCCACGCTACACTTAAGCTCTCTGTTAGATATTCTTAGAATAAGGCCGTGCAGATCTAACTGAAGTACTGCTGCTCTTTTCACTCTGTATTCTTTTTTTTATTTGTGTCCCATTTTAACCTTTTCGCCTCCACGTCAAATACAAGAGACGTCACCCAGCCAGACCTCATTATTGAGATGCCTCAGGTTGCACGTAAAACGTAAACGAAGGTTGCTTTTGCATTGAAGTAATGGACGTGTACAGGTCGTTGGCGGTCAACCCGCGATGCTTATAAGTATACGAGTCGTTGCCGTCGAAAAGGTTAACGGTGACCTCAGTTGGAATGTTGAAGCTACAATTTTATAGCTTTCTCACTACAAATTGTCTCCATTTTGATGTTTGTCAGCCTTAACTTAGTTTCAAGTCACAGAAATGGATGTAAGTCGATGAATGTCGACTACGATATACCTCGATCTCAACTGTTGGAATTCTTGGCTAGCTATGCGATCCTAGTACTATAAAAAGACTTGATTCTTATAATTGGGTTTTCTTTGACCTAGATCTCACTTATATTCTAATATGGCCAGTCTTATTTTGTCTACAGTCTAGTTGTGTTATTATTACGAATTGGTAAAAGCAAAATGAAAAAAATTAATAGGGCATGAAGTGCTTTTAGTTTTCTAGCCGTTATATGCGGCTTTTTCAGAAAGACCATCAATGCCAAGAAGTATGTACCGCAAATAACTTGGCTGAAAGTTTTGTTAGGTATTCATACTTAATACAAAATTAATGGAAGAAAAAATAAAAAGTTCAAATGAAATTCAATTAAAATGCAAGGATATTATAGGCTCCCTAAGTTTGGTACAGATTAACAAATACGTATACGTAGGGGTGCTTCGATTAATTGATCGAAAATGTAATTTTACTTGAGGTGATTTGCGAAATTTCCCAGTTTATTATTTCTCAATATGTTATTTCCTTTACGACATTTTTGCCACAAGCAAATATACCATTCGTAAATTTCTCAACAGTTTATTCTTAGTTTAAGGCACTAGATAGGTTAACTTTGTTAGTTAACTTTAGACGCCTGAAGGGCAAAACGCCTGGAAAAAGGAGCCTCGCGACAGTCCGTCGAAGATATATCACAGCCAATAAAATATTGGTAAATTTCGCGAATGGGTAATTTTTCGTCTAATAAAATAACCTTACAAGAAATTGGTATTATGATAAAAAATGTATTGTGAAATTTTGCGACTGGAAATATCGCTTAAAGTGAAATTAAATTTTCAAAGCGATCGCCACACTCGTTCGTACATAGAATATGGATAATTTCTACTGCTCAATACAAAAGATGGACTAGATTTGGAAAGACCACCAGACAAACAATGAATTGAAGATGTGTGAAAAATGTCAGTATGAAATAATATAAATGAATGCGATTGAAAAATCAAATTTTATAGGTGTATGGAATAACGGTTCCATTCCTAGTCTCGTTCCGGTTTAGTAAAACAGACGATGAGGTAGCAGAGCATCTAGTGTTAGTTTTTAACAACGTTTCGAACACATTCGCGTGAATTGGGTACTATGGAATAATGTGCAGCACGAACGGTAACAAACTAATTTCATGTTATTTTGACAGTTCAAAGTTTCTAAGTACAACGGTAAGTAACCTTTTCGACGCCGAGGTAAGAAAAACTAATTAAGAACATGCCATCGCGTAAACGAAAAGGGTATTCTTAAGCCGTGTTCTCCGACGGATATGACGGTCGTTGGCGCTGAAGAGGTTTCAAGTGCACACTATGTGTATTTTCTTTGCTAGTTTTACTGACGCTTTCCATAACTCACCAAAAGGTGGAGTGCAGGGAGGGATAGAAATGATCACAGATTTCATACGGTGTTACAAGATTGAACATGGATTAATCTGTGCCGGTTAATCGTACATTCTTTTCGAGACTGATGGATGAATTTGACTGAAGCTAATATTTAATATTGACATGAATATAAATAATAAGCATAAGTATTACAGCACAGTACTGACAGTTGCGATCGAATAAAGAAACGCTTGATATTATAAATGCTTAGAAATAATTGAATTCCTAGGATAATGACCAGATTTGATAAAGCGAATTTGTGTAAATGCGTTGAATGGTGCAAGCGGTGTACATCGAACGAATGGTACTGCCCCAAACTGTATGACTGACGGCCGGACTGTTTAAAATGTATGGCCTATGTGTATGTATGAAGATGGAGAAATAAACTTTGATGTTGACAAAAATACGTGCGTTTAACGTTGCCCTTTGTAAAAAGAAACTCCCGCGAATTTATTGCTACGGTTAACACGCAAACATAATTTGACCCGTCCTCTGGCAGACATTATACGGTGTCAGGAGTCTTTTGTTGCTGGTCTTGCGTCGACCAGTATAATATACATGGGAGAGAACATGTCAAGTTACGATTGTTTTTTTAAGTTTCTTCTAGAGAATGACAACCTTGCTTTTGCTTATACATACTTGTATTTATGAAACTCCGCACGCAAACCAATCAAGAGGAGAGAGGCAGATCGACGGTGTTCGAATTCCAAAGAAGCATTCTGGGAGATTTCTGAGGATTCATCTTCTCAACTGTTCGTTTATAAAAGTCACATACTTGTGACTGTTGTGTTGTGACTTCAAAATCGTAATACGAAACACTTAATTTCAAGACTATCCGACCGAAATGAGTCAAATTGGACCTGCAAATAAAAGCTAGCAATAAATTAAAAAGAAGTGAGTTCCTAAATTGCACTTTATTTCCATTCTCTTTGATTTTCACCACTCAAACCTTTATAAAACATTCACACATTACAAGCATTATTTCCCACGTGAACTCTGTTAATGTGCTTATTTAAAATTGACCTTCGACTGAACTCTTTCTTACATGTCGCACACTTGTACTCTTTCTGTCCTGTGTGCATTCGTTTATGTTTCACTAAATCCGAATTCTGTCTGAAGCGTGAATCACAAAAATCACACGCATAAGGTTTCAAGCCTGTGTGGATCCTTCTGTGCTTCGTCAGTCCCGACCTCTCCCTAAACGCTTTCTGACATACGTCACACACATGACCTTTCTCACCTGTGTGTATTTTTACATGCCTCAGTAACCCTGATCGTTGTCTGAATGGTGTTTGACACACCTCACACACATAAGGTTTTTCGTTTGTGTGAATCTTGGTATGCTTCGTCAAACCTGACAGTTGTCTGAAAGTTTTTTTGCAGGTGACACATAAATACGGCCTCTCGTCCGTATGCGTTCTATTATGCCTTATTAAGCCAGATATTTGTCGGAAAGTCATTTTACAGACTTCACACATATAGGGTCGCTCGCCTGTGTGTATTCTAATATGCTTTACAAGATCACACTTCTGTCTGAATGCTGTGTGACAAATATCACACACATACGGTTTCTGACCCGTGTGAATCATGATATGTTTTTTAAGGTCAGATGTTATTCTGAACGGTGTTTGGCAGAATTTACAAACATGGGGTTTCTCGCCGGTGTGTATTCTAATATGTTTTTCTAGGTCTGATTTTTGTTTGCACGATATTTTACATATTTCACAATTGTACTGCTTGCGGGGTTTGTGGATTCTGTTAAGGATTGCTTTTTGCCTGGATGGTGCATTTTTAGTTTTGGGACGTGGCCACATTGCTCGATCTGTCGTGATTTCTTCACTGCTGGATCCTGAAATAAAGAGATTTTTTTTACTGTATAATTACTATTTTAAAGAAAAATACTGTACTTATCTCGAGATTGAAAATCTTACGAAATATATTACTCTGTATCATTTTTCTATGAAAGAATGAGATTTATTTATTTATTCAGAAAAACTTACACAGTGTAACATTTACATTTACTCCAAAGAACTAAGCAAGGTGAAACCAACAAGAGGATCGCAGGACCACTGCCAGCGTAGAGGATAAAAAAAGAATACCTTAAATGTAAGTAATTTCATCGGTTGTCTTACTCTCCAAGCCGTAACACGTGTTACTCAGGATTTTTAAGTTGTGTTGAGATTCATACCTGTTCTCATACATTCGATGTTCAGTCAGAATCAGTAAGAAACATCCAAAGTAACCAAAAAGTTCGGCACTATACTATTTACTCATTTATTTTGTTATTACAACCATGGTATTACAATGTTTTTTTTTAAATCTTATATTTAAAGAGGCTTTAGTACACAGACGTGACTATGTCAGCCTCATGGGAGGACTCGAGAAGATCAGAAATCACAATTCATGCAGCATTCCCTCCCCCAGAACCAGATGCTCTGGTTATGAAGGAATTACAATGTTGGTAACTAATACTAAAGAAGTTTCAGTACCCCGGTGGGGTATAGCAATGCAATAGGTAGTACAATAACAATAACCAACAGGTAGGCACTAGGTAACTAATAACTATACAGTGTACAATATTTATCGTCTAAGAAGTCAGATACGGAGTAGTAACTTAGGAATAGTAATTTCCTGGGTTCGAATCCCGGTAGGGGCAGACAGTTGTATGATGAATACGAATGCTTGTGCCCAAGTCATGGATGTTGTATGTGTTTATCTACATTATATAAATATGTTTATCCGTTGCCTGGTACCCATAGTACAAGTTTTGCTTAGTTTGGGGCTGGGTCAATTGGTGTAATTTTTCCCAAGATATTTATTTTATTTATTTATTTATTTATTTAGAAGTTATTAATTGTAACACACTTACTTACCATATGTCGCATGTATTGCAGAAGTTGCATCATGTTGTATTTCAGTATCCAAAAACTCAGTTTTGACCTTATCCGCAGACCACTCCTCGTTTTCACTGTGTTCTGATGGCGCTTCCACTTTCACGAACACTGTCTCTACCTCGCATAACCCGTTGCTTACAGCCTCCTCCTTTACACATGTCTCTTTCTCTACATCCAAGTCCTCCGGACATTCTACCTCCACCCAAATTGGTTCTTTTTTTACACATACTGCTCCTGTTTTGACACAGTCTGGCTCTTTCTTTATGCCCACTTCCAGCGGCCTACTGCCATCAACATCTGGAAAAGAAGAATTATCAAAATCAAAAACCTGTTTATACCTGCCTACCCCAGAGTTGTGACGGGAGAAAAATAGTTGACCTAACATTTAATTAATTCGTTCGTTTGCACATAACCAACAATACATTATTAATAGTAAATTATTATTTTTCGCTCGAACATTTTATTTCCCCAAAGTAAGCAAAATTTTTGAAATGTCACTCGACTATGGACAGGGTAAAAGTTTCCGATTGGAGGCCCTCCTAGATATTCTGGTGCCGAACTGAACCCAACCAGTGGATGTATGTGGATAATCAGTGAACTTACCTTGGCAAGGGAGCACTGCGCCTGCCTGCACTTCCAGAGGCATATTCCTATTCCTACACCGCACTGCAAATTACGAAGACACTTATGCTGACACGTTGCACTTTATGAAGAGCAACTTCTATCAAATCGGCGGCTGGAGGTGGCCCTGGGTATGACCATGTCTCGTTGATACGGCATTTGTATGCATATCAAGTGAATATTATGATGTGAAGAGTGAAACTCGGTCAACATGAAAAATGAAAACAATATGCAAGGCAAATCAATCACATTGTATTTTTTTTGTATGAGAGGAAAGGTAAAGGGATCTATGCATAGAGTAGTTATTAATACTGAGAATAGTGTGCCGCCTTGTTGTGGTGGTCACACATAGGTCATTTGGATTATCAGGAACCCGTAAATCTTAGGTGACATGGGATTGAACGGATAGGATTTATGTAAATAATTTATTCATTCTCCTTTCCATTTTTGCCGCCAAGCACCTCCTGACATTTGGTAGGTGAGTGTTACCAACTTCAAAACATCCAAACACCGCTCAATGTCAATGTCACTAGATAAAAGCCGAGCGAATTAGTAAAGTGCCATTGTTCAAGATTGATGAATTTTACTAACGTTAGGCATATACTAGGAAGTAGTGCTTTGTATTAAACAAAATTAATCTAATACATAACTTCGATATTCGGCTACTTGAAATTACCAAGTTTTTTATTTGATAAAAACGCCCAGGCAAAGGAATGTGGCCCCTACAGCTATACTAAGAAATCAATCTCATTCGCTTTGACCGTATTTTTTTGTAATGATTTAAATAAAAGTCGAAGATTTAATACAAATCAATGTTTTAACAAATACACTGGTGTAAAAGTTGAAAAATTATACGTACATACACGTTTTTTTTTAGTTATTGCGGTGTTAGCCCATCTGATGGTTTTTACAGCTAACCGGAGATGAGCGAAGCGACAGACGGGCAGCTCAGGAAGAGTATACGTAGGATAATTCAATAGAAGTCATCATAAACTAATCCTCTGCAGTAATCAGTCTGAAAACTTTTTTTTTGGCATCTCATTTGTATTTAACATTAAAAAATCCTGGCATTATCAAAGTTTGCTCTTAAGCATTTCTCGTAGCTTTTGTCGCAGCACCCGTCGCAGAATTTTTCCGGAGCCATTTTTCGGGATCTCATCCACAAATATAACTCCGCCGCGAAGTCGCTTGGATGGTGACAACTGCAAAAAAACAGACTAGTGGAGAACTACTTCCAGAGATGTATAAGATACCCTAACTAAAGTATCTGAAATACAAAATGCAAGATACTTTACAAAAAAGTATTTCAGATACAGATATAAATAATTTTCTAAAAAGGTATCTGAAATACTAGATACAAAATACCTATCTTTCAAATACTTTTAAAGATAAATAAAATACTTTTATGTCACACCGGGCCAAAAAGTGGCTTTTTAGCCAAGTGTTGACATATAATTATTATGTAAACTACACGGGAGAAAAAATAAAGCCCTCGATTGCATATTATATTAAGACCTCTCGCCTTGCCAACCCTAAGGCCTCTAAGGGTAATATTTCGGTAGCCAGATATTCTATCAAGTACATTTTTGAACGACGCTCTGCGTTCAGTTGCGTTCGGAAAGAAAATCTTCGAAGTTTATTTTAGTAAATTTATCGTAGGGAATATAGCATCTTCAAAATACTAAGATACCAGGAAAATATATCTAAATACAAGATACAAAATAAAAAAATTAAAAAGTATTTCAAATACAAGATATAAATACGTATTTTGTATCTTGTATCTGTATTTTAGGCACTTTTATCTAAGATACATCACATCTCTGACTACTTCTAATACTTTTAACAAGCAAACCAAAATTTACATTAATTACGAAGATCTGTATAACTGGCTACAGTAAATGCCGTAGCTCTGCTGTGGCAGTATCACTTACACGACTGCCACTAAAGTCTAGTAGCTCCTGCTGAGTGATCTTAGCACCGGGTTTTGGGACGACAAAGGCAGTTGGAAGCTCGCCGGCAGCCTCATCCGGAGTGCCAACCACGCCGCACTCTGCCACCCCTGGGTGCTGCAAAAGCACGCCTTCCACCTCAGCTGGTGGGACCTAGAATAAAATCTTAATCACAAGGGTGGCACATATACATTCATATCACTTCTTTATTCCTTAACCCGTCAAGCGTCCAAGCGACTACAGTAGTCCCTAACTTTTTCGGGCGGGAGGCTTAGAGGGAGCGAGAAGCATAGCGAGTTGTCGCTGGCTCTTCCAAGGGAGGAAGACCTGGCCAGTGGCGTGAATGCATAATGCAGTCCCTAGGACATTTCCCGCCCGAAAAAGTTAGGGGCCACTGTAGTCGCTTGGACGCTTGACGGGTTAAGTAAGGGAATAAGACAGAGCTTAGGGTAACAAGCCCTAAAGGTCACGACTAGCGTGATTGTGGGTGTATAGATGGAAGGAAGAATCAAAATATGATGGATTGCTACCCGTATCGCCTTTAACATGATTTCTAAGATGTACGCCCATTCGATGGGCTTTTAAGATCCGCGCGGGAACAAGCAACTGATAAATTCTGTTTTTTCTTTGCTCCCAGACTAGCATGGTTGAAATTTGTAAGGGTGGCACAGAATAATAGAATTGAGATATTAAGAGTGCGTTCGGGAAAACTGAAAAAAAAAGAGATACCTACTTCGAATCGGACTGATTTTTGAAATTCGAATTCCATATGAAAATGGCAAAAATTATGTGTTGCTACAAAACTATCTAGCCTACGAAATTAAGACGTTCTACGCGGGTTATAGGGACAGCGATAATAGTTTTTTTTTTTTTTTTTTTTAATATGAATAGGAAGGCAAACGAGCAAGTGGGTCACCTGATGGTAAGTGATCACCACTGCCCATAGACACCCGCAACCCCGGAGGGATTGCAGATGCGTTGCCAACCTAGAGGACTAAGATGAAATGCCTCTTGTGCCCGTAATTTCCCCGGCTGTCTTACTCTCCACACCGGAACACTGCAAGCACTGGTACTTAGCGGCAGGATTAGCGAGTAAGATGGTTGTAGCGATCCGGACGGACCTTGCACAAGGCCCTACCACCCGCAAAACATGTGTTGCTACAAAACTATCTAGCCTACGAAATTGAGACTTTCCACGCGGGATAGGGACAGCGATAATAGTTATTTGTTACGCAAGGCTGCAAAAGTTTTGTTTGGCGCGAATGCCTGGCGCATTCGCCGCGTCTGTATCTACACGATACATTCAAAAGTTACTAAAAGCATTTTGATGCCGTTTTGACCAACAGAGTGATTCACGACGAAGTTTAATATTAATTTGTCAACATTTTGCGTAAAATTTAAATAGAACTATGATTGTGCGTGGTTTTCCTCATTGCTATTGTTAAAATTGTTTATACCTAGTTAATCTAGTCTAGTTTCCTCCACTATGTACATACATACCTACATATAAACATATATCACGTCTTTATCCCTTACGGGGTAGACAGAGCCTAAGGTAACAAAACATTAAGGCCACGTTTAGCATGATAAGGGCGTATAGGTGGAAAGGGAAATCAAAATAGTGATGTTGCTAGCCGCATGATTCCTAAGACTCGCCCATTCCCTCGATAGGCTTTTACCATCTGCGTGGTAGAGAAGCAACTGGTACATTCTATGTTTTTTCTTTGCTCCCAGACCAGCATGGAAGTAACACACACTATATACATGGTGTTGTTGTAATCGAGAATGACAGAAAAAACCCCTAAGCAAGGTACATCCGAACGAATCTTGATTAAATTATTAACTCTATCTTCTGCGGCCATGTCCACGGATCCTGTAGTACCAGAGGGTGACATGAAATGGCCGGAGGAACAGATCCTCTTTTCCTCGTTAGCGTCCAAGTAAAAGAAACTTGGCCTCGAGATTTCGCTAAAGTCAAAGCCTTGTGATCCATTTACCCCATTCCAGATTCGAGTTGACTAGCTTCAGACGGAAATTGGTCGGTTGGAGGGTTAGACAGACAGTGTAAAGATTCTGGCCGCCGTGTGTCGTGCCAAGAAAAGCACGTTGGATGATATGAGAACAGCTTCAAGTAGTTGTGAGATAGGGGGTAACCTGCAAACAATGGGACGTGGAAATGGGGCGACAAGGCATTTTCTACCTCGAACATGAATGGCTCTGCGAGTTTTTCAGATCCCTCAAGCGGAGAGCGAGTCACCGAAAAGAATATTACGTGTCCAAGTAAACGCCATTTGGACTCGAACTTTCGCTAAAGTCTAAAAGACCTGTGATCCATTTATCCCATTTTAAGCAAACTATCTAGCTTACTTACTGCCAAGAGTGGCGTAACTATAACGTCTGGGGCTGGCAAATTCGTTAGATGGGGCTCCTTCCTCAATATAAAGAAGAGCATCAGCGTCCCTTCGGTGCTCTAATCTAAACCAAGTACCGATTCAAACGAAACTTTGCGTGGTGGTACCTTATATCCCTGGTCAACATTTTAGATACTTTTAATCCAGGAGAATTAAAGAATTCCCGTGGGATAGCGATAAACATGTCAAAGGTCGCAGCTGTCTAAAAGTCTAATTCTACGCGAACGAAGCACCGGAAAATGTACAAATTATTCCCTTAAAAGGACGGACAGAAAACAACCTAAAATTAGTCAACTACGTAGGTTAGGTACCTACCTGATTAATACTATAAATAGCGAACAATATAAATCCGTTACCACTTGACGCTGTATCGCCTCTCCTGTCACTGGTCTACGGTAAGTACTTACTTTTTACAAACTTATTATTGACTAGCTTCTGCCCGCGACTTCGTCTGCGTAGAATTATCTATACATAAAAACCTTCCTCTTGAAGCACTCTATCTATTAAAAAAACCGCATCATAATCCGTTGTGTAGTTTTGAAAATATTATAAGCATACATAGGGACAGAGAAAGCGACTTTGTTTTATACTATATAGTGATTTGCAACGTATGTATTGTATGTAGCAGGTTACCTGCTAGGTGGTGTAGGTATAGCACGTGTCACGGAATGACTAGGATGCGGGTTCGAATACCGGCCATAGCTTTACTTTTCGGATTTTTCTGTGTTCTGATTTTCAGTGTCATTTAGAAATGTAATATTCAATTATAAAGTAAAAATTCTTGATTCATTTGATAGTAAGTATATGTAAGCATGTTTGGGAGACTTTGTCCGCCCAATGTTGTTCTCGCAGTGTAGGGATGCCGCGTGAGAGGAATAC
The DNA here is from genome assembly GCA_949127965.1 of Pandemis corylana. Lineage (NCBI taxonomy): Eukaryota > Metazoa > Arthropoda > Insecta > Lepidoptera > Tortricidae > Pandemis > Pandemis corylana. Next base: position 7,061,651 of record OX421875.1, on the reverse strand, counting down.
AAACTGCCGCTATTGTGATACTAAGGTTTAATTCACTCAATTACATAAATTGAACTATTAAATTAAAAACGAATTAAAAATTAAACTAAAACTAACCTTAAAGTAAAATAATTAAAAAAGGAGGGGCCCCCGTGGCATAGTGGCTTTTTGGGGTCTCAGCACCGAATACAACTTTGTCCCTTTCGGTGTTGAGACCCTTGGTCCGTGGGGTCCTAGCGCTATTAGCCTCTTCAAAGATATTTCGAACAGGCTAATAGACGCTACGGGTGCCCGCAGAGCTGGCAGCTTCCTTGGACAGCGTATTAGTATCGCTGTCCAAAGGGGGAATGCTGCCAGCGTCTGCGGAACTATGCCACGGGGGGCCCTCCTTTTTTAATTATTTTACTTTAAGATTAGTTTTTAATTCGTTTTTAATTTAATAGTTCAATTTGTATCAATTTCCATTTATGTAACCTAGGAGTTAAAAGCAAATAAATGAACTTTAATTACATAAAGACCAAAATACCAGATATCAACTTAGCGTTCATATAACCCGCTGTGTCTCTGGACACAGAGGAGTACCTCTAGCATACGAAATTTTAGAGAAAATTATAAGATTTAATGATATGACCTTGAGATTGCAATGGGTTCCGGCACATATTGGTTTGCGAGGAAATGAGGAAGCAGATCGTTTGGCCAAACGGGGTATCGTGGAGGGTCATGAAATTTGTGTTCTTTCATATTATTTAGAGGCGGCTAGTAAATTCAAAGTTAAATGCCATGAAATTTGGAAGGATCATTTTAACGACATGTCGCGAGAAAAGGGTATTTGGTATAAGTGCATTCAAAATGAACCTCCGCGTATACCATGGTTTCAAAACATTTCTTTAAGTAGAAAAAATATTGTTATTGCCCACAGATTGCGTACCGGACATGTTCCACTGAATAAGTTTGGATACCTGATGAAAAAAGTTCTTTCGCCAAATTGCGAAGTATGCGGTACCCTAGAAGATGTCCAACACTTACTAGTGGAATGTGTTCGGAATCGTGTTGCGAGGGAGGCGTTGGTTGCAGCAGCCAATCTGAATATGTATGACACGGGGATGTTTCTAGATATCTTAGCCCAACCGACCTCAGACGTCGCGTTGATGCTGTTCAGGTTGGCTGATGTGACCAACAATATGAGCTAGTGTAATATATTGTTCCACTTGTTTAATTCGCTGTTGCCTTATGGGCTAATGTGACAAAATGTACGAAGCCCGTTTTAAAATAAATAAAAAAAAAAAAAAAAAAAAACTTAGCGTTCTACGGGTTATAACCTAGCATAGACAAGACCCGCTAGTCTTGAAAGCTAAAACTCGGGCGTTTGAGCTCCGTGTCAAAACGCCACACATGTTTGTCTGGGTGGAATCTTGCGACTTAATTTTGAAGCAGATATCTTTCTTATTGAGCTGAGAGCTGAGCTGACTTGTGTTAGTCAGATGATGATTCTCCCCGGGAGGGAACCCTTCAACGGTTTGTCCGATCGACTTGAAATTTGGCATGCATATGTAGGATGGATGGCAATGAAGTGCAGTCCACAAAAAGTACAGTCAGCAAAAATGATTAAGGTTTAGTTTAAAAAATGAATTTTTAGGTAAGGTTAATTTAGATCCTACTAACATTATAAACGCGAAAATTTGTAAGATATGGATGGATGGCTGCTTGTTACTCTTTCACGTAAAAACTACTGAATGGATTTGGATAAAATTTGGAACGGACATAGCTGATACCCTAGATTAACACGTAGGCTATTTTTGTCCCGGAACATTGCATAGTTCCCGCGGGATAGCGATAAACTATTTTATTACTGACGAAGACGCGGGCCCGGTGTTCGGTAGGACAAAAAGTGTGGGATAAATCCTTACTAATAATATTATAAATGCGAAAGTAACTCTGTCTGTCTGTCTGTCTGTCTGTTACCTTTTCACGCTTAAACCGCTGGGCCTATTTAGTTGAAATTTGGTATACAGATAGTCTGAGTCCCGGGAAAGGACATAGGATAGTTTTTATCCCGGAAAATTGCATAGTTCCCGTGGGATAGCACAGCCCAAACCACTGGACTTAGAGACTTGAAATTTTGCACATAGATACCTTATACAATGTAGGCATCCACTAAGGAAGGATTTTTGGAAATTCCCACGGGATAAGGAAAAAACGGGAATTATATATTTCTTATCCCGGAAAATTCCAAGTTCCCGCGGGATAGCGACTCTGCGCAGACGGAGTCGCGGGCATCAGCTAGTAAGGGATAAAAATAATAAAAAACTCTTGTCGAGCCGAGTGACGTCACCAGTTCAGCTAAAAAATATTTTTCGGTGACTCGCTCTCCGCTTGAGGGATTTGAAAAACTCGCAGAGCCATTCATGTTCTAAGTAGAAAATGCCTTGTCGCCCCATTTCCATGTCCGATTGTTTGCAGGTTACCCCCTCTCACAACTACTTGAAGCAGTTCTCATATCATCGAACATGGGACATGGTGTGCTTTTCTTGGCGCTCTGTTGCTGCGCGTCTCTAGCACACGGCGGCGAGGACCTTAACTACTGTCTCACCGTCCAACCGACCAATTTCCGTCTGAAGCTAGTCGACTCGAATCTGGAATGGGGTAAATGGATCTCAGGGCTCTCAGACTTTAGCGAAATCTCGGGGCCAAGCAGCTTTTCCTTGGACGCTAACGACGAGAAGAGGATCTGTTCATCCGGTCGTTTAATGTCATTCTCTGGTACTGCAGGATCCGTGGTGATGGCCGCAGAAGATAGGGTTAATAATTTAATCAAGATTAGTTGGAATAACCCTTGCATTGGGGTTTTTAAGGTCGATCTCGATTACGACAAGACCTTGTATACAGTGACAGATACTACGATCGGTCTTAAGCAAGCTCACTATAAAATAACCAAACTGTATTAACGCCCGGTGTAGCCCCCAAAAAAAAGAGGTGGAGGAGGCAGTGGCGTAACTATACCATTTGGGGCCCGTGGCAAATTCTTTTGATGGGGCCCTATCAGTAAAAATCGTCACGTTGTACTCTGTTTAATTTTAATATTTTTGAGCTCGCGGCCTCTTGGACCGGGGCCCTCTTGGGTCGGGGGCCCCTGGCATTTTGCCAGCCCTGCCACCCTATTGTTACGCCACTGGGATGAGGGGGCCTCACGACACGGTCAATAAATTGTTTAAGGGAGTCTCCCCTGTTTAGCAATGTACCACGTTCTTGTTTGAGAAATAAAGATTTTGTATTTTATATTTGTATATCAATACCTACCTAAATAAATAAAATAACTATATTACCCCAATGGCATATCAGTCCACGGAGACCAAACTCGCTCGCAATCGCCATCGTGTTCATTTTGACAGTTCTTGTATGAATGTGACAGCTACCTGATTCCGATGCCAATTGTCAGCCCATACATGAACTGTCAAAATGAACAAGATGGCGATTGCGAGCGAGTTGGGTAAAAACCTTACTTCTCTGATCAGTCCATCCCGGGCTCTACAACGGAATCGTTACCTCTGTAGCCGTTCGAAGTGACAATGTTAACATTTTAACCTCACTCTTAAACGAGTAGCTCATTATTTAGATCAAAACAAATGCTGCCTCGGCGTCTTCCTTGACCTAGCTAAGGCATTTGACACAGTTTCCATTCCTATACTGCTTCAAAAACTCGCCGGCATGGGTATAAGAGGTACCACCCTTGAATGGTTCCGCAGTTACCTTACAAATCGTCGTCAGTGCGTAAGGATTGGGTCGTTAACCAGTGACCAGCTATCAGTTAACTTTGGAGTACCTCAGGGTAGCATACTTGGTCCAACTTTATTTATTATTTACATGAACGACATATTTAATACCTCAATTCAAGAAGCAGAACTCATATGTTACGCTGACGATACTGTTATCATATTTAACGATGATTCCTGGGACGCTGTTTTAAAGTCAGCTGAAAAAGGAATGTCTAATATAGCTCTCTGGTTAAGCAAAAATCTTCTGACCCTAAACGTGAAAAAAACAAAATACCTCACCTTCCATAAAACACGCATCTCTAGTCCTAGTGAGTTGCAAAAGCTCAGGATACACTTATGCTCACAAAACATATTATTATCGCCACCTCCTAACTGCAACTGCCCGTCTACAGATATCACCGATACGATTAAGTACCTTGGTATTACGATTGATAATAATCTTTCTTTTAAAGAACATGTCTCTTCGCTAGCTGGTAAGATACGGAAAACTATTTTTATTTTAAAATCCTTACGTAAATCTGCACCTAAATATATATTAACTTTAGTTTACAAGGCTCTTTGCCAGTCTGCCCTCACGTACTGCATGTTAGCATGGGGGGGTGTCGCTAAGACCACTCTGCGTGAGCTGGAGACTGCGCAGCGAGCAGTGCTGAAGGTCATGTTATCCAAACCTCGTAGATTCCCTACAAATGATCTTTACAAAGCAGCCAAAGTCTTACGAGTACGTCAATTATTCATTTCAAAAGTAAGCACCACAATTCATAAAATTACTGTCTCTTCCAAAGATTTCGTTAACCTTGTCAAACAACGCAGATACAAAATACCAATCCCCACTATAAGATCAACTTTTGCTAGGCGTTTGCCACCTTATGCCCACTCGCACATCTATAATAAATCATGTAAACACATAAAAAACATTAAAAATCTGACAAGCAAAGAACTGAAAAAAGAAACTGAACGCTGGCTAATGAGTTTGAATCACGACGAAACTGAAAATATTCTTTCAGCCTGTACCTAATTAAATGCACTAATACTCACATACTACACACACACGCACACACACACACGCGCACACACACACACACACACACACACACACACACACACACACACACACACACACACACACACACACACACACACACACACACACACACACACACACACACGCGCGCACACACGCACACACACACACACACACACACACACACACACACACACGCACACACACACACACACACACACACACACACACGCACACACGCACACACACACACACACACACACACACACACACACACACACACACACACGCACACACGCACACACACACACACACACACACACACACACTCACATACACACGCACACAAATTATTTCAGATTTTTTATGTTAAGCCCTTATTGTTATAACTATCTCTAGTCTCCGCGACACAGGCCCTGAGTCTAGTGCGGAGGCTGCCGAACGAACATGTTGTAACCTTTTGCATATTCTAAATAAAGACTTTTTTACTTTTTTTTTACTTTTTTTACTCTTGGTAACGCCTCAATCAAGTAGTCGACTTCAGATTTTAAGTTCAGTTTCAATTTCAATAAATTGATATAAACTTAGGCTACCTTAAAATAACTTAGTAAAATAAAACTTATGTTAAAAATTAAAACAAAATTGGACCCTTAGGTAGGGTCCCCATCACGCAGGCAGCATTCCCGCGTTGTATCGCGATTGCGAGTCTTTGTGCGAGAAAGCTGCCTGCGCGAGGGTCGTCCAATTTCCTGTCCTAAAGTGTGTCGATAATAAATTCGTATTTAAAGCTCCGTTTTTGCATTTGACGTTACCTTACATGGTTCATAATACCCTTATCTGCAGGGCCGTCTTAAACTTGGCTAGGGCCCTCGCCCTCGGGCACTCAAAAATTTGGGGCCCTTTTGAAAAGTAAAAAGAAGCGAATTATAATAACATTTTTTTACTAAGTATGACCATTTATTATAGAAATTGTTGGCCCTTCGGGGCCCCCTGAGAATGGGGGCGCTGGGCACAGGCTCCGTGTGCCTCTATGGTGAAGACGTGTGCGTTTTGGTTAAAATTAAGTATTTTATGTTAAACAATTATGTATAATATACATACATACACAAATCACGTCCCCATCCCTTACGGGGTAGACAGAGCCTAAGGCAACAAGACCCACAGGCCACATTTAGCAAAATTGTGGGCGTATAGGTGGAAAATGGAATCAAAATAGTGATGGGTTGCTAGCCTCATCGCCTATAACATGATTCCTATGATTTTTGCCCATTCCCTCGATGGGCTTTATATACTGTATAATATACTTGTTAAAATTAAGTTTTCCAGCGCTTTGGTCTTTACTGTAATGCTGTGTAAATTGTTTGATGAATAAATAAATAAATAAATAAAGACGGTATTGCTTACCTGGAATCCTTTGTATTTGATGATCTCCTTCAGTCTATCCACGATGAAGAAATATCCGTCTTCATCGTAGAAGCCTATGTCACCGGTCTTCAGGAATCCCTCATCATCGAAGATGGCGCTAGTAGCTTCCTCGTTGCCCGCGTATCCTTTCATCACGATGGGGCCTTTGATGCAGACCTCGCCTTTCTCCCGAGGGCCTAGTCTTCGACGAGTTTCCACGTCTACTACCTGGAATTGGGAAATATCTTTTTCTTTCCAATTCTTTCTCTTTCGCATAGGGATAGGCATAGGCAGAGACTTCTTTGTTCCACTTGCTACGATTCTGACATACCTCTTTCGCTTCATCCACATTCATCAATCTCTTCATACATGCTCGTCGGTTTCGGGTACTCCTGACCTGCCCTTTTTCAAAACGTCTCCTATTTGGTCTCGGAACGTCCGTCTAGGCCTTCAACTCCCAATCATTCACACTCCGAAATTACGGGCACAAGAGGCATTTCATCTTAGTCCTCTAGGTTAGCAACGCATCTGCAATCTCTCCGGGGTTGCGGGTGTCTATGGGCAGTGGTGATCACTTACCATCAGGTGACTCACTTGCCTGTTTCCCTTCCTATTAATATAAAAAAAAACTCCCCGTATAGATCTGTTTAGTTAGTCTACCTTCCTCCATACTCTCTACGTGACCAAACCATTTTTTTATCTTAGATTTTTGCATAGATCTACTCAAAATCAATAGCACTAGCGATTCTATATAGAGGATTTTTTTTATAATGGGCCCTATCGTTTCTTTGCTCACCAGTTGGCGCCACTGTTGACTAAGGTCCAGAGGTATAGCTGTCAAAGGCGACTTTATAAGATCGACGCGGAAACAAAGTTTTAAATCTTGAATCTCATTAAGTTTATTAATTATAAATAACTATCATCATATCGAGCTATGCCGCAATGTTGTTCAGTTCCGTTTTGTTCGGAAAAAACCGCTTTCAAAGCGTTCACATTCATCACCAAATAATCCATATTTGCGATATTTTCACGAATTAGATCACATTTCAACAGGTAAAGAAAGAAATTATAATTTATGTCACAAAGCCCGTCGAAACCAGTGAAAAGTGAATGTTATCGGACCTCACGCGACACTAGCGCCTCTAGTGGCAAATTCACACGCGGTAGCCCCCATTGATTGATCCTGAGCAGAAATTTATCTATGCCAAAAATGTCTAAAACAGGAGAAAAAACATAATTGAATTCTATTTCTAAAATTCCCCAATTATTAAAATTAACCTGACTTTAAGTACCTACTGGTCTGAGGTCGAAGGATAAGTGAGTGACCACGATTTATTGTTTTGATTGTAAATAAGTTCACTAAAAGCTCAATCAGATGTGCAGTGGCGTAACTATAGTATGGCAGGGGTGGCAAAATGCTAGGGGCCCCTTAGCTCTACGGGGCCCCGAACTGGCTTGGTTTAGAGCACAGAAGGGACGCTGATGCACTTCTTTATATTGAGGAAGGAGCCCCATCTGACGAATTTGCCGCGGGCCCCAGACGTTATAGTTACGCCACTGCAGATGTGTGGAAATTCGGGGGTGCTACGGTTTAGGCAGTCTCTCGAAATCGGCCACCTGTGCGACGCGTGCACACTGAGCGAGTTCTTAATTAGAATGTCGTAAAGTTATTCTAGAATATTCAGCAGGAAACTTTCACGAATGTGACAATTGTCGGTGATAAGTGACAAATCTGTTTACATTACAAACTCGACGAGAATCTACGCCGGTTGGCTTCATATTCAATACGCATTGCATTTCGAATTGGCATTGTTCATTTTTTTTAAGCTGTGCTTTTAACACCTTTATTTGATAAAATGGACTATTTGGGTGTCTATGGGTAGTGGTGATCATTTACCATCAGGTGACCCACTTGCTCGATTGCCTTCCTATTCACATAAAAAAAAAAAAAAAAAAAAAAAAAAATTTCAAGCAACTAATTTGAATATTATGCTTTTACGTAGCTTTGTTAATTAATAATAAATATTTTTTCGCTGTTTGATAATTCGTGAATTTAGACAGAATCCCAATCGCCTTCGTTCGGCTAGCTATAAAAAAACGGCTTTGTCTATGGTTTTATAGATTTGACAGTGACACGTGACAGTTGCCGTAGCCAAACTTTTTTTTCATTTTTGTGGCAAACATTCGATGCTGGATTCTGTCTAAAAACCCGGTCGTTCGGTCAAACAAATGTTCAAAGTACTTTTACAAAAATATCTGCAATCATAAAGTATTTTTGAAATCGGACAAGATAAATCGGATAATTGATGGTTTTCCTCGAAATGGTTTTCGAATTGGAGCATACTAAAAAAAATGAACAATGCCAATTCGACAATTGTCAAGTTAGTGAAATAGGGGTCAGATGGCATCGTAATTTTTGATTCCAAATTATAAGTCAGCCCTTTGACGCCGTGTACTTTGAACAGTGACCATGTATTGAAATGTGTCGACCAAAATTGAAAAACGTTTGCAGGTAACAGTCAAAATAGCACAAACACCTGCTGATGCTGAAGTGCTCGGGATACATTTTAGGACACCGAGTATAAGTGTATTACACACATGCATACATACCGTCACGAGAGTAGAGGCAGACAGAAACTATTTTATTTCATAATTATTTTATAATTTAAATAAATACTTTAGTATGAATTATTAAAATTTATATAGAAACAATTTATAATAATAACTAGGTACCTAATTATTGTACGTCCGTAATAGAGAAACTGTTGAAACTTATAAAAAATATGTTATCAGTATTGTACACGGTTTTAAACAATAAAAGTTTCTTATTTCTTACTTCCAATGGGGGCTATCGCGTGTGAATTTGCCACTAGAGGCGCTAGTGTCGCGTGAGGTCCAATAACATTCACTTTTCACTGATTTTGGCGGGCTTCGTGACATAAATTACAATTTCTTTCATTAACCTGTGGAAAAGTGATCTCCTTCGTGAAATTATCGCAAATATGAATTTTTTGGCGATGAATGTGAACGCTTTGAAAGCGGAATGAAGATTTTTTTTCCGAACAGTACGTAACTGCGCAACATTGCGGCATAGCTACTCGGTTATTTATAATTAATATTAATAAATGTAATGAGATTCAAAATTCGAAATTGTTTCGGCGCCGATCTTATAAAGTCGCCTTTGACTGCTATACCTCTGGACCTTAGTCAACAGTGGCGCCAACTGGTGAGCAAAGAAACGATAGTCCCCATTGCTATGATACCACTTTCGCTTCATCCACATTCAACAATCTCGTCAAACATGGTCGTCGGTTTAGGATACTCTTATGTCAAAATATCCGTCCAGGCCTTCCCCTAACAACGCATCCATTCACACTCGCCATATAAATAGATTATTACATCAATGTCTTGTCAAACCTACCTTAACTTTGATCCCTGGTAGTGGGCAGCCACCGCTCCCTATCTTTTGGTTCCCATCCTCCACCACGTCTTTGGTCGCAGACAATGTGGTTTCCGTCATTCCGTAAGCTTGGAATATTCCTTTACAGCATGGTAAACTACAACCGGGAATAGTACATTATTGGCGACACTTGAAAAGTAAAGGATGCCTGACGAGCCTGGTTTGGTTTGCAAGCCATGCAATTCTTATTGCCTTCGAGGAATGGAATATCCTACTAATATTACAAATGTGAAAGTTTATATGGATGTTTGGATGTTTGTTACTCTTTCACGCCACAACGGCTGGACAGATCTGGATGAAATTTGGAACATAGATAGATTATAGTCTGGAATAACACATAGGCTACTTTTTATCCCGGAAAATTGCGTAATTCCTGCGGGATAGCGATAAACGAATTCTATTCTATGCAGACGAAGTTGCGGGCAACAGCTACTGTAATTATATATGTTGCTTTTTTAGACTGATTCAAAATTAACGTGAAAAACTTTTTGCTGACTGCAGGTTCATTTTGTTGACTGTCCGTGTATTGAAACTCATCCTGCATGGTAAATTTTGGTTCAATCGCACCACTACATCTGTATCGCTCCGGTGTTGTAAAAAAAATTACGAACCGTTTCATTGCTCCTTGTATAGTGTCCAAGCTAAGCGGAGCCGCGGCACACCACACTGTCGAGACTGATGACAAGTCGAATTTCTCCACTACCGGTGACTTAGACAGCAAAACGACAATCGGAGGAACCATCAGTAATACTTGCACCTAAACAAACCATAAACACCAAAGTAACAATAAGAAATTGTAGTATTTTTTTTCAATTGAAGCTTTATTGCTGACTTTATTTGGATCGCCATTCATACTGCAGACATTTACTGAATTTCAAATCAATCAGACTACTAGAAGTACCTAAGTCAAACTTGATTTGCAAGATTTGACCTAAACCTCGTTGGTCAACTTAATAAAAAGTTTGTAAAAAATGTTTCAAAACCGATTTTTTTTCTTTACAAATATTCAAGGAATGATTCTTTCTAGTGATTATGATTAAAAAAAACAACATTTTATTGAATCAGGCGTTACTTTGCGGAGGTCCATTTCAACGAACTAAAAATTTACCTTGCTACTCCGCTATTCACGTGCAAGATAACCAAGCCTGTGTGAAATATATATGTTTTTCATGCAATCCCTCCCTCCACTGCTGCCAATAAAACACATATAAATCCCATAAACTTAATTATCCCTTACACCACACAAACACTGACGCGTTTCGATCCCTCTACGGGATCATTATCAAAGTTTAATGAACACATGCAAACCCACCACTTATCTTGATTGGTTATCTTGCACGTGAGTAGCGAAGTAGCAAGGTAAATATTTTGTTCGGTAAAAAAACAACCTTCAAAAACGGTACACACACTTCAAATTGAGTATGCACAGTCTCTATTGAAACTACTGCTTTTCTTCTATGCTTACCTTGTATTTTTCAATGGCTTCTAAGTATTTCTCCAGGTTGAATCCAGAGAAGTATACGAGGGTGCAGCCTGTAGCCATGTAGTTAATGGTGCCCATGAGCCCGTACCCATGGTACCAGGGCACCACGGTCTGGATACGCGTGGCGCCCTCGTCACCACTGTAAGCAAGTGGAAAGAGATTCTGACCCCCTTATTCATCAACGCTCTGTAGGCTACTGCTAACTTAGCAATCGTTTGTCCTTATCTGTCACTTCTACATTTACCTTTCACAGATAAGGACAAGCGATTGCTAAGTTAGCAGAAGCCTTATAGAGCGTTTATGAATACATACATACACATATACAAATCACGTCTTTATCCCTTACGGGGTAGACAGAGCCTAAGGTAACAAGACCTACAGGCCACATTTAGCAAAATTGTGGGCGTATAGGTGGAAAATGGAATCAAAATAGTGATGGGTTGCTAGCCTCATCGCCTATAACAAGATTCCTATGATTTTCGCCCATTCCCTCGATGGGCTTTTACCATCTGCGCGGGTAGAGAAGCAACTGGTACATTCTATGTTTTTTCTTTACTCCCAGACCAGCATGGAAGAATATTAAATAAATAAAAAATATTATTATGAATAAGGCGGTAAAAAGCTGGGTACTCTTTTGCGAGTTGCAACGGTAACTGTCGCACGTTACTGTAATCAAAAAGCCCAGTGAGGATGTGGCACTAGGGTTTTGGTTAATGTAGCGTACAACAGTTAAGTCGCCCAGCGTGCTATGGAGAGGGCTGTGTGCTCGGTATCTCGTTGAGAGATAGGGTCCGCAACGAGCATATCAGACAAAAGACGAAAGTCGTCGACATAGCCCGAAGGATTAGTACGTTGAAATGGCAATGGGCTGGTCACGTTTGCCGTAGACCTGACAACCGTTGGAGCAAAAGTATCCTAGAGTGGAGACCACGTTTGGGAAAGCGTAGTGTGGGACGCCCTGCGACGCGTTGGACGGATGACCTTAGGAGGACAGCTGGCAGTGGCTGGATGAGGGAAGCCCAGGATCGCGAAAGTTGGCGCAATATGAAGGAGGCCTACGTCCAGCAGTGGACGGACAATGGCTGTAGATAGATAGATACAACAGTTAATGTCACAGCTTGCAGACGAGTACTGTGAAGCTACCGTGAAGAGGTACTTTTACTAGTACGGGGAACATTGATGAAATCCTTATCAAACTTGTAGAGGGTAAGCCCCAAAAAATCAAATGCAGAATTAACTAAGACCATATTCTTATAGACACTTTAAAACATTACAAATAATAAGATGGGAAGTGAATTTGATCACCGTCCAAATTAGCCAGAGCTAACGTCTCTTTGTTCTTAAGAAACAATCAACATCAAATCGAACGAATGTTCTATTCGTAAACCTCGAGACTAGCCTCTCACCAGCCAGCCCGATGGAATATCCTACCTACTCCTACAGTCGTCTCACCATTCCCATGTTTCCCATTGCAAGTAGCACTTACCTGTATAACACTGCGCCGTACAGTGCGTTGAGGTGCGTGAGCATGACACCTTTCGGCAGGCCAGTAGTGCCTGAGGAATAGAGGATGTAAGCGACATCCGTCCAACCCTGCACGTCCTCAGCCAAGAATTCGTCTATATCAACATTCTTGTTCACTAGACTACGCATTGATATAGCTCCGTCTAAGGCGTCGAAGGCGATTATCTTCTTTACGAATGTCAAATCTCGAAAGGCTGATGTGTTCTGTTTTAGAGCTGCTGAGGAGCCAATTATGATCGTCGGCTTGGAAATGTTAAGGACGTGCGTCATTTCATCTGTAATTAACGAATATTTCTATTAAAAAATGTAAAATTTTGACGAGGGTGCAAAATCATAATTGTAAGTTATTTCAAACGCTGGAGAATGCGTTATTAGGAACCGACGGTGCAGGCAAGTGTTCCTGAATACAACGCTAGACCGGAAAGTTCCTCAGTATTTTAAATAGTCACGCAGTTCTATGCGCCGGTTGGCAAATGTTTTTCCACTTTTGTCAAAGCGTGCAACCGCGGCCAGGGAAGTAATGTTTTGAGTTCGGCCACTATGATCAAACCTACTGTTCAACGATGTTTTATAGACTCAGTATGTTTCTTTGTAAATAATTTGTGTCATGTTTAGTTACTTTAAAAATCCATAGATGTCACTATATGCCCATAGCAATCCTGAATGGCGCTATTAAGATTTTTCTGTGACCGTATAAATAGGCTGTTTGTTATGAATAAATTGTCATTACCTAAGCAACCATCGTTTGATTTACATCGATGCGTACGGCGTTCGAACACCTACCTTTCGTATATTGTAAATTAACAGCTGTTACAGTGGCCCCACAGCAGAATACAGCAACAGCCGTGGTGATATATTCTATCCTACTTTCACTGCACATGGCTACCACATCGCCGCGCCTCAGGCCGATGCTCCTGAGCCCAGTGGCGATGTTAACTACGTCTTGGAGTATCTGGTGGAAAGTTGCCAGCTCACCTGTTTCACCGTTTATCTGAAAATACACTGTCTTTATATCCAACCTGGAATACTTCGAAAATGAAAATGAAAATGAAAATTTATTTTTGCAAATTGGCCGCCAGGGGCTCTTTTACATGTCTTTTTGAAACTACCAGCGCATTCGGAAAGACCATCATTGCCAAGAAGAATGCGTCGCAAGAAACTTGGCAGAAAGTCATTTTTTCAAAAACTGACGACTCGATACTCGTAATCATGTTTGTGAAAAAAGGGTCTTGACAGACAGACAGACGGACAGGGGCAAGGGATGAGTTATGTTTTAGATGCAAAAGCGATTGATTTTGGAATGTGGCACTTTGGCATTCAATAAGAAATGTTACTATAAATTACGAAAATTACGGGCACAAGAGGCATTTCATCTTAGTCCTCTAGGTCGGCAACGCATCTGCAATCCCTCCGGGGTTGCGGGTGTCTATGGGCAGTGGTGATCACTTACCATCAGGTGACCCACTTGCTCGTTTGCCTTCCTATTCATATAAAAAAAAAAAATTGGATGATATTCAAAGTGTATGGCGTGTTCACTAAATTATGATTTTAAAAATTACAATGATAAACCCCCAAAAGTGCTCAATCAAAGTAATTCGATCAGGGGCCATCCATTAATTATGTGATGTTTTAGCAATTTTAACCTCCCCCCTCCCCCTTTGTGTTACGTGATGAGGTTTAAAACTACCCCCCTTCCCCATCCAAAATCACGTGTATTTTTAGTACCTACAAATAATTTTAAAATATTACCTTTAAATACAGGTATAAAAGTATAATCTAATTTTATTCTAGAAAATTAAGGAACATGATAAAAAAAATGTATTCAACTTCGACAGTCAAGAGAGGTCTTGAATAATTCACGATAGCCTCAGACTCAGACGTTTAGGTCTGTACTATTAGGACTTCATTCAGTGTGCACGCGTGGCACTGGTGACCGATCTCTAAAGACAGCCTTCACTCTTCCTATCGTGTCCTGTGGCGTGCGCTTTCAACTCAGAGTGGTTTAGGGGAAACGAATCAGGTTATGTATTAATAGGTCGTCCATTCCAGACCATGCATTCTGAGTTACATTGGTCGCAGTACTTCAATGCTTTTGTTTCTATCTCCGTGAGATTCATTTATTAAAACAAAAAACGGGAACTATAAAATTCTTAGTAAGAAGCGTGTTTGTACAAGCGTCATCTATCAGTGGTAGTCGGAACTAATTTTCTTATGTCTACTACAAGGAGGCAGACGCAGCGCTGAATGGGTGTACGTAACGCCATCTATTGGATGCTTTGAGAAACTTTGCACGTTCCACGTTACAGCGCTGAATGGGTGTAGTACCGCCATCTATCGGGTGCTTTTTGAAACTTTATCCCAGTAATTCTTAAACATTTTGTGGTCACCGACCACTTTCAAAATTTCAAATTTCAAAAAGTCCATGGACCCCTCTGTCAAAGTTTATTACGTAAAAAATCAAAGCCAAAACTTAAAGAATCACTTTAAGTACGTACAGGCGCTCCTTCGCGGAGGTCCATTTCAATTAACAAAAAATGTTTAGGTACTTTGCTACTTCGCTACTTACGCACAAGATAGCCAAGTCTGTTCGAAATATATGTTTTACACGCAATCCCTCCCTCCACTACTGCCACATAAAACACAAATAAATTTCACAAACTGAACTACCCCCTACACCACAAAACACTGACGCGTTTCGATCTCGGACCTCACTTTAAGGAGCCTTGCTTTATAGGTACAAAGAGCATTCTAGACCGACCCCTTAACTGAGTCCTCGCCCGCGCGGCTACAGGGACGCAAGCTAGGATGACAAAGGGGACCGAGAGCAGTGCGGGCGGGTAGTGCGCCTGCCACCAGTGGCGTAACTATACGGACCCTAGCTCTACGGGGCCCCCAACTGGCTTGGTTTAGAGTACAGGAGGGACGCTGATGCACTTCTTTATATTGAGGAAGGAGCCCCGACGATCTGACGAATTTGCCACGGGCCCCAGACATTGTAGTTACGCCACTGCCTGCCACCCGGATCTCTCGGCCCCCTTTTCGGTCTACAGATGTTCGGCAGCTTACCAGAGCAGCTCCTTTATCGCCATGTTCCCTCAGTCTGTCCAACAGGTATTGTCCGTACGACAAATGGCCAGGGATCGGTGCCGCTGGCTCGCCGTGTACAGCTCTATCGACTATCATGATCGCTACAAATCGATTCTGGAAATAAATTTGTCAGTAAAATTATAATTAACTATATCAAATATGGATTATTTGGCGATAAATGTGAACAGTTGAAAGATGAAAGATGTTTTTTTTTCGAACAAAACGGAACTGCACAACATTGCGGCATAGCTACTCGATATGATGATAGTCTATACTAATATTATAAAAAGGAAAAATTTGATTGTTTGTTTGTTTGCATTGAATAGGCTGCGAAACTACGGGACCGATTTCAAAAATTCTTTTGCCGTTAGAAAGCTACATTATCACTGAGTGACATAGGCTACTTTTTACCGCGGGAAAATGCCTTTTCCCACGGGAAAAATCATTTATCGCGGGCGAAGCTGCGCACGGAAGGCTAGTTATTTATAATTAACTAGCCTTCCGTCCGCAGCTTCGCCCGCGGTATATAACTAAATATAGATAAACTTGATCAGATTCGAGATTTAAAACTTTCTTCTTCTTCTTCTTCTTTTATTTGTGGCGTATCAAGTCGTTATAGTGACGACAACTTCGCCAATGTCAATGTAATTTTTTTTATTAAAAAATCTTGTGACAAAATGTCGGCAACGTTGTACGGTAATGGTCAAAGACCCCCCTCCCCCCCTGTCGGGCTCTTAGCCAACGGTCAATGATATCCCTCAGAAACTGCCAGGAAATCATTAGCCGTTGCCCAGGGCGCACCGGACCAAGCACTGCTCTTCCCCCCGGACGGATCCAAAAACGAACCGCAGCTCTTAATCACACGTGGAGGTAACCCGACTCGCACCCCTAAAACTTTGTTTCGGCGCCGATCTTATAAAGTCGCCTTTGACAGCTATACCTCTGGACCTTAGTCAACAGTGGCGCCAACTGGTGAGCAAAGAAACGATAGTCCCCATTAGCTACTCACACTGCGTACATTTTAGGAGCAGGGGTCTACAAACACTGGATTTTTATATTAACTTGCCGAACTATTTACATACCTACAAATTTGGAGCCCTCGGTGGTGTGTGTGGCTCGCACTTGGTTGGTTTCTATTTCAGAAACTCAGGTACACGGTAATTTAGAGACTTTGAACGCCGTGCGTTGTCGGCAGCGACTAAATTAATTTATTTGTTTTATCGCACTATTCGGTAATAAATAAACGCGGTCTTATCTCAATTATTGTTTGTAACGCTAAGTGTGCAAAAGATTAGGTACTACTGATAAAAAGCGTGGATACCGTACATAATTGTTGCCATATTTATATATTATAAACTAAAGTGTTAATCATGTCCAAATGGCTCAAATCCGAATGTTGGTTGTCGGTCTCCTTTAGCGTCCAAAGTCCGAGGTCGGCTCAAAAGGTCATTAGCTTTCTACAAACATTCATGCACAATATCTGGGACATATCTGAGAAGGCATTTTATACTTTAGTTAGATTAACATATTATTGTATTGTTTCGTTCAAGTCTATGGAACCATGTTGAGACCATGGTACTTAAACCGAGGGGGAAAAAACATCTTTATCTTGTAATGCCTTGGGTGCGTTCAGTTTGATCACCCGACGACGCCCGACGACGCACTGGCCCGTTCAGTAAGTCAGTGCGATCATCGGACGATCACACCAAGTCGTTCAGTAACATCGTCGGGCGTCGTCGGGCGATCGCACCGGTCACCCCGTAAAATAGATGGGTAAAAAACGCACAGACGTCACTTTGACAGTTGATATGAGGCAAAATTTATAATTCGAACGCTGCGGATATCAACTTATTATTACCTCAGAACAATAACTAAAGCATAGAACCCGGACTAAAATAAAAACTAATTATTATAGTGCGTTGCTTCTTATTCCAGTGCACTAAAACAATAAGTTAAAAAGAGACAAAGATGCTATTCACGAGACAGTCGTCTGTCTGTTCCGTACCAGGGTAACCTATACAAAGCGTTTTAAATTATACATGTATATATTTCGCTAGTGTAGGGAACAAACCGTCATTGATTAGTCTTCGTTCGATATTTTTTATGGGTATCGGGACGGTCGTGGATATTAATACATATTAAACGGATATCATTATAATGAAAAAAAATCTATTATGAAAATCGGCCAAGTGCGAGTCGGACTCGCGCACCGAGAATTCCGTTTCACCGTACAACAAAAACACATTTTTGTCCGTTCGTATTTGAATTGGTTGGTAACAAAACAACGGCAAAAAATCACGTTTGTTGTATGGGACCCGATAAATATTAATTTTATTTTGATTTAATTATCTATTTTTAAAGTGAATATGAAACTGAATATTTCAAGCGTCTACCTGTTGCCGCTATTGATATCGAACAAATATCGCAAAAAAAAAACGTTTGTGGTATGGGAGCCCCCCTTAAATATTCATTTTATTGTTATATTCATATGTGTTTTATTCATAGTATTTTTTGCTATAGCGGCAACAGAAATACATCATCTGTGAAACTTTCAACTGTCGAGCTATCACGGCTCATGAACAACCTGTTGATAGACGGACAGCGAAGTCTTAGTAATAGAGTCCCGTTTTTACCTTTTGGATACGGAACCCTATAAAAGGAACATTTATGCATACCTATAGATTAGTAAAAACTTGCCAAGTCAAAAAAAAGTGAAATAGTAAAGTTATGGCCAAAGAAAGGGAACAATATGGAACAATAATGGAGTCGGAAAACTGAAAGAATTAAACATATTTAATCATATCTCTATATTTACATTTAATATCGATTGACAGTTTAGTCGATATCACAGGCACATCACTAAGATAACCTATACTGTTTTCATATTTTCTTTAAAATAATATGTAAATAGGGATATCTTTGACAAACAGGATTCAATAATGGTGTTATTTTATAGAACACACTCTCAATATATTTTAATGCGACCCTGAAGCTGATTAAAATCACTTAACGATGATAACTTATAAACGCATTATCATTTTGTTTTCTGGACGCATTAGATTTACATCCTGGCACTGCACAAGACATTTTCTAGTTTCACTAAGTAATTGGCTTTACCAATATTCGTTATTTAATCAATTTTTAACAATAATAAACAAAAAATTCTCCAACAGTTGTCAGTCATTCACGCATCCGAAGCACAATAAGCACATACAGACAAGTTAAGTTGACACTCAACACAAGTCATTGGGCTAAGAAATCTGACTCTTGAAATCGGCATCATATATCGGAACCAAGTGACGTAAAGGAACCAAGTTTGACGTTTGGACAGGTACGAAACAGAAAAATAAGAAGAAACTGACAAGTTTGTTCTCTTTTTAACTTATCGTTTCAGTACACTGGAATAAGAAGCAACGCACTATAATAATTAGTTTTTATTTTAGTCCGGGTTCTATGCTTTAGTTATTGTTCTGAGATTATTACGAATACGAAATCATACTTCAATTGACACTTTTGACAGAAGAACGCCCCAAGTCGTTCAGTGAGTGTGTTTATGATCGGACGATTTTCACCCGACGATAATCACACTGACACTTTAGTTACTGAACGTAGCCCTTACCTGAAGTTCGGTTCAGAAACGCAGCGAAACAAAACAGCAAAACACTGTCAGTCAACTGTCAAACACACGTGCGCGAGCGACAACTCATGTCTCCCTCCTTCCTTTTGGTATAATCTTACTTGCTCTTTCCTTCGCTTGCCCCTCGCTATGTTATTGTTGTTGTTTTTAATGTAACTGGTACTTAATTATTAACAAAATAACGGATCTCATCTCATCACGTTACAGTGACGTGCCGTGCCTTCGCCAAAAATATTCAAGCATAGCCAGCGTGGTTATTACGATACTAGTGCGATGCAGCTGCAGTTGGCGAAGCGTGGGAATAACTCGCTGGAAGTCGCACAGGTTAGCCTCCCAGACAATCCCGTAGGTGTACAGCTGCTTGAGCTAAACAGTTCCGTTGAAAAACCTACCTATACTGTTTTTACAAGATGTTTCAGAATTGTACCGGAAAATGTCAGCTGGTGCTTGGGTATTTTGATTTTGATTTTGTATCTCAGTATTAATAGGTTCGACAAAAACATTGCATGTAAAATCAAGCAATGTCAAATCAGTCTAAGTACTTTATTATTAATAAGTCACGCGCTTGCGCATTTGCGAAATGTAAGAAAGAACCCTAACAAAATTCTGATTTTATATTTGCAAATTGGCCGCCGAGGGCTCTTTATGTCTTTTTTGAAACTACCATCAATGCCAAGAAGAATGCGCCGCAAGAAACTTGGCAGAAAGTCATTCGGTCAGTCAACAAAAGCCAGACAGGCCAAACCTTGTTTATTTTAGCCAGAAAAGCAATCCAAAAACCAGACAGGCCAAACATTGTTTATTTTGGCCAGAAAAGCAATCAAAAGCCTAACTAGTACTGTCTTTATCCAATACCTGGCAATGCTACCTCTAGGTAAAATTATGCTGAATATTCCCATAAGTAATTAACCAACCACTGGCTGAAACATTGGGGAGTAATTTTAGGATATCTTGTATAATTATCACCCTTAGTTTTAGGTATGGAGCTGCCGCAAGTGCTGCAGTATGAAGATGTTCCAGCAGGGCACCAGGTCAAACAGGAGCCTATGGCGTTATCAGTAGACGTCAAAATCAAGCACGAATCCGGAGTTGACCTTGAACCAGGAAACACAGATTGGGATGATTGTAATCAGAATGTGGATGACCTAGGGCTGAGTGCAAAGTCGTTACAACCAGACAGGAGATTTACAGTCCGTGATGAAGTAAAACACGAGCCTGAGGTGAGCCCTGAGCAGCGAGTCGATGATGTCGTTAAGAATAAAGATGCCAACAACGGGTCCATTGGTCTGAAGCTGGAGAAACCAGAAGCGGATTTAGGATTTAAAGTATTGGGTAAGTAATACATATCCTATCATATTTTACACCATATCAGTACTATTCCTAAGTATATTGTATTTCTCCCTATTATATATCTATGTGTATGGAATATGTGTAAATAAATGTTTCTCTCTCTCTCTCTAATCAAAATTATTTTTGTAGGGTTCCTTACCTCTGAAGGAAAAAACCCCTAATAAGATCACTTTGTTGTCTGTCTGTCTGTCAAGACCCATTTTCTTAGGAACACCAGAATTTTATATCTCTCTAAATATAAAATTGAAATTGATACCCAATACTGAGGTCTGCGGTCCCTTTGGAATTGCTGGAGCGACTGGCAAAATATAAACTATATCCGGTATTTACCGCTATTTTTAAAACAGGTTCCAAGCCTTGCCTGCAACTACCTGGCTATAATTGTGTGCTCCTAGAAGGCCATTCGGGATTCAGGTATCATCGGCCGATTAAGTATCAAACCGATAAGAGTGAGACAGCAAGACAAAACTGATAAGAGCTCACAGACTGTATGTTGTTGTTGTTGTGAATTAAGTTCCTTTATTTTTTTTTTATTTTTTTTGTATATTGAATCTGCAATCAGTGCATTCGCTTTTAGCAGATCTGCTTCATGCTTTAAGTTCCTGTAGCTAAGTAAAGAAGTCTGGAGTCTAGCAATCTCAAACGACTAAAAAGGGCTAATGTCTTCCCTTAAAGATGTGAGAGTTGGTCGATGGTCCACCTCCTCACAATCGCCACTAAACTCTCAACTGATTATAGTCTTGCGACTGATGGCAGATATAACAATAATAATAAAAAAAAAAAAAAAAAAAAAAAAAAAGTAAAGAACAATGAACACAAATTTGCCAGATAACACAATTTATTGATAGTTTCAGCCTCCAGCTGCGATCCAGACGCGACAGGCGCGCGCGCGCTCCAACAGGTTGTAGCCGGTTGCTACGTAAACCTGGTGCGCCTCAGGCTAATCCAGTGCGACATCTGCACCCGAGTATTCCAGAGACGATCACAACTAGTGACACACTTTTTTGATAACCATGCCGGTGACACTGACACATCTCAGAGTGACGAGGAGGATATACCCGATGACTTCACCGAAGAAACTGACTCTGTTAACCGGAAATTGTACCCGTGCAAAATTTGCCACGAACAATTCGCTTTTAAATGCAAGATGGAGGTACATAAACGGAAGCACTCGGGCAAGGATCCTTTTACTTGTGACGTTTGCCAAAAGGAATTTGCAGAAAAGGCACGGTTGAGACTGCACATGGTCACCCATTTCAAAAGGCCTGACACCGGAGAGCCAATACAGTGTGAAATATGTAACAAAGTGTTCAGAAACAAATCGAAATTGAAGGCCCATGTGTACTACCACAAATTTCTCAAACGATTCGCATGCGAGTATTGCGGAAAACGATTCAAAGACAAAGCAAGCTTGATCATACATGTTAGAGTGCACACAAAAGAGAAACCGTTCTGCTGCACCATCTGCAATAAAGGGTTTTCGTGTAAATATAACTTAAAGAACCATTTAAGGATCCACTCAGGAGATAAATACACGTGTGATGTGTGTAAAAAACAGTATTGGTGCTATTACACTTTTAGAAAACATAAATTAACACACACGGATGGCAACTTGTACTCATGCAGTTTTTGTGATAGACATTTTACTAAAAAAATATATCTTGTAGAACATACAAATATTCATGAAGGTGTGAAACCGTATGCTTGTGAAATTTGTGACGAATCTTACTATAGAAAGGAACAGTTAAAGCGCCATATGAATATTCACATTCACCCTTGTGAAAAAGGGGAAAAGAAAAAACAGAATGAGTGCAAAGTGTGTGGGAAAACATTCAGTCAATCATACTTGCCTATACATAACAGAACCCACACAGGCGAAAAACCTTATAAATGCGACATTTGTAATAAAACATTCCACAGAAAAGCTCACTTCACAAGACATCAAACTTGTCACACCAACGCCAAGCCTTACATTTGTGATTTTTGTCAGAAACCATTCCGATATAAATGGGACCTACTTGTGCATATCAGAAGTCACACGGGTGAGAAAAAATTTAAATGTGAATTGTGTAAGAAGGCATATGCTTCCACGTCACACTTAACAAAACATAGGAAAGCTCACCATGGAGTAAGACGATAATACAGTGCAAATAACATCACTATCTTTAACAGCCTGGAAACAGAAGGCTCCCACACATTAAGCGATACCGCGTCCATGATAACGAGTTTATACAAGAAAACTCGGAAAGCACGCGATTGGTCAGCGATATGTGTCACAAATACGAATCGGATTAGTTTTCATGGTGGCTGTTAGGGTCCTACGGGACGTTAAATAAAAATCGTGGACTGTATATCTATAAGGCTGGTTTAATAAGCCGTCTATTAACAAATCTTAATATTAAATTCGGAGGCTGTCCGACGCCGGTGGTGTTCGATAGGCGAGTCCCGCGCCGCGCCCGGGCAGCCAGTTTTGTTGCGACCGTGTCGTCCTCCCGCGCGCCTCGTCCCGCGCGTGGGCTGAGCTGGGTGCTCAACATGCTCCCCGGGTTGAAGTGACAAGCTTCAAAAATCTGGAAGGGGACAGATATTATTAAATGCCCTTCGAATGGTGCCGGTCCTTGTTTTTAATTCAGCGACTCTACTGACGCCGTCGCTGCCAGGGTAGAGCTGAATAACTCGTCCCAGGGACCAGAGCAGTGGTGGAAGCGCCTTGTCCTTAATGAGGACAAGCGAGCCTAGTTTCAGCTGCTGAAGTGAAGACTGCCACTTTAATTTTTGCTGCATGAGGTGAACATACTCCAACGAAAAGCGGCTCCAGAAATGTTGCTTTAAAAGCTCAATCCTCTTGAAGCGCTCGAGGCGGTTTATGTTCGTAACAGTCACTTGAGGATTGGGAATAGACAAAAGTGAGCGTCCTATTAAAAAGTGGGCAGGAGTTAGAGCGGAAAAATCTAAAGGGTCAGAGGAGAATGGGGTGAGAGGACGAGAGTTTAAGACAGCCTCTATTTGAGTGAGGCACGTAGCCATCTCCTCATAGGTTAAATGAGTGGTTTGAAGTAACCGTTTAAGGTGAAATTTAGTAGAGCGTACCGCTGACTCAGCCAAACCATTAAAGTGGGGCGTATAAGCCGGTATAAATTTAAATTCAATGCCTTCTTGAGCTATTTGACCTTCAAGGTCAGACTGGACAAGAAATTTAGCTAGCTCGTTACAAGCTCCGACGAAGTTTGTGGCGTTATCGGAGGTAATGCTTCGAGGCTTCCCCCGACGCGATACAAAACGCTTCAAGGCAGCGATAAAGGCCTCGCAGGACAACGACGTAACGAGCTCTATGTGACAGGCTTTCACCGAATTGCAGATGAAGATTGCCAAATAAGATTTTATAAGTTTGCAACCTCTACCTTTCCTGTCAGCTATCAGCACTGGCCCCGCGTAGTCGACGCTACAATGTAAGAAGGGGAACTCTAGTTCCGTTCGAGAGGCCGGTAACTGGCCCATGATGGGCTGAACAGTTTCAGCTTTATGCCTAAAACAAGTAACACATTTATGAACGGTCTGTTTAGATAGATTTTTGCCACCTAAGGGCCAGTAAGTCTGCTTTATATTACTTAACAGAAGCTGTGGCGGAGCATGTAAAGATTTAACATGATAATGAGCGAAAAGAATTCTAGTAAGATGGTGTTTACCACATAAAATGATGGGGTGCTTAGTGTCATAACAATAAGGGGAATTTTTTAGCCTACCACCAACTCGAATCAAGTCATCAGAATCGATAAAAGCACTTAAGGAAATTAATCTATTTTTGCTAGATAATACCTTGCCAGATTTTAGAGTAGCGTATTCTTCAGGAAACATTTCAGACTGAGCTCTACATATGATTAAATTTAATGAGCTTTGGAGCTCTTGAACAGAAAGATGACCGGTTGATTTGCTGCTGGGGTTACGACAATTGTAAATAAATCTTTGTATATATGCTATTATGTTTTGTAAATAAGTTAGCTTAGATTTATTATTAATTAAGTTAGATATTAAATCATTTGTATTAGCTTTGTTTTCAATCGCGAACGAACAGGTAATCAACTCGGGTAGATCGTATTTCTCGTGTAAGTTGGGCATTTTGGGCCAGGTGGATTCAATGTCTAACAAAAAGGACGGTCCTGACCACCACAAAGACGAATAGCTGATACGGTCAGCCTTCAGCCCCCGAGAAATAAGATCCGCCGGATTGTCCTTCGACGGCACGTAGCTCCACGTGTGACCTTCAGTGCTTTCCTGAATTTCATGCACACGGTTGCGAACAAAGCCTTTGAGGTTGGTTGTAGGAGTATTCAACCAACCGAGCACAATAGTAGAGTCACACCAAAATCTACATCTTGTGATTTGCATGGTTAATGAAATTAATATTTTATTACACAGCCTTGCAGCCAGCAAAGCTCCGCAAAGCTCTAGACGAGGAATAGTTGTAGGTTTAATTGGTGCCACCCGACTTTTTGACGTCAAAAGGTGGACCTTGACAAGACCTGACTTGCTTAAAGATCGAACGTACACACAAGCACCGTACGCCCGCTCTGATGAGTCTGAAAAAACGTGAAGCTCATGAACAATAGAGTCTTCATTAAGAACCCAACGAGGAATTTTTAGTTGGTTAAGAAGAGGTAGCGTATCAGTGAACGAAAACCATAGCAGCTTAATTTCATGTGGAACTTCGGCGTCCCATGAACACTGTTGAATCCATAATCTCTGCATTATGAGTTTGGCTTCTAATACGCAAGGGCCGACCAGCCCTAGCGGGTCAAATATTTGACTGATGACAGATAAAATGTGTCGTTTGGTGATTGTTTGAGGAAGTTCAATGTTGATGGAATAACTTAACGAATCTAAATCTGAAATCCAATTCAACCCTAATGTTTTTGAAGAGACTTGCATATCAGTGCTAGAAATGTCTAATACGTTTTCAGGTTGAGAGGATGAAGCAGAAATTTTGTTAAGGATAGTCTGACAATTTGATCGAAATTTTCTTAAATTAAAATTTGCTGATTTTAAGGTGTTTATGATTCCTGTACATAGGGATATGGTACTGTCAACAGTTGAAGAACCGCCTAAATAATCGTCAACATAAAAATCTCGTTGAATCGAGCGTTTAACGTCACTATCAAGAGCGTTAGAGGCTAAACTAACCAAACACTTAGTGGCTAAGTACGGAGCAGATGCCGTTCCATACGTCACCGTGTTAAGAGTGTAGGTTTGTAAAGGTTGTGACGAATCATAGCGAAAAATAATTTGTTGAAGAGAGCGTTGGACAGGATTTAATTCTATTGCTCTATACATTTTCTCTATGTCGCCGGTAACGACATATTTGTGCTGGCGAAACCGCAGCAAGATGGAATAGAGATCTTCTTGTACAGTTGGGCCGACCATCTGGATATCATTAAGCGACAAACCAGAAGAAGAGGCGGCTGAAGCATCGAAGACTGCACGAAGCTTGGTGGTAAGGCTTGATTCACGAATTACACCGTGATGTGGTATGAAATAAGTGACCTGTTGAGAGGAGGTAAATGAAGACTCCTTGTTTTTGGTCATGTGACCTAAGCGCTCATATTCGCGCATAAATTGCATGTAAGTGTCTTTAAAGGCAGGCTCGCGAACAAACTTACGCTCTAATGATAAGAATCGGCATTTCGCCATCTGAAAGGAATCGCCCAAGACTGAAGGATCGTCCTTCAGCGGCATGGTGACTACGAAGCTACCGTCCTTGTTGCGTGTGGTGTTAGTTAAAAAACTCTGCTCACATGCACGTTCTTCAGGCGACAACGAGTGCTTGGTTGGTACAGTATCAAGCTCCCAGAAACGAGACAAGTCTGGATTGGATTCCGCGCTTAAAAAATGACAAACGGAAGAAGAAGGCGGTGCTTTAAGACGGGCGACATACCCAGACACCAACCAACCCAGTTTCGTTTCGTACAACTTAGGTTGATTTCTACCTAAGTCGATAGAATTATGGCACAAGACGGACCAAAATATGTCGGCCCCAACTAGGATGTCTATGACTGACGGTATATTAAATGAAGGGTCAGCTAGATTTATTCCCATAGGAAGAGGAATATTATCAATGTTAATAAAAGAAGACGGTAAGGCTTTGGTGATCTGAGGCAAAATAAGACAGTCCACAGTAAGGCTATAGTCACTGTAAGACGACTTTATAGTAAGGCTGCAAGACTGTGTAATATAAGAAGTATTGGTGTTGATACCTGTCACCGTGGAGCTCGCACTACGTCGAGGCAAACCCAGCTTACCGCAAAGCGATTGCGTAATGAAGTTAGCCGTGCTGCCATTGTCGAGCAGCATTCGAGCAGAGTGCGCGGCGCCCGCGCCGTCGATCACTTTCACGAGCGCTGTGGAAAGTAAAACATGCGAAGGGGTAGTAGGCTGCTTTGAAACGCTTGAACTAGCAAAGTTATTGATGTTGCTAGTTGATGGAATAGGATTTTCAAACGTTGATCGTGGCTCATGCAAATGTAGCAGAGTATTATGCATTTTCTTGCAATATTTACATGGTACAAGATTGCAATTATTTTCTAAGTGCCCGGGACGTAAACAATTAAGACAGACCTTCGTTTCTTTGGCCTTTTGAATACGGGATTCAATAGGAAGGGCTCTGAATGTTTCACAGTTAAATAGAAAATGATTTTGATTGCATAGGGGGCATGTAAATATTTTTTTATGAGTTTTATTGAATTGTTGATTTGTGTTTTTCTTTTGAAAATTATTTTGATTGTTATTAGTTATGAGTAAATTTGTGTTAGCTTTATAAGATTCTGATTTGTGTATTTTACTTTTATTTTCTTGTAAGGTTTCCAATAGAACTGCGCGGTTGCTAAGGAAAGTAGTAAACATTTCTAAAGAAGGTGGATCATTGAGCGTATTTCTGTACTCTTCCCATACCCTATGTGTGACACTATCAAGCTTTTCAGCCATCATGTGAATTATCAAGGTGTCCCAATGCTCAGTAGGTTGATTTAAAGTGGACAATGCGCGAAGATTTTTATTCGTGACATCAATAAGGCGGCGAATAGACGAACAAGACTCGCTTCGCATGGGCTCAACGCTGAAAAGTTCCCTAACGTGGTTATTTACGAGCAACCTCTTGTTGTCGTACCTGCCGCACAATAATTGCCAAGCTGACTCATAATTCTCGGCCCTGAAATCTAAATTATCAATAACAAGCAAGGCACTGCCTTTTAAAGAAGCACGAAGGTAATGCATTTTATTGATAGCATCAATGTCTTGTCTCGAATGGATTAAAGACGTAAATGTATCCCTAAATTCGAGCCAGTGCTGATAGTGACCATGAAAGACGGGTAAATCTATTTTAGGCAACCTAACACAATTGTGTTTGAAAGCGCTTGCCTGTGCATCTTCGAAGCTCGATACGTCGCTGCCGTCGTGCCGCGCCGGCTGCTTGCCGAGCTGCGCACGCGCTGCCGCCACCAGCGAGTGATATTGATTTTCAAACTGTTCGCGTTCCTTTTCTTCCTTGTCGGGTTCATTCGAATTTGTTTCGATATCGCTCTGTAATGAATCGAATTCCACGTATAAGGCATCGAATTTATTGAAACGGCTTTCTAGGTCTAGTAGTTGTAGTCTACTAGGTTCTTTGCAAGTTTGAAACACCTTTAAGTAGTTACTAAAGATAGTAAGCTTCGATTTCATGCTACTGCGTTTTTTAATCATCTTTTCGTCAGCCATAATAGCAGTTAGCAACTAGATGCAATAAAGTGTAGAAGGAAAACAATATTTGTTTTGAATGCAATAAAGTGCAAATAACTATGAGGTGAGAAGAAAGAATTTGCTACGTAAGCAACTTGGATCGACCGGCCGGCTAGATCGGCCGCTGATAAGAAGCGATCGCTTGGCGTAAACAAGTTCCCGTTATTCGAGATAGAAGTATTGTGGAAAAAAAGGCTTTGTAAGCGTTCGAAAAGGTCGACTTTGCTTTGAATAAGCTGTAAAGGCAAATAAATTAATAAATGAAATATAAATGTTGGTAGGAAGATCGAAAATTATACCAAATGAATTTAAATAAGAAATTGCCTAGAAAGTGCATGAACAGAGCTCACTAAAATAGATGCTGTCTAAGAAACATAAATGGGAAAAAAAATATATAATTTTTGATAAATAAAAAGGTGAAGGAAATGGAATAATGGAACGAACTCACTCAATTGTCTAAACCATCCACAAGTGTGACTGTCTCTTCTTCCAAAATGATCCCTCTTGAATATGAAGACGACTCGAACTTTCGATGGTTGCACAATCCGACGCGGTGTCGACCTCCGAGCGACCTCCGTGGGGCTGATGTCTCTCAGCGTGTGTGGTTGCCCGTTGAATTACCCTCGACAGGATAAACAGTAATGTTCTTGAGGGTTTCTTCGACTGCTGCTGAAGACCACAACTGAAGAGCTTCGAGATGCGCAGGCACGTAGTGTTCAATCGCGTAGATTGCTTATAGACGGTGAGAATCCTAAAGGACCAATGTTAGGGTCCTACGGGACGTTAAATAAAAATCGTGGACTGTATATCTATAAGGCTGGTTTAATAAGCCGTCTATTAACAAATCTTAATATTAAATTCGGAGGCTGTCCGACGCCGGTGGTGTTCGATAGGCGAGTCCCGCGCCGCGCCCGGGCAGCCAGTTTTGTTGCGACCGTGTCGTCCTCCCGCGCGCCTCGTCCCGCGCGTGGGCTGAGCTGGGTGCTCAACAGTGGCCAAAAAGTATTACGATAAAATATAAATTAGTGCGACTAATATTTAAATAAGATTCTTTTCTCCGCCGGTTGAATTTAATTATATATTCACAATAGCAGTTTTTTTTTAATGTAAGCACATCCTTTAGAAAACTACTATGACAATTTACTGGCGTAAATATATTTAATTTTAATGAAGTGGTATTTTTTGAAATTTAACTAACGCACCAAATTCTGTCATAACATAATTTTTGAGATTCGTAATCATATTTTAGGAAGCCAATTTTCGCTGACAATATTTTGCCAAAAATACTTGTCCAGATAGTCACGTAATGCGTAGGACAGGTATTATGAACAAATTAACGCGTGATGAATGCCAAGCAAATGAAGAACTGGAGCGAACAAAACATGAAGGCACCATCACAGTTTTCGCTGATTTCCCGCCAACCCAACATTTTTTACTAGCTTTTGTTTAACTTGCAATGCAAGTATGTACGTTCAAGTGCAAAAATAAGTATCGATACGAACTTCTCATAAATATGTCCCACGACCTTATTACGCCGGTGTAAGAATGTATAGTACTTATTTTTGAAACTGGCTAGGTACATATTATTACACTTGACTGTACAGTCAAGGGCATACATATATGTAGGTACTGTAGATGCGCCTCCTGAGGCTCCGTAGAATACAGGATAGGCACACCAACGTATAATAAAAATATCAAAAGGGAATGAAATATTTACAATAAATTAACGTGTGTCTGTATGAGAATATTAATTTTGAGCGTGAAATATGAGGATCGACTGCAGCAAGCGGGCTGGTTCACGAGACGTCTGTGTCGCTGGATCGAAGGCGAATGAGGGTCCTCGGCATTTCAAACGGCTGCGCAGTTCCACGCGCCGGTCGGCAGATGTTCCGACACTAGACTGCCAGCACACTTAACCGACTGCGTCCAGGGAGGTAATGAATGTATCTGGCCGCTTCAGTACGTTACCAAATATTAAATAAGGCTTAGCCTAAGCCGCTGCAGCTTCACGTAGCAGCCGGCAACGATCTGCTGCAACGCGCGCTCGCCCGACACGATTGCATAGCTCGAGCCTGGATAGAGACAATAATATCAGTAGACACTTCGAATACACCTCATCGCTATTCACTTCACTAGATATTCCATGTAATATTTGGATTTCAAAACAATTCAAGTAATTGTAGTTATTTTTTTTGGTTTTGACAAAAGTACCCGACAGAAAGAAAAATTAATTTGATATTGTAGAGTTATTATTTTTATAACCTATGTCGACTTTGGTTGTATAGGTTTAGTTTCTATGTCTTTTTTGTATAAAAAACAAATAAAAACAATAACATGTCAGTCTCATACATTTCATTTCATGGTGATTTCATGTCAATGTCAATCGAACGCGACGCAAGCGTAAGTGCGAGTTTTTCGCTTTTTAGCCCGTTTTCCGTCTTGTTTATTGTTTTACTTTCCTTTTTCAATTATTGTTTGATTGATCGAGTTCATCTGTGCTGCGTTATCATGAACATATACATGCTCATACTGAGTTTAAAGCAACTGTCATTAGGTAATTCATTATCATATCACCGCAAGCGCATGACATATCCTTCATACCCACTCTTTTCCAACCCTGCCGACATGGAGGTTTAACATCCATATCAATAACCAGTAAACGGGGGTGCGAGTCGGGTTACCTCCACGTGTGATCAAGAGCTGCGGTTCGTTTTTGGATCCGTCCGGGGGGAAGAGCAGTGCTTGGTCCGGTGCGCCCTGGGCAACGGCTAATAATTTCCTGGCAGTTTCTGAGGGATATCATTGACCGTTGGCTAAGAGCCCGACAGGGGGGAGGGGGTTCTTTGACCATTACCGTACAATGTTGCCGACATTTTGTCACAAGATTTTTTAATAACATTTTTTTTACTCGCTTTATGTCGCTATAACGACTTGATACGCCACAAATAAAAAAGAAGAAGAAGGACCAGTAAACGAAAGAATACTCTGCAACTATAAAAAACCCACCCCTTTTATTTCAGACTCAAAGGATCCATAGTGCTACTAAAAAGAAAAGCATAAAAACCGAATGTTAGTAATATTTATATATTTTTTTTGAAGCACATATTACTATAACTAAAACTTTAATCAAAGTTTAACGTAGCTGCTGAAGTTGAAATTCGTTGGCAGTTAACCTGCTGGTATCAGCACGGTTGACTACGTAGGTGCGGTATTGTGGGCTGAAGGAACATGGCGCTGGCGGCAGCATGGGCCGAGCTCTATGCGGAGTGCGAAGACTGGAACGGGGAGCTGTTCAAGCCGCCACAAGCGCCACAAGTTTTGGTGAAAGGCAAGTTTAAAACAAATAAAATATGCAAGTTTAAAAAAAACTTGAACACAGACAAACAAACATATTTCTTACCCCAAATGCATACCCTCCGTTTCATTCTGAGTTAAGGAAAGTACACTACTACATCATTGATAACTTGCAGTTGCCGACAACAGCTGTGGTATTCAGGAGGCAGGGTGTGTGAAAGATGAGCCAAATTCCGAGCATAACCCAGAATTTTATGAAGTGCCTGTGGCGGCCCCATCTGTCAAGATCAAGAAAGAATTTCTGGAGGATATGGAACAACAACAGCTGGTGAATATAACCTCAACTGATCATGGCAAGTTGACAAGTTCCGTTTTATAAAATTATCAAAAATATGACTTGATAAATAGTGAAAAAAATTCAATATTTGCTGAAATAACTTTCACATATTTTCTTGCACTGTTTTAAAACTGATCAGGAAAGTATTTACAGATGGTTGGAATAGTTTAATTGAACACCCCCATGAATGTTTTTCAGAATTTTATACATTAACTAACCATTACCATGCAGAAACTGAAACCTTAAGAGGAGTATTCACCTGACCACCTGCTAACATATTCTAGAATAAATCTGACCATGTACAGTCAAGTATCCACGCAATATTGCAAATGCCATTAAACATTTCTTATTTCTTCTTGCAGTTGGTAACAAGGAACATATGTTGAAGCTTAAATGTGTGAAAGAGGAACCAATTTCAGAATGGGACCAAAATGTTTCCGAAGCTATACAAGCACTGCTGACGGACTTGTCAATTAAGAGTGAATTTGCACTGAATAATGGAGAGTTTCAGCCAGTTAATGTGGCTAATTCTGATAATGGCAAGTATGATTTACTTAACATCTTTTTGCAGCTAAACTAGGTATTTAACTATCTCTTTAATCACATGTTAAAAGGTCTCTCCTCGTCTGCCTTCGGTCTACACTACACCATCAGGCCAACTCAGTTCCGGACTTAACTCTGTAAAGGACTTGTGTCTGGTTTGTTTTAGGCTTAAAACTGCCGCATACCCAAGAAGTGAATTCAACTGTGAAGCACCTGGACAAGCATCAGACAGACTTGGCATCTGCGGTTAATGCCATTATTGATGAGGCTGACAAGCTAGCCTCCAAGCCGAACTCCTTGGAAACTGGCAGTGAAGATGCTGAGCCTGCTTGTGGCTCAAAAGGTCCGCAAGATGTGACATTTACAGCTTCTAATCTGAAAGGCAAAGATAGCTAGTGAAGTGCATAACGATGAGAAGGTGTATTCGAAGTGTCAACTGATTTTTGGTCTCGTTTATTCCAGGCTCGAGCTGTGCAATCGTGCCGGGCGAGAGCGCGTTACAGCAGATCGTTGCCGGCTGCTACGTGAAGCTGCAGCGGCTCAGGCTGACACAATGCGGCGTGTGCGATAAAATATTCCATAAGCGTTCTAGCTTCAGGACTCACCATATTAACAGTCACGTAATTAAAAATAAAATAAAGTTCCATACAGTGCAAACAAACAGTCACGTGACTAAAAGGTTCAATACAGTGCAAGCAAATAGTGTCGGCGCAGACAAACGTGCAACGGATCTTGCAAAAGTTGCAAAATTACAGCCATGTGACATTTGTAACGAAAAATTTGCATTTAAAGCCGAAATGCTGATACATAAGCTGAAGCGGCATACACGCAAGGGGTCTCTGACGTGCGAAAGTCAAAAACTTGTGCATGAATCAAAAAAAGAATTCGTAGAGAAAACAAGAGTTAATGAAAACTGTCATACGACTGGGAAGCAGTATCAATTTAATCATTTACATAAATTGAGCATGCATATTATGAAATTACAGCCATGTGACATTTGTAACGAAAAATTTGCATTTAAAGCCGAGATGCTGATACATAAGCTGAAGCGGCATACACGCAAGGGGTCTCTGACGTGCGAAAGTCAAAAACTTGTGCATGAATCAAAAAAAGAATTCGTAGAGAAAGCAAGAGTTAATGAAAACTGTCATACGACTTGGAAGCAGTATCAATTTAATCATTTACATATCTTGAGCATGCATATTATGAAATTACAGTCCGGTATTAAGTTTTACTCATGCAAATTTTGTAAGGAAACTTTCAAGTTGAGAGAGGAAATGATAAGGCACCTGCAGTCTCACACAGTAGAAAACTACGCCTCTGACATGTATGACAGACGATTTCCCCTTAACTCTGGCTTGCAATCTAACTGGGTCACTTATAAGGACAAGCTAGTACGGACAAAACAGAGTCTACATTGCGGTTATTGTTACCATTCGTTTAATGATGAAAAAAAATTTTGGAGACATATGAAACAGCACTTTCAGACTCATCGTACATCCGCTAGTGAACAACAACATACTTAACTATATTCCTGTGATCGTTGTGGCTTAAAGTTTCATTGGCTTTCTAGTTTGAAGAGACATAGTAATACATACATATAAGCTGCCGCATGTGTGCAGTTTTGACGTGACAACGTCTTATAAATTGGTTTGCCGGGTGACACTTCAAGAAACTGCGTTACGCTCCGCTCACGTTATGCGCTCACAATGAGAGCGAGTGAGAGGCATGGTTAGCCCGCCTAAGAGCGAGAGAGACAGACATAAAAAGTGAAAGGCACGCGTCCCTTCCACTCGAGCACGAATGAATATTCACATTAAAATTAGTTTACCACTCAAAGTCGTTGTCACGTAAAACTTTCGCCCGTATACCGACTTTACAGGCAACAGGTTTTTTTGCAATAAGAAATTGGCACAGAAGTATCAGCTGGTTCGTCAAGCTATACCACAACCAAGCCGTACTCTTGTGGAATATGCGACGAACGATTCGTGAGTTTACCTACTGTGAATAATCATTTGAAAGTTCATGCGAAAGATTTTTAATGGAAGTTGTATAGAAAATCGTTTTATCATGCAAACACACTCGGTAAACTATTCAAACTGCAAGATTCGACGAATGTAATCTAATATTAAGTGCAGTGCTTACCTATTTAAAGACTAAAAAAAATGTGTAAAACCTGAGAGACGGTAGCGGATTCGGTTTCCTAGACAGGCGATAAATAATTGTTTTTTTTTTCATTTTATGGCCTGGTTTCTGGACAAAAATAAAAAATGAAAATGAAGTTAGTGAATTAGTGTTGCCGCTCAATAGACTCGACAGTTTGAGCAAAAACAACAATATTGTACTTTTAGTAAATTATTGATAGTATCGATACAATTGCTTTTAATATAACAAGCTTTGCAATGTAGGAATTTATTGTTGTATGTGCGTTCAGATGGAATCATGCGACTCAATTTTGAAGCAGATATACAATACAATAACTCTTTATTGAACACCACATATAACAACCAAAACAGAAAAATGGTATACCTACAGAATATTACAAGGTAACAATAGGCGGCCTTATCGCTACAGAGCGATCTCTACCAGGCAACCATAATGGACTGAAGAACAGAACAGATTTGAGCAGGTGGTGTAATTTCGAATATATATTAATACTAGCGACCCGCCCCAGCTCCGCACGGTATATTATTCATGTATTATACATATAAACCTTCCTCTTGAATCACTCTATCTATTAAAAAAAACCGTATGAAAATCCGTTGTGTAGTTTTGAAGATATAAGCATACATCGGGACATGAGGACAGAAAAAGCGACTTTATTTTATACTATGTAGTGATACTAAGAATAATAAATTAAGATATATTCATACGATACAGCTGAAATTTTACATACTTGTGTAAGTCAGATGACAATACAATAATCTGGTAGTAGAGTTCTGGTGGTCCAGCCAGGACCGGCTCCGCAGGAGGGGACTCTCCTATGGTTAGTCCGATTGACTTGAAATTTTGTTCACATAATGTAAGACGCATGGCAATGCAAGTATAGTCAGCAAAAAGTATAATTAAAAAAAAAGTTTTTTTTACAGAAACTTATTGAACAATCTATTGTTATGTTGTATTGTTTCAGTTCAGTTTCAGAAAAAAACCGTGGTAGCCTAGTGGTTTGACCTGTGGCCTCTCAAGCAGAGCGTCGTGGGTTCAAATCCCGGGCGCGCACCTCTGAGTTTTTCGGAATTTATGTGCGAAAATTACATTTGAAATTTGCCATGAGCTTTTCGGTGAAGGAAAACATCGTGAGGAAAACCTTGCACACATCTGCGAAGAAATTCAATGGTGTGTGTTAAGTTCCCAATCCGCACTGGGCGCGCGTGGGAACTATAGCCCAAACCCTCCAATACACGGAGGAGGCCTATGCCATGAGGCACGCCGAATTACGCGACAATTTAATAATAAAAAAAAACAACAACAAAAAAAAAATGAAATTGTAGCGAATTCGGAATAAAAAGGCTATATTATTATTATTATTGTTTCATTAGTATCAATTGTATCGATACTATTGATCTGTTATTCGAAGCAACACTATTGATAGGCCTATCGATATTTTGGCATTTTTCGAATAAAACTATCGATAGGGAAACTATTCGTTTTATGGCAACAGTAAAGTGAACTTTAGTGTGTAAGAAGAATTTTGTTATACTCATTAGTTGATTCCACGTACATAGTTGCTGATTACTCCGTACCAAAGGGATATAGACGTGATTATTATGTACAAGTTCACCAATTTCTATGCAGCCAATCAATTGTTCAATATCTAAACACGCCGCTTACACTGAAAATAAGGTCTGTCTACACATATTATATTTATTTACACATATTATATATTTTTTAAAGGTCAGGCAGCTGTATATAATAGATATTGGAGAACTTGACTGTATGTATTAGTTAAATACGGGTAACCAATAAACTGGGTACTCGTCTGCGAGCTACCGAAAACTAGTGCGGACGTGTCATGTTCCTCACGGCAGGTTGACGAGTGTATGAAACATACCTAAGGAATACTATACTAATTTTGTTGTAGTAACACTAAATTACTTTCCGGTTTGGCCGCTTGGTGGCGCCCCGATCGCTCTCTCTCTTACTTCAATAATGTTATCTACGCATGTGTATTGTGTGTAATAAATAATAAAAATATACAGTCCATTTAGATTATGTCATGTGGGTGTTTCATTTAATAAGAAAGGAAGAACCAGCAACTGCGCCTACATAATGGTCCTATCGATCCAGCAATTTCAAGATTGAAAAATAACCTCGTCTGTTTGGAAGAATATCGACGTGACTATCGACCGCGCGATTCCATTCCGCGCTGCGTTGGCGATGCTTCAAGAGACAAAACATCGCAAGTATCACTAGCGAGAGCGAGACAGCAGCTACCCTTCGTTCGATCGCTATACTTAATTTGCCGCTGTCTACGTGTCAACGTGTGTGCTTTCTGTGTAATCGTCGTGTCGACACAGTGTTCGTGCGAGAAGGATGCACGTTAGCTTACGTGTGGCTTGTGTGAAGAGCGCGGCTACGGTGTGGCTATTACGGTGTTGCACTGTGCAATAGCGTGTCGAGCGAGTGCATGTCCCCACTTTTCTAGTTTCGTTTCGTTTCGCATCTTCCGGGAATTGTGTGCCAGAGCAAGATGGCGGTGGCGTTGGCTTAAGTTCTTTTAACAAAATATAACTAAAGACTATAAATTAGTTGGTTAAGATCTCTGCTAAATACTACGCTACTACTAAATACTGTGCATTGCATTTGTTTGTTCAACACCTGATTATTTGGTTTGCCTTTTTTAACAAGCAAAATGGAAGACCTAAGTAAGCTTGTTGCAAGGCGGGGCCAACACAAGGGAGCAATTACTAGACTCGGTAATTATCTAAACGAGTATGATGCTGCTTCCAAAGATATGGAGGCACTCCAAGTGCGAAAGGAGCGACTCGTCAAGGCATTCCAGGACTATTCACAAATTAATGTCGATATTTCCGTTCTAGATCCAAAAGACAAGGAGGATTTCGTGGCAATTGAAGACAACTATTATAATTGTTTAGCCAAAATTAATCGTCTCCTAAAATCAGACAAGGTCGTCGAAAAAACAGGTAATCGGGATTGCCATCGGTTGCCACCCATCGAAATCAAAAAGT
Organism: Pandemis corylana; assembly: GCA_949127965.1. NCBI lineage: Eukaryota > Metazoa > Arthropoda > Insecta > Lepidoptera > Tortricidae > Pandemis > Pandemis corylana. The sequence goes on along the minus strand of OX421875.1, from coordinate 7,023,800 downwards.
TTGATGGACAGGTTGGTAATTACTATACTTTTATTAACCTATTTAAAAGCGTCATAGACCAGGACAGTAGGCTTTCAGAATGTGAGAAGTTCTACTATTTACGTTCCGCACTTGAGGGCGATGCCCTAGATATGGTCAAACATTTGCCGTTGACAGCTGAAAATTATAAAGAGGCTCTGTCTATAATCAAAGAGCGCTACGATAACCGAAAAAAGGTGATAAATCACCATATTGTCTCCATATTAGACATAAGCCCCATAGGCAAGTGTAGCGCTCAAGCCTTACAAAACATTGTGTCTATCATAAAACAGCATTTAGGTGCGTTAGAAAATCTCCAGGTTCCTATAGAGCACTGGGATTTAATATTGGTGTCCATATTACAAAGGAAAATAGACCAATTCACCCTTCGCTCTTACCATCTTGAAAACGAGAACAATGAATTGCCGACATTAAGTAAATTCTTGTCATTTCTAGAACGTCGTGCTATCACCTTGGAAACTGTGGCTCATGCTGACCAACCGCAGGAGCACCAGAAATCTACTGTAAACAGAAGAACAAGCTTGGTGTCTGCAGTCAGTAAGCCTGAAAAGGTATCTTGTAAGTACTGTAGCGCTGACCATAGGCTGTACCAGTGTCCCAAGTTTAAATTAGCCACTTTCCATGAGCGTAACTTATTTGTGAACAAAAACAAACTGTGCAAAATTTGCTTAAACCTGCACACAAATAAATGCACATTACATATAAGATGTTCTAAGTGTAAAGATAAACATAATACATTGCTGCACGAGGAGGTTGAACGATGTGAGGCTTCAAATAACGTGACAACATCGGCAAATTCGGCAATTGGTAGTGACAATGTCCTACTGCCCACTATAAAGGTAAGACTACAGTGTAAAGATGGTAAATATATAACAGTGCGAGCACTGATTGATTCTGGCAGTCAAGTGTCATTTATATTAAAAGATCTGACAAATAAAACTCAGTGTAACTTAATAAAAAGTGATCAACGCATAACAGGTGTATGTGACAATACAAACAAAACAAGTGAAAAAACTCAGGTACAGATATATTCAACTGTCAATGATTTTAACACCTTGGTAACATGTTGTGTAGTGGAAAATATCACATGTGATCTTCCCCAGTTTGAGTGTGATAAAGCATCTATGTGTATACCTTCATACATCTCATTAGCAGATACCAACTTCAATAAAAGTGAAAAAATAAGTATGTTGTTAGGCTGTGACATATTCTTTCAAATACTCCTGCGGGAACAATTACCTGTGTCATCTGGTGGGTTATATTTACAAAATACACGCTTTGGCTATGTTGTGACTGGCAAGGTACAGCAAGGCAGTATACATAAATCTAAATTGTCTAGCAATTTCTGCCTAGCTGAGCAGGCAACAAACTCACACACTTGTGATCTAGATGACCGGCACTCTTTGCAAAGTCTTGATATGAACATAAAAAAGTTATGGGAGTGTGAAAAAGTACCTGAAGTGTTTGCTGAGTCTAATAATGAACAAGAACTTGCCGAATCAATGTTTCAAGAATCTGTTGTGTTAAAAAATAAAAGATTTCAAGTGGCCTTGCCGCTAAAACAACAATTGTGTGATTTAAATTTGGGTGACTCATTATCATGCGCCTTACAAAGGTTTTATAATTTGGAAAAGAGGTTTTCAAAGGACCCTGAGCTTTTTGAACAATACAAAAAGTTCATTGATGAGTATGTTGAGCTGGGCCATGCCAAAATAATTGACATTTCAAAATACAACATAGGCCAAGAGCCTACATACTATTTGCCACATCATCCTGTCATAAGTATTAATAGCAAAACTACAAAATTAAGAGTGGTCTTTGACGGTTCTATGCAAACTAAACAAAAGATATCATTAAATGATTGCATGTTAAACGCTGATGCTGGTCAGAAAGAATTGTTTGACATTTTAATAATGTTTAGATTGCATAGATATGTTCTTATCACTGACATAAAAAAGATGTTTAGGCAAGTAATGCTAGCAGAATGTCACCGTCCGCTCCAAAATATATTGTGGAGGGACTCCCCACAAAACAGTGTGCAATGTCTGCAATTACAGACCGTTACCTACGGATTAAAAAGTTCAACATTTTTATCAACAAGGTGCTTAGTTGAGTTGGCGAATCGGTTTAAAGACCAGTACCCATTAGGTGCCAAAATATTGTTGAACTGTACCTATGTTGATGACGCTCACTTAGGTCACAATGATTTTGACACTGCTGGAAACTAAGCGTCAATTAATACAGCTCTTAGAGCTAGGTAGCTTCGAACTGCACAAGTGGTGTGCCAATGATCTCAGATTGCTTGAGACTGTGCCACAACAACAACACAACACTGGTGATTTAGAGCTAGGTAAGGATGATTACAGCTGCGTTAAAACCTTAGGACTTAGTTGCAATTTACAATCTGACACATTGAGTATAAGTTGTCCTGATAAAAACCTGCTCGATAACTACACAAAAAGACAAGTTTTAAGCTTTATGAGTAAAATATTTGACCCACTAGGTTTAGTTGGGCCTATACTTGTCATGGCCAAGTGCATTATGCAAAAAACCTGGACATTAAATGTACCTTGGGATAGTCATCTGCCATCAGACTTAAATGAAACTTTCAGAAAATTTGCAGCAAGCCTTATTCAAATGCCAGATATAGTAGTGAATAGAAACATCAATACACACCAGGCAAGAACTATTGAGCTAATTGGGTATGCAGATGCCTCAATTAAGGCATTTGGATGTTGTCTGTACTTAAGGGTCATTGACATACATGACAATGTTCAAGTCCATTTGTTATGTTCAAAATCTAGAATAGCTTCGCTGAAGGAAATGACTACCCCAAGGCTTGAGCTTAATAGTGCAGTGTTGTTGGCAAAATTAGCCAAAAAAGTATATGAAATAATAAAATTACAATTTGATGTCAAGGTTTACCTATATGCTGACTCTCAAATCGTTTTATCCTGGTTAAAAATTGAACCTTTAAAACTCAGTGCCTATGTTGCAAATAGGGTAAAGGTGATCATGGAAAATACAAAGGATTTCCTTTGGACATATGTTAACACTTCTGAAAATCCTGCAGACTGTCTGTCCAGGGGGGTAGAGCCTCATAAATTGCAAAATACACTTCTCTGGTGGCATGGTCCGAGAAAATTGCAGGACAAGGAATTTAAGCATTGTAGTGAGAGGGTAAACTTGCCTATCAGTCTGCCAGAAGTAAAGATTAGTAATGTGGCCACTATTCAGAAAGAAGGCTTAGATGTGTTCAAAAAATATTCTAATATTAACAAATTGAAAAGAGTAGTAGCATACTTGTTCAGATTTATAAACAATTGTAAATTACAAAAGGACCAAAGAACATATGGTCATTTAACTTGCAAGGAATTGAAATTTGCTTTAAATGTCACAATTAAAAACGAGCAAGCCTCATATTTTGAGGAAGAAATAAAGTGTTTGAACTCAGATCAACCAATAAAATCCAATTTAAAGTCTCTTTGTCCATTTTTAGACAAGTTTGGAAATTTAAGAGTAACAGGAAGATTACAAAATGCAAGCATTCCTTATGATCAGATGCATCCCACTATATTGCCTAAGAAATCCTTAATAACCAATTTAATAATTTCAAATGAACACAAAACACTGCTTCATGCAGGTCCAGGCTTAATGCTTACAAGCTTAGCACAGCGATACTACATTATAGATTCCTTGCGAGAAGTAAAGAAGGTTGTAAATAAATGCACCCGGTGCTTTAAATTCAAGGCGAAGGCGGCAGAGCAGTTAATGGGTTCACTACCATATGACAGGGTTAATCAGTGTAGAGTTTTTGAAAAGGTTGGTGTCGACTATGGTGGTCCGTTTTCTGTGAAGCTGCATCGTGTCAGAAAGCCTATAATTTACAAGGCTTATATTGTGCTTTTTGTTGACTTTTTAACTAAGGCTATACATATTGAGCTGGTCTCTAATATGACAACTGAAACTTTTATAAATTGCCTAAAAAGGTTTATCGCACGTCGCAACAAGCCCAGTATAATATATTCTGATAACGGGAGTACATTTAAGGGCGCAAATAACAAACTTGGAGAATTATACAATATTTTCAATAAAGAACATCAAGGTTTTGTTCAAACATTTGCAACAAATTTAGGAATAGACTTTAAATTTATTCCTAGTTATTCTCCTGTGTTTGGAGGGCTATGGGAAGCAGGAATTAAGAGCGCCAAGCATCATATGAGGAGAGTGGTTGGAAATACGGTTTTAACATATGAAGAATTAAACACAGTAGTTGTCCAAATAGAAGGAATCTTAAATTCTAGGCCACTAACCGCATTGCCAACAACTGATCCTCATGATACTTCTTATTTGACACCAGGTCATTTTCTCACAGGTGCTTCTCTTTCTGCCATACCTGATTCAGATGTTACCAAGGTTCCTATAAATAGATTATCATTCTGGAGGCAATGTACCCAGATGATGCAAAGCTTCTGGAAAGCATGGCATAAGCAATACCTGACACAGCTCCAAAATAGGCCAAAGTGGCATGCAGCTGTGCCAAATATTGAAATAGGAACTTTAGTCATTATTAAGGAAGATAACATTCCTCCGTTACACTGGCCAATGGCTCGTGTCATAGATGTGCATCCAGGTTCTGATAACAAGGTAAGAGCATTGTCGGTAAGAACCGCCAAAGGTTCTGTGATTCGCACAAGTGTGACAAAAGTTTGCCCACTACCCATAGATAAGGATTAGTTACGCTCATGGTTAATTTTTAATTTATAAGTGTATCACCGCAGGCTATATCAACGATATTAAGGTGAACAGGGTTACCAAAATACCCTAACAATGACTAACTTAAAATTATATTTCTCTGACATTGGTATAGTTTGTGTGTACAGAGATATTGCAGATACTGCAGACACCAGCTTGAACTTCAAGTGCTCCTTTTCTTTTACCTTTTCACAATAAGGTGTATTTATTAGGTAGCGTGGAAAACCGATGGCATTCTTATTTGATTACCAATTTTAGTTTTGTTTCTCAAATGAGATTTTTGTTATTTGAGACTATTCTGTCTCCCACTTTTTTATTATTTGTTTGTGCACCTAGTTGCCATTAAAAAATTAATAATGTGTGTAACATTATATTGTATACTATACTTAGGTATATGCCTTTGTCACCGTAGGCCGTGATGCGTTGCCATGTCAATGATGCCAAGGTGCACAAGGCTGCCACCCCTGTGGCACTAATTCTCATTAGGTTAAGTACTAGGTAAAAGAAAGAAAAATGATTGTTTGTATTAAACTGACCCATTTATTAAAAATTGTGTAATACTTTGCTATACAGAAGGTCTTACATGTAGCAAGTTTTAACTTAAAATCAACAGCACTCAATATGTTGATAAGTGCAAGTGTTGCCCTGTTATACACATACATAAGAAATGTTTAATTGTGACTAATTGTAATTTTTAACTGGAACTTTAACTATAACTAGCCTTCCATGTGTATTGTTATTCAATTTATATTTTACTAAAGGCCAGGCAAATTTAATAGTTCCATATATTAAACTTAGAGCTCCTAAGAAATGTTCATGTTTGAAATTGTTGAATAAATTGGTCTTTTTTGCCCTGGGCCCCAATTTATGTATGAAACATACCTAAGGAATACTATACTAATTTTGTTGTAGTAACACTAAATTACTTTCCGGTTTGGCCGCTTGGTGGCGCCCCGATCGCTCTCTCTCTTACTTCAATAATGTTATCTACGCATGTGTATTGTGTGTAATAAATAATAAAAATATACAGTCCATTTAGATTATGTCATGTGGGTGTTTCATTTAATAAGAAAGGAAGAACCAGCAACTGCGCCTACAACGAGCTACGTTCACACTTAATTTTTTGGTTACTGTAATGCAACAGATACGGCTACAGCTCGCAAATGAGTACCCGGCTTTACCCGATCGAATGACGAAAATAAAGTTTTGTTTTTTTGTTTAACTAAGCGTCTTATTTGCATTCCATCCCGCACTGTAGGCCTTTGGAGCTGACATGTTCATTCTTAAATGATCCAAGCTTATAAATAAAGACTAAAAAAAAAAAAACCCGCAATGGTAAGGCGACGGTGACGCGAATTATCAGCGTCCGCATTGACAGCAACGACGAACAAGCGAATCGCGACACGATTTTATAGTCGAATTGATTTTTAAAACTGAGATGATTAAACTGTAGGAACGCAAAGGACCCAAAACCATCCCAAAACAAAACAGTTTTTTTCTTAATTGTCCCGCCAAACCAATTTTTTTTCTGAGAGGCGAAAGACTGATCACAAGATCATACAGCCATCTCTCGAGCTCCTACAATACAAGTTTCAAGTATCGTAAAGTATTGCGCGTGAGTTCACTTTTAGATTTATCCGAGTATTTCTGTAAGGATAACATTGTATAGAAAGAAAAACCATACATTTTAGTATAATTTGCTTACACATTTCCGTAATTCATGACCCGTCATATTTAATTTAGGTTTTCCACAGACATTCATGCACACAAATGGGGAGGATATATAAATATAATGTACTCTGTGACCTCTATACTTAAGATGGAACATTAAAATGTTCATACAAATTTAAAATACAAAGTTCATACAAAATTTCTAAATAACCAAGCAGCTAACGCAGTAGACTGGGCCTTTATTCTGTAGGGCGGTGGGGTGGACTAACTGAAAAAAAGAAAATGTCACTTTCTTTAGCTTATTTTTAGGTTATGTTTGTTATTGATTTCATTTCGCGTCTTGTCTGTTTCTAGAGTTCAACTTTTCAGCTAGTGATCAAAGTGTTGTTTACACATAATTAAAAGCGCATTAAAATTCCTTTATCCAACAATGATGTCGGACATTGAAGGACCACCGACAAAGATCATAAAAATGGACGTAAGTATTTGTAATGTTTCATAATTTTGTCGCTTCACTTGTTTCTATTTCTACCATGCTAATATAATATATTTATACATTTCGGGTCGCTTTAAACGTTATTTAGTATAGTACACTTAAATGGTTTCTCATCTCATAGCCCTAATAATATTATGTTCAGCGAAATAATGTCCATTATTTCTGCACTAAAATTATACTGTTAGTATAATACTGTTAGTATAAACAGTGTAATAAGTATAAAATTAATTGATAATACAGATTGTCCATGCTGGTCTGGGAGCACAGAAAAAACATAGAATGGAGCAGTTGCTTCTTTTCCCGCGCAGATCAAAGCCCTTTTTTTTTACCACATTTAGCCCGCAGCTAGCGATGCGGCTAGCAAGCCATCACTATTTTGATTCCCCTTTCCACTTCCACCTATCATGCTAAGTGTGGTCTTTGGGTCTTGTTACCCTAGGCTCTATCTAACCTCATTACCTACCTGCATTGCACGGTTTCATTGTATAAGGGAAGACGGGCCCAGCGCATGGGTCCTCTCCTTCTTGGCGCGGTCCTGGCGGAAGCCGGGGCCACCGGGGGGGGTGTTTGTAGTGAAACCCTAGTGGCATCTCACTGCGTCTCCGTCACACCGGATTGAGGCAACGCCGGAGAGTTTTTAGTTAGGGTTCTATCTAACGGCTCTAAAATACTGCTCACAAATAACTGTTGCAGGTCGCACCTTCGTCTTTGGATTCCACTATGGAAGGCCAGGAGGACCAGGAAGAGTGGCTGAGTGAAGGTGTCCTCACTGATGATGATTACTTAGCAGGAAATGTATGTATTGACTTTTCAAACTCATGGTTTTGTTCACAAGAAACATTCAATGCAGAATTTTGCAAAAAGTAGGGCTGCCATGTCAAAAATTTGAAAATAGTTAATGAAATTACATTAACAAAACAACTAGGACAAAATGTGTAAAATCCCCGGATTTTGGAGGTCAAAGACAATTTTTTTATTTTGTTTATTTTGTCAGCATAATAAAAAGTAGGTTGAATAGTGCTAAATTATATAATACTAGGTGACCCGGCAAACTTTGTTCCGCCTTAAATTTGAAAAATTCCTTTGTAAGTGCATCTTTATACTAATCAAGGAATAATGTGTAGGCATGCTAAAATTAATGTCTGTAGCTTTATTAGTACAATTTTTCGGAATTTTCCAATCCCGTGGGAAAATCGGGATAAAAAGTATCCTATGTCCGTCTCCTGGTTCTAAGCTACCTCCCTACCAATTTTCAGCCAAATTGGTTCAGCCGTTCTCGAGTTATAAATAGTGTAACTAACACGACTTTTTTTCTTTTATATATATAGAAGATTAATTTTCGAACAAACTTAATTTAGTTATCATTTATCAGTCTGTGTGAGAACAAAATAGTACAAAATATTAGTACAATAATAAAATAAATAAATAATAAAATAGTAGTAGTACAATATAGTAAGTAGCATACCTTTTTTTTAACTGTCTAGCTATCATGGCTCATGAGACAGCCTGGTGACAGACAGACAGACAGGGAAGTCTTAGTAATAGGATCCCGTTTTTAACCTTTGGGTATGGAACCCCAGAAAAGACTATTAATATGTACCCCTGCTGCTTTGCAGAATAAACATGTATTTTCATAACTTTCAGATATCTCAAGAGCAAGCTCAGAAACCGATGGACGAGACACTGAACTCGGTACAGGGTCTAGAGCAAGAAACGCCCCAACCGGTTATAACTGAAATTAGCACAGAAAACGTCAAGATGGAACAGAATATAGAAGATACGTTGAACAACTTTGAGAATATGGGGAACGAGAATTCTGAGAAGAATGATGCGTTTGATCAGTTGTTGAAGAAAGATGATAAGGAGAGTGATCTGGAGCACTCCGAGAAGCATAGTGACGATGACGGACACAACACTGATGATTTGTTGGTGAGTTAATCGGTTGCTTGTAGACGATTTTGTAGAATTTTGTTCCACAGAAATTGTGTTTCATAGAATGATCAGTTCATGAAAAACTAATTAATTTCTACTCGATTCTTTGATTTTTTAAAGACAGTTTTTTTTTTATAATAATTATTAATTCTTATATCATTTCCTTAATATAATAGTAGGATAATGAATTTATTAATATACAAACTATTAAAAACTAAATAACAATAAGGAACACTAAAACTAGAAAAGTTGATTTAAAGTAAAGTATTTTTTTTTAAATCTAATATATTTACGAGGCTTAAGTGCACTTGTGTGACTATGCCAGCCTTGTTGAATGTCTCTTGGGTCAGATTCATCAACCCACCTCTGCCCACTACCAGATTCTCTGGCAGCAAAGGAGTATTTCACAAACCTGTATATTCGTATATACTCCCATGCTGGTCTGGAAGCAAAGGAAAAACATAGAATGTACCAGTTGCTTCTCGTCCCGCGCAAATGGTAAAAGCCCATCGAGGGAATGGGCAAAATTCTTAGGAATCATGTTATAGGCGATGCGGCTAGTAACCCATCACTACTATGATTTCCCTTTCCACCTATACGCCCTTAATCATGCTAAACGTGGCCTTAAGGTTTTGTTACGTTAGGGTCTGTCTACCCCGTAAGGGATAAAGACATGATATATGTATGTATGTATGTATTACTAATACATTCGTACGCGGTATAACCCCTCTTGAGCTGCGCCGCAGTCGGGTGGAATAGGGTTCGTTCTCGCTCGGGGTCCTTCGTCCACGTATAAAGTAGCTTGTGCTTGTCTGTTCCAGCGAATGTTAGGCGGCGACGACAACAAGAAAAAGAAGGTGCTGAGCTCCATCCGGGACAAGAACGCGCGGCGCCGCGACCCGCACTCCAGCGATGACGACGACGAATATATCTTTGAGGTGAATCTGTAGTCTCACACTGTTGTTGTAAGGTGTTGTATAACCATAAAACATGATATATTTGAGGTGAATTTGTGGTCTCACACTGTTGTTGTAAAGTGTTGTATAACGTTATAAAACATGATATCTTTGAGGTGAATTTGTGGTCTCACACTGTTGTTGTAAAGTGTTGTCTAACGTTATAAAACATGATATATTTGAGGTAAATTTGTGGTCTCACACTGTTGTTGTAAAGTGTTGTATAACGTTATAAAACATGATATATTTGAGGTAAATTTGTGGTCTCACACTGTTGTTGTAAAGTGTTGTATAACGTTATAAAACATGATATATTTGAGGTAAATTTGTGGTCTCACACTGTTGTTGTAAAGTATTGTATAACGTTATAAAACGTGATATCTTTGAGGTAAATTTGTGGTCTCACACTGTTGTTGTAAAATGTTGTATAACGTTATAAAACATGATAACATTCACTAGCATTTTATAATGTTTTTTTGCAATTCGTATTGTTCGTGTCGCCACAGTGTATGTGTCTTTTTGTGTTTAGTTTTTTTAACTTTATCTCGATCCCACGGAAAACAGCGTTGTTACGCAACATTATGCTGAGTGGGGCCCATTTTACACCATATCGGTACTATTCTTAAGTATATTGTATTTCTTCATACTATGTATCTGACGTGTATCGAATGTGTGTAAATAAATATCTCTCTCTCTCTCTCTCTCAATTTGCAAGTTTATTAGGTTTGTGGTAAAATATTTTATAACGTTATACAACACTTTATAACAACACGCTATGCCGTTGTTGAGCTCAGGGTGGGGGGCAAACAGCACCCGCGCCGGGCATTGGTGTCAGACAGGGTGAATATTTGTGACTTTTTTTTTAATTGATTTATATTAAATGCTGGGGAGCGTGTGCCATTATTCTGTTTCTGTCCCAGTTCGTAAAGAATGTAGGTCACGGCGGTGCTCACTTACTGTAAGTTGGCTTACTTGTTTGCTTACCTAACTTGTAGTATAAAATAAGACAAATGAATATTGAAATTATTGCTTCCATGTTGGTCTGGGAGTAAAGAAAAAACGTAGAATGTACCAGTTGCTTCTCTTACCGCGCAGATGGTAAGAGCCCATCGAGGGAATGGGCATAGGAATCTTGTTATAGGCGATGTGGCTTGGCTGGCAACGCATCACAATTTCGATTCCCCTTTCCACATATACGCCCACAATCATGCTGAACGTGGCCTTTAAGTCTTGTTACCTTAGGCTCTGTCTACCCCGTAAGGGATAAAGACGTGATATATGTGTGTGTGTGTGTGTGAATATTAATAATAACTGCAGTGTAAGTGTGAAATATAACTATCTATTATTATTTTTCAGGGCGCAAAAGTGACAAGACTGAAGGTAGCCAAAAACGCACTGATGCGGAAGCCGGCGGCCAAAGCCGAACCCGAGGACCTGAGCGACAAGGACAGCGATATGGTGAGTGCTGGGTGCGAGGGAGACTTACAAAATTTTAACAAGTGCACAGTGATGTGGTTCAGCATTGTTACAAAGTTGTTTAAATCACAATTTCCGCCAAACGGCACCTGTCACATCGCGGGTTTACGCGAAGTAGGGGATTGCCGGCCGAGTAGTTATAGATGGCCGAGCGTTAACGATGCCATCTAGAGATACTAGGCCGACAATCCCTGTTCGTGGTCAAGGTTTATATAGTGCTTTTCTCAAACATGCGATGGAATAATTAAAAAAACCTTAAAAAAATAAGTTTAGAGAGTAGAGAAACTAAAATTAAACTGGACAAAACTGCAAAATGCCTATCATGCTAAACGTGGCCTAAAGATCTTTTCTAAAGACCACTTTAGGCTCTGTCTACCCCGTGAGGGGTAAAGACGTGATTTATGTATGTATGCATTTTTTTTAATGGTTGAATACCGATATGCTGACAAAAATATATGTGGGCTGCAATGTTGTTTGAAATTCCATTAAAGATCGCTCGGCCAGGTCGCACCTGAAACACGACTTCGCAGCCTAATATAAGGAACATAACACCAATATGTCTGTAGACTGTAGAAACTAGTAAAATTAAACAATTTAAATTATAGTAAAAATTCAACACGCAGCGCTGACAAGAGCAATGACACGACTCTCTTTTGTTTTAGTTTTCTTTCAGCGCTGCGTGCAATTAACTTTATTTGTGGCCAGTGCCAAAATATAATAGTTTGATAAAAAGGTAGCTGCCTAAACAGGTGCGTCGCTTAAAATGTCATTGCATGTTTGAGAAAAGTCATTTACCTAGGCCTTTGGCATGATTGTGGTCCATTTTAAATAATGTAAATTTAAAATTGAGAAAAATATTACTAACTATACTGAATTATAAACTGTGTACTATGGACACAAGTGCCTCATCTGCTGATTAGATCGTGTGATGCGTTTAAAAAAAATTTAATGGTGCTCTCACACTGCTGTTATAAAGTGTTTTACAACGTTAATATATCATAAAGTGCTTTTACAACTTGCAAGTTCATTACGGTTGTAAAATGTTTTAAAACGTTGTACAACGTTTATAACTCCTGTGTGAGAGTGTGATAAAGAGCTCAATCAACATTTTGGTGTTTTGGTAGACCGATTAGAGTTTCCAGAAACTTCTGTGTGGACATTTAATAGATTGCGGTTTCATATAACACATCAGGCCACTACACCAACTTGACATATGTCGGCGACATGTGACAATTCGAAATGCAAGGCGTATTCAGTATGAAGTCAACTGGGGTAGATTCTGGTCAAGTTTGCAATGTAAACAGAATTGTCACCTGTCACCGACAGTTGTCATTTTTGTGAAATAGGCGCCAGAAATTCACGTCACATTCTATACGTACTGCGTCTCGAAAATAATTTCAGAAAACTTCAGTTGGTGGTTGAATTAGTTTGTCAAACCACCTTGGCCTCTGTACAATCGAATAAATTGATTCCAGACCCACCGTGGAACCCTCTCACAGTAAATGTCATAGTGACTACACGTTGAATTTTAGGTTTAGCCCACGTTTACGGTTTTACCCGTTAGAAATTAGATTTCTAAACGGCACTGAAAATTAGAACAAAGAAAAATCCGTAAAGTTAAGCTATGGCAGGAAATCGAATCCGAATCCTCATAAAAAAAGAAAAATTACATTTTTGCAAATAGGCCGCATTATTCGTGAGCAGCAGTTCGAACCGAAACTGCTGACGTGATCACCATATCAACCCCCCCATGTCATCAAAAATAAGCAAAGCAAAGACCCCCCCGCCCCCCTCAAGCGCTTACGTAATACTTGAACACCCCCACAGTAATCAACGCCAAACTTGACGCCCGTCTTTGCAGGAGTTTAAAAGAGTGCTCTTTATTTGGTTTATCGAAAGTACGCCAGCGCCAAAGAGTTGATTGTGCCAAAATCCGAACAGCTGGCGGTAGGTGCCTGCGGGCCCGAGGAGAGCGAGCCCCCGCCGCTCCGCATTGCCGCTAAAAGTACAAGCAGAGTGTTTACTTGCTCTTTAACCGCCAACGTTTTATAAACATCTGTGCTATAGAACGACCGCTTAATGAGTGCTGCCCCCGCGGGGTGGGAGCTCTGTGCGGGCGGCAGGCGCACTACCCGCCTGCACCGTGAGCTCTCCGCGGTGCAGACGCGCGGGGTGGGACGACCGCGGGGGCTGAGGCGTGCGGGAGGCAGGCGCACTGCCCGCCCGCACCGAGAGAGCCCCCCGCGGGGTGGGAGCTCTGTGCGGGTGGCAGGCGCACTACCCGCCCGCATCGAGAGAGCTCCCCGCGGTCGTCCTACCCCGCGCCCCGCAGTCGCAAGGGCGAGGAGTCATTTAGGCGGTCCGGCTATAACTCGGGGCACCTATACAAAAGTGATGTAGTAAAATATTTTATCAACAAAAAATATATCGATGTTACTGGTAACTGCCAACACCTGAATGTTATCCAATCCATCCATCCATATTCGCTTAAAAAAAACGATAAAAAAATTAAACTTGTATTTATATGATGATTAATAACGAAGTCTTGAGATAATTGACACCAATCGACCTAGTCCCAATCTAAGCAAAGCTTGTAATATGGGACAACGGATAAACATACTTATATAAATAAATTCGTGCTTTACTACAAATATCTGCCCGACCGGGGAACGAACAGGCTATCCGTCCGTATTATATGTTTAAAGCACAAATACTACAATGTACTACTAACTATTGTTTTTCCATATTCATCGGTATTAAAAATTGCCGTCTAGATGAAAATATCCACTTTAAATTACTAGGGTCTTACCATGACGTCTTAATGCGATTCAATTCCGACTCAGTTCAGGCTTTAGCTGTCATTTTTAGTATGGGTCTGACAGCGAGCGAACCTAAACTGAATCTTAATTTAATCGTATTAAAACGTCATTGTTAAAATTGAAAATTAAGTGTGTTTATGTTAATACATATGTCATATTACAATGAGGGTGATCACATTGGCTATAAATATACGAGATAGATTATTAATAACTAGCTGTTGCCCGCGACTTCGTCCGCGCAGAATTATTATAAATATAGCCTATATACTCACAAATACTGTGGCTTTCTATTGGCAAAAGAATTTTCAAAATCAAAAGCGTCACTCGGAATCGAATATATAATTCCCGTTTTTTCCTTATCACGTGGGAATTTCCAAAAATCCTTCCTTAGTGGATGCCTACATTGTATAAGGTATCTATGTGCAAAATTTCAAGTCTCTAAGTCCAGTGGTTTGGGCTGTGCTATCCCGCGGGATCTATGCAATTTTCCGGGATAAAAACTATCCTATGTCCTTTCCCGGGACTCAAACTATCTAATACAATTTAAAGAAAAAATATATAAATATGTAATGTAACATCGACATCTTTTTTATCGATATCAAATCCCTACGTGCCCCGAGTTAGCACATGTGTGACTATAATTAAGACAGGAAACAGTTTACGGCGTATGCTGTAAAATGTGTCCAGAGTTTCAGACAGTTTTGGCGGTTAAAGGGTTCATTGGTTAATAGTGTCATTCGCAGAGTCGTCACTTTAGGTCACTGGCCTTGTTTGGAACGATGAAGTTCCCAGAACGTTTGTTTCATCGAATATTTTGTTTTTAAAAGCGTCGTTTTAGGGAGTTTTTTTTTGTACAAAGAATGACATATGAAATTCGAGCAAATTATATGTCCCCAATGGACGAATGGGACTGCTGTGTTTGTACAATGCAATGAGTTAGATTAGATGTTTTTGACGATTATTTTACTAGACTATTAAATTTTTCTCATGACTGGCAACATTGTCATTTGTCAAACTAAAGTCTGTTCTTTTGTCTCGGCTTCTCGGATTATTTTATATTGACAAGTGCAAATGTTAAGTAGTCAAATAATGATACTAGCTTTAATTGTTTAGTGGTGTACTCGAAACCACCGACAATGTTTGTGGCCTGGATACAAGTGGTTTGGCCATGATATTTTTTAAGAAAAAAATATTATGATTATCATAATTAAGCAAATTTAAAGGATTATTAGTTTATTACACTAACTTTATGGTACATAATATACTATAAATTGTTTTTAAATTATTGTATGTTCCCAAAAATTAAAGTTATTTACAGAGTTTAAAATTAGCATTTACACCTTACAAATATCTGTACTAAATTTAATTTATCGTTAACTATCGATACTGGTGGCCCATTACTATTTTTGAATTGCAAAAAACAGGCAACACCGGTAATGTCATTTTAGTGTCAGAGATAAAAGAATAGACTTTTTTCAACCTAGTTCTAGACGCGAGTATAGTTAATCATTTACCTCATTTAAGTAATAGCTCTGCGTGTGACATTAAATACTAATCGATATTTATTCTCGCACGAACTAATGAAAACTGATAATTGCTTGCTAACTTAGTTAGATTTTCAACTTTTTAAACCACTTTTAGTGAACGCTTTCCAGGCTTGAGCTAACTAACATTCGTTAGTGTTGATTTGTCACTTTGACATTTGCTTATGTAAGACACAGACGACAGAACTATATAGACTGATTGCTTAAACGAGTCCACGCCCGCACGGCACAGGGGCGCGGGGTAGTACAGTCAAGTTCATAAATATATGATCATATCCAAGGCATCAGAAATATATGTACATACTCATACTCATACTCATACTCATTTATTCATAATAATTATAGTTATTACATGTCATTTTTATCATAGAACGGTACATAAATATCTGAACAGATAAAACAACCAGAAGTATTATGAACGATTCTCCTATCATATTCACGTGAGCAAGCCTTCACTAATATGTAAGCAACTGAAAATACAAAATAACTGCACTAACGTATTCCAATTTTATGTGAACAATTAGAAGTTCATAAATATCTGAACAAAACTGCATGAATAAATAAATCATCTAGTTCTCATAGCCTACTTAGCAAAATAAAACGGATGAAGTGCAATAACACGACACGACGTGTTTCTGTATCAGCTAATAAAGTTTTCTTATTCTTATTCTTGCAATCTCTGAATCCGTTAAGGTAGATATTCTGTACATTTTGATGTAGGAATATACATTATTTGAGAAACTCTTGTGTAGATATTTATTTACTTCCACTTGTTTAAATAATTTTGGATAACTAGTACAGATATTTTTTTATTTTCAGTTGCTTACATATTAGTGAAGGCTTGCTCAGATGAATATGATAGGAGAATTGTACATATATTTTGGGTTGTTTTATCACATATTTATGAACTTGACTGTACGGCAAAGGGGACCGAGAGAGGTGCGGGCGGGCAGTGCGCCTGGCGCCCGCACCTCGGCCCCCGCGGTCGTCTCACCCCCTGCGGGCGAGGTCTCATTTAAGTGGTCGGTCTATAATCCGTGAGCTCCTAGAATGCGAGTATGTCTCTGTCTCATTCACTCTTATGTGTTTGATATGATACTCGAATCGGCCGAGTGAGGGAGACAGAGAGACAAACTTATTTTAACATATAAAGTACTTAGTTTACTCTTTATAGAATGTATTTTAAAGTTTCGCCTAAGCACGCCTTAGAGTATTTGTATATTTTTTTACGTCACCCCGGGCCGTAAGTAGCAATTTACCGGTCGCCAGGGGGAGACGTGAAATTGTGTACACACCTCGGTGATAAAGAAAGCCTCGGGTCGCATGTTTATCGCGTTCGCTTTTGGCTCGTGCGACAAGTTGCTGCGATTTGATACATTTATTTCACCACCCTTGGGGGTGTAACGTACTATTTCGCAGTGTGGGAGCGTTTGAAACACTTAAAAAGTGTTAGTGAATTTCATCGTGTTATAACGTTCTACAACATTTTATAACACTTGGTAATTTATAGGTGTTAGTTATCCGAAAAAAAATACAAATGATTTCAATTGAAAGTTTAAAGCGCTAGCTTCTGACCGCGACTTTGTTTGCGTGGAATTTGACTTCATGACTGATGTTGAAAGTATATTCTGCAATAATAATTTACGTTGCTACTCTAGGCAGCTATGACGTGTTTATCGCTATCCTGCGGGAACTATGCAATTTTCCGGGATAAAAACTAGTATATACATACATACATAAATCACGTCTTTATCCCTTACGGGGTAGACAGAGTCTAAGGTAAAAAGACCTAAAGGCTACGTTTAGGATAATTGAGGGCGTATAGGTGGGATAGGGGAATGAAAATAGTGATGGGTAGCATCGCCTATAACATGATTCCTAAGATTTTACCTTTTACCATCTGCGCGGGGAGAGGAGCAACTGGTACATTCTATGTTTTTTCTTTGCTCCCAGGCCAGCATGAAGATCAAAAAAAAAGAGAAATGAATTAGCCTATGTTTTATTTCAATCTAGGATACCAGCTATCTTCGTTTCAAATTTGATCCAAAACCGTCCAGTCGTTTCAGCGTGAAGAAGAGACAAACATACACACTCACTCACATCCTCACAAACTTTCGCATTTATAAAATAGCTAACTAAGATATTATTAACCGTAAATAATTTAAAACCGTTAGAATACCTAATGTTTTGATTCCCAAAGGAAAAAGCTTGGCAAGTTTTGCATGCTAGTTTATTAATACGAATAGCAGATGAGCTTCATAATGTCATACCACCAAATGACTTGTTGTGCAGTCGAGGGCATAAATATCGATACAGCCATCATGTCAGATATATGTGTCACCGACCTTGTTTGTGGCATAACGCTGTATAGATGTTTTTGGCGTCTTGGCTACGTAGTACACACAGCAAAGCTATTCGGTAAACAGGATAGATACGGCGCGAGCGTGCGTAGGTGCTTACCTGATTATATTGCCGTGTGTACATATATTTATGCCCCCGATTGTGCAGTCTGTGACCGTGAGTTTTTGAAATGCTATTCGAGTTTGTCTTGTTGTCTCCGGATTTATGTATCAAACTTACAGAGAAAAGAGATATAGTAGAATTGCGATAAGTCGCTTCCGGTGTCGCCAAACTTTGACATTAACCCCCTTAGGGGGCGTTCAAGTATTACGTAAGCGCTTGAGGGGGGCGGGGGGTCTTTGCTTTGCTTATTTTTGATGACATGGGGGGTGGGGGGGGGGGGTCGATATGGTGATTACGTCAGCAGTTTCGATTCGAACTGCTGCTCACGAATCAATAAAAAACAGAATCCACTAAAAGAAAAATGCATATAGGTACCAATGATTACGTAAGCATGGGAGGGGGGGGGGGGGGGTAAGAGGTTTGCTTACTTTTGCTGACAAGGGGAGGGGGGGGGGGGGTAAGTAATTGTAAAAAATCTGCTTACGTAATACTTGAATGGCCCCTTATTCATAAACGCTCTGTAGGCTTCTGCTAACTTAGCAATCGTTTGTCCTTATCTGCCACTTTGACATTTACCTTTCACAGATAAGGACAAACGATTGCTAAGTTAGCAGAAGACTACAGAGCGTTTATGAATAAAAGGGTAACAGTTTACTCGCACCTTGAAATCTTGACTATTATTGGACGTAGCTTTGCTATTACAAAAATGTAATAAGTTCAGTATCGGTATTATAAATTTGGAACTTTCCACTCACAGAATATTGTTTAAAGTCCATTGTACAGGTATATAAACACCATCTAGCGTGAAGTAGCCAAAAGATAACAGTTTGAAAATGACAGTTGTCTAAATAGTTTTGCCATTGCACAACAGATGTCGTTAAAATAGCTGCGTTGCGAAACGAACTCTGCTGAATCGTATTTAGGTTTACGTGATTGTAAATCTAACTGATGACAGCGGGACACTCGAGAAAGTCGGATTCTGGCAGAATCATTCTGCTACTCGAACCGTCAACTTCAATTTGACGTGCAATTTTCCGCTTATATGCAAATGTTTCTCGTTCACGTACCACTTCTACGTTTCTCTTTCTTTTATGATCAAACCCGTAAGAGTGAGTGAGACGACAAGACTTTCCGAATAGCGTTCTAAAAGTTGACGGAGCCCTTCGGCTACTTTGGAAACCGAAGATTCGAAACCAGTTTAGAAAACATATTTTTTTTTATCGGAAACCTGGTTTCGAATGAACAGTGTTTATTATATGCGAATAAATATTCATTGGTTCATTCATTCGTTGATTTTTAGTCCGAAGAAGACGTAAACACAGTGAAGAGAATGTTTACTACGAAGGCCCGGGCGCCCGAGGGCGGAGGCGGAGCGCCGACGCCTGCGCGACCCTATACTAGCAATATTAAGACAGGTACGTAGTACAGTCAGTCAGTTTAATTTACTTTCCCACAGGGGTAGGCACAGACTACTTTGTCCCGCTTGCTACGATCCTGACATACTTCTATCGCTTCATCCACATTCATCAATCTCTTCATACGTGCTCCTCGGTTTCGGGTACTCCTGACCTGACCTTTTTCCAATACGTCTCCTATTTGGTCTCGGAACGTCTGTCTAGGCCTTCCCCTCCCAACGCAACCATTCACACTCCCCATATAGATCTGTTTAGTTTTTTTTTTTTTTTTTTTTATATGAATAGGAAGGCAAACGAGCAAGTGGGTCACCTGATGGTAAGTGATCACCACTGCCCATAGACACCCGCAACCCCGGAGGGATTGCAGATGCGTTGCTAACCTAGAGGACTAAGATGCAATGCCTCTTGTGCCCTTAATTGCCCCGGCTGTCTTACTCTCCGCACCGGAACACAGCAGTGCAAGCACTGCTACTTAGCGGCAGGATTAGTTAGTCTTCTTTCATTAATTCGCTCTACGTGACCAAACCAACTAAGCATCTATCCTAGTCACTATAATAATATCCTCTTTCACGCCCGCACGTTCCCTTATCACACTATTCCTTATTCTATCTTTCAGTGATACACCTTCCATATTTCTTAACGCTCTCATTTCTACTGCATTTATTCTACTTTCATGCTTCTTTTGCCTAAGATTTTCGCTAGTTTAACTGTCGCATGTACCCACGTAACAGAATATATAAAAATCTAAACGAATTGCAAACGAAGTCGCGGGCAGAAGCTAGTTAAATAAATAAAATTGTCTTCCACCAGAGAAACCTAAACCCCCGCTTAAGCAGTACACCAACAAGTCCAACTCGCTGCTGAAGCCGCAAGAGAAGAAGGAGCCTGAGGAGATCATTAATGAGGAGGAGTTCTTGGAGGACGACGACTTTGATCTGGACGATGTGAGTAAATAAATAAATAAATAAATAAATAAATATCTTGGGACAAATTACACCAATTGACCCAGCCCTAAACTAAGCAAAGCTTGTACTATGGGTACCAGGCAACGGATAAACATACTTATATAATGTAGATAAATACATACTTAAATACATACAACATCCATGACTCGGGCACAAACATTCGTATTCATCATACAACTGTCTGCCCCTACCGGGATTCGAACCCAGGACCTCTAGCTTCATAGTCAGGGTCACTAACCACTAGCGGGTGGTAGGGCCTTGTGCAAGGTCCGTCCGGATCGCTACCACCATCTTACTCGCTAATCCTGCCGCTAAGTAGCAGTGCTTGCACTGCTGTGTTCCGGTGTGGAGAGTAAGACAGCCGGGGCAATTACGGGCACAAGAGGCATTGCATCTTAGTCCTCTAGGTTGGCAACGCATCTGCAATCCCTCCGGGGTTGCGGGTGTCTATGGGCAGTGGTGATCACTTACCATCAGGTGACCCACTTGCTGGTTTGCCTTCCTATACATATAAAAAAAAAAAAAAAAAAGGCTCTCCGGTCGTCTAAAGTAGCACAGACATCATATCATCTCCAGCCTATATACGTTCCACTGCTGGGCACAGACCTCAGAATGAGAGGGTTTGGGCTATAGTTCCCACGCGGGCCCAGTGCGGATTGGGAACTTCACACACACCATTGAATAGCTTCGTTGATTTCACCGAAAAGACCATGGTAAATTTCAAATGTATAACGCACATAAATTGGCATTGTTCATTTTTTTTAGTATGCTCCAATTCGAAAACCATTTCGAGGAAAACCATCAATTATCCGATTTATCTTGTCCGATTTCAAAAATACTTTATGATTGCAGATATTTTTGTAAAAGTACTTTGAACCTTTGTTTGACCGAACGACCGGGTTTTTAGACAGAATCCAGCATCGAATGTTTGCTACAAAAATGAAAAAAAAAAGTTTGGCTACGGCAACTGTCACGTATCACTGTCAAATTTACAAAACCATAGACAAAGCCGTTTTTTTTTATAGCCAGCCGAACGAAGGCGATTGGGATTCGGTCTAAATTCACGAATTATCAAACAGCGAAAAAATATTTATTATTAATTAACAAAGCTACGTAAAAGCATAATATTCAAATAAGTTGCTTGAAATAGTCCATTTTATCAAATAAAGGTGTTAAAAGCACAGCTTAAAAAAAATGAACAATGCCAATTCCGAAAAACTCAGAGGTGCGTGCCCGGGATTCGAACCTGCGGAATTCTGCTTGTATTGAGAGGCCGCAGGTCAAACCACTAGGCTTCCAGCCACGCTAGCACGAGAGCGCACGAAAGTCGCGTCGCGCGCGAGTTGGACTACCCGTCTCTTTCTTGTTGGTACAATAAGAAAAGGACGGGCAATCTAACTCGCGCGCGACGCGACTTGTGCGCTCTCGTGCTAGACGTGCTGGGGCCCGATTTTTGAAATAGACTACAAGCCCATGGAAAAAAAACGTGTGAAATGAACCAGCGTGAATGAAGCTTGGAAGGCTGTTACTATATCATAAAATAACTCTGAGCGCTATGCCGTCATTTCTGAGCGTCAATTCTATAAAAATATTGTCTACAATTGAGTGTACAACCCGCGATTCATTGTATCTTCCTATCAAATTTTATTGGGAACCTTTGGCTTAGACTGACCTTCCACATGTGTCCAGGATATGGGGTCGATGTCCTCTTTGGGGTCTTCGGCGCGTGACGCGCAGCTGATCCGGCGGCCGGAGCGTATGGACGAGGAGCCGCCCAGTGACCCCGACAGCCAGGACGACAGCGATTACGACGTAAGCTAACAACACGACAGCGACTATGACGTAAGCTAACGACACGACAGCGACTACGACGTAAGCTAACGACACGACAGCGACTACGACGTAAGCTAACAACACGACAGCGATTATGACGTAAGCTAACAAACCGACAGCGACTACGACGTAAGCTAACAACACGACGGCGACTACGACGTAAGCTAACAACACGACAGCGACTACGACGTAAGCTAACAACACGACAGCGACTACAACATAAGCTAACGACACGACAGCGACTACGACGTAAGCTAACAACACGACAGCGACTACCACGTAAGCTAACGACGCGACAGCGACTACGACGTAAGCTAACAACACGACAGCGACTACGACGTAAGCTAACGACACGACAGCGACTACGACGTAAGCTAACGACACGACAGCGACTACGACGTAAGCTTACAACAAGACAGCGACAGCGACAGCGACGTAAGCTAACAACACGACTGCGACTACGACGTAAGCTTACGACACGACAGCGACTACGACGTAAGCTAACGACACGACAGCGACTACGACGTAAGCTAACGACACGATAGCGACTACGACGTAAGCTAACAACACGAATGCGACTACGACGTAAGCTAACGACACGACAGCGACTACGACGTAAGCTAACAACACGAATGCGACTACGACGTAAGCTAACGACACGACAGCGACTACGACGTAAGCTAACGACATGACAGCGACTACGACGTAAGCTAACAACACGAATGCGACTACGACGTAAGCCAACAACACGACAGCGACTACGACGTAAGCTAACGACTACGACTACTTTGGCTCGTGCGTCAAGATCCTGCTATCTGAGACATTCTTTATTTCACCACTTCGGTCTTTGCTCCTCTTCCCGCGCAGATGATAAAAGCCCATCGAGGGAATGGGCGAAAGTCTTAGCAATCACGTTATAGGCGATGCGGCTAGCAACCCATCACTATATTGATTTCCCTTTCCACTTATACGCCCTTAATCATGCTAAACGTGGCCTTAATTTTTTGTTACCTTTGGCTCTGTCTACCCCGTAAGGGATAAAGACGTGATATATGTGTAACAGTTTGTAACGTGTGGTAGCACTATAATTTTTGATAATGATGGTGTAATTTTTTTAAATTAATGCTAAAATGTACGTTGTCAGGTGATGCCTTCATCGGATTCCGAGGACATGGACGACTGGTTCACGCTCGATATCCGTGCGGAGAGGGCGGGCGACTACCTGCCCTGGCTTGGTGAGTTACTGCATGATAGTAGGAGCTGTGGCTTGCGAGGCTCACTGGAATCGGGCCATCCGCTTGAGACACGCAGAGACACACAGAGACACGCAGAGACACATAGAGACTCACAGAGACAAACAGAGACACACAGAGACCCACAGATACACACAGAGACGCACACAGAGACAAACAGAGACACACGGAGACACACAGAGACACTCTAAGACACACGCACACAGAGAGAGAGCGAAAGAGAGAGAGACTCACATACACACACACCCCACAGACGCTGAAGTCAAACTGATAACACCTCTCTTTTTGAGAGAGAGAGAGAGAGAGAGAGAGAGAGAGAGAGAGAGAGAGAGAAACATTTATTTACACACATTCGATACACGTTGATATATAATAGGAAGAAATACTTTTGCGTCGGAGGTTAAATAAATACTATTAGTTTCTTGTAGTGCTTCAATCTTTTTTAAAATATACCCTCCAAGGTCTTTTCATCGCGTTATTCTCGAAAACCAATCCTCAAAATATTTAAAAAAAACGCCTCCCACCGGCAGGTCAGAGACAAGACGATAATTTTTTTAACACCTGACGGGCAAGAGGAGTGTTATAAGTTGGATGTCTCTCGAGAGTCTCTTTCTCTCTCTTTATCTCTATCTCTGTCTCTGTCTCTGTCTCTGTACTGTCTGTGGCATCGTAGCTCTCAAAGCTTTTAAATAAAAGCATGTATGAATATATCTTTCCAGGTGACAAAGCGCATAAACTGCTGACGGAGGAGAAGCACCGCGTGAGTGCGCGCCTCGCTGCGCTCGGGCAGAGCGTGACTGCGCTGCGGAGCACCGAGCGCGTCCAGCGCGACCAGATGAAGGTCGCCACCGAAGCCCTGCACGAGCTGGACGCCATGCTAGCCGCCGCCTAACTCATGAGGCCCTGGTACCTCGCGCCCTCACAACTTTAAGATCATGGAAATTAGCTGTGGAAAAAACATGGTTCTAAGTGCTTTTTTTGCAGCATTAACATCACCTGGGAAGCCCTGCACGAGCTGGACGCCATGCTAGCCGCCGCTAAACTCATGATGTCCTGGTACCTTTCCGATTTAAAATTATGGAATTTTAGAGCAGTTCTGAAGCGATAGTTGTCCAAAAAAATATGGTCTGATGCTTCTATATTCTGCGGTAATCACACATTTACATCATCATAGAAGACGAAGGAGAAGCGCTTACCCAGCGCCAGCCAACCAGATGAAGGTCGTCACCGAAGCTCTGCACGAGCTGGACGCCATGCTAGCCGCCGCCTAACTCATGAGGCCCTGGTACCTCGCGCCCTCACAACTTTAAGATCACGGAAATTAGCTGTGGAAAAAAACATGGTTCTAGTGCTTTTTTTGCAGCATTAACATCACCTGGGAAGCCCTGCACGAGCTGGACGCCATGCTAGCCGCCGTTTAACTCATGATGTCCTGGTACCTCTCCGATTTAAAATCATGGAATTTTAGACCAGTTCTGAAGCCATAGTTGTCCAAAAAAAACATGGTCTATACGGTAATAACACATTTACATCATCATAGAAGACGAAGGAGAAGCACCGAGCGCCAGCCAACCAGATGAAGGTCGCCACCGAAGCCCTGCACGAGCTGGACGCCATGCTAGCCCCCGGCTAACTTATGAGGCCCTGGTACCTCGCGCCCTCACAACTTTAAGATCACGGAAATTAGCTGTGGAAAAAAACATGGTTCTAGTGCTTTTTTTGCAGCATTTATTCATCACCTGGGAAGCCTCCAACTCATGATGTCCTAGTACCTCTCCGATTTAAAATCATGGAATTTTAGAGCAGTTCTGAAGCCATAGTTGTCCAAAAAAAAACACGGTCTGATGCTTCTGCGGTAATCACACATTTACATCATCATAGAAGACGAAGAACGAGCGCCAAGGTCGCCACCGAAGCCCTGCACGAGCTGGACGCCATGCTAGCCCCCGGCTAACTTATGAAACCCTGGTATCTTGCGAACAAAAAACTTCAAAAATCACGAAATTTGCTGTAAAACATGGTCGCAGCTCATCATTCTCACCTGGGAAGCCTCCATGAGCTGGACGCCTTGCTAGCCGCCGCCTGACTCATGATGTCCTGGTATCTCTCCGAATTAAAAATCGGAATTTTAGAGCAGTTCTGAAGCCATAGATGTCAAAAAAAACACTGATGCTTCTATATTCTGCGGTAAAGCTCATCATTCTCACCTGGCTAGCCGCCGCCTGACTTATGAGGCCCTGGTACCTCATAACTTCATAGATCACGGAAATGATAATGCAGTGGTGCTTGTAGGGCCTTGAAGATGAATTTTATGCAGCATTTATCTAGTGCAGTGTTTTTCAAACTTTTTCATAATACGACCCCCCCTATAATGAAAAAAAAATCGCGACCCCCCACCCCTTTTTTTAATGTAGATATTTTATTAAGGCTATAAATATTCAATGAATACTATACATTAGACATTTGCATAGTTGGTAACTGTTTTTTTAATGAGGTCATATTCGCGAGTTCTCGCGACCCCCTTGTAGAGGCTGTGTGACCCCTCAGGGGGTCGCGACCCACAGTTTGAAAAACACTGATCTAGTGGAAGCTGGCACGAGCTGGACGCCATGCTTACAATATCCTGGTATCTTGCCGTCTCCAAAATGTGTGCAAAAAAGGAAAAATAACCTCGAATATGCGCAAATAAAACTGAAAAGCGATAGGTACAGTCAGCATCAAGAGTTGATAAACGACAATAGCTCAAAATGTACACACGACTCAATCCCGAAGGTCATAAGGTAGATCTTGAGCTATTCGACTGTTTACCAACTTCCGATGCTGACTGTACTTCCATATGTTGGTTTTATGTATACAATGTGTACTTAGCACAATTTGCTATCACTGCCACGAACGGGTAGGTACAGGTTTTCTCGATTTATGTACAAAAACACCACTTTTAGCATATAAGTTAGTTCTTTAGTTATAAGAAATTTGAGGACTTGCTTATGGTCTAGTTCACAATCATACGTGATTGGTGAATTAAAAAAAAATGCATTTTTTTCTAAGATTTTGGAATTTTTGTATTATTTCTACTCAGAGTTAACAACTATTGGTTCTTACACGAGATAAAATGTGTCTCCAGTAGGCTTACTGTCTAACTCGCTCGCAATCGCCATCGTGTTCATTTTGACAGTTCGTGTATGGGCTGACAATTGGCATCGGAATCAGCTAGCTGTCACATTCATACAAGAACTGTCAAAATGAACACGATGGCGATTGCGAGCGAGTTAGGTAATAAGCCTACTGAAATAACCGAAAATTTCCAATATCTGTGAAAAGTAAATCTAGTATTTTTTTGAATTCCCCATTCATTAATTAAACTTTTTTGACAATAAAATTGTAACTACGATTTGTGCTCTAATTAGTAATTAGTAAGATTGTGCGCTAGACCATTGAGATTATTTCTTTTCTTTTTCTGTGAATTTCTTTCCGGATTTTTATCCTTCATTACATTTAGTCGGAATGACAGAGAGTGATTGATAAAGTACTTCCTTAGATAAAAAATAGCTTCCAATTGCATCCATGCTGGTGTGGGAGTAAATAAAAAACATAGAATGTACCAGTTGCTTCTCTTCCCGCGCAGCTGGTAAAAGCCCATCGAGGGAATGGGCATAGGAATCATGTTATAGGCGATGCATCACTATTTTGATTCCCCTTTCCACATATACGCCCACAATCATGCTAAGCGTGGCCTTTAGGTCTTGTTACCTTAGGCTCTGTCTATCCCGTAAGGGATAAAGACGTGACTTATGTAGGTATGTATAAAAAATAGGTATGATGTGACAACTTAGAGTTGAACAAATATCGTACAAATTGTTCTATTTTTTCAGTCATTTGTTTTCCTTTTTATTTGATAGCTCTTATATGTCATACGTGTTAAAGAGGACGCGAGAGAAATCTGGCTCCAAGGGCGGATCCAGTTTTGGCGCCGGGGGGGGGGGGGGGGGGTGTTTACATAGTCGTGGTCAAGTCAAGAACTTATAATTTACTAGCCTTCCGTCCGCAGCTTCGCCCGCGATAAATTAATTTTCCCGTCGGAAAAGGTATTTTCCCGCGGTAAAAAGTAGCCTATGTCACTCAGTGATAATGTAGCTTTCTAACGGCAAAAGAATTTTTGAAATCGGTCCAGTAGTTTCGGAGCCTATTCAATGCAAACAAACAAACAAACAAACAAATTTTTCCTCTTTATGATATTAGTATAGATATAAAATCATTATGTTCAATTAGTGGTCCACCAAGTCTTGGAACGAGCACAGGGGGGGGGGGGGGTCATGACCCCCATGACCCCCCCTGGATCCGCTCTTGTCTGGCTCGAAAAATCGCTTCGTGATCTTGCGCTGCGTGGCTTACGCACACTTTGACACGTATGCGCGCGTGTTTACCACAAACAAAGCTCGCTCGCCATCGTTAATTGCAGGGAGCGGGTCAGAATACATAAAGTTTAAAATGTATAATGGGTTAAAATACATAATGGTTCAAAATATATAACGCAATTTTCTGTAAAACTATTAGCTAAATGAACTTTTTTGATATCGTAATCTATAGATTGGTTTAGGTTAGGTTAGTTTTGTTTTATAACAATCCTGTTAATTTGTAACTTTCTGAGAAAATCGCATTATATATTACTAGCGACCCGCCCCGGCTTCGCGCGGTATATTATGCATGTATTATACATATAAACCTTCCTCTTGAATCATTATCTATTAAAAAAAACCGCATGAAAATCAGTTGTGTAGTTTTGAAGATATAAGCATACATCGGGACATGAGGACAGAAAAAGCGACTTTATTTTACTATACTATGTAGTGATAAACCATTACGTACCCTTAATTGCAAGGAGCTATACACACACATACACACATAAATGACGTATTTATCCCTTACTGGGACTTGGCCTAAGGTAACAAGACCTACCAAAGGTTTAGCTAGATTGTGGGCGTATGGGTGGAATATGGGATCATAGTGATGGGTTGCTAGTTGCATCGCGTATGACACGATTCCTATGATTTTCGCCCGTTCCCTCGATGGGATTTTACCATCTGCGCGGGAAGAGGAGCAACTGGTAAATTCTGTTTTTTCTTTGCTCCCAGGGAGCGTTCAAGTATTACAATTATTGAAGATTTTTGACCCTCCCTCCCCCCCTTGTAACGCGCCGTAACGTTTTTCTGTACCCCCCCCCCTCTCTAAACGTTACGTAACACTCCAGTGACCATTTTTACCCAAGTGTCAAAATTTATGTTGCGCAAAGTACAAGAAAGTCGCTATAAATATCCTTGTTATAGTTTTAATCGCCTTGGCGGTAATAATATTAAATAACACGAGATGTTTAACCCGCAATACATGCGTAGTTTGTTAACTTGGCAGTTTTAATTCCATATTTTTTTATTTAAAAAAAGAAAACGTTACGTAACGCGTTGTAAGAAAGTAATGTAAAGCATCGTAACGTTTTACGATAAAAATTGCGTTACGTAATACTTGAACGCCCCCCCAGACCAGTGTGGAAGAGTTATTATAACCCAATGTATAGTTGCCAGTTGTTTAGTATTGTGATTTTGAATGCGATGTAAAAATTGTGGAATGAAATTATTTGAGCGAAAAAAAACTGAAATTTTATTTTAATAGTTATTGTTAGAAATGCTAGAATAAGTAGTTTGTTTTGACTGTGGAGTTCAAAATCGTGTAGGCGTTTGTAAATTGTTATTCTGTATGTATTATGTGCGTGAAAAGGTTTGTTGAATAAATTATATTTTTTCTTCAATAACTGATGTTGTTTATTTTAATATGGCTCCATCGATCGATGCGATGATTTCGCCAATGTCAAAGTACAAAAATGTCAGCAACGTTGTACGGTAGAACACGGTCAAAAGACCCCCCTGTCGGGCTCTTAGCCAACGGATCATGATAACCCTCAGAGTCTGCCAGGAAATCATTAACCGATGCCCAGGGTGCACCGGACCAAGCACTGCTCTTCCCCTCGGACGGATCCAAAAGAACCGCAGCTCTTGACCACACGCGGAGGTAACCCGACTCGCACCCAGATTCCGATGTCAATTGTCAATCCATACATGAATTGTCAAAATAACACGATGGCGATTGCGAGTGAGTTGGATAATAAGCCTTTTTTTTTTTTTTTTTTTTTTATGGTGTGGAAAATGCGCCTTATGCATCCGGCCCGGTACGGGGTTACCGAGGGTATCTGGGGCTCTCCCGAGGCGTCAGGCATACCCAGTAAAAAACACACGGATTCCCACATTTGGCACTGTTGCAGGGGGCCGCGGGAGAACTTTCGTGAACCGCGACGTCCCTGCGGGCCCACCCCGGGATGGGGCTACCTCCCTGCGACACCTGTGCAATGCAGGATTGGGAATTCCCGCCCTCCCCCGCAGGTGCCGCGGATTTTTTATAGAGGTTTTCTCCTCACAGTCACTGCAGTAACCCGCGGCCTCGGCATTAGGAACACCAAGGTTACGCGTAGCCACGACAGGCACCCTAAGGCGCCTCCGTCACAAAGGGGTGGTTTTCCAGGACAGAAAATGTCCCTTCAAGCCGCCCCTGTCCTCTCAAAGTCCCGAAGGATTCCTCACAAGAGGGTTGCTCTCCAGGGCTGAAAATGCACTTTCGAGCCACCCCCTCCCACTTTCGTCCTGAAAAGGACGTTTGCGTCCTTAAAAGGACGGTTTTGGTTTCGTCCTAAGAAGGACGTTTTGCCGACATCCCGAAGGATTCGTAATATCCCGAAGGATCCCTCTCTCGCCCTGAAAAGGACGTTTGCGCCCTTAAAAGGACGATTTCGTCATGTCCCGGAGGACCCCGCCGCTCTGAAAAGAACGATTAAGTCTTGAAAAAGACTGTTACCCGCTCGCTCTGAAAAGGACGAATGCGGTTGCGGATGCGCCCTTAAAAGGACGGCTTCGTCATGTCCCGGAGGACCCCGCCGCTCTGAAAAGAACGATTAAGTCTTGAAAAAGACTGTTACCCGCTCGCTCTGAAAAGGACGAATGCGGTTGCGGTTGCGCCCTTAAAAGGACGGTTGGTTCGCCCTTAGAAGGACGGTTGTCAAGTCCCGAAGGATCCCTCTCGTCGTCCTGAAAAGGACGTTTGTGGATAATAAGCCTACATTTAGCAACATTGTGGGCATGTAGGTGGAAAATGGAATCAAAATAGTGATGGGTTGCTAGCCTCATCGCCTATAATATGATTCCTATTATAATCGCCCATCCCTCGATGGGCTTTTACCATCTGCGTGGGTAGAGAAGCAACTGGTACATTCTATGTTTTTTCTTTGCTCCCAGACCAGCATGGAAAACGCACCGTCAACGTCTTTTACGCACTGTTGTGGCCGGAACTTTATACCTTCATTTGAGGTAGATACCACAGTATATATATAATAGACTACAGGCCCATGTCTAAAAAATGTGGGTCATATGAACCACCAGGTGACGTATATAGGACGATGTAAGAGCATAAAATAATAAGATTCAGCACTATGCCGTCACTTGTAAGCTGTCCAACTGGGTGCTGGTGAGAATTCAAAAGTGCAACCCTCCCTGTGAAAAAATCGAGTTGCACTTTTGAATTCTCACCAGCACCCAGTTGGACAGCTTACAAGTGACGGCATAGTGCTGAATCTTATTATTTTATGCTCTTACATCGTCCTATATACGTCACCTAGTGGTTCATATGACCCACATTTTTTGGACATGGGCCTGCAGTCTATAAGCTAAATTTGTTTACTGTGTAGATACGGTGGTAGATAACAAAACGCGACAATCCCGTTGCTAGGTTACAGTTGATTCAATAGTCTGACAGATAGCTTATCACATGTATTTATTATTTGGTGGAACTATCTTTGGATAGAATAAAGCGGAATGGCGAGCGAGACTATGTCTCAGCCCCGCAGGCAGGCGGCGGACACCATGCGGGTCCACGACTACCTATATGGTGAGTACAATACATACATAAAATAACGTCTTATCCCTTTCGGGTAGACAAAGCCTAAGGTAACAAGGCAGGCCACGTTTGGCATGATTGTGGGCTTCTTTTAACCTACAATACGTACGTACCTAAACATTTCAATGTGCGAAATAATAATAATAAATAAAATAATATTTTGCCTTGAAGCAACTAAAAAAGGCACAAAAATGTTATAATGTTATGATAACGCGGTCCAAGAGAAATACAGCGGTCACAAACGCACGCCCACCACCACCGCCCGCCTCATCATCGGACTCGTCAACGTCGCCGCCGTCGTCGGGCGATGAGTTCGCCACCGCGGCCGACACCAGCGGGTCCAGTGGAGAGCGCGGGCCGCCGCCCCCGCCGCCGCGACCACCTGCGCGGCGAGGACGCCCAACGCTGCCGGCACGCTTGGGGCCTACGCAGCCCACGGCTCCCGCTACCGGTGGTACAGTGCGTCGCATGCGATGGACTCGACCGATAAATGAGAACTGCATGCGAGCGTACTTTGGGGCGACAGAGGGAGGAACTAATCTATCTGGGTACTGTGCCCGGATGCTTCCTCTGTTTCAGGCGCTCGAACCAACCATCACCGTGACTGCGCAGCGGCTATCGGATCAAGTGCGTGTCATCCGGCGCAACAACATGTTGGATGACTTGACACTTGATAGACTGCGACTGGAAGTGCTCTCTGCCCGTACGGCTTCCACCTCGGCCTAGGACCCTCCCGCCACATCGCCGGCCCCGGTGCCTGCACTCGACCTGGCACCGGGGGTGACGCGGGCCGGTCCTGGTACCGACGAGGATGGTCATGCGGACCACTCAGTGAGTACCCAGACCGATGAGCAATTGAGGAGGGCTTTGGAGGAGACAATAACGCAGTATCGCTTCACACGCGATTCTAGGCCACGATTACCACGCTTGCCCACGAATAGGCGTAACCTAGCGCTAGTGGGAGCCCTTGACGCTTTGCTAGAACCATACATACGGGCTAGTGAAGATTTAACTGATACACACTCAATCATGTACTGTGGGGCCATCACAGCGTGCCGTGTTGCTCGTATCAAGTTTCCGGACGCTGATCGTGCACCTAGGACCGCTGATGGTGTCCCTACATGGCAACTACGGATTGAGCGGCGTATCGGTTCGTTTCGGACTCTCATCGCAAAGCTGATCTGTTTCAGGGGGGGCAATAACCGCCCCCGAGTCATGCGCTTTGTGAACCAGGCCTTCGCGGGGACTGGTATTAGACCCTGTGATTATATGGCCTGTGTCACGGAGCGCATAGACTTTCTGAAGCAGAAAGTCTATGCGTGGGCAAGCCGTATTCGTCGCTACAGAGAGCGTGTGGACCGATTCCAGCAGAATCGCCTTTTCCAGAGTGACCAAAGGAAGGTATATCGGAAGTGGGAGGGAACCGACCAGTGTGTGTCGGGCGGACAACTGCCGGATACTACTGCTATGACTAACTTCTGGCGTAGTATCTGGTAGTCGCCCGTCGAACACACCGAGGGTGAATGGATGAATATTGTTGAACGTAAGTGTGAGTCTATCGAACCTATGGGCGCTGTTACCATCACCCCTGAGGACGTTAGTTGTGCTATCCATACAGCCCAGAACTGGAAAAGTCCTGGTGCAGATGGATTGCACAACTTCTGGCTGAAGTGGTTTCGATGCTCACATGAACGTTTGGCAATGCAATTCCAGCAAGCCCTCGAGCTCGGCTCCCTACCACCTCTTTTAACAACTGGTATCACCTTCCTGCTCTATAAGTCCGGTAGTACCATGGAAGCGAAATATTACAGACCCATTACGTGTTTACCCACACTGTACAAACTCCTTACATCCATTTTGAGAGCAAAAATTAACGCGCACATCGTTGCAAACAACATTTTGGCCCCCGCTCAAAATGGATGTAAGGTTGGGTCCCGTGGTACTAAAGAGCTCCTCCTCATAGACATGACTATTTGCCAACGAGTCCGGCAGAACAGAGGGACCCTCTCTGCTGCCTGGATTGACTACAAGAAGGCCTATGATTCGGTGCCTCACTCATGGCTGAGGAGGATCTTAGAGCTGTATAAAGTTGATGCAGCTTTAAGATCCTTCTTAAGCGCGTGCATGGGGCAGTGGACCACAGTCCTTCGTCAACCGGGTGGCAGTGATGACCCTCCTGGTCCGCAGGACTTCATAAGGATTGAACGCGGGATCTTCCAGGGTGACAGTCTAAGTCCATTATGGTTCTGCCTAAACTCGTCGCAAAATAAAAGGCCCGTTTTGACAGTTCACGCCTATGAAGTTCTCTATTTTTTACCGATCGAAATGTTCTGAAGGTAATTACATTTTTCATTGATGGGTACCGCCCACTCGGCTAAGTGCTGTGCATAACGATTTTTTCATATTGTCCACAGACTAATAATAATCGGTTAAAGAAAAAAATAAATCGACCAAGATATTTTTTAAGGCCGACTCGCACTTGGCCGGTTTTATTTTTTTAAATACTAGTGTTCATCAATCAATTAATTACTGAATTTCACTGACATTTAGAAATTTGATAAACTTTTTATTATTATTATTATTATTGAATTATAGGCGAGCAGCAGAGTTGCTGATGTGCCTATCTCATAGTCCAAGTTAAAGTTTAAATCAGTCCAGTATAAATATCTAAAAGTTCGCTAGCACTTCACTCATTAAAAAAATTTTTAAAATTTTTGTCGATTTTTTTTGTGAATATTACTGTAACAAAAATATTAAATGAAAGAAAATTGACCTTTTGTAACATTGTATCATTTCAAAATCTACAACATCAGTGTAAGTTAAATTTTCTAAATAGAACTTTAATCCAATGCACTTTACAATATATATTCAAATCGATCAAGTACTCATGCAAACTTGAATCGATTTATCGTGGGTATCGAGTACCGAGTCGTATGGTTACATCACTAGTTACGTCGCAAAGACGAATGTCAAAACGGGCCTTTTATTTTGCGACGAGTTTAGCACTGAATCCGCTTAGTACTTTGCTGGCGGATTCAGGGCTAGGTTGCCGGCTCCGGAGAGGGGGTGAGGTCATTTCTCATCTGCTTTATATGGATGACCTTAAGCTATTTGCACCAAACAACCACAACTTATTGGAGTTATTGAAAACAACAGAAGTTTTCAGTAATGCCATCAAAATGGAGTTTGGTGTAGATAAGTGTGCAGTCATGCATGTGCAGCGGGGGCAAGTTGTAAATTCACCGAACTTACAACTTTCTGAGACAATGTCCCTCAGATCTATCTCCGAAACTGAAACCTACAAATATCTTGGTATGTCACAGTCCTTGGGTATTGAAGGTAGGGACATCAAACAGATGGTGAGGGTGCGTTTCTTTGGGCGCCTGACAAAAGTACTCGATAGTCTTTTGTCAGGAGGCAACAAGGTGCGCGCCTTCAACGCCT
Source organism: Pandemis corylana (assembly GCA_949127965.1). NCBI lineage: Eukaryota > Metazoa > Arthropoda > Insecta > Lepidoptera > Tortricidae > Pandemis > Pandemis corylana. The sequence goes on along the minus strand of OX421875.1, from coordinate 6,988,747 downwards.
GGGTGATGCCCCTGCTCATATACTCCTTTGGCATACTAAGGTGGAATCAGACTGAGCTGAATGCCCTGGATCGAAGGGTTCGTTCATTGCTCACTACGCGTCGCATGCTACACCCTCGCTCGTCTGTTATGAGACTGTACATCCCACGGAAGTGTGGAGGCCGTGGCTTCTTAAATGCCCAGGACCTCCACAACCGTGAGGTGTACAGTCTTAGGGAATATTTCCTGAACAACGAGTGTGGGATGCATCGTGATGTAGTGGCGGTGGACAAATCCTTCACCCCTCTCACCTTGGCAAAAGAGAACTGGCGCAGACCTAAGGTATGGAGCATCGAGGATCGCAAGACTGTATGGGAGAGTAAGGAGCTACACGGGCGGTTCTATAAGGCCCTCATGGGGCCCGATGTAGACCGGCTCGGGTCGGTGAACTGGCTACGCTTCGGGGATCTCTTCGGGGAAACCGAAGGTTTTGTATGTATGTATGTATGTATGTAAACTCTTTATTGCACATAAAATTTAAAAAAAAAAAAAATACAGAAATTCAGACAAAAAAGTACAAAGGCGAACTTATCCCTAAGAAGGGATCTCTTCCAGCTAACCTACAGAAAGGAATAGTTGACAACAAAAAGGCAAGCAGTCATTATGCGCAAATAAGTAGTATTAATACTTAATAAATTAACAACTAAAGTACAATACATTATAAAACCAATACAATATAATAAAATAATATATAAATAACGGAATAAAACGGAATAACGGGTTTTGTCTGTGCAATAGCGGACGAAGTTATCATGACTAATAACTACCGGAGATATATCCTGAAGGACGGTACGGTCGACATTTGTCGGGCATGCCGCCGTCCTGGAGAGTCACTCAGGCATATTATTTCTGGTTGTTCTAGTCTTGCTAACGGCGAGTACTTGCACAGACATAACCTTGTAGCCAGGATTATTCACCAGCAACTTGCTCTTTTATTCGGTCTTGTGGACTTCGAAGTGCCCTACTATAAGTACACACCTGCACCAGTTCTTGAAAATGGTCGTGTCACGCTCTATTGGGATCGATCTATCATCACGGACAGGACTATTGTCGCCAATAAACCTGATATCGTGCTGATAGATCGATCGAAGCGCCAGGCAGTGCTCGTAGACATCACGATCCCCCATGACATGAACCTCGTGAAGGCCGAGAAGGACAAAATCAGCAAGTACCTTGACTTGGCTCACGAGGTTACCGCCATGTGGCCTGTTGATTCCACGATCACTGTCCCGATAGTCGTTTCGGCAAACGGTTTAATAGCGAAGAGCCTTGACCATCACCTTAAAAGGCTCTCGCTAGGTGGTTGGGTCAAGGGCCAGATACAGAAGGCGGTACTCCTGGACACGGCTCGGATAGTCAGGAGGTTCCTTTCTCTGTCGCCCTGACCACCGGTAGCTTATGCCTCGCCTCGCTGCCGGCGGTACCCTAGGTTAGGTTTTTATAATGTTTTTATATTTTGTATTAATATTGTTCTATTACTTTTTATATGAATATTGTAAAAACCTAACTTGAGACAAAAATAAATATACAGAATAAAATAAATAAATAAATATCTTGGGACAAATTACACCAATTGACCCAGCCCCAAACTAAGCAAAGCTTGTACTATGGGTACCAGGCAACGGATAAACATACTTATAATGTAGATAAATACATAATTAAATACATACAACATCCATGACTCGGGCACAAACATTCATATTCATCATACAACTGTCTGCCCCTACCAGGATTCGAACCCGGGACCTCTAGCTTCATAGTCAGGGTCACTAACCACTAGGCTATCCGGTCGTCAAATAATGGACGAAAGTCTTAAAAATCATGTTATGGTATAGGCGATGCGGCTTGCAACCCATCACTATTTTGATTTCCCGTTCCCTTTCCACTTATAGAGAGAGAGAGATATAAAACAAGGAGAAATACAATATACCTAGGTACTAAGGAATAGTACCGATATGGTGTAAAATGGACCCCACTCAGCATAATGTTACTATACGCCCTTAATCATGCTAAACGTGGCCTTAAGGTTTTGTTACCTTAGGCACTGTCTGTCCCGTAAGCGATAAAGACGTGACATATGTATGTATGTATATGTATAAGTAAATAAAAATAAAACAAATAGGTTAATAGCCAATAGTACCCGAAATTGGAACGACTGCCAGCTTAGGTACAGTCGGTGTCCGGTTGACAGGACTGCAAGCTTGTACACCAACTGCATCAGAACTGTAGGCTTATTACCTAACTCGCTCGCAATCGCCATCGTGTTAATTTTGACAGTTCTTGTGTGAATGTGACCAATTTCAAATCAATCGGACCAACCGTTGAAGAGTTCCCTCGTGCGGAGACGATCCTGGCTGGGTCACCAGAACTTCACAACCAGATTATTGTATTGCCATCCGACTTACTCAAGTATGCAAAATTTCAACTCAATCGGTTGAAGATATCTGCTTCAAAATTCCTTCTGAACGGAAGATTCCACTCGGACTAACATACATTACAGTTTGACAACAAAAATAATGCTCCACGATGTACCTGCGCAGTATACCAATTTTAGTAGCGCGGGAAACTCTGGCGCTATTATTGGTCGATCGATTTCGTACCAACAATGGCAAAATCGTGTAAGCGGGACAGAGCTAAGAATGCAAAGCAAGCAATACTCTGCCAGTTGCGCTTACAAAAAAAGTTCAATATAGATTATTTACACGTTTGGCTACCATCGGAAACTGGTCTGCGCTTCTCTGCGCAAACGAATACTGCCGATGCGCATTATATTTGTTGTCAAACTGTACATTGCCCCTTAATAAAAGGGTTGTAAAATGTGGGTAGACCAAGGTGCGTCTACGCAACATTAATATAGCTACCCCGCAATTTCTTCCATCTACCCGTAGTTACAATCATAGAGCAAAAACAAAGAGGAGGTGTGGTAATAAGATTTCCCTATGAAACATCGCGTGACATTTTGCGGGGTGAGGGGTTGTGGAACTCCGCCCACTTTTCAATTTTCCATCCGTCGGTTAGTAGCAAAACCACTCGCCTACCTAGTTCAGCTATCTCACACTAGATGTCAATTAGTGTAAAATTAATGGGACGTACTCAGAACTTTGAGTTTCAAAAAGTTTGTGTAATAAATAAATAAATAAATAAACCATTTTTACTGATTTAGATGTAAAATAATTGACAAATTATTATAACGAAAGAAAGAAAGAAAGAAAGAAAGAAGGCATTTATTCCTTTTTACAACATAACACATTTTCGAACATAATTTTATTTACAAAATTCAATTTCCTGCGAAAATAAAGGCATATTATTCAAATTAGTTGCTTGAAATAGTCCATTTTATCAAATAAAGGTGTTTAAAGCACAGCTTAAAAAAATGAACAATGCAAATTATGTTAATATGGATAAAATGTTTATTTAATATTCTAAGTTGTTTCAATTCATGAACAGTCACGGAGAATAATATGTATACAACTCAGAACTTTGTTACTTCAAAATATTTGCTATTAAAATGTATTGTTATTTCATTACCGACCATAGCCGTGCGTTATTCGGTAAAATTATTTGATTCTAATTACGGCTCTGGATATTTTTGACGTTAAAAATAGTTGTTCTAATTGACGATAGATGGCGGCCTGTTCACAATATATTTATAAAACTACTAAAGTACTGTTTTGGCGACTAAAAAGTATTTAGGACTAAATGTATACTTTAGTTTTCAGTATACACGTACGATTATTACAATATACTAATGCGGAACTTTACGTACTTATATTTTTAATTCACAAAAGTTACGCCATCTAGTGTCGAGAAGTATAATTTATACTTGAAAGCCGAAAATTTTCTAGAACTATTTTAATAATTACGTATAAAATTACTTACAAATTAAATGTGATACCATTCATAGCATCAGAACGTCTGTCTGAATAACTTTGACACGATAAAACACAACACTTCATCCTTTTCTTCTTAAAACCGCGAAAACACGCCGAAAATGCGAGTCTCGATACATGTGCACCTGACGAACGCTGACAACAGACTGACTAAGCCCCGCCCACAATGATGACGTCAGGACCTAGTTGAAAATCACAGTGCACAGTTGCTTAGGCCAGCTCCTCTTTGTTTTTGCTCTGTGGGTACAATGCTAACTTTACATACATACACACATACACCAATCACGTCTTTATCCAGTGGCGTAACTATAACGTCTGGGGCCCGCGGCAAATTCGTCAGATGGGGCTCCTTCCTCAATATAAAGAAGTGCATCAGCGTCCCTTTTGTGCTCTAAACCAAGCCAGTTCGGGGCCCCCTAGAGCTAAGGGCCTCTGGCATTTTGCCACCCCTGCCACCCTATAGTTAGCCACTGTCTTTATCCCTTACGGGGTATACAGAGCCTAAGGTAACCAGGTAGGTACCTACAGGCCACATTTAGCAAGATTGTGGGCGTATAGGTGGAAAATGGAATCAAAATACTGATGGGTTGCTAGCCTCATCGCCTATAACAAGATTCCTATGATTTTTGCCCATTCCCTCGATGGGCTTTTACCATCTGCGCGGATAGAGAAGCAACTGGTATATTCCATGTTTTGTCTTCGCTCCCAGACCAGCATGGAAGAAGTTCTTTGCCATGTTTGGTAAAAATCGGTTCAGCAGCTTGAAGAGTAGGTATGCTCTTTTTCTAAATAATGTAAGGCATTTCTGCCATGTTAGGTACTAATTGTTTTTATTTTACTTAAGTATGATTACTAGATTAATGCGTTTTTACTTTTTTAATTTAATATAGTATATTTAGTGTTACATTAAGTTTAGGATAATTTTAGTTTTTGATGTAAAATTTATGCGTTCTGTTATTACAGATTCGAGCTACATCGTGTCGGGCGCGCGCGACTACGCGCGGACGGCTTTCAAAGCTGCCATGGCGTCTGCGCAAGTTGTGAGTACGATTTTTACAAATAGTATACATAATTATGTCTTTATCCCTCACGGAGTACACAGAGCCTATGGTAACAGGACCTGAAGATCATGTTTAGCATTTTTACAAGCTTTTTAAATTTGTACACCTTCTGTAAATCTGTTAGTAAATTTTGGGCACTTCAATTGTGTTTGTCCCTAAATCTTATGCACTTTAACTTAATTCTCTTTAAATTTCGGGCACTTCAACTTAATTCTTCCTAAATCTAGGGCACTTCCACTGTGTTTCTCCCTAAATTTGGGCACTCCAACTGTGTTTCTCCTTATAAATCTCTGGCACTTCAACTGTGTTTCTCCCTAAATCTTGGACACTTCAACTGTGTTTGTCCCTAAATCTTTGGCACTTCAACTATAACCCCCTACATTTTGGATTCACGTTGTGCATTAGGTACTGTAAAATTGAATGTGTTATATATATACCTAACTAGCTGACCCGGCGAACTTCGTACCGTCTAACAGTCGATTCTTATTTATTTATTTTTATTAAATTTTTCTCTCCGTAAGATAAGAACCATCCTCGTACTTTAAGGAATATACTAAAAAAAGAATTAGCGAAATCGGTTCAGCTGCTCTCGAGATTTGCGCTTAGCAACATATTCAGCGATTCATTTTTAATTATATTATGGATAAAAAGTTATACATACATACATACTCGAAGTTGATGATGAAATGAGACTGATCCGTTTCTTTTGCAATATTTAGAGTTATTTTAATATGTGTGTGTTTTCCTACAGAGCCTGCAGCCGGTGTATAAGACGATGTTTTCCGAGTTAAGGATGTTCCCGAGAATGCAAGTTGGTGAGAAAAGTTCACGGCGTTTTAAAATTAGTCTGGAGTATTTCAGCAGGCAACAATAAAATACACAATACATACATATACATACACAAATCACGTCTTTATCCCTTACGGGGTAGACAGAGCCTAAGGTGACAAGACCACGTTTAGCAAGATTGTGGGCGTATAGATGGAAAAGGAATCAAAATAGTGATGGGTTGCTAGCCTCATCGCCTATAACATGATTCCTATGTCGCTTATTCTCTCGGTGGGCTGTTACCATCTGCGCGGGAAGAGATGCAACTGGTACATTCTATGTTTTTTCTTTGCTCCCAGACCAGCGTGGAAGCAGTACAAACAATAAAAAGCTACCCACATTCTTGGTAACTTTTTGCCAAATGGGGGCTGTCGCGTGTGAATTGCCACTAGAGGCGCTAGTGTCGCGTGAGATCAAATAACATTCACTTGTCACTGGTTTTGGCGTGCTTCGTGACTTTTGCCCGCGACTTCGTCTGCGTAGCGTTATACATATAAACATTCCACTTTCCATTAAAAAAACCGCATCAAAATCCGTTGCGTAGTTTTTAATATCTAAGCATACCCACACAGGGACAGACAGACAGACAGCGGAAAGCGACTGTTTTATACTGTGTAATAAAAGTAAGTAAAGTAAAAATGGCTTATTGACAAACAAAGATATACAGAATTGTTACCATTGTCATCAATATTGTCAGTGATGTAGTGATAAACCAACTGGTGTAGATTCTCATCGAATTTGTGATTTAAACAGAATTGTCACTTGTAAGTAAGTAAGTAAGTAAATGCTTTATTGTACAAATATAGAGAAGTAGAGACAAATCACAAAAAAAGACCTTAAATATATGCACAAAGGCGAACTTATCCCTATAAGGGATCTCTACCAGTTAACCTTTGAGTAAATGAGAGGAGCATTAAGCGAGAGACCGACAAAGAGTGAGTTTAAAATATCCATATAGTGAAAGCCACAATAGAGCGTAGGTACATCTCAAAATACAACAAACAATTCAAAAATAGACTACTAAACATCATTAAACACGTGCATACATACACACTATATACAATATGAGTACACACATACAATATTTAAGGAGATGGTGCGAGCCACATCTTCTTCAAGCCCTCCTTGAATGACGCCACAGAACTTGTCTTGTTGACCTCTCATTGACCATTGTCGCGTTGGTGATTTAGTGGCCAAGTTTTTTTGTTCATTTGTATTGTATCTGTCCAGTGTACTACCCGAACTGCCGGCTGCCGGAGCACATGGACCGCTCGTATGTTGCTTACACGCAGCGGCTGGAGAGGTCGCGGCTGCTGCCCTCGCCGCAGACTGCCGGCAAGGACCAGTACAAGTTCACTGCCAGGTGACCACATCCGCCGTACACATTGACGTACAATAAACAACTAGACTCCCACAATCACGCTCAAAAACTGTCCGAAGCAAAAGTCTGAACGACGCGTCTATTGTTCAGAGTTTTGGTTCAGTTGTGTTTCGACCACGCTTTGATAACAATGTACATGTCTCTTTCGCACCGTAATCTTACTATTGAGAACAAAAGAGACAGGCAGGTTTCCAGCGCGTGGCGTCGTGTCATTACTTCTCACGATCCTACGCCATTGATATTAAACATTACTGCCACGAAATAAGGTGTCAATTTGAACAAATATGTTAATGTTATCTGTCTAAGTCGATGTGTTGACACACACAACACATAGACAAAGCAACTCGGACGTTTCTTGAGGAACCTTTGTTAGCGACTGAGAGTCTAGTTGTTTATTGTAAGTCAATGGCCGTACACAAGAAATACGAAGAAACAGGCACGCGTGAAAGAATCTTCTAAGTGTCTACACACACAAGAATCAAGCTTGCTTCATGACCCAAACTTCTCGCACATCATGAGACACACATGATTGCAACAAGTGACAAACCTCGTTTCACGCATGAAACACATAACTCAAACGCGTCTTACACACGTCTCATAAATGAAACATGACTCAACCTCGTATCACACATGGAATGGTGTTCACTGCCCGAACTGCCGGCTGCCGGAGCACATGGACCGCTCGTATGTTGCTTACACGCAGCGGCTGGAGAGGTCGCGGCTGCTGCCCTCGCCGCAGACTGCCGGCAAGGACCAGTACAAGTTCACTGCCAGGTGACAACCGCGGTAGACAAGAAAGACGATGAAACAGGCACGCGTGAAAGAATCTACTAAGTGTCTACACACACAAGTATCAAGCTTGCTTCATGACCCAAACTTCTCGCACACATAAAGAAAGAAAGAAAGAAAAAATATTTATTACCACTAACAACCATAAAAAAAAACCGGTCAAGTGCGAGTCGGACTCGCGCACCGAGGGTTCCGTATCATTATCTATAAATATATAAAACCAGTGTAAGCAGAGCCCTGTTCCAAAGCAAAATGTACGCAGTGTGGGGTTACTTTATATTGGTCACTGCTATATACAGACATACATACACATTTACGGTTTTCGCAATTATTCTTTAATCTGTGCTATAAGACCTACCTTCATACCAAATTTCAAGATTCTGCGTTCACGGGAACTACCTTGTAGGTTTTGATTCCCTTGAGAGTTGAAAATTTGCGGAAATTTGCGGCATAAACGGCTGTATCTTTTGATTGCGTTGGCTTAGAAGTTTGATTTTTTCACAGCTTCAAGGGACAGTAGACTTGAGTAATTGATATAAATTTCAGCTTCATACCTCCACGCGTTACTGAGAAAAAGGGAACGAGCGACGCTTCATCGCTGTTTTTCAGCCGGAACACATACTGCTCGCTCCAACAGTTGGGCCCATACACCAAAAAAAATAAAAATAAATAGGCTCACTCACAAAATACATTTTACATAATAACAAATTTGGTACATTTCCATTTAAACAATGACAATAACAATGTAGGCATTACAAATACTTAATTAATTATGATTACATTGCACTAAGTTCCAGGCACGCTTCTGATTAATTATACATACTAATTTGCTCGTTCAATATACACATTCACATGAGACACTACATGACAGAAATATGTTACAAACATGGAACGTGCGTCACACACACAAGACCCAAACTTGCTTCACTCATGAAACACACATGAGACAATGATTGAAACAAGTGACAAACCTCGTTTCACACATGAAACACACAACTCAAACGCGTCTCAAATACGTCTCATAATAATATATATGAAACATGACTCAACCTCGTATCGCACATGGAATGGTGTTCACTACTAATTGGACTAATTGGACGTAATTTTGCCTAATTTTGATGTAACATTCCCCCAGGCCTAAGGTGCTGCTGGATGTGCCGAGCGTGACGCCGGACCTGCGGACGCCGACGCCGGCGCCGGCGACGCCCGAGCCCGCATTGCTGCGCAACCGCGCGACGCAGAGCAGATACAGGTAGGGTAGGTAATGAATGCGAGGAGTAAACCTCTATAAAAATCAACAGAGCGGCGTGATCTCGGTCATGTCGGTCGTCACGTAAACCCGGCCCGTGGGCGCTAGGAACGTGGGCCGCTGCGGGGGCTGCGAGGAGTTAACCTCTTTAAAAATAACAAACGGTCACCGGCGGGGGAGGGCGGGGAATCCGGAACCCGCATTCAACGGTGCCGTTGCCACCTGCCCCATCCCGAGGCGGCCAGTGGACGTTGCGGTGGTCACCGTAGTGCGCCCGCAACGCCCGCAGTTCAAGGCCTGGAGGGAACGTGTGTGTTTTTAGACGGTAGGCCTCTCCCCTCCTTCCATAGGGAAGGCAGCGGCGAGTTGGAGAGCCCGTCATACCTCCGTTCGTGCTGCCCCGAGCGCGGAGATGCAAAAGGCGCATTTTCCACACGTTAAAAAAAAAAGGGTAGGTAATGAATGACCTCCCAAACCTGCATTGCACAGGTGCCGCGAAGAGGGCACCCCATCCCGGGTTGGTCGTGGGGCGTCGCGGTGACACCAAGTGCTCCCGTAACGCCTCACATACGACTGAATAGGGAATCCGTGTGGTTTTTAGTGGGCATGCCTGCCGTCGCGGAAGAGCCCCACATACCCCCGGTAAACCCGTACCGGGCGGATGTAAGGCGCATTTTCCACACCATAAAAAAAGGGTAGGTAATGAAGAGAAAAATCCGGAAAGAAAATGTTAGAAAAAAGATAGGAAATACAAATCCATGGTTTTTAGTTCACAGTTTTACTAATTACGGGGAAAACAAGTGATGTACCTAATTAGGATTTTAGAGCAGAAATCATAAAGTTGCAACTTTAATGTCAAAAAAATTTAATTAACAAACGAGGAATAACAACAATAACAATACCTAACTCTTTATTTGAACCACATATAACAATCAAAACAGAAAAAGTAAGTAGTTAAGTAAGTAAGTAAATGCTTTATTGTACAAATATAAAGAAACAGAGACAAATCACAAAAAATACCTTAAATATACCTATGCACAAAGGCAAACTAATCTAAGGGATCTCTACCTTTGAGTAAAAAAAGTATCCAGAATAAAAAAAAATGTTTTTTTTTTCTCAAATTTTGGAAATTCTCGTTTATTTCTGTTCAGGATTAAGAACACTATTGTTTCTTCACGAAAAAGGTACCTACATAGTAAAAACTGTCGGTTTTTGTTACCTTCTTTACGTACATTTATGCAAAATAGGTAACCAAACTTTTTACCATAATCCCCACGCTTGGCAGGCGGCTTGAGGATCGCAGTATAGCTGGTAATGTACCCAGAAGACGGTGCTGCCCGTCTTCTGGATTTCCATTGGTCGCCTCCTGGGACACCCAACGGGATGAGATGAGGGGTACTATTCTATTCCGGACGCCCCACGGAAAAGTTCTCGAGTGGCGACCACGAACCGGAAGACGCTGTTGGCAGACGCTGTTGGTGGACCGATGAAATCGTTAAAGTTGCGGGAAACCGGTGGTTTCATGGCGACTTGTCGTACATTATGGTGCGCTAAGGGGGTGGCCTTTGTTCAACAGTGGACTTCTTCAGGCTGGTGAATCAAACTGACCTGGAGACACATTTTTCCTCCCGTGCCCAGCAGTGGGACGTAGGCTGGAGATGATGATGATGATGATGATGATGATGATGACTATTGTCTTTGTTCAAAGGGGGCGTTCAAGTATTACATAAGCGCTTGAGGAGGGCGGGGTCTTTGCTTTGCTTATTTTTGATGACATGGTGGGTGGGGGGGGTCGATATGGTAATTACGTCAGCAGTTTCGATTCGAACTGCTGCTCACGAATCAATAAAAATAGAACCCATTTATAGAAAAATGCATACAGGTACCAATGATTACGTAAGCAGGGGGGGGGGGGGGGTAAGAGTTTTGCTAACAAGGGGAAGGGGTGTAAATAATTGTAAAAAATTTGCTTACGTAATACTTGAATGGCCCCAAACTATAGATTGTCTATCTAAACACTATCGATAAATGAATATAGATCGGTAAGACTAATCGAATCTGTGTCTTGACTTCAGGGAGTCCTCAGCGCAGACGATACCCTGGCAGCCAGATGGGCAGCCAGCTGACGGCTGTGAGGAGAGGCCTGAGGTCCTCTACCTTGACAAGTTGGTGTGGGGTGAGTGTGGCAATGTAGTATGTATCAGAGTTGGGCAAAAATTATCTATTTACGAAAAACCGGGAAGATAACTAAAATCATCTTTTATTTGAAGTACCTAACTAAATAATCCGTCATTTGTTATTTTGAATTTATCTAGATCAGTTTCATTTTTATCTGGATAAATTAGTTGGGATTTTAAGTAAAAGATGAATGTCAGTGTGACGGTTTGACCCGACGTGACATTCTGTATACTTTTGTTATTATAAGCTTACTTCAATAACAAACGAGGTCGGTTATATAGATAATAAATTATCTAGATAACGCCCAACTGGTATGTATGTATATAATTGTATAACTCTTTATTGTACATAAAACACAAGAAAAATATGAATACAGGACAACACACATGCACAAAGGCGAACTTATCCTTACAGGATTATAACAGATTTTTTCTAATGTCCAGGACCAGGGAAACCGTATCGGCTCGGAGACTTGCCTGCCGATTTCCACACCACTGAGATCATTAACAAGTAAGTGGTAGCCATTCCATAGGTACACAATAACCTAGGTAATTCCATAGAAGAAAGACAAACCTAGATGTGGCATGTGAACGAGAGACGCTTGCTGCCTTTATGCGGAAAATTGGGGTACCTCCCTGTTATGTGGGTAGTTGTAAGCAGGGTTGTTACGGATGCAAAAATGTAGACATCCGCGGATGCAGATGCGGATGCGGATTATTAGAAGTTCACATCCGCGGATGCGGATTTGATGCGGATGCGGATGTGATGCGGATGCGGATGCGGATTTTGGGATTTTAAAAGGATAATTATTTAAATTTTAAATGCATAATAATACTTATTAGTGCATAATAGTATTTATGTAAACAAACGCGAAGCACGTGCCACTCTGGCTCCGCCCACTTTCTTAACATGTAGTTACTTGTCGAGTCTTGTTGATGTGAATCTGCATCCGTAAAAACTCCGCATTCATTGATGCGGATGTGAATGCGGATGCAGATGTTTGAATTAATGCGAATATTCCGCATTTACGGATGCGTATGCGCATATTCGTAACAACCCTGGTTGTAAGTACTAAGGCGGCTGCGCCCCGCGTCCAGTTAGTCGGATCGTACGTGTCAATAAGAGTGGTTGTGTTCCTTATTTGTCTCTCCAGTGACTCCCTCAAGATTCCATGGACGAACATACTTCTACGTTACAAGTTAATATAAAGATTTTAATAGTATAGTTGAATTATCGAGAAGATGGAATTGCATTTGTAGTGGTTGTACCGTTTGCAACAAAAGGAGAATAATTTTCTCTTAACTTAATAAAATGACATACCCAAGAAGTGGAATAAGTAGTAGTCCTCTGTTTTTTTCTTTTATTCGCTATCATGTTCTTCATCTGAGCTGTCACAAGTATTGATAATAAAATTGTCTGTGATTTTTTTTTTAATATAGAATTTATTCGTAGTCGTACGGGCGGACACAATAATTAATTGAGAATACAATCAAATCAGACGTAAAAATATACGCACAACGTAAATAATATTGACAATTTCACACTGACATTATTTTTGTTTTTAGTTCTTCGATATATATATAACAACCTCTTTGTATGCTGATAGTACAAGAAAATAGAAAATTCAAATATAGAATGCCTGTAAACAAACAATACTACTACATATGCAATTCCACGCTCTCGATGATTCAACTATAATAAAGCTTGTAATTGTAATAAAAAATATATAATTTACAGATTGCGTCATGCAAGAAAATGGACGGAACTGATAGAGAAGGGAGAGTTTCCGCGCTGGCTCAAGAAGAGAGACGAGATCATCAGTGACGTGGAAACCAAAGACTGGATCTTCAGGGAGGCGGTACGGACCTCAGATATACCTACCGCAGATTACGCAAATAAATCAACCCATTTCCACAATTATTCTAAACGTAGCCTTTAGATCTTGGTACCTTAGGGTCTGTCTGCCTCGTAAGGGATAAAAACGTGATTTATATATGCATGTATGCATGGTTTATGTTTAATTACCATCAGATGAACCGCTTACCATCCTATCATATTAAAGAAACCTTCGTAATATAATAACGTTACAATCTTGAGCTATTTTACTTTCATCCAAATTGCAAATCCACCTGACTTTGTTATTATACCAGGAAATCGATGAGCTGCAAGACATTCGTCTGGAACTGCTCCACAAGATGCAGGCGCAGATACGCACCAAGCAGCAGAACCGGACCAGCAAGAAGCTGGCCAAGCTCTGGGCGGCCAAGAAGGACCAAATGGAGAGCAAGATCAGCCACATACGCAGGACTAGGGACAGAGGTAACCGCGGCACGTGAAGTTGGAGTGGTATGATTTGTTTTCGTCAGCCAAAAGACGTCCACTGCTGAACAGAGGCCTACCCCAAAGAGCGCCATAAAGACGTTTCTTGCACTAGCTAGATTGTGACAGCATTTTGTGTTGCCGCTGGTCAATTGTCAAGTACGAGTATTAGGAGAGATTTTAGGAGAGAGTTCCTTTCAGAACTTCGCAAGCTACAAGCTCTGCATGACGGTGGCGGGCGCGTGGGGCTCGTGCAGCGCATGCGCGCGGCCCGCGGCGCCGGCTCGGTCACGCAGGCGGCTTGCGACCCCACTTCGGACCTCAACGCGCCGCTCGCGCGCCACGGTTACCAGGCTCGCAGGAGGCACACCGAGATATACTACGACCCTTCGTTGCTTGGTAAGAATGGCTGGCAAAGATACTTTTGGGTTGGTTCAGGGCAGTTTTTAAGCTCGCAGTGTAGGTACAAACCCTTCGTTGCTTGGTAAGAATAGCTGGCAAAGACACTCTTGGGTAGGGAAGCTACCAGGCTCGTAGTAGGCACATGGAGATAAACTAACGCTTCGTTGCTTGGTTGATAACTGGAAATACTCTTGGGTAGGTTCAAGAAAGCTACCAGGCTCACAGTAGGCACACGTAGATTTACTAACGATCCTTCGTTGCTTGGTAAGAATAGCTGGCAAAGACACTCTTGGGTAGGGAAGCTACCAGGCTCGTAGTAGGCACATGGAGATAAAGTAACCCTTCGTTGCTTGGTTGATAACTGGAATAGATACTCTTGGGTAGGTTCAAGGAAGCTACCAGGCTCACAGTAGGCACACGTAGATTTAGTAACGATCCTTCGTTGCTTGGTAAGAATAGCTGGCAAAGACACTCTTGGGTAGGGAAGCTACCAGGCTCGCAGTAGGCACACGGAGATACACTAACTAGGTAAGAAAGGGCTGGCAAGGAGACACCGCTTTAGACAAGCTTTTTAGCTCTTGGGTGAGTTCAGGGGAGCTTGTGCCACAAGCCACGGCTAGTAGGTATCAGGATCGTAGGAGGCACACGGAGATATAATATGATCCTTCATAGCTTGGTCAGCTTTAGAGAGTCTGTTAGATCCCTTCAGGTGTCGCTCAAGTAGATACCAGGATTGCAGGAGGATACATACTTACGACCTTTGTTGCTTTGTAAGACAGAACCGCTTTAGATTTTCTAGGGTGGTTCAAGGAAGCTTGCGATCCTTTAGGTTTAGCTACTATGTAGGCTCGCAGGAGAGATATACTACGACCATTCGTTGTTTGGTAAGAACAACACTTCTTGCTGCAACATTCCCTGAGCGGTACAATTTAGGGATCTTTAAAAAGCGAGCCTTCCTGTTCCTCAAAGGGTCGGCAACGCACTTGTGATTCCCCAGGTCTTGCAGGTGTCCCTGGGTGACGGTGATTGCTTTCCATCAGGTGACCCGTCTGCTCGTTTGCCCCCTCTTACATATTAAAAAAAAACAGGTTTACTCTCTTGGATGAGTTCAGGAGAGCCATAGGACAATTTGGTCCACTTTCAATATGCCTTCTGTGGTCTTTATTGCATCTGGACATTATGACCTCCTAAAAAATCGTATGCTGACCCTTTCTCCCCCAGTTAATAGAAATCAATCTATTCAGAGATCCTTCAAAACTTTTTAACTCCTTCAGAGTTCTCCCGAGGTAATAGGCTCTCATAAAAATATGAGTGATGATTATGAACGATCAATTTTCAGCACTCGAAGACCACGAGAAGATAGCCGAGCCGCCGGCGTGGCTGGAGAAATGCGGGCAGGACCTCCGCAAGTCCTGCTCGGGGCATCATCTGCCGCGCGACCCTATGCAACTCTGCGAGAGGGAGACCAAGTGGAGCGAGAATTTTCTGGAGACTCTACATAATGATCTTAAGAGTGAGAAATCAGTATCTAAAGCATTATAACCAAAGCTGTGCTACTTAGTGGTTTGTTCTATGGCCTTTCAAGTCTTAAACTTTTTGGAACTTTTGTGGGAGATAACATTTTAAATTCGCCTACGTACATGGATGGCTTTGTGTACGGTGTACGTAGTTCCCGAATCCCAATGGGCACTGGGCTCGCGTGTGAATCATAGCCCAGGCCCTCGCATTCTGACAATGCCTGTGTCCAGTATTGGGACTTGGAGGTAGGAGATAATAATTTGTCTCAAACAAAAAACATTAGCCATTTCAAACTGTTGGTAAAGAGTTAGTTAGTTTCACCACTCGCAGTTAAGACCCTGATATTTAAAGTGTCGGTTATATATGATGTGGTCTCTTTCTGTTTCGTAGTAAGAAATAAAGAAGGAATCATAAATAACTGACACTTGAGATAACAGCTACACATTATGCTGGCTGCATTCCAGAGTGGAGATCACTTCAAGCTGAGTATACAATTATTTTACTCAACCTTTTGCCTTCCTTGCTGGTCTGGGAGCAATGAAAAAACATAGAATGTACCAGTTGCTTCTCTTCCCGCGCAGGTGGTGAAAGCCCATTGAGGAAATCGGCGAAAATCGTAGGAGTCATGTTATAGGCGATGCGGCTAGTAATTGATGACTATTTTGATTCC
The DNA here is from genome assembly GCA_949127965.1 of Pandemis corylana. Lineage (NCBI taxonomy): Eukaryota > Metazoa > Arthropoda > Insecta > Lepidoptera > Tortricidae > Pandemis > Pandemis corylana. Next base: position 6,972,424 of record OX421875.1, on the reverse strand, counting down.
CCTTTCCAACTATTCCAGAGGCCCGTCTTGGGGCGGCATCATCGGCGGCTGGTCCTCTCCACGTGCTGAAGCCACGTCGGCTGGTCACCACGCCGCGTCCCGCCACGCCCGAAGTGGACGTGGTTCAGGACGACGACGAGGCGTGCCATCAGGCGGCGCTGACGCTGCAGCGGATCTTGCGGGGCAGGGCGGTGCAGACGTTGGTATGTCCTCGAGGCTTATGCCAGCCTGGTACTCATAGCTGTTTGTTTGAGGAGACTTGTCGCTACATCCGCTTAATTCGGTGAGAGCTTCTTAGCTTCATGTTGGAGGCCATTATTCACCAATGCGACAAGGGGACAAGTGACAATTCTGTTTACATTAAAAACGACGAGAATCTACGCTGGTTGGCTTCATCTATACCAGAGGTTCCCAAACTCTTTTGTTCCATAGACCACTTTCAAAATTTTGCTGGATCCGGTGGACCCCCTGCAGCTACATTACTACCAATTTCTAAATCTCAAAAAAGTGAAGATTAGCTCTATCTATGGAAACTTGCGTTGTTGCTGAGTTTCAACGATAAATTAACAGTTTTCAAAAAAATAGGTTAGAATTGATTGCTTGATAGGGTTAATTATTTGAAAATGAAGTTGACTAAACAAATTTTCAATTAAATTTTAGTTCTTCACTATCGACCAAATTAATTTTCATGCACCCCCGCTTAAGATTGTGGACCCCCATTTTTGGTCACGCCCAACGTAGACCCCCGTCGAGTCTTCCGTGGACCCCTGGGGGTCCACCTGGACCGCTTTGGGAATCACTGATCTGTACACATAAATAAATCAGTAGAGTTCGTGTCTGTACATTAAATAAATTCATAAAAAATAGAGTAATAAAACACAAAAAAGTAGATTTTATAATTTTTGTCTGTCAGTAGGTGTGTTCATTTACCTATGTCTGTGTTCGCTAATCTCCAAAACTGTTGGACCGATTTAAGTGAAACCTTACGTCCCCGGTCAATATTTTAGATGATGTTGTGAGGATGCCTAGCTGGGTCAGGCTCAGGCGGGCTGTCGATCCGCTGTGGCGATCAATCAGCCCAAAATATTTTTAATCCCGGAAAATTAAAGAGTTCCCGTGTGATAGTTAAAAAACTATAATAACTTATGCAGCACAACAACTTAAGCATGTCATTAAGTAAAATTTTAGGAATCATGTTATAGGCGATGCGGATAGCAACCCATCACTATTTTGATTCCCCTTTCCACCTATACGCCCACAATCACGCTAAACGTGGCCTTTAGGTCTTGTTGCCTTAGGCTCTGTCTACCCCGTAAGGGAAAAAGACGTGATTTATGTATGTTGTACAGTCAGCGTTACATAATTTGAAGCATCCAAGTCAGCCAAATAGTATGGTGTGTCAAACTTTTTGGTCAATTTGGATGTTTCATACTTATATGAAGCTGACTGTACATCTACCATCGTTGCAGCTGTAATGTTGAGATACTAGGTGGCGCTAGAGTACCTTATCTTTTTAAATGCAGATGTACGAAGGCCGCACCCGCGCTGCCGAGCTGACCGAGGAGCTGAAGACCACGCACGGGCTGCAGAAGGAGGACAAGATCCGCATCGCGAAGGAGGAGGCGCGCGCGAGGGACTACCATGTCGTGCGCACTGAGTCTGATCAGAAGGTAAGGCTGTCAAAGAAGCTCAGGTTTTGTTACCTTAAGCTCTGTCTACCCCGTAAGGGATAAACACGTGATATACGTATGTATGTAATAAATATCATGGGTCAAATTACACCAATTGACCTAATCCCAAACTAAGCAAAGCTTCTATTAATATGGGAACCAGGCAGAGCTGGGCGTTATTTAGATAATTTCTTATCTAGATAATTATTTCAAATAAAATCATTTCAAATAAATTTATTCGAAGATAAATTCAATCACAAATAATGCGTTGACAACTTTTTTATTTAGATAAATTATCTAGATGAAGATAACCGACCTCGTTTGTTATTGAAGTACCTACCTAAGCTTATAATAATAAAGGTTATACAGAATGTCACGTCGGGTCAAACCGTCACACTGACATTAATCTTTTATTTAAAATCCCAACTAATTTATCTAGATAAAAATGAAACTGATCTAGATAAATTCAAAATAACAAATGACGGATTATTTAGTTACTTCAAATAAAAGATAATTTAGTTATCTTTCCGGTTTTTCGTAAATAGATAATTTTTGCCCAACTCTGGAACCAGGTAACGGATAAACATACTTATGTAGATAAATAAACAAATAGCTACATACACCATCTATAACTCGGGTACAAACATCTCGTATTCATCATACAAATGCATTCCCCTACCGGGATTCGAACCGACCTCTAGCTTCACAGTCAGGGTCAGAACCACTAGGTTATCCGGTCGGTCGTATATGATTTATATGAGCGTAGGGCGCTGGCGGTGAGGTCAAATATGCTTGCTCGCAGGTTTGCTCGATGCTCATCTGAAGTCAAAATAACGCTATTCAAAGCATAATGTCAATCCTTTTACTCGAGCAGCCTGTGGGTTCGGTATACGAAGCGAGCCTACAACGCCCTCCGCGTGCAGTATAACAACGCTTTTAGAATGTTGTTGGGACTACCTAGCCGGTGCAGCGCCTCTGGCATGTTCGCTGAAGCCCGGACGGACGGTTTCCATGCCATAATGCGGAAAAAGATTGTCTCGCTACAGGGACGAGTGAGGTCAAGTCACAACAGCATTCTACAAGTGATTGCCGGCGGATTTGATTGCCCGATCCTTAAATATTGGAATGGGATGTTAAAAAGTGCGGCTCAGTTTGCTGTTAAATAGTACTTAAGTTATTGTAATGCTGTCTTTTATTTGCTAACCTTACATTTATAAGTTTTAATGTAAATTACTAACAATTTTTATGGATAACTAGCTTTTGCCCACGGCTTCGCACGCGTGAACCATGAGCATTTCAAAGAACCTAGCAATTAAGCAAGCGAGCAACCAAACCTGCAAGCTTTCAAGCATACATGCAAGTATGCAAGCAGGCATGCAAGCCTTCAAGCATGTAAGTATGCAAGCAGGCATGCAAGCAGGCATGCAAGTAGGCATGCAAGCAGGCGTGCAAGCAGGCGTGCAAGCAGGCATGCAAGCAGGCATGCAAGCAGGCGTGCACGCAGGCGTGCAAGCAGGTGTGCAAGCAGGCGTGCAAGCAGGCGTGCAAGCAGGCATGCAAGCAGGCATGCAAGCAGGCATGCAAGCAGGCATGCAAGCAGGCATGCAAGCAGGCATGCAAGCAGGCATGCAAGCAGGCAAGCAAGCATGCAAGCAAGCGTGCAAGCAAGCATGCATGCAAGTAAGCACCCATGCAAGCAAGCATGCAAGCATGCATGCAAGCAAGCGTGCAAGCAAGCATGCATGCAAGTAAGCACCCATGCAAGCAAGCATGCAAGCATGCATGAAAGCATGCATGAAAGCAAGTATGCAATCAAGCATGCAAAGCAAGGACTCAAGCAAGCATGCAAGCCAGCCCCCGCATTGCCCCGATGCCTTAATTTTTCTGAACCTGTAAATATTGCAGGATTTTTATAAAACAAACCTAACCTAACCTATAGGGCTGTCCTAAAATACATCCTAAATAGCTTTTGCCCGCGACATCGTACGCGCTAAGATGTAAAATGAAAAAATAAGTTTTTTCCCGTTCCCGTGGAAATTTTGGGGAGTGCTTTCGGAGTACACTTAAAGCCTTTAAAGAAACACACGTTATAAATGTTAAGTCTCTTTCTTCCGCTGTTTCGTCTGGAAACGTAAAATCCGGTTTTTTCCCGTCCCTGTGGGCGTTTCGGAAAATCCTTTCTTAGTGTTCCCCTACACTCCCGAATAAACCTACGTGACAAATTTCAACTTTCCCCCGCTTTTCGTTTTTCCCGTTTCCGTAAGAATTTCGCCAAATAAAGCATTTCCCGAATATCTTACGGGAACGAAGAAGAAGAATTTTGGGAAATTATCTCATAATGCTCCGCTACACTCCCCAAGGAACCCACTTGCCAAATTTCAGCTTTCTACGACCAGTAAAACGAAAAGTCCCGTTTTTCCCGTTCCCGTGGGAATTTCGGGAAATCCTTTTGTAGCGCTCCCCTACACTCCCCAAGGGAAATTGAAGGCCAAATTTCAATTTTATACGACCAGTAAAACGAAAAATCGATCCCGTAGAATTGAATACATAAATCCCGTTTTTATCCCGTGGGAATTTCCAAAAAGCATTAGAACTTTATTTTACTATTATAATAACCTACTTCTATGCCAAATTTGAAGTCTAGTAATTATAGTTCATAGGATTTCGTTAAACTGAATATATAAATCCTGTTTTTTTCCTTATCCCGTGGGAATTACCAAAAATCCTGAAATCAGTTTCTTAGTTTTGTAATCACCTACTTTTGTATCAAATTTGAAGAGTCTACTTATTATAGTTACTGTGATAGCGTCACTCGGAATCGAATATATAATTCCCGTTTTTTCCTTATCCCGTGGGAACTTCCAAAAATCCTTTCTTAGCGGATGCCTACGTCATAAGATCCACCTGTATGCCAAATTTCAGCCCGATCCGTATAGTGGTTTGGGCTGTGCGTTGATAGATCACTATGTCAGTCAGTCAGTCAGTCAGTCAGTCAGTCAGTCAGTCAGTCAGTCAGTCAGTCAGTCAGTCACCTTGAATTATATATATATAGATTACTAGCTTTTGCCCGCGGCTTCGCACGCGTGAACCATGAGCATTTCAAAGAACCTAGCAATTAAGCAAGCGAGCAACCAAACCTGCAAGCTTTCAAGCAGGCATGCAAGCAGGCATGCAAGCAGGCATGCAAGCAGGCATGCAAGCAGGCATGCAAGCAGGCAAGCAAGCATGCAAGCAAGCGTGCAAGCAAGCATGCATGCAAGTAAGCACCCATGCAAGCAAGCATGCAAGCATGCATGCAAGCAGGCATGCAAGCAGGCAAGCAAGCATGCAAGCAAGTGTGCAAGCAAGCATGCATGCAAGTAAGCACCCATGCAAGCAAGCATGCAAGCATGCATGCAAGCAAGCGTGCAAGCAAGCATGCATGCAAGTAAGCACCCATGCAAGCAAGCATGCAAGCATGCATGAAAGCAAGTATGCATTCAAGCATGCAAAGCAAGGACTCAAGCAAGCATGCAAGCCAGCCCCCGCATTGCCCCGATGCCTTAATTTTTCTGAACCTGTAAATATTGCAGGATTTTTATAAAACAAACCTAACCTAACCTATAGGGCTGTCCTAAAATACATCCTAAATAGCTTTTGCCCGCGACATCGTACGCGCTAAGATGTAAAATGAAAAAATAAGTTTTTTCCCGTTCCCGTGGAAATTTTGGGAAGTGCTTTCGGAGTACACTTAAAGCCTTTAAAGAAACACACGTTATAAATGTTAAGTCTCTTTCTTCCGCTGTTTCGTCTGGAAACGTAAAATCCGGTTTTTTCCCGTCCCTGTGGGCGTTTCGGAAAATCCTTTCTTAGTGTTCCCCTACACTCCCGAATAAACCTACGTGACAAATTTCAACTTTCCCCCGCTTTTCGTTTTTCCCGTTTCCGTAAGAATTTCGCCAAATAAAGCATTTCCCGAATATCTTACGGGAACGAAGAAGAAGAATTTTGGGAAATTATCTCATAATGCTCCTCTACACTCCCCAAGGAACCCACTTGCCAAATTTCAGCTTTCTACGACCTAAAATCCTACGATTTAAAATCCTGTTTTTTTCCCGTTCCCGTGGGAATTTTGGAAAGTACTCTCTTAATGCTCCTCTACACTCCCGAAGCAACCTACATGCCGAATTTCAGCTTTCTGCAACCAGAAAACGAAAAGTCCCGTTTTTCCCGTTCCCGTGGGAATTTCGGGAAATCCTTTTGTAGCGCTCCCCTACACTCCCCAAGGGAAATTGAAGGCCAAATTTCAATTTTATACGACCAGTAAAACGAAAAATCGATCCCGTAGAACTGAATACATAAATCCCGTTTTTATCCCGTGGGAATTTCCAAAAAGCATTAGAACTTTATTTTATACTATTATAATAACCTACTTCTATGCCAAATTTGAAGTCTAGTAATTATAGTTCATAGGATTTCGTTAAACTGAATATATAAATCCTGTTTTTTTCCTTATCCCGTGGGAATTTCCAAAAATCCTGAAATAAGTTTCTTAGTTTTGTAATCACCAACTTTTGTATCAAATTTGAAGAGCCTAGTTATTATAGTTACTGAGATAGCGTCACTCGGAATCGAATATATAATTCCCGTTTTCTCCTTATCCCGTGGGAATTTCCAAAAATCCTTTCTTAGCGGATGCCTACGTCATAACATCTACTTGCATGCCAAATTTCAGCCCGATCCGTCCAGTGGTTTAGGCTGTGCATATATAATTCCCGTTTTCTCCTTATCCCGTGGGAATTTCCAAAAATCCTTTCTTAGCGGATGCCTACGTCATAACATCTACCTGTCTGCCAAATTTCAGCCCGATCCGTCAAGTGGTTTGGGCTGTGCATATATAATTCCCGTTTTCTCCTTATCCCGTGGGAATTTCCAAAAATCCTTTCTTAGCGGATGCCTACGTCATAACATCTACCTGCATGCCAAATTTCAGCCCGATCCGTCCAGTGGTTTGGGCTGTGCGTTGATAGATCACTATGTCAGTCAGTCAGTCAGTCAGTCACCTTTGAGTTTTATATATATAGATTGGTCCGAAATAAAGATTTATTATTATTATTATTATTTATCTCGTCAGGACGATGCTATCACGGCATTGGTCGATGAACTATGCGGCGGAGCGGTTGCTGCAGCCCTCGACTTCCTGGAGAAGGAGCTGCGAAGACTGAAGGAGGAGAGACGGCAACATGCCTTCATACTTATAGCGCGTAAGTATAATGTAACTTTACTCAAACATTGTCGTAAATGTCGTCATTGTATTCTAAGTAACAGAACACGAAGGGCCTTGTTGACGGCCGAATTAGATTGCAGGCGCGATTTTTTGCCCATAAATCGGATTGCTGGACTGTTTTTCTTTTGTTTTAACTTTTTTTAAGTCAAAGAGACTTTAGAATAATGAACAAAAATGACATACAGCCATGTCGATGGCCGAGGAGTGCGCGCGAATGTCTCAAATAGCTTACGGTGATAGATGACATGAAAAAAACTCAAGAAAAAAGGCGGGAACGTGAAAACCACCCAAGTTGCGAGGAAGTTTAGCGCAAAAATTATTTTCATTTCCTGTCAATGTTTAAGAAAAACATATCTGCCTCAGCTGGAAGAGCAATTGCTGGATTCGTAACTTTAAAAAATAATCGCCTGCGGTTCGTGATTTTAAACAAGTTACTCATCCAGCAATTGGCTACTTCCCCGACCTCGGCATTAATCTACTATAGGGTTCTTCAAATAACGAGCCTATACTTATTGCTATATAGTAGTACGCCAAAAAAAACGGTGCAAATGGTGTTAAAAGCACGAAAATCGGAACAATTGATCTTTCAGACCATATAACTATAAGGGGGCGTCCATTAATTACGTGAGGCATTTTTAAGGATTTTTTGACCCCCCCTCCCCTCTTGGTGAGATGTCGTAAGATTTTTCTCGACCCCCTCCCCCCTACTCCGATCTCACGTGAGATTTTTCAAAACTTGTACTTAGGGTATAAAAGTATTGAATTTATTAAAAAACATAACACAATTTGTTTAGTTACTTTTTTAAGACTAGCAAGGACTAGTATTTGCAAATATTGCTGTAATTTTAATTATTAATTCAACTTTAATTTAACTTAATTTTCACGCAGTTTTACACCATTTTTTGCAAAAAAAAATTACGTGATATTTGCCAAGACCCCTCTCCCCCAAGTGAGATTTAGTAAGATTCGGCTCGACCCCCCTCCCCCCCCTGAATACCTCACGTAATTAATGGACGCCCCCTAATTATGAATCATTTGCACCCGTAGCACGATAACAAAACAAAGAAGAGGAGTCATGTTATCTTTTTTTTTATATGGGAGAAAAAACATTTCGTTCTGAAACCTATCGTGTGTGGTGTCTAATGTGGCTTACTAAGCCGATTCTTAAAATATATCACATCATTTTATTTCAGTCACTTGTTTTAAATTAAAATAAAAATAATTTTGTAAACATACCTACCTATAGGCTCCTCCAATGATACGATTGAATAATTATTTGTAAAATATACCTAAAATGATACGTAATAGCCTTATAGCCAACCCCAAAAAAGCAATTTCGAAAATATTTACATTTACTATTTTTTATATTATTTTTTAACATTACAACATTGAGGATAATAAAATTTATCATACTTCTCAGCTTCTCGAGTCGAGAAATACTAATGCGAGAGGAGTTTTCAATCATATTTATGTTATTTATTAATATTAACATTTTTGGCCTGATCTTGGTTTGTAGCTTTTGCGTAAGGAAGTCTAAAAACGATAAGCCTCTGACAACGAAATAGTACTCGCTTATTTAAAAAATAATATAGGCGTCAGACTTGGCTGCGTGGGCTCAAATCCCTTTGCCATCCCAGGCGGACGAAAAAAGGCACATAAAAGAGGGTAGGATTCATAATTAGATGAATTCCGACGGTTATTTGCGACTAGCGTGATATTGCACATTCTTAATACCGAGTTCACTTGGTGTAGGCGTAAATTTTAGATCATTGCATTTTGTAGAAGTCTTAATACGAGCACGCTAAATATGCTTGTAATGATAGTTAATTCCTAATTGTTTCATCTATGATTCTTTGGGTTGTGTTGTTGTGATTTTATTTCGAAGTGTCTTCTATTTCCGTTTGAAACGTTTTCTGTTTGAAAATACGTTTCGTTTGGCAAAAATTTCACCGAACTGAAAACGGTTTTTTGGCGAATATACTTCCCATTGTTTTGTTCTTCAACAAGGAACTTCTGTCGTATTTGAACATGTATTTAAAATGATCGTTTTCTATACTGATGTGTCTGAAATGTTCAACAGTTGTCCAAGTTTTTTCGTAGAAAGCACAGTTTATTTTTAAAAAAAGCTAAGACTACGGTTTCGTTTTCGTTCCATTTTCTTTCCAAATATTGTTTTATACAAACCTTATCCTGAAATTATCGAACTGCGAAAAAAAAAACCCACCCAATTTGGTGTAGTTTGTCAAAACTAGAAATATTTCTGCAATATTTTTTTATTTAGGACTAGCTGTTGTCCGTGGCGTCGCTACCGTTTCAGTTTTTTTTTTCAAAATATTGTTTCTTAAGTACCTCCTCCTGGCAATAATCTCTGGGACTTTAAATAGGTACCTAATTTTAAGGTGTCATTGTGGATTCCTTTTATAAATGTATTATTAGTTATGAAAAATTGAATTATTGTTCTTAAATGATTTTGAAGAAATCAAAGTTGCTCGCTCTTCTTCTGCCAAGTTTCTTGCGGCGAATTCTTCTTAGCAATGATCTTCTTTCCGAATGTGCTGGTAGTTAAAAAAAAATACATCCTATTTGCAAAACAATGTTTCGAATTTTGAACAACAAAGCATAATAAAAAAGAATTGGTGAAATCGGTCGAGCCGTTCCCGCGTGATGTTGTGACCAAGGGAAATAGGGATTAATTTTATTTTGTATATATTTAGTGACATGTATTTATGTATAACCCTACCGCGCTTATTTTTATTTAGATACCGTTTATTTTCTCGCGGTCGGTTATAAAACTCTCCATCGATCTGGTTTAAATGTCATTTTACTAACGGACTCTGTTCTGGTGAAACGTCTATCGAGTGTTCCTGGTACCTATAACATATCCTCTTGTTACCTTTCTCTTCCTCTCTTTCGTTGTTTGTTGGCTGGTGTTGCTTTTTGTATTATTTTTCGTAAAAAATATCTAAAACAAAACAAAACAAACAAATGTGATGAAACTTCATTTTGGTTTTTGGTTTAAGTGTCTCGCTGGTGTCTAAAGAAGTTTTTAGAAGATCCTCATTTTAGAAAACAAGAAAGAAGGTGGTGTAGAAAAATTTCGAGTTTATTTAAAAATATACCTAAGTCTATTCTTTAGACAAATTAAATAGCAGTAATCTGATTATTGCGCAGCAAAGTGAACAAGAAATTTGGTTGTTTTAAACATATTATTTCTAAACTAGCTACAAAATATGGAGAAAGTGTAGTTTTAATTGTGTCTTAAGTCCAGTTAATAAGAAAGGCGAAGTTTCAAATTAACGCTTCGTCATTTTCGTCGTCGTTATTTTTTAAATTGGTCGTTTTTTCGCAACAAAAATTCCTCGAAAAGGGACTTCAAAATTGTTCTTAAATAGTGTCGTTACTTTTTTGTTTTATTGGGTGTGTAATAATATAACGTGAGTGGTGACGTTAAGCATTGGTAAAATAAAAATCCAAAATATGCATTAACAGTGCATTTTCTAGTAGGTCTTGTCTTTTTTCTGTTTGTGTTTAAATATGTTTCCTAACCTGACCTCTGGTTTTGTTTTGTCTTCAGTTTTTGGAACATCTAAATACTTAAATAAATTGGTAGGTTGGATGCTATGAATCATTTTTGAAATGAAAAATAAAAATGATAAAGTTAGTGTTACCAAAACAGTAACATTAAAAAAAATACAAATAACAAATTGTCACATATGGATATCACCTGATGATATAAGTCTTAATCACAAAAAAAATAAAGAAAAAAAAAACTACAAAGTTTAGTGCGGTGAGGTTGGGTTGCAAAAATACGACTACCGTTCGATTAGATTGTTCTAGAATATATCTTAAGCATGTCCGAGAACGATTCTTGTTAAATTATTGGTTTATTTATATTGTCAGTTGATAATTATGTTATGAAATCATGATAATCATAGTGAAAATGAAAATGAAAATTTTATTTTGCAAATTGACCGCCAAGGGCTCAAACATGTCTTTTTGAAACTACTAGCGCATTCGGAAAGACCATCATTGCCAAGAAGAATGCGCCGTAAGAAACTTTGCAGAAAGTCATTTTTTCAAAATAAAATACAGCAAGAATACTTAAATTCTACTTAAATTAAATACATTTATAAAAGGGATGTATAAGGTCCCCGAGCCTTAAATTATATTAATCTGTAGTAGAGATGTGTAAAGTCTCTACTAGCCAGAACAACAAAATAAAAAAAAAAATAAAAAAAAAAATCAGCGGTGGAGGTGTTTAAAACACCTCCACCGTCAAACAAATTAATTAATTAATTATATAGTATGAAGGTAAGATGGTGTCGATATCTACGGGGTAAAATGGTAAAACGTTGTATTCTGTTTGTAAGTATATGTATAGGTAAACTTGAAAATTATAAATGTAAATAATTTTGTATTGTTTATTTATTTTGGCAAAAAAAAACAATATAATAGTATTTTCGCATGTTAAAGACACCCTTTACAGTCTCTTTCTTCGGTGTATATACATGTATGTGTACCTATGTAGGTATAAAATGTTTTTCGTTGTCCTCATTGCGGGCGCAGATGGCTACGTCAGAAGAGTCTGCAATTTCATTGTTGTTAGAAGTGATCTTCACATATATTTTGCAAATTTAAACCTCCGTCCATCGTGAGATCATGACAAACTTCTCACCGGTCTATAGCTACTAGAAATTCTGGCAATCTGCAATAAATGTTAAAAACCGGCCGCCTATATAAATATTTATTGAGCGTTAAAGAGTCTTAGTGCTGGATTATCTGTATCAAAGTTACCTCTATAAAATAGTGGTCAAAATAAGAGCATTATTATATTTTTATTCTTTGTTGGTTTCATCATCATTTCAATAAAAGATTGCATCATCGTTACTTAAAATTAAGTGGCAGGGCCGTCCACATCTGTCCCGGCGACGAGGTATGAACCTCCTCATGGTTGTCGTCCCCAAGGACTCCCCTACTCTCCAGCTCGGCCCGGAGAGTACGCAGTTCTCCATAATCTCCTCGTTTATTGTCCTCGGAAGACTGTGCTGATTCTTGAGCCCGGCGAGCCTCCATCTTCGAATCATCAATCAATTCATCTGCAAATGTGATCAGATATCACCATCCGTGCATTCCACTTGTGGAGTCTCTCCATCAGGTAGAACTAGGTGACTATTACCTCGTCGTTTCGGCTACATTACAGCGACCGTGATCACAAATAGACTGTTTTATTTTGTGGGAAGCATGCATGTCACCATGCAGCTCTGAAGAGTCCATAATGGACCCTGGGAAGGGAAGCTCAGCAGCCTCCGACTCACGGAGTGATACCCAACTGCACGTCCCCTCTCTTTTTCTTTTCACTGATGTTTCTTTTTCAGTAGCTATATCTTTTGTCTTTAAAATATTGTTGCCCTGTGCTGGCGTTACATTGCAAGGAATTCTAAACGATTAGACTGATTGGTATAACGTTCGTTTTAACCGCGTTCAGTTCTGCGCATTCAACGTTATGGTTCTTTGGTCTTCTGTGTATACCTGGGGTATCCACTGGGAAGAAAATAGTTGCTGGCAGTTCCGCAGATATTTTTTTTTTCGATGCAAAAAGAGGTGTGATATAACTTAAGATGTTAAGTATGACGTCTGTGTCTATCTGTGGTATCGTATGGCTTTAACCGATTTGGACGTGGTTTTTTTCATTCGAAAGCCAGTTTCCTTACGGTGGTTTGTAGTCTTGTTTGGTAAAACCCGGTCCAGCAGTTTGAATAGTATTACTGGATTAATGCGTGAGGGGTTTCTAAAGATTACATTTAGTGCTTTAATATTCCAACGTAAGGCATTTTTGTCTACGATCAGGTCAGTCACTGGCTGTCCGTAGCACCCGGAGACTGCGTGCTTACTGCATTCTATAACTCTATTACTGCTATCTGCCGCTTTATTGTTCCCTGGTTTTTGTTATTATAAGTATAACGTAACGAGGAAAGGTTAACGTTGACATCTTGCTAGTTCACTATCGTCGCAGCCAAGAGGTGCCAGACCACGAACACGCCGAGAGGCACTTCTCAATGAGGACCGTCATCGAGCCGCAGGAGATGTAACTGTTGTCGCAGCTGAGAGCGTGGTCTTCCAGTGATCCGAGACCCCGGGATTCCTGGAAGCCCTGGCTTATCTGTGCCAGAAACTACTCATAGCACGTCGTCACTTCAACTGTGCTTGAATACAGTTTGTCTACGTAAGGATTCAAAATTGAGCCCTCTGGGAGGAAGCACGTGGTACAGGAATCAGTGACATAGACTTATATCATCAGGTGATATCCATTTGTTTTGATTTTGGGCTGGTTTGAGAGGGTGAACCACGTTTAGAGCATAAGTACTCGAGAATTGGCCATCCTCATTCGATGCGAGACTATCTTCTGTTATGATCTAGCTCGTCTTCGTGCATACCTACCAATTTCTTCATGGCATATCTGGGACACCACCGGGATGCCGACGATTATCTCCTGGATCTCATTCGTTTCGTCGTTGCAAATACAAAACGGGTAGCTTGTCATTTAAATAAGCCATGCACCTCCATGGCCTGTGAAAAATTACGTTATAAGATTGTGAATTCATGTTGTTTTTGTTTAAGTAATTCAAAATTTTGGAACTTCCTGATGTGTTAACGGCCGGCCGTCAGTCGTTAAAAAAAACGGTTGCTCATAAAATTACATGCACGATAACAAACGATTGACAGTATAATTAAAATGTGGTAAAAGGCTCAAGTTCAGCAATGTGTGGAGAGGGCTGAGCTTCCCCGCCCTGTGGTTTTCAGCCTGCACCTTTTTACACAGCGCATTAATATTCAAAATAATTACACAAAAACTGATAACACGAGTGACACTCGACATGTTTCTGCCTAGTTCGTAGTCCTTCCTCTTGGAGCGCTCGCCACGGCGGCAGCGAAACTAACACTGATATTTACAATAATTACGCAAACGGATAAGTCGGGGTTAAAATCGAGCGGTGCTTGCCATCTTTCTGACTAGTTCGGTAGTCCTTCCTCTTGGAGCACTGACATTTACAGTAATACCTTATCGTATTTTATAAAGACATATTGCAAACTAAATAAAGGCATCTTTGCTCCCGGGAAGTTGGCGGGGATGATTGTGTTGTTAAGCATAACATGGTTTACTTTCAACAGCTATAGTTGTCGAATGCTCCTTCTTTGTCTGCCAATGTTCAGCCAATGCTCCTTCTGTGTCAGTAACTCCTAATCTCCTTTGATGAGCTTCCTGTATTTCGACGCAGTTGCATGCGTCACGATCACGGGTAGACTAAGTACCGAGTTCTGTCTACCCGGACAATCAAGCGTCGACTGCTTGCTCTGGAGTTCGATTTTTGAAAGCACTTATGTGAAAATACCACTCGAAAGTGGCGAAAAATTGTGCTGAATTTGAAATACGAGTAGCTTAGAATATACTTACTGCTCTCATTAATCTTGTTAACTAGTCAAAAATTTGATTAGAGCTGTAGTTTTGAAGATGTGCTTGCAAAAATCGGGGCCCTGCACTTGGTTATTGTTTTTTTTTTTTTTATTCATATATAACTGCAATCAGTCGCCAGACTTTTATCAGCTGTGTTGAGTGGATGCAGGGCTTTTGAAGTTCAGCAGGCCAAATGCCAATGCCTTGCTGCCAACCTCTTTTCTCACAAATGTCGTCATATAGTGGTGTTTTGCCGATGTCTTTATTATTTAACTACGTCTGGGGCCCGTGGCAAATTCATTAGATGGTCCATGCTCAATATAAAGAAGTGCATCAACTGCTTCTGTGCTCTAGGACAAGCCAGTGTAGGGACCAGTGCAGCTAGGAGCCGGTAGCATTTTACCAGTCCAGCCACCCAGTTGCGCCACTGGGCTTTAGGGCTGCGTAACTTAATCTAGTGATTTTTTCCTGATGTTGTTCAATGACAGATTTTGCTGGTGTCGTTTTTTAACCCTCTATACGCAAAAAGACTTACGAGTTACAAGTTTGATGTCAATTTCTTTGGTATCGACGGTATCTCGTAGCTCTCAAGCGTGGGCCGATTTGAATACAGATTTTTCCATTCGACAGCCAGTTTCCTTGCGGTGTTTTGCTTCGCTTAATATCTCGAGAAGATTTGACGGACAAGCCGCCACAAAACTATACCATTTGTGAAGAACATTTTGACGCTGTGGATATTTTACCGGGAACGCATCGCAAAAAGCTTAAGACTAGTTCATTACCATCTCTTCGTCTACCAAATGTTCAAAAAAAAGATGTAGAAACTACAACCGAAGCTGCGACGTTGCGTGAAATATATCTACACAGACGGATGAAAATGAACTATTAGCGAGTGACATTACTCAAACTTCTAGATCTTTTTCATCTGACACACCTCGGAAAAGAAAACTAAAATCCGATCTAAAAGAAGCTAAAAAAAATAAGTTACACGAAATTGAAAATGAAACAGAAAAAATGTAAAACAGATATTTTCCACAAATTGTGTAACAGATTTCTCACAAAACAGCTAGGTGCGTTGGTAATAGCACAAACTCACTTAAAAGTTAATTATCCCGGAAATAGATATAGCCAAAGTTACAAAATGTTTTGCTTGAACTTATATTACACCAGTCCACGAGCTTACCGGGTATTACAAAGTAAAATACCTACTTACCTACCGACAAATAAAAAATCTTAAACTGTTGCAGTTTTTTTTAAATACCTACCCTATATTATTTATAAACTAGTCAATTCATTTGATTATTTAATTATCATAGAATTCAAATAAACATTTGTCTTTTTTTTACTCAAATTAAGGGTGCCAACCCTATTACTCTTAATTAAGTGAGCTAAGTACTTTAAAACAGGCCTTACTAGCTGAGATTAAAGCGCTAACTAAACAAAAAGCTTTTCAATTTTACAAAAATTAAATCTGCAACCATAACGCTCTATTGGAGCGTAGGTATTTATTTCAAAAAGTAAGCCTAGTTTCCATACTGCTCTATTTATTTACTGTGGCAGTGCGCTGCTGATAAGAATTCTCTGCCAGCGTCCTTTGCTCCTTGAACGTTACCGTCTTCATAATCCTACTAATATTATAAATGTGAAAGTTTGTGAGTTTGGATGTTTGTTACTCTTTCACGCCGGAACGGCTGGGCAGATCTAGATGAAATTTGGAACATAGATAGATTATAGTCTGGAATAGCACATAGGCTACTTTTTATCCCGGAAAATTGCGTAATTCCTGCGGGATAGCGATAAACGAATTCTATGCAGACGAAGTTGCGGGCAACAGCTAGTCTATGTAATAATCCTTTTATTTTTGTTTTTGTGTTTTGATGTTTTTTTTTATGGTTGTTAGTGGTAATAAATATTTTTTCTTTCTTTTTTTCTTTCTTTATGTTTTTTCTATACTCCCAGACCAGCATGGAAGCAAACAACAAGGTCCATGGGAATCTATTTTATTATTAGTTACCGACTATGTGAAACCATCGTTGAAATATTATGATCACTTCACTATCACTATCACTATCACTACATAGTATAAAACAAAGTCGCTTTCTCTGTCCTCATGTCCCTATGTCCCTATGTATGCTTATATCTTCAAAACTACACAACGGATTTTGATGCGGTTTTTTTTAATAGATAGAGTGATTCAAGAAGAAGGTTTTTGTGTATAATTCTACGCAGACGAAGTCGCGGGCAGAAGCTAGTCTACAATGAATGGGCGTTTACTAGCTTCATGTGCTTCATCTTAGGTCCCATCGTCGCTTACCACCAGGTGTGATTGCGTATTAAAAAAAAACCGGTCAAGTGCGAGTCGGACTCGCGCACCGAGGGTTCCGTATCATTATCTATAAATATCTAAAACCAGTGTAAGCAGAGCCCTGTTCCAAAGCAAAATGTACGCAGTGTGGGGTTACTTTATATTGGTCACTGCTATATACAGACATACATACACATTTACGGTTTTCGCAATTGTTCTTTAATCTGTGCTATAAGACCTACCTTCATACCAAATTTCAAGATTCTGCGTTCACGGGAACTACCTTGTAGGTTTTGATTCCCTTGAGAGTTGAAAATTTGCGGAAATTTGCGGCATAAACGGCTGTATCTTTTGATTGCGTTGGCTTAGAAGTTTGATTTTTTCACAGCTTCAAGGGACAGTAGACCTGAGTAATTGATATAAATTTCAGCTTCATACCTCCACGCGTTACTGAGAAAAAGGGTCTTGACAGACGGACAGACGGACAACAAAGTGATCCTATAAGGGTTCCGTTTTTTCCTTTTGAGGTACGGAACCCTAAAAACAGTGAAAATCGAATCAAAATGTCAAATGACAAACAAAATAAAAGTTAACTAAAAACGTCCATTTATAAATATAATACATAAAACCGTAGAATGAGAAAATGACGTGAATACAATACAATACAATACGGAATGTGACAATGTTTGGTAAATTTCTAAACGACACCGAAAATTCCGATAAGTAAAGCTATGGCCGGGAATCGAACCCGGATCCTCGTCATTCCGTGAAGCGTGACGCGCGTGCATGAATGTCAGGTCTAAAAATCGGACCCCATAAGATACAGAGTACAGGAAATAATTATAAGAAGTAAAATCTGAAAAAACACTGCAAGTCTTTTACAGAATAGTGAGTGATTTATCTGAAACAGAGTCATATATCGATATGTCAAAGTCGGGTAGTTTTACAATAAATGTTAATTTGCTTGTGCAGTGCGAGAGAAAGTGATGCGCGAAGCTGCGGAAGCAGGACGGAGACAGAAAGAAGAGCACCGCAGACGCGAACACGATGAGATGTTCAAACAGGTACACTCCACCTGTGAACACTGGAAATCTTTTACTGCCTCCGTATCCTCTCAGACCCATAGCCGCTCCCACCTTTCCCTCTATCTTACTGCCGTCCTTTTCTGACTGCGTTGTCAGGCCGAAGGTAATTTGGCTCACGCACACATACAAATCGATTGGAGACCGCGGATCGCCAAGCTCAGCGTAGGACGTCCACCAACAAAATGGGTGGATGACCTGGTTGTAGTCGCGTGTTCACGGTGGATGCAAGCCGCTTCCAACCGAGGCAGCTGAAGGTCTATGGGGGAGGCCTATGTTCACAGTGGACGTCCTGTGGCTGACATGGAGACAAGATAAGAAAAAGAAAAGAAAGAAAACATTTATTCGTAATATATAGTGACTGGGTTACAAAAACAAAAAGAATTAAAAAAAAAAATGAGTACATACATCACGAAATGGTCCCATCTCAGCATAATGCTGGCCTTGCAGCCAGCGCTGGTCTTCCGATGGGACCATCAAGTGCTAACTAAGCACATATTAAAAAAAATATTATATATATAAATTAAAAATGTGAAACCGGCATTATAACCTTTAGCCTGGCTGAATGGACAATAATTCCTTTACTCATCCCACAAGGGATGTATTCAAGATGTATTTGACTCCCGACGCAAAAAGGGGGTGTTATAAGTTATAGGTCTGAGGCATTGTAGCCAGTTTCCTTGCGGTGGTTATTATTATTAGCCATGTTTGGTAAAAATCGGTCCAGCTGTTTGAAGAGTATCAGCTCTTTTTCATAATTGACTCGTTTAACGCGTTGGGGGGTTTTATAAATGTTAAATTTAACCTGTTTAGGTTCTCGGCGTCACTCAGGATACGGTGGACGCGTATCTGCACGACATCGTAACGCAGGGCGTCGAACTGGCGGCAGAAGAGGACGCAGTGCGCCGTGCGAGGAGCGCCGCCGACGAGCGCGACAAACTTTCCGAGAACGAAGCCATGTTAGTTCTTCACAACTCGATTTCCATCGGGTTCCCCTACCAATTTTCTCTATCTCCCTTTTTCTTCACTCTCTGGATAAATATAGGTGGTTTTTTGCGTTATGCAAGCTTTGTACGCTGCCAGTACCCTGACCATGGGAGATACTTAATTAGATGTCTCTCCAGTTGGTGACTACTTTCAAACTCAAGAAATTTACAGTAAATTATTGTTTCCATGTCCATTAGTGAGTTAAATTAGTTTCCTAAAATTACCGTGGTTGTCTAGTAGTTTGACCAACTGCCTCTGAAGTTGTTAAGTTAGCTTGATTGAGGTGGGTTAGATTCCCTGTTCGCACTTCCGTGATTTTCATAATCTTCAAGCCCTCTGTCTCGGTACCAGGTCAACAGCAGAACAGAACGAGTTGGTCGCCGAGCTGGTGCAGCAGTTCTTGCTGCCGGAAGCGCACAAGTGTGCCACTCGGCACCGCATTGGGTCGCTACAGCAGGCTCGCACCGAAGCGGCCAGAAAGACCATATTCGGGATCATCGACGAGGCTGAGATCAAAGAGAGTTAGTGCATACTGTTTCTGATGCCCTAGTACCTACAATCAAATATGCCTGTCTTTATTTGTACCTAAACGACCAAAACTAAATTCTGTCTCAATTTTGACCCGTGATACTTAAGTATTGAAGGGTTAAAGTTTCGCTCACGTTTCGTTTGATTTACTTAACCACAGAACAAAGAGAAAATAGAAGAGCGATAAGTCACATTCGGTAGGGAAACGCGTCGCCAAACTCTCACATGGACAGTTTACTCCTACCTTGAAATATTGACAGTTATTGGCCGTAGCTTTTTTATTATAAAAGTGTAATACGTTCTGAATCGTTATTTTAATTTGAATTGCAGAATATTGTACATTATACCTGCACCCACCCGTATGCCGCTCCGGTTTTGGCTTTCACTGTTCTGAAAGACGTTACATTTCCTCTTGAAACTTTTTACACAGTAGTAGTTCTGCAGTAGACCATAAGGCTCCTGATGATGAATGTTTTGCAGTTCTATGCGTTCGCTGTGGGCGTCCTTTGGATGAGCTGTGTCGCTGCCAATCGTGCAAGGTCATGGAGGAGCCTGTCGAGACCTTACACCGACTGGATCCGAGGTGGAAGTTCACGAGAGGTAAGAACAGTGGGAGGAATCTCAAAACAGTTCTCTCTTCTTGGATCATAATATCAGCTCTCAACTGCCTTCGGATTCTTTTTGAGGGAAGCGGCCTCCAGTGGTCCTTCGCCAAGTTTATTTAATCAGCTTATAAAGAGCCTCTGTGAGACGTGAGTCCTTGTCACAATTTGTGACTGTGACCAATCCATCGCCACTTACTTTTAAGGATTATTGCGCGAACAGGACGTTGGTTTATTAAATTTTAACAATCATCGTTGGAGATGTCATCCGGTCGGAAAATGCTCAAATTGTTTCTGAGTAAGCGTATCAAATATTTGGATTCCGTGGTCAGTGAGCAAAATATCCTTGCGAATAAACAAAGTCTCGTCGCTAAACAACTGGACAGACATTATGTTTCGAGTTAGAAATCCTTAACTTAGAAAGGCGTGATACATTTTCTGACAAGCGTTGTGTAGTTTAGATGTATTCCAGCTAGATGGAGTGACGCTATGCGGAAAAGTTAGCTGACTGCTGATAGTTTGCCAAAATGTTTAGAATGCGAAAACGATAATTTAAGCGGACTGTAAACGAATATTTTTGGACTAATTTTAATAAGAGACAAATACGAAAGATTTTGCTACGCGAAATGGAAAATAGGCTTCAATCAGTTGTCTGAAGTACTCACCTCAATGTTCTGCAGATGATGGTGCAGAGTTCGGTTGTACTAGCTGGCGTAGGCTCCCTAGATCTTCGGCTTGTTCGAACTTACCTCGAATAAAGGTTACCGTTAGCCAGTAGAAACACCGAAATACCACAAGAACAGTACTCCCTCCAACGGATCAGCCTTATTTTAGCGTCCACACGCGATTTTATAACTAAATATGTATTAATTTCGACCGATATATAATTTGCGTGGAAATACGCCGAAATAACGATACGACAAGACACCTTCACACAACGAACGAAGGTAGACGACTTTTTTCTGTTTTGGTTGTTATATGTGGTGTTCAATAAAGAGTTATTGTATTGTATTGTATTGATAGTCTGGCTGCTGATGCGACAAGCTGATGACAGGGTAAAAAGGCGTCTTTTATTGGAGGCCTATGTCCACCAGTAAAATACTTAAACTGAGGACAATGATGATAAATATTTTAAGGTCACAGACACTTGGTAACCCTCTGGTAGTGGAAGACGTCCCACTTCGTCAAAGTTGAAATGGTGCGCAGATATTTTGAAGAGTTGTGTGTTTAGGTGCAGGTGTTCATGAGGAGCCGAAGACCAGGGAAGAGCGCTACCCGCCCCAGCATGAGATCAGATGCATGCTCAACTCGCTCGTTGACGAAGGTAAGTGCCTTTAGCAACCTCTCCCAACTCGTCTGCGCCTGAGATCCTGTAGCGACCCTAGCGCCACCTAGTCGTCGACTACATAAACTGCTACGACGCACGAGCAGCTAGCGCCAGTGACCTCAAATGTTCTACATCGCGCCAACGAAGTTTCGTAACGCGAATGCATAAATACAATTTCCAACTCTCTTCCTTCAGTCTTCGGTCCCCGGGCATACTCGTTACATCTGCCTGGAGAGAAATCTGAATGTGTTAGTTAGATTTGTTTTGGAAAGTAGACTTTCTGCCAAGCTTCTTGCGGCGCATTATTGGCAATGATAGTCTTTCCGAAAGCGCTTATAGTTTTAAAAAGACATGCACAAGAGCTCTTGTTGGCCTTTTTGGAATAAGAATAAGAATAAGAATATTTATTTGCAAAAATGTCGTGGTGAATACAGATGAAGAAGCGTTTTTGAGCGCGTACATTAAACCAAATAAACCAGTTGATTTTGATAGATTTGCGGACAAGTTACCAGGTTGGGAAATACTGCTCAGAAGTACAGTTTGACAACAAAAATAATGCTCCACGATGTACCTGCGCAGTATACCAATTTTAGTAGCGCGGGAAACTCTGGCGCTGTTATTGGGCGATCGATTTCGTACCAAGCGTACGTGTAAGCGGGACAGAGCTAAGAATGCAAAGCAAGCAATACTCTGCCAGTTGCGCTTGCAAATAAAGTTCAATATAGATTATTTACACGTTCGGCTACCATCGGAAACTGGTCTGCGCTTCTCTGCGCAAACGAATACTGCCGATGCGCATTATATTTGTTGTCAAACTGTAATCTATTCTCGTTTAGGCATTTATGGGCTTCCGTATCTCAAAAGGAAAGAAAAATGGAAAATCTATTTGTTGTCCATCCGTCCGTCCGGTCGTCGGTCGAGGCTCTTTTCCTCAGATTCGCGTAAAAGTATAAAGTTGAAATTAAAACTTACCAAATTATTTGGGTCTCTGGTCTCTTAGAATATTGATTATTTCACAGCTCTTAGTAAATAGACTCAATCATAAAGACAAGTCAATATAACTTTATTGTACTTGAAAAGGTAACATAAATATATGTATAAAACAACGCTTAAATTACAACAACAAATTATCTTAAATACTAGCTGGAATCAACGAACAAAAAATTTACCTTGCTACTCCGCTACTCACGTGCAAGATAACCAAGCCTGTGTGAAATATATATGTTTTTCATGTGATTCGAAACCGTATATATAAGCATAATGTACCTACATTCATATATTTTCCCAAACTACCCTATTATTTAGAATTTTATTTATACACTAACAACTACCTTCAAAAAAAAATTCCGACTACAGTAAAAACAAATAGGGTTATATATTTAACAAAGATATTTTTTATTCATCAAAATGAACACGCAATAAAGGCGATGAAACCAAGTTCACCTGATCATTAATTATGGAACCACTATTATTGTACCTAATTATTTCCAACTGCTCCAATATATCTAACCGTAAACCCTTCTCACAAAAGTGTAAAATATCGAAAGACGCTGAATCCGGTAACGAATGATTTTCTTCTAATAAATGTTTAGCAAAGTTAGATATATCTGGGTGATTAAGCCTATACGAGGCAGTATGTTCCTTATATCTAGTAATGAAACTGCGACACTATTGCATTCACTACAAGTTAAGTTTAAGTTATACACCCCCGATCTACTTCCTTTTTCCACCCTTTCCTTGTTATTGCACAGATTCGCACGCAAAGAATTATTTGTCTTAAAAGCGACATTAATATTTTTCGATTTCAACAAACTATGGATTTCAAACTACTACTACTACCTGGACTAGCTGGAATGTCAAATTTAAAATTCTTGACCTATTAATAACAACAAATTACCAAATAACAAACAAACAGCAAAATAAAGTTCAACGAACAAAAATATTTACATACTACGTATTCTTCTGCCACTACACCTCATTCTTTGCGCGTACGAGAGAACAGTTTTCGGACTGGCGCACTAGATCTACCTGGCTCTGTGGGCGCCGGAGATATGTACTTCCTCACTTTAGGCTCTAAAGGTTCATCTCTAGTACCTCAGTAAGGGTTGGAAGCTGAATCTACGTTTTCATAAAGAAAGGAAGAAAGAAAAAAGTTTATTTATGACAATCACATAACATCAAATAAAATAAATTAAACAAAATAAATTATCACAAAAAAATAAATTGTCACAAAATGGTCCCAACTCAGCAAGAAACTCTTTCAGTTAAGAGACTCTTTCAGTTGTAGCGCCCGTTTGAGGTTCTGTTTAATAGTTGTCTTGAGCATAGTGTCAGTCATAGCTAGCTAGTCAGCCATCATCGTTTGTTCTAATACTTTTACTTAGTCTGATTCTGTAAGGTTACATAAATCATCAACGTAGTCAAATTTTTTATTTCTTTTATTGTGTATCGCGTCATTCTAAGTACTTCCATTATACCGGCACCACTTTCTTTGCGCGTACGAGAAAACAGTTTTCGGACTGGCGCATTAGATCCACCTAGCTCTGTGGGCGCCGGAGAAATTATACTTCTTCACTTGAGGCTCTAAAGGTTTGGTAGAATTCGACAGTTTCCTAGTATTCGATACGCTGAGCAATTTTTTCTGATAATGACATCTGTCATCGCATCGTCCCCATCGAAAAACCGAGTGTGTATATCACTAAGTACGGTAGAGAAGATATCATATCACCTTTACTAGCATTTTGGTAGAGTTCATCAGACTTTGTCCCACTTTCCACTCAAAGTAGCCCCTAAAGGTTTGGTAGAATTCGACAGTTTCCTAGTATTCGATACGCTGAGTAATTTTTTCTGATAATGATATCTGTCATCGCATGGCCCCCATCGGGAAACCGAGTGTGTTCATCGCCAAGTGCGGCAAAGAAGATAGCACGCCATTCTGCTACTTCTCCTTTGCTGCTGCTTCCTCACTTTAGGCTTTAAAGGTTTGTCTGTAGTACTTCAATAAAGGTTTGAAAGCTGAGTCCGCCTTTTCATACGAGATATCCAGCTGTAGCAGTCGTTTGTCTGCTCCGGTCATAACCGTAGTCAAAGTAGACGTGAACTGTGAAGCTATCTCAACTACATACTCACCTTCACCGTGATTCGAATCGTTTTGATATTCGTGAAAATAAAATGGAAATTTCTGTTTCATCACTTTGTGTCGTCAGAAATAACGTTAGTCTGTGTGTGACAAATTAACCTTTCGTCAATTTCCCTGCCCTATAAAAGTCTTGCTCTTTAAATGTTGAGTTTTCAATTTAGAAAGATGCACTCACTGCTTGACAATAAACGTCCAAAAGAATTGCATGGCGAATTCAAATTGATATTTAGAAGAATTCCCAGCCCCCCCTGCTTTGCGAACTCCAAATGTAGGTTTTGGTAGGCATCTTGTTGATGTCACGACATTTTGAAGCGTTTGCCGTTACGTTTCACAAGGAACGATTCCTGGAATTCCCATCTTGTGCATTAGATAATCTATATCAACCCATTTTATGGTTATTTTGTGTCTAGGAATCCATACGTGTAAGACTTTTTAAAACGTGTCGTCTCTATTATTGTCTCTTTCATCCTCCATTGTTTCTCTGTAAGGGTTTGGAGCTGAGTGCATCTATTTTTTTCCTTAGTCTGATTTTGTGAGATTTGATGAATCTGCGACAGGGTCGAGTATACATACTTCCACTGGATAACGTGTCGTCTCTATTATTGTCTTTTTCTTTTATAATATTAATTTAAACACATTTTCATGTATAGCAGATAATAATCAGCACAAGGGCTAAAACAAGAGTACGACATAAACTTGTCAGTCAATAAAGTGACATAATAATAATGATGGAATCAGCCAGGTTACTCTATAGCAATGCAACCTCCAACACTTTCATCCTCCATTGTTTCTCTGTAAGGGTTTGGAGCTGAGTGCACCTATTTTTTTCCTTAGTCTGATTTTGTGAGATTTGATGAATCTGCGACAGGGTCGAGTATACTGCCACTGGATAACGTGTCGTCTCTATTATTGTCTCTTTCATCCGCCATTGTTTCTCTTTAAGGGTTTGGAAGCTGAGTGCACCTATTTTTTTCCTTAGTCTGATTTTGTGAGATTTGATGAATCTGCGACAGGGTCGAGTATACTGCCACTGGATAACGTGTCGTCTCTATTATTGTCTCTTTCATCCTCCATTGTTTCTCTGTAAGGGCTTGGAAGCTGAGTGCACCTATTTTTTTACTTAGTCTGATTTTGTGAGATTTGATGAATCGGCGACGGGGTCGAGTATACTGCCACTGGATAACGTGTCGTCTCTATTATTGTCTTTTTCTTTTATAATACTAATTTAAACACATTTTCATGTATAGCAGATATAATCAGCACAAGGGCTAAAACAAGAGTACGACATAAACTTGTCAGTCAATAAAGTGACATAATAATAATGATGGAATCAGCCAGGTTACTCTATAGCAATGCAACCTCCAACACTTTCATCCTCCATTGTTTCTCTGTAAGGGTTTGGAGCTGAGTGCATCTATTTTTTTACTTAGTCTGATTTTGTGAGATTTGATGAATCTGCGACAGGGTCCAGTATACTGCCACTGGATAACGTGTCGTCTCTATTATTGTCTCTTTCATCCGCCATTGTTTCTCTGTAAGGGTTTGGAAGCTGAGTGCACCTATTTTTTTCCTTAGTCTGATTTTGTGAGATTTGATGAATCTGCGACAGGGTCGAGTATACTGCCACTGGATAACGTGTCGTCTCTATTATTGTCTCTTTCATCCTCCATTGTTTCTCTGTAAGGGCTTGGAAGCTGAGTGCACCTATTTTTTTCCTTAGTCTGATTTTGTGAGATTTGATGAATCGGCGACGGGGTCGAGTATACTGCCACGGGATAACGTGTCGTCTCTATTATTGTCTCTTTCATCCCCCATTGTTTTTCTGTAGGTGATTGGAAGCTGAGTGCACCTATTTTTTTACTTAGTCTGATTTTGTGAGATTTGATGAATCTGCGACAGGGTCCAGTATACTGCCACTGGATAACGTGTCGTCTCTATTATTGTCTCTTTCATCCTCCATTGTTTCTGTGTAAGAGTTTGGAGCTGAGTGCACCTATTTTTTTACTTAGTCTGATTTTGTGAGATTTGATGAATCGGCGACGGGGTCGAGTATATTGCCACTGGATAACGTGTCGTCTCTATTATTGTCTTTTTCTTTTATAATATTAATTTAAACACATTTTCATGTATAGCAGATATAATCAGCACAAGGGCTAAAACAAGAGTACGACACAAACTTGTCAGTCAATAAAGTGACATAATAATAATGATGGAATCAGCCAGGTTACTCTATAGCAATGCAACCTCCAACACTTTCATCCTCCATTGTTTCTCTGTAAGGGTTTGGAGCTGAGTGCACCTATTTTTTTACTTAGTCTGATTTTGTGAGATTTGATGAATCTGCCACAGGGTCGAGTATACTGCCACTGGATAACGTGTCGTCTCTATTATTGTCTCTTTCATCCGCCATTGTTTCTCTCTAAGGGTTTGGAAGCTGAGTGCACCTATTTTTTTCCTTAGTCTGATTTTGTGAGATTTGATGAATCTGCGACAGGGTCGAGTATACTGCCACTGGATAACGTGTCGTCTCTATTATTGTCTCTTTCATCCGCCATTGTTTCTCTTTAAGGGTTTGGAAGCTGAGTGCACCTATTTTTTTCCTTAGTCTGATTTTGTGAGATTTGATGAATCTGCGACAGGGTCGAGTATACTGCCACTGGATAACGTGTCGTCTCTATTATTGTCTCTTTCATCCTCCATTGTTTCTCTCTAAGGGTTTGGAAGCTAAGTTCACCAATTATTTTACATAGTCTGATTCTATGAGATGTTGCTGGATTACGTGACAATAGCTAGTATGTGGCTGGCAACGTGTTTCTAAGATTTGTCACAGTCATAGCTTAGCAAGTCGGCCGCCTTCGCTTGTTTTGCTCTATTACTTGTTCTAAGTCTGATTCTACAGGACTACTTAGGTTAAATATCGACAACGTGTCTTGAGCATAGTCAACCATCCTTGTCTATTCATATTCTTTTATTACAATCTTTTACTTTGTCTGATTTTGTAAGATAAGAGAAATGGACTACGGGTTCGAGCATACTGCCACTGGATTATGTGTTATCTCTTTTATTGTCTATCCCAACGTCCGTTGGGCTACTAAGTTTGGCTTTCTCTTTCTTTTGTTGCTTGTACAAGAGAACAGTTTTCGGACTGCTACACTTGTTCTACCTGGCTCTGTGGGCGCCGGAGGAAAAATATACTTCCTCACTTTAGGCTCAAGAGGTTTGATAGAATTCGACAGTTTTCTTGTTTTCGACATGCTGAGCCATTTGTTCCTGATAATGACACCTGTCATCGCCCCCATCGGTAAACTGAATAAGCAAGGTAAGGCTAGGCAAGTAATTCTAAGTTTCATAAGGGATATTGCCAGGAGTTGTCTTCAGTACAGTCATAGTTGAGCATGTCGGCCATCTTTGTTTGTTCTAATTCTTAGTCCGATTCTACGAGGCTAAATTATTCGATAACGAAAATACTGACATGTAGGAATTTTGAAGTTGTGGCCTAGAAGAAAAATGCAAAAAAAAATCTGATAACAATGAAGGATCCCATCCAATACATTGCAACAGAAAAAAAAAACAAACTTACCCACTCACTGTGTTACGGCTGGCCAACATAATAAAAAAAAATCAAAGGAAAAAAAATGTGGTGATAGATGTGTAGTGTTTCCGCTTGAAGTTAGATGGCGTTACGTGTAACGAAATTGAATCGTTACAAATGTGATATAGTGCATGGAATGCACTCACATTTTTACATATTCTGGTATATTTGAACTTCATGTTCGTCTATTGTATCAACAATGCATTTGAGCCCTTGAAGTAGATATTTCAAAACAGACCCGATCTTGTTGAATCTCTTTCCCACTTATAATCATCGTGAAAGAGGCATTTAAGTCTTCTAATAATTCTTTGATTTTGGAAAATAATATCCATATTGGATTTGGTATATTTGGATGCGTATTTTAATAAAACAACATAATATGGAATAAAAATTATACATTGAAGGATTAGAGGTACATAAATTACGTCAGATATGAATTCTGAATCTGTTTCAATTAACAGAAAAACTTATTTCTTCAGTTTCAAAAGATTTTTTGTAGTTTGCAATAAAATTTTGCGGGTGCATTTGTTTGTTTTTGATACTCGCGATTGCTAGCTTTAAGATCAGTAGACAGGTCATTATCAGTTTTGGTTCCTTACTTGTTCTGTCTATGTGCTTTTGACCAAGGGTCGAGAGCAAGTCGAGTCGTCGCCATTCTGTGTTACCTGTATCCTGATATTTTTGAACTCCTGTTCACTTAATGTGATATGAGAGAGAGAGAGAGAGAAACATTTATTTACACACATTCGATACACGTTGATATATAATAGGAAGAAATACAAAATACTTAGCAATAGTACCGATATGGTGTAAAATGGGCCCCACTCAGCATAATGTTGCGGCAAGCCGCAACGCTGTTTTTCAGTAGGACCCAGATATCGTGCATGGAATGCACTCACTTTTTTTACATATTCTGGTATATTTGAACTTCATGTTCTTCTATTGTATCATCACTGCATTTGAGCCCTTGAAGTAGATATTTCAAAACAGACCCGATCTAGTTGAATTTTTTCCCACTTATAATTATCGTGAAATAGACATTTAAGTCTTCTAATAATTCATTGATTTTGGAAAATCATATCCATATTGGGTTTGGCATACCTACATTGAAGGATTACATAAATTACGTCAGAATATGAATTCTGAATCTATTTGAATTAACAGAAAAACTTATTTCTTCAGTTTCAAAAGAATTTTTGTAGTTAGACAAAAAAAAAATTCGGAGTGCATTTGTTTGTTTTTGACACTCGCGATTGCTAGCTTGAAGATGTTGACAGACCATTAGGAGTATTGTTTTCATTAGATGCCGGATATACACTGATGTAAGCACGTTTGTTATCTTCTGGTAAACATGAACTTCATCAGAATTGTCAGGTAGACATGGTTCCTTCCTTGTTCTGTCCATGTGCTTTTGACCATAGGTCGAGAGCAAGTCGAGTCGTCCATTCTTTATTACCTATATCCTGATATTTTTGAAAGAAAGAAAGAAAGAAAACATTTATTTGTGACATATAGAGCAAAAACAAAGAAGTAAATAAAAACATAAGGACATACATTGCGAAATGGTAATAAAGAAGAGGCCTTGCAGCCAGCGCTGGTCTTCCGATGGGACCATCAAGTGCTACTTTTAGCACATATTAAAAAAAACTTTGATGAACCGGCATAACAAACCTTTACTACTGGCTGTATGGACCATAACTCCTTTACATATCCCACAAGGGATGAATTTTATAAAAATAAAAACAAAAATTCTTGGCTTTGGTTGGTCTGACCTGACACCGACAAGAGAAAGCCAAAGCACATTGTGACGGCAACAAAATGCCAATGCGCAGCGTTGCTTTTTAGCGCCTGTTCACGTGATGTATGTAATTGAATGCCATCGTGTATAAATGCACTCACTTGTATATTCTGGTGTATTTGAACTTCATGTTCTTCTATTGTATCATCACTGCATTTGAGCCCTTGAAGTAGATATTTCAAAACAGACCCGATCTAGTTGAATTTTTTCCCACTTATAATTATCGTGAAATAGACATTTAAGTCTTCTAATAATTCATTGATTTTGGAAAATCATATCCATATTGGGTTTGGCATACCTACATTGAAGGATTACATAAATTACGTCAGAATATGAATTCTGAATCTATTTGAATTAACAGAAAAACTTATTTCTTCAGTTTCAAAAGAATTTTTGTAGTTAGACAAAAAAAAATTTCGGAGTGCATTTGTTTGTTTTTGACACTCGCGATTGCTAGCTTGAAGATGTTGACAGACCATTAGGAGTATTGTTTTCATTAGATGCCGGATATACACTGATGTAAGCACGTTTGTTATCTTCTGGTAAACATGAACTTCATCAGAATTGTCAGGTAGACATGGTTCCTTCCTTGTTCTGTCCATGTGCTTTTGACCATAGGTCGAGAGCAAGTCGAGTCGTCCATTCTTTATTACCTATATCCTGATATTTTTGAAAGAAAGAAAGAAAGAAAACATTTATTTGTGACATATAGAGCAAAAACAAAGAAGTAAATAAAAACATAAGGACATACATTGCGAAATGGTAATAAAGAAGAGGCCTTGCAGCCAGCGCTGGTCTTCCGATGGGACCATCAAGTGCTACTTTTAGCACATATTAAAAAAAACTTTGATGAACCGGCATAACAAACCTTTACTACTGGCTGTATGGACCATAACTCCTTTACATATCCCACAAGGGATGAATTTTATAAAAATAAAAACAAAAATTCTTGGCTTTGGTTGGTCTGACCTGACACCGACAAGAGAAAGCCAAAGCACATTGTGACGGCAACAAAATGCCAATGCGCAGCGTTGCTTTTTAGCGCCTGTTCACGTGATGTATGTAATTGAATGCCATCGTGTATAAATGCACTCACTTGTATATTCTGGTGTATTTGAACTTCATGGTATCATGATATTTGTGTTGAGCCCTTGAAGTAAATTCCAAACAGACCCGATCTTGTTGAGTCTTTTTCCCACTTATAATCACCGTGAAATAAGCATTTAAGTCTTCTAATAATTCATTGATTTTGGAAAATAAAACACATAATGCGTTTGGATATATTTAGATCCCATCAAAACCATAATAAGAACCAAGTTCAATATTATGATAGGTAGGCCTTGGGTGCTTTTTGAACTCCCGTTCACGTAATGTGCCATTGTGCATGGAAGTGTGCATTCCATTCCATGCACAATATATGGTTACAATTGTCAGGTGAACTTGGAGTTATTTTCTTGGTCTTTCCATGGGCTTTTGACCAACGGTCGAGAACAGGCCGAGTCATCCTTTCTTTTGTTACCTACCTGTATCCTGATATTTTTGAACTCCTGTTCACTTAATGTGATATCGTGCATGGAATGCACTCACTTTTTTACATATTCTGGTGTATTTGAACTTCATGTTATCATAGTCCGTCATTATAGCAAGTTCACCTCGGAATTCGAGATACCCAGCTATAAGTCTGTAAATACTTGTATATTGACACCCTAAAAGTTGTCTCAAAACCTAAGTATGGTAGGGTGTGCGCAACTATTAAATTTCAAGGTTTGGAAAATGATATCCATATTGGTTTTGGTATATTTGGATCCCGTCAAAAACGTAATGAGTGCCAAGTTTGTTGTTGATTTCAACGTCAAAATGAATGAGATCTAAAAGGGTGCCAAGTTCAATGGTCAGTCCTGTGATTTATTTTTAACAAAATAAAATATCTTTTTTTTTCTTATAACTTAGGATAATTATATTGATAGATAGATAGATAGATAGATAAATCGTTTATTTGATACTGCAATACACACAATCAAGATAAAAATAACAATAAAAAAAAGAAAAACAAGAAATTACACATTAGACTTAACTTACAAGTATTTTGTTGTGTGCGTTGCAGCAGTGCAAAAGGGCTATGGCTCAGTGGTCAACATTGCTCGTGGGAGCAAAACACTGATATTCTGCCACAACCCAAGGACCGAAAACGAATTAAATTAATCTGCAAATATTATAGGTTCCAAAATAAAGCAAACAGTGCAAAAATCATTAGAGTTTAGTGTAATGAAACTGTAGCTGTGTGTGTGTGTGTGTGTGTGTGTGTGTGTGTGTGTGTGTGTGTGCAAATTGTATAGGTACGGTGGTTCATGACACTTCAAAGCAACAACTCACAACAACCCTACTATTTGAGTTCGAAACATATTGAAGCCCAAGGAATGACTGATAAATTGATAGTTTTATGAACAGTTTTTTGATAGCAGCAAGAGTTTGTAATGTTTTGTACTTTCTTTGTTTTTTTATTGGCCACGTCTTTATCTGGATCGCTTAAGTCGAACGTTGAAAATATACTGTGCCGTCGGCGTTCTGGTTTTTTTTTTTTTCTTGGGGCTTTGGCGACAGCTTCGTCGGCATCTTTACTCAAATCGAATGTAAGGAATTTGCTGTGCCTCTTCTTGTACCTTTATCTTGTGAACTACCTAATTCATTTGCATGAAAATGGTGCAGCATTTGATTGAGCGTTATCTTCTTGAAAACTTTACTAAGCACTGGAAGTAGGTACTGAAATCGTAATATTTATTTTTGAATACATTGTAACTGGCTTCTTTGTCCAATCCAACTCTGGGATTTTGTTTGCTGCTTGTACCTAATAAGTCTATATTGTGGACGATTTTTGAACATTACTAAATTCGGAAATTAAGGTAAACATAGAATGTACCAGTTGCTTCTCGTCCCGCGCTGATGGTAAAACCCCATCGAGGGAATGGGTGAAATTCTTAGGAATCATGTTTTAGGCGATGCGGCTAGCAACCCATCACTGTTTTGATTCCCCCCTTTTTTCCTTATTTACCTACAATACTTATTATAGACGGTGTTAGATCTGGCACTAAAATGACTATCCCTGTGATTATAAAAGTAAACGTTGATAACAAAATGTTTTTCCTCGTGTTCTGCCGCGGCTCGGGTGCCCGCGAAGGCTTACATAGTTCGAATAACACCATCAAATACAAATATTGGCTTAATCAGAAGTACCTAGTATGAATGTTATGTACAATCCAGTCTCGCTTCCAGTGTTTATGTTTATTTATTTTCATCATCATTCAATATAAAACTACATCATCACTTAAAATTAAATGTCCCGGGACCAAGGCTAACCGTTACTTTCGTGTTTTCCCCTAGTCTGTTAAGTGCGTTTTTGCACTCCCTTACCAGTGAGGAACTGACTACTGGCTTGTTTAGTGCTTTAACGCTGCTTGACTATCGGAGTAGATCACCACTGTTCCTACTACATCCCGATCATTACCTAGGTTCTCATGTATTATCTGAGCGCATTTCGTTATTGCACATACTTCAGCCTGAAACACGCTGGCGTATATGCCTAGCGGTATGGTCTCCCGAACGTTCATCTTAGGTATTATGACGCCCGCTACCGCGAGTTTCGTCGCGTTCTTCCTTGAGCCGTCCGTGAAGCAGATTGTTTTTGGATATTCCAGATCTGCTTTCCAGCTGTCTAAGGTTTGACTTACTAGACACCTGAACGCCAGAGATGCCTTTTTAACGAGTACTTCGCCAAACCCTTCGGAAACGGTACGCGGTATGTTGATGTAGTTCTGATCATACTACACAGTGTGCCAGTACAGAGCCGCAACTTAAAGATGGAACAGTCTTAGCAACATATTGGCATAAGCACTCGACTACTGGACTTGCCAGTTGACGGTTGGACGACGAATGTATGTTTTTAATTCTGGTTTGACGGGCAGAGTACCTAGGTGTGCTAGATATCCGGTGGTCTTCATAGGTTTGTCACGGACATCGTATGGCATTTGGTAGAGCGATCACTTGAATGGCAACGGATAGATAAGTGTTTGACAGATGTATGTGCTTCTGTTTTTTGTATAAAAAACTTTCTTTGCGCGTACGAGAGAACAGTTTTCGGACTGGTGCACTAGATCTACCTGGCTCTGTAGGCGTCAGGGCCTTTAACCGTTTGACTGACCAGACCCTGGAATGCCAGGAACGTCACACGCCCTTTAACGGTTTGACTTACTAGACACCTGAATGTCGGAAACATCGTACGCCCTTTTAACGGGTACGTCGCCAAACCCTTCGGAAACGGTATGTTGATGTAGTTCTGATCATACCACACAGTGTGCCAGTACAGAGCCGCAACTTAAAGATGGAACAGTCTTAGCAACATATTGGCACAAGCACTCGACTACTGGATTTGCCGGTTGACGGTGGGACGACCAACGACTGTGATATAATTCTGGTTTGACGGGCAGAGTACCTAGGTTTGCTAGAGCGCCGGTGGTCTTCATAAGTTTGTCACGTACTTTGTAGGTCATTTGGTAGAGCGATCACTTGCATGGCAACGGATAGATAAGCGTTTGACAGATGACTGTGCTTCTGTGTTTTAAAAAACTTTCTTTGCGCGTACGAGAGAACAGTTTTCGGACTGGTGTACTAGATCTACCTGGCTCTGTAGGCGTCAGGGCCTTTAACCGTTTGACTGACCAGACCCTGGAATGCCAGGAACGTCACACGCCCTTTAACGGTTTGACTTACTAGACACCTGAATGTCGGAAACATCGTACACCCTTTTAACGGGTACGTCGCCAAACCCTTCGGAAACGGTATGTTGATGTGGTTTTGATCTTGTCACATAGTGTGCCAGTACAGAGCTGCAACTGACAGGTGGTACAAACTTGAGAATATTAACGCAAGCACTGTACTACTGGACTTGTCAGTTGACGGACAAACACGTCGTACGCCCGTCGCCGTTTTGACTTACCAAACATCAGCACGTCAAGAATGTCGCACGCCCTCTGATGGTGATAAATGCGTGGCGATTTTAATCCACAGAGTAGGGTATTTCTGAAATCTTTGATTAGAACGATCGCGCTTGTGAACGCTGGCCAAAGCTTGGCAAGCGTCTTAAGACGGCTAAAAGATTCAATCACAACTATTGTACTATTCTCACAGTGTTCGCCACCATCCCGCTGTCAACCGCTGCCTACAGTATTTGGTTTTTCAACTTACAATCTTCAGATGGACTCCTAGAACCTTCGCCATGTAGGTGGGCATCTCCGTCATCAATGTAAAGAACCTCTAATTCTGTTTGCAGTGGGCCACAATCACCGTCAAAAATAGACACATGGTGATTTTAATGAATCGTAAAAATACTAGTTGCGCTACCAAAAGAAACTGCTTCGAGTTGTAGTCTATGTTGGTACCGGGCAAGAACCCGTCAAACCCTCATGGGTTTGACTTACTAGACACCTGAACGCCAGGGACGTCGTACAGCTTTTTAACGGGTACGTCGCCAAACCCTTCGGAAACGGTATGTTGATGTAGTTCTGATCATACTTCATAGTGTGCCAGTACAGAGCCGCAACTTAAAGATGGAACAGTCTTAGCAACATATTGGCATAAGCACTCGACTACTGGATTTGCCGGTTGACGGTTGGACGACGAATGTATGTTTTTAATTGTGGTTTGACGGGTAGAGTACCTAGGTTTGTTAGATAGCTGGTGGTCTTCATAGGTTTGTCACGTACTTCGTAGGTCATTTGGCAGAGCGATCTCTTGCATGGCAACAGATAGAAAAGTGTTTGAAAGATGTATGTGCTTGTTTTTTGTATAAAAACTTTCTTTGCGCGTACGAGAGAACAGTTTTCGGACTGGTGCACCTACCTGGCTCTGTAGGCGTCGGGGCCTTGAACGGTTTGACTTACTAGACACCTGAACGTCGAGAACGTCGTACATCCTTTTAACGGGTTCGTCGCCAAACCCTTCGGAAACGGTATGTTGATGTGGTTTTGATCTTATCACATAGTGTGCCAGTACAGAGCTGCAACTGACAGGTGGTATAAACTTGACAATATTAACGCAAGCACTCTACTACTGTAGTAGTAGGGTATTTCTGAAATCTTTGATTAGAACGATTGCGCTTGTGAACGCTGGCCAAAGCTTGGCAAGCGTCTTAAGACGGCTAAAAGATTCAATCACAACTATTGTAGGTACTATTCTCGCAGTGTTCGCCACCATCCTGCTGTCAACCGCTGCCTACAGTATTTGGTTTATAAACTTACACGCTTCAGATCAACTCCTAGAACCTTCGCCATGTAGATGGGCATCTCCGTCATCAATGTAAAGAACCCCTAATTCTGTTTGCAGTGGGCCACAATCACCGTCAAAAATAGACACATGGCAATTTTAATGAATCGTCAAAATACTAGTTGCGCTACCACAATAAGCCGCTTCGAGTTGTAGTCTATGTTGGTACCGGGCAAGAACCCGTCTTTTTTTGGTCCTTCGACCAAATATAAAGACACGGCTGTATTCTGTATTATGAGGGTTTGACTTACTAGACACCTGAACGCCAGGGACGTCGTACAGCTTTTTAACGGGTACGTCGCCAAACCCTTCGGAAACGGTATGTTGATGTAGTTCTGATCATACTTCATAGTGTGCCAGTACAGAGCCGCAACTTAAAGATGGAACAGTCTTAGCAACATATTGGCATAAGCACTCGACTACTGGATTTGCCGGTTGACGGTTGGACGACGAATGTATGTTTTTAATTCTGGTTTGACGGGCAGAGTACCTAGGTGTGCTAGATATCCGGTGGTCTTCATAGGTTTGTCACGGACATCTTATGGCATTTGGTAGAGCGATCACTTGAATGGCAACGGATAGATAAGTGTTTGACAGATGTATGTGCTTCTGTTTTTTGTATAAAAAAACTTTCTTTGCGCGTACGAGAGAACAGTTTTCGGACTGGTGCACTAGATCTACCTGGCTCTGTAGGCGTCGGGGCCTTGAACGGTTTGACTGACCAGACCCTGGAATGCCAGGAACGTCACACGCCCTTTAACGGTTTGACTTACTAGACACCTGAATGTCGGAAACATCGTACGCCCTTTTAACGGGTACGTCGCCAAACCCTTCGGAAACGGTATGTTGATGTAGTTCTGATCATACCACACAGTGTGCCAGTACAGAGCCGCAACTTAAAGATGGAACAGTCTTAGCAACATATTGGC
Source organism: Pandemis corylana (assembly GCA_949127965.1). Lineage (NCBI taxonomy): Eukaryota > Metazoa > Arthropoda > Insecta > Lepidoptera > Tortricidae > Pandemis > Pandemis corylana. The sequence goes on along the minus strand of OX421875.1, from coordinate 6,935,431 downwards.
ATAAGCACTCGACTACTGGATTTGCCGGTTGACGGTGGGACGACCAACGACTGTGATATAATTCTGGTTTGACGGGCAGAGTACCTAGGTTTGCTAGAGCGCCGGTGGTCTTCATAAGTTTGTCACGTACTTCGTTCGTAGGTCATTTGGTAGAGCGATCACTTGCATGGCAACGGATAGATAAGCGTTGGACAGATGTATGTGCTTCTGTGTTTTAAAAAACTTTCTTTGCGCGTACGAGAGAACAGTTTTCGGACTGGTGCACTAGATCTACCTGGCTCTGTAGGCGTCGGGGCCTTGAACGGTTTGACTTACTAGACACCTGAACGTCGAAAACGTCGTACATCCTTTTAACGGGTTCGTCGCCAAATCTTTCGGAAACGGTATGTTGATGTGGTTTTGATCTTATCACATAGTGTGCCAGTACAGAGTCGCAACTGACAGGTGGTATAAACTTGACAATATTAACGCAAGCACTCTACTATTGGACTTGTCGTATGACGGACAAGTACGTCGTACGCCCGTCGCCGGTTTGACTTACCAAACATCAGAACGTCAAGAATGTCGCACGTCCTCTGATGGTGGTAAATGCGTGGTAATTTTAATCCACAGAGTAGGGTATTTCTGAAATCTTTGATTAGAACGATTGCGCTTGTGAACGCTGGCCAAAGCTTGGCAAGAGTCTTAAGACGGCTAAAAGATTCAATCACAACTATTGTACTATTCTCGCAGTGTTCGCCACCATCCCGCTGTCAACCGCTGCCTACAGTATTTGGTTTATAAACTTACACGTTTCAGATCAACTCCTAGAGCCTTCGCCATGTAGATGGGCATCTCCGTCATCAATGTAAAGAACCCCGAATTCTGTTTGCAGTGGGCCACAATCACCGTCAAAAATAGACACATGGCAATTTTAATGAATTGTCAAAATACTAGTTGCGCTACCACAAGAAGCCGCTTCGAGTTGTAGTCTATGTTGGTACCGGGCAAGAACCCGTCTTTTTTATCTTCATTGCTAATGAAGCGTCCAAATACTAGTTGCGCTACCACAAGAAACTGCTTCGAATTGTAATCTATGATGGTTTTTTGTCTTCCTTCATTGCTAAGATCAGCAAATCTAAACAGCAGACGGTAGCAACAGGGCCAAAGACCGTATCTAGACACTACACGCACACACACACACACTACAGGATCACTCACCAAAACACTGGATATTATCATCACACATATATTCATCGACTGTGTAATATGCTTTCTATAATAATATTTCTATAGTAATATGATGACACCATGTGGCAATTTCCACGCATCTACAGGCACTTTGTTGTAGAACCTGACACAGTTTCCCAGGAAAGATTTACCTACTTACTTTCCGTAGACGACATTTAGGAATGAGAAGCTTGTGTTTATTTCGAGTGTTGAAATCATGGATGTCTGACACTTTCATAAAGGAATGGAAATTCTCTTGTATGTACATATCATCATCATGTCTGTACTGCGAAGCTACTGTGAGAATTTATATCTCTAAAGCGCTCTCTTAATGACTCGGTAGTTTAGGTTGTAGATGGACCGAAGTGCCCTCTTTTGTAGAATGAAGATAGTCTGAATGTCAACTGCTTTTCCCCAAATCAGAATGCCGAAGACAAAATGCTATGAAGTCAAAATAAAAATCAAATCAAAAATAGTTTATTTAACTGAAAGAGTTACACTTTCCACAGAAGGAACAGTGATTCCCACACTAGGCAAAGCCTGTGTCGTGGGATTCAATAACACAGATAATTACCAGACTAAGTGTGGCTTATGAAGATAATAACTATGTAGGTAGGTACCTACATTCACTAATAATATTTAGAATTGGACGTAACTGGGAAGAAACTGAAATAATCCAGTCGAGCTGTTTCCACGTTGGTGTATTGTCTGATTCTTCGTATAACATAGGCGGCAGAACTTAATCTACCAGCAAGAATAAAAATATGTGGGCTCCACAGTCAGTTTCGATCCAGGGTGAGACCAAGAAAAACGGTGTTGTCAACGAGGTTCAGCTTCTCTCCATTCATGGAAATGGCTGTTTCAACCTGTCGTACATTTGGTAACGAAAATTTAATACATTTCGTTTTAGCTGCGTTTAGTATTCGATTGTTCGCAGTAAACCATTGAAGCACTTCTGTTAAAGTCCGTCTCATCATTGATGTGACTTTGATCTTCCTGTTTCCTGTCTACCTTGAAAATCAGAGAGGTGTCATCAGCAAACAAAACTATGCCACATTTGTTTTGCAGTAGGCGGGTCATTGATATATAACAGACAGAGACAAGGGCCCAATATTGAACCCTGTGGTACTCCAAGCTTCACCAGCGCACAACATGACTGCACTCTATTTATGTCCACTTCTGGATTCTTTGACTGAGATAGGAACATGACAAGTTTTAGTGCGTTCTCAAAAAGCCCGTAGTGCTCAAGTTTGCGGATAAGCGTTTCATGCTTCACGCAATCAAATGCTTTGGAGAGGTCGAAAAAGGTCCCTATTGCATCTTGCGAATGTTCCTATGCATCATAAATATACCTAATGAGTGCAGCCGCCGCATCTGTGGTGGATCGGCCTTTAGTGAAACCAAATTGCTGGCTGTGAAGTAATTCATTTGCATTGAAATGATGCAACATTTGTCACCACACTTGAATAAAGGCATCACTTTGCTAAATTTCATTTAAGTCCGGAAACACGCACTTATTAAAAATGATAGCCAAATATGGCGCCACCACGTGAACAACAGATTTCATGACTTTAACTGAGATTCCCCAAAGGTCTTCCGCATTTTTAACTTCAGGGATTTAAAAGTTGCAACTGTGCGCGGATTGGTGCGGTGAAATAATATCTGCCGCCATCTTTCACAGATTTTGACGATTTTGTTGATTTAAAGACTTCGTTATTTAATTTAAAAATTACAGGTACAAATGATAAAGAAATGTAGTGTCCGTCGCAGGAAATACTAGAATATGTTTGGGTAGTTATATCAGTTAGAAATCCAAGATGTTAATTACCAAATGGCAAATTAAAGTTCTAAAGCAGCTCCAGTCGGAATGTCTGGTAACAAAAGTAAACTAAAGTTCTTTTAAAAACTAAAATTCTGCATGCGACTCAATTTTGTAGGCATAGTAGGTATGTAAGTAAAGTACTATTTTATTTCTTTCAGGCTACTGTCATTATCGGTAGATTACCTATTATCGGTTCATGTAGGAGTCAGGAATTTATGTTCTAACTACCTAATTCATAAAGAGATGTTCGATCAAATGGTTAAATAACAGTTAAGTAAAAAGAAAAGAGAAAAGTAGTTCACAACGGAAACTTCTGATAACAAATGTGTGGCGACAAAGACGAGTCGAATTGCGTAGTTCTTTCATACTGTTTTACACGGCTCCTTTTAGTAAGTAATAATTATAAATTTGATATTATCTCGTTTCAGGTCACTATAATAATATTCGTAGTTACTGGTGCATGTAGACGTCAAAAATTGAACAGCAATACTACAACGGATATATGTAGAAAAGTCAAGCCAGATGTTAATTCGTCGTGTGTGACGCGCGTAACGTGCTTTGGTAATTGACGTTCCTTCATTGAAACTATGAATATTTGCAGCCCTGAGAGCTTTTGTAGCCCTAAAAGGGCTGTTGTATTGGACGCGGCGACAGTCCGGGAACTATCAGTTCCGCGCGGGTGCTCTGCGCCGCTTCGCCTTTACCACTGGCTGCCGAGGCTTCCTGGGCCACAGGTTGTGCCTCTTAACCACAACGACTGGATGCTCCTCGTACCCATGTTGCAGTTTTGTGGAGTATTTTTTAAATATTCCTCCGCACACATGGCACAGGAACGCTCCAGTTGTTCTGGTCGGAAGGCACTATGACACCACACCTTGCATTTTTTCTTATAAAAGAGCAAATACGCCATCTTTTAAAAAAATATATAGGTCTTTAACACAGACCGCGCAGACGTAGAATGGCTGCGCAAAAACGTGGGGTGTTCTTCTCGTCTCCCGTTGGGGGGTGGGGGGGGGGGGGATGCTGCTCGGGGCGTCTGCCCCCTTCAGCGGCTTCATACGCCGGCCACAAATATGGCCGGGTCGCTGGGGTGAGGCCGGGTGGCCTCGCTGGTTCGTCCGGTATTCTTCTTAATCCGCCTGCGAGATCGAGCCCACAGGAAGGGACCCCGCTGGGGTAGGATCCGCGGGCGATCATCGGCAGGCGGCAAGGTAGGGAGAGTCCAGGGTGTCAGTCCGGTGGTGGAGGGCTGGCTGCGCGCGCGAGGTCGCGCGGCAGTCCCTTCTTGTCGGGTGGTCGGCGGTGATAGGGCGCTAGCTCGCACAGGTGGCGAAAGCGCGACCTATCCGCACGACCGAACATCCGAGTGGTCAGGCTGCCGATGAACTGGCCCAGGGGTTCTACGCCCAGGCCCCGAGCGATCATGGTGTTCCTCACGTAGTACGGGGCATCAATGATGCTGCGCAAGGATAGCGACTGCTGGGCCTCGAGTCACTTCCTTTTGCACTCTCCCACCAGCGCGTACCACGCGGGGGCTGCATATGTTAGGCATGACCGGACGGAAGTCTTGTGCACGCCCAACTTGGCTCGCAACGTTAGTCGGGACCTGAGGACCGGGCGTAGAAGGGTGCTGCGCGCGTCTTGGCGATGACGTTGTTGATGTGCTCTCCAGCGCTCGAAATCTTCTCGGCGAGCGCGTTCAGCTGGGACTTCGTGGTCGGGCATCGGGTGCGTTGGTAGAAGCGGCGCAGTTTCCTTTTTCTCTGAATGAGAGTCAGGATGTCTGCGGGGATCTGCTGGCGTGGGCGCGCTGATGAGGTGCCGGTTTCGACGCTAGAGTGTGCGAGGGCGTCGGTGATGCATGTGCTGAGCTGCTCAGCGAGACAATCGACTTCCTCCGTACTGGTCACGGGGAAGGATGGCGAGTGCTCAGACATGTAGGAGGCACAGCGTTCCCAGTCCTGTTTACTGCGGGGGAAGGGGCAGCGGTCCGAGTTGGTGCCACGTCCAGGGTCGCCAGAACAGGTTGGTGGTCGGAGAGAAGGTGATAATCCAGGACGTCATGCACAGGCCAGGAAGACAGGCCGCGAGCTACCATAAGGTCGATGACGTCTGGGGCGTGAGCTGCGTTGTGCAGATAGTGGGTCGGGACTTCTGGTCCGAGCACCTCATATCCTTGGTCTTCTGCGTCTTCGAAGAGTCTTCGCCCGTCTAGGCAGATCTTCGAGGAGTTCCAGGCGGTGTGTTTACAATTAAAGTCACCGGCTAAGATCGTGGGCAGCGGCGAGTCCAACAGGTCGTGGACGTCAGCCACCGCGAGACGAGAGCTGGGCGGCTTGTAAAAGGCAAACACACGCAGGGGATGTCCGTTGACGCAGATTTCCACACCGAGGGCATAGGACGAGCTGAGCGTCGTCGGCAACAGCAGCGGTTGGTGCACCAAACTTTTCTTCACTAGGACTGCCAGTCCCCGATAGGCGTGTCCTAGTGGTGAGGTCTCCTCCTTCCTGTAGGCGTAATATCCTGACACCCTAAGGCGGTCCCCTGCCTTAAGATGGGTTTCGGATATTAGGGCCACGTCGATCTTCTGCTCGGCCAGGAGGTGACGCAGCAGTCTGGTCTTCTTTGGAGCGAGGCCATCAGCGTTCCAGTGGATTACCCTAAGTTGGCTGTGCATCCTGCGCGTACAGGTCGGCCAGCCTTCTCAGGATAATCGGGACAGGGCTCTGTTCTGACTGAATGGCTTCGAGTAACTCCTGCAGGACCTGGATCAGCTCCTTGATGGTCCTTGCGCTACCGTCGTCAGCTTCCCTACCCGAATTCGCCTTCTTCCCCTTCGCAGGGGTAGCGACCTCCGGGTTTGGGCCGATTTGCGGTGGCATGTTCTGTGCCGCTGTTTTCGGCTCGGGTTCGCGCGGCTCTTGGTTGGAGGCCTTCTTCTTCCTCCCGCCGCGTTTTCGTCGCCTTTTCAAAGGCGGACGTCTCCCGCCAGTGGCCGCCGCCATGAGGGAGTTGGGCGCGTTGCCCTTTTCCACTGCGGTGGAGGTAGCACCGATAAGGGTGGTTCCGGAGCGTGCGCGCGCGCTGGTACGTGGCGCGACTCCCGCCGTCTTGTGCCTCGCCTCCCTCTGGTACTCCGGGCACGTAACGCTGTTTGCGGTGTGGGGTCCTCCGCAGTTGGCGCACGTCGGCGGGTCCTCCCTTGGTCGCGGGCAGTCTCGAGCGGCGTGCTCCTCCCCACAGCGAACGCAGCGCTGCGGATGGTGGCAGTTCGCTGAGCTGTGCCTGAAGGCCTGGCACCGGTGGCACTGCGCTGGTCCGGGTCATCCTCGCCAAGCCTCTACTTTGACACCGCGCATGCCCAGGAGCGCAGTCTCATTATAGATGGGATGGTGTCTGGGGTGCGTTGCAGCTGCGCATGAAAGATGCACCAAGGGCGTCCTGCGCGCGCCCTTACCGCAGTTGCGAAGATCGGGAGGAAGCCCTTCTCCCTTAGGTCCCCGACCACCTCTTCCGGCGCTGTGTTCCTCGGGAGACCTCGTATTGTCACTTTGAGTGGCAGATCCTCTCTGCGGGACCAGTCGTCCCACGCAATGCCGGGAGTGTTTTCGAGGTGGTCCTGTACCACCCGGTACTCCTCCTCGGACTCTGCGTTCACTGAGTGTCCGATCAAAGCCATGGAAAAAATAAATTTATGGTAGCCGTAAATAGTGCGTATTATTACAACGACTCAAAGTAGCGTACGCCCAGCAACGCCCCATTAGCCGTCATTTAGATTTCATTGTAATCTTACTTTGCAAGACTGACGCGGCGTAGTTTTGCCGTGTCAAGTTTGATTTTATGCAGGTATTCAATGATATGAATTTCACTGTGGAGTAACTTAGCTCGTATGCCTACTGGCTTCATAGTGTTGTACAGTCAAGGGCAAAGATATGTATACACCACAGAGTATCAAAAAGCATGGTCATCTAAATGGTCATAAATTTGGCAACATATAAAAGTACATAAATTAGTATACATGATTTGAGAGATAACTATGTATACAACATTTGCAATAATATGTCCTCATGTATTAGGCCATAAACTTAGAAACACCGTAAAGTTCAAAAATATGTATACACTATTTAACCATTAATTATGTATATAATATGATAACCACAAATATGTAAACAATCCAAAATTCTATTAACACAACTCTATTGTCAGGAGCTTATGAACGTATTTGCGTAACATCGAACTCTGTAATCTTAATGTAATCAGCCAACCACTTTAAGCTTCAAGTCGTATACAACAACTGCTATTCCAAACTCTTTAACTGATAATTACTCTATTTATTTTAAACTAGCTTCTGCCCGCGACTTTGTCTGCGTAGAATTATACATAAAAACCTTCCTCTTGAATCACTCTATCTATAAAAAAAACCGCATCAAAATCCGTTGTGTAGTTTTGAAGATATAAGCATACTTAGGGACATAGGGACATAGGGACAGAGAAAGCGACTTTGTTTTATACTATGTAGTGATTATGCATGTGCCCACAATCTTGCTAAATGTGGTCTGTAGGTTGTAGGTACCTGTTACCATAAACTCTGTCTACCCCGTAAGGGATAAAGACGTGATTTGTGCATGTGTCATGTGTCACTTTTGGATTTTTTAATTCCATTTGACTTACCGTTTCTTATGGTTTTTCTGGCGGCTTTTCATTAATTTTGAAGGAGAAAATGTATCGTATAAGCGATCATTTAAAATATAGGATTGTTGCCTTATGCGAGGAAGGTATATCCGTGCCTGATATAGCTCTGCTGACGAATTAGGCATCACGGTAAGAAATATTAAACATGTTAATAATAACGTACTATAGAAAATATTACTCTCTATGCACTTTGTCTTAAGTTTAAGGCGTTGTTTTCTTTATTATACAGTTATTTTAAGTATACTTTGCCTTTTATTAAATAAAAAAATTAGAAAATGGCGTAGATCGCCAATTACCGTATGATTTGATATTGACGACACGGATGGCTCAGTGGTGAAGCAACCGCCTTCTGAGTCGAAGGTCCCGGGTTCGAAACCCGGCCAGGGCAATGTTTGTGTGATCAACTCGAATAGTTGTGCTTGGGTCATGGATGTTCTATGTATTTAAGTATGTATTTATATATATATAAGTATGTATATCGTCATCTACTCGTAACTGGTAGGTACCTTGAGGTTGTTTCGCCTTGTTTCGAAGGTACCCCCCTTGATTCTAAGTTGTCTATCAGGACCCCGTGTCGACATTTCGAGTGATGTTCAGTTCCGTGGTCATTTGGAAGGCAAAGCCAAATTAGCTTCTAAAAAATTGGGGGTGCTCAATAGAGCGGGACAGTACTTCTCGCCAGCCCATCGCCTTCAACTCTATAAGGCGCAGGTTAGGCCGCATATGGAGTACTGTTCTCATCTCTGGGCTGGGGCACCCAAGTACCAAAACCTTCCATTTGACCGCATCCAACGCAGAGCTGCTCGATTTGTCGATAACCAGGCACGTTCAGGTCGGCTCGACTCTCTGGCTGTGCGGAGGGATGTAGCAGCCCTGTGCCGTATTTATCATGGGGAGTGCTCTGACGAACTCTTCGGATTGCTGCCTGCGACTAAATTCCACTACCGTACTTCGCGGAACCGTCTGTCCTTCCATCCTCAACATCTTGATGGTTGGCAGTCAAGTACCGTGCGTTTTAAACACAATTTCTTTCCTCGTACGGTAACCAACTGGAACCAACTTCCTGCTGCAATATTCCCTGAGTGATACAATTTAGGGATCTTTAAAAAACGAGCCTTCCTGTTCCTCAAAGGACCGGCAACGCACTTGTGATTCCCCAGGTCTTGCAGGTCTCCTTGGGCGACGGTGATTGCTTTCCATCAGGTGACCCGTATGCTCGTTTGCCCCCTCTTATATAAAAAAAAAACCCATAACAGAAGCCTTCTTGAGTTTATGTATATACATATTTCGATACTTTGGGTATACTTTTTTTCCTTACAGGGGAAAGATGGGGAAGTTTCAAATTTTGTTTTTAATGATATTTCAAACAATCTTACCAATTTTCAGCTTGGTGGGAATTTAGGTAACTTTACTCTTATTTTTTGGTCTAATTTGACCGGACTATAGCGTTGGCATCTTCAATCAAAATCAACGAAATCTGAATCTGTAAAATCTGTTAAACATGCCGATTCATAACGTCGTGGTGACAGGTCAAAACATGCGACAAACATATGCAATGACAAGTCTGTACTGTTTTCGTGAATTGTCAAAACATACTTTACAAATTTGTTTCGTGTGACTAGGCCGTAAAGTTGATATTCGCAGATTACATTTTGTATACATATTTTCGTAGCAATTACTGAATCTATATTTATTGACATAAGTATGACTATAATATTTTGCATTATTTGCAGGATACTAATAATGGAGTTTTGATTGTATACAAGTTTTTGGACTTGCTAGGTACATATTTATGTTGCCAGTGTAGTTTGCATATTTATTACCATTTGAATGAGTATATATCTTTTTAACTTTATATGATTACTTATTTTCTTTCACTTTACTTGCATATATATCTTTGCCCTTGACTGTACGATATACACAACAGTATCAAAGGCATTATTTTCAGCGTTATGGTTCTTCTGAGGGAGTCACCATTCGACCCACAAATTCTTGATGCTTGGTCATTCATTGAAACAGAGATCTTATGCAGCTATGAAATAACTTTTTGCTGCCCTTGAAGTATGAACACAGCAATGAGCTGAAGGTGTTGACGATTCTGCATTGAAACTATGAAAATGTGCAGCTCTGAAAAGAGCTTTTGTAGCCCTAAAAAGGGCTTTTTTGCGTGGGACGCGGCGACAGTCCGAGAACTATTTCTTCCGCGCGGGTGCTCTACGCCGCTTCGCCCTCACTGCTGGCTTTCGAGGCTTCTTGAACTTCTGGTCGTCCCTCTTGACCGTATGCTGCTCGTAGGCATGTTGTAATTTCGCGGAGAATTTTTTAAATCTTTTTCCGCACACATAGCACGGAAACGCTCCAATTGTCCTGGCCATAATTTATTTTTCACACGACTTCACCGCACGACGCATAGACGTAGAATGGCTGCGCACGGCGGGGCACGCTTATTTTATAGCGGCGCTGCAGTGCGCTACTATACGAGGGAGGCGAGCGAGAGGTGGGGCGTAGAAGTGTTTCATGTAAAGTCTATAAGTTCTTTTCTATGAACCTACATAAAGATTTAATTAAAACTTTTTTGTATCAACTTATTAAATCTTACAAATTCCCGCTCACACAGTATACTATACAACAGATTGCACTTGGGTTAACTGGACTGGATAGGCTAAGATTATCAGACACAATAAGAAAACTATCCATTATCCTGTCTATACGTCGTACTTGCATATTTATACGTGGTATCTATACCAATGGTAATGGCAAAATAGAGGGAAAAGTTTATGCTTGTATTTGCAATTTTTTTGTGATAATTTATTTTGTTTTATTTATTTTATTTGATGTTTTGTGATTGTCATAAATAAACTCTTTTCTTTCTTTCTTTCTTTCTTATTTTAAAGTAAAAATACATTCCTTTACCTACCGATTTCAAACACAATTCTCCGCTTGTTAAACCATTAAATTCGGAAAATCTATGCTTAGTAATATGTTTTTCAATGAGCAATTCTACATAAGGTAAACATATTTTGCTTTTTTCGTCTGTAAAATTAAATAAAACCTTATTGTAGCGGTATAAGGTGCGTATTACAACGACTCTGACTAGTGTACGCCCAGCAACGCCCCGCCGGACGCCATTTTAATTTTATTGTACCTAATCTTGCTGTTGCTGACTTGACGCGGCGCAGTTTTGCAGTGTCAACTTTGATAATACTTACGCGGTTTTAGTCAGGTTTTCAATGATATGAATTTCATACAAAGTTACATGAATTAGGTACGTACCTACTAGTTACTAAAGATAAGAAATACAACAGATTGCATTTGAGTTAACTAGATAGAGTTGAATGGCATATGGAATTAGCGGGCACAATAAGAAAAAAAAACGTGCATTATCCTGTCTTTACGTCGTACTTGCATATTTTGACCTGGTTGCTACCTCAATGATAAAGTAAATTAGAAGGTTATGCTTATGATAAATAAAACATTAACCTTTTGAACGCCACGCTTAGCTACATAGTAAAGCTACTTTCATTCTTATTCCTTTGCATGAAAGTCATTTTTACACTTATAACCTCTGTCGGCCACAGCCGACATTGGCGGTCAAAAGGTTAATTTACCGATGTTAAACAAGTCTTTGCCCGTTCGAGCGTTATTCTGTGAAACGATATTCGTATAACCTATAATTTGTAATAAATATTTTTCCAATGAGAAATTCTACATTAAGCAAACATATATTTACCTTTTGCTTGCCTATTTAGACCCAAATACGACCAAAGACCATGGAAAAAATTAATCATAAGTCATTTATACGTCGCTTTCATGTGTACATTGGATCTTACAAGCTAATAAATTTCCCAACATGAAACCCTGTAGCAGGGCACTGCCACATAACTTAACCTAATAATGCGATTTAATAAATTTATTGTAGCCGCAAAAAGTGCGTATTACGACGACTCAGAGTAGTGTACGCCCCGCAACGCCCCATTAGCCGTCATTTAGATTTCATTGTAATCTTACTTTGCAAGACTGACGCGGCGCAGTTTCGCCGTGTCAAGTTTGATTTTATTCAGGTATTCAATGATAATGAATTTCACTGTGGAGTAACTTAGCTCGTATGTCTACCGGCTTCATAGTGTTGTACGATATACACAACAGTATCAAAGGCATCATTTTCAGCGTTATGGCTCTTCTGAGGGAGTCACTCGACCCACAAATTCTTAACGATTAGTAATTGAAACTGTGATCTTATACAGTTATAAAACTAACTTTTATTGCCCTTGGAACATCAACACAGCAATGAGCTGAAGGTATTGACGTTTGTTCATTGAAACTATGAATATTTGCAGCTCTGAAAAGAGCTTTTGTAGCCCTAAAAAGAGCTGTTGCGTTGGTCGCGGCGACAGTCCGGGAACTATCAGTTCCGTGCGGGTGCTCTGCGCCGCTTCGCCTTCAATACTGGCGGCCGAGGCTTCCTGGGCCGCAGGTTGTGCCTCTTCACCATCTTTACCGGATGCTGCTCGTACGCATGTCGTAATTTTGCGGAGTATTTCTTAAAACTTTCTCCGCACACATGGCACGGAAACGCTCCAAATGTGCTGGCCATAATTAATTTTGCACAGGATTTCACTGCACGACGCATAGACGTGGAATGGCTGTGCACGGCGGGGCAGGCTTATTTTATAGCGGCGCTGCCGTGGCGCTACTATACAAGGGAGGCGAGCGAGAGGTGGGGCGTAGAAGTTTTTCACGTAAAGTTACAGTTTTACACAATATTTTTTTGGATTTAATGTATAAGTATTTTCTATCAATCTCCATAAGACTTTTATAACGGCTTTAGTTGAATAGTACATTACTGCAGAGGCCGTGAAGTAAGGGATTGCTGGACGAGTTTGGGGTAGGTGGCCGAGTCGAAGACGAGGCCAGATAGAACGAGTCCTGCAATCCCTGTTCCGGCCAAAGCTTGTATAGTGCTTTTCTCAAACAATGTGAGGAAATATTAAAATTAAAATAACTACTAGACAATCAAGTAAATCATAGTTTATTATAGGGAAAAAGTAATTTAAATAGGTACTAATTCATGTTGAAGGTAATATTGGACATATTAGGGCAGTTTTTAAACGTGAAATGTATTGTTTTGCCGGGCACATTAATGGTGTTTTCTGAAAAGGAGGTTGTCCGGGTTTCTTTTCGCCAGTTCATGAAAGCATCGTATGTTTTCATGTAAATCTCTTTACTTTTTTCCGGTAGCATATTTTGCATAGCTAAATTTGCCTCCTCTTTTAAATGAGGCGGAGTACAGTTCATAAGTTCTCCGTCACTTTCATCACTAGAAGTCATTTTTATTTCTGTTAAATTATAATAACAATCACTACGAAATACGCATAAGCAGAAAAAAAGATTTTCGATTTGCCACCTTTTTTATTTTTTAAATGTACTAATTTGATCCAGCTATTTGAGCACCATGTTTAACCGCACATAAATATAGTACCATAGATTATTTTTTTTATGTCGCAATTATGCTTAGGTACAGATTGTGGTGGTGGTTGGCTGTATGTAATTTTTTCCTTTGCCAATTTAATTTTAGTGTAGAAATTTAAAAAATTAGAGCAGCGGACAAAAATGGATTTTCATACTAACTTTTGTGGCCTAAGCCAAGAAGTAATGTAGGGAGCCATAAACGAGAAACTTCATGTCCTCATATCGGGACATTAACGCATACATTTCCGAGCATGTTTGAGAAAAGAGCTTTTATAATGCATATGCTCGAAAAGTGCATTTTTACGTACGTACATAGGTACATATATATACCATAATGTAGGTAGATGAGAACTAATAAGGTGGCGGGTAGATTTAAGCCAAAGGTTCAGTTTGCAATATACGTGAATACCATACAGGCTGTTTAATTGTGCTCCTGAAATTCTGTGTCTCCTGAAGTTTCCCTGGACATTACATCTACATGAATTGAAGTCCATGCTTAGCATGATTGCGGACGTATAGGTGGGAAGAGGAATTAAAATAGCGATGAGTTGCTAGCTGCATAGCCTGTAACATGATTCCTAAGATGTTTGCCGATTCCCTCGATGGGCTTTTACCATTTGTGCCGGCAAAGAAGCAACTGGTACAATTTATGATATTTTTTTTGCTTCCAGATCAGTATGTAAGTGCCTATTTATGTGTTGGTTATATTGTGTAATATTGTTTATTTATTTATTAAAGTTCGGAACAGACACGGCCATAACAATGTTATTAAAACAGTCCTATTACGTAGTTACACCTTCAAGGGCACGCTGAAGGATCACTTATTGACGCTCCAAAAATCCTTCCAATAGTCCTCCAGCACTTTGCACGTTGATATGCCATATGCCAACCTGTTGTTTTTGAACAATTTAGTTTTCCCTCCTTTTTATTTTTGTTTATATTTATGTATTTCTTTAGTTACACATAAGTCGGGTTCTATTGCATTGTTTACGTAAAGGTTTATAAATTATGTAGTATATTTTGCACAATAAAGAGTTTACATACATACATACATACATATTTTATCTGTGTATCGTTTCGTGAGTCATAGACGGTTCTGGCTGAAAATCAGTGCTGCAGGTGTCTAACACCTCAGCGTAATGCTGAGCCAGCGACCGTTTCACTTTTGCGAAGACACACAACGCTGATGATCTATTTTTCATGTATATGTTTTCTTTTGTTTTACCTTGTTTATTTTCTATAAAACTGTGTATATTATCTTATATTTGTGTGTCTTGCAAAAAGGAATAAATGCCTTCTTTCTTTCTTTCTATTAAACAAATAGGGGTTTTATTTGAAATTATTGATAAATTTAAAAGCTGCATCAATATAATAAGATCAAAAAAGCAAAAGCATTGTTGGAATCGCCGCATGCGACGGCGGCACATGCTTAGTTTAAACAAGGTTTACAAATAACGCAAACACAAACAACGCATTTAATTTTCATTGTTTCCTTTTTAATTTCATGTTCAAGTTTGCTGTCCAGTTTCTCCTCATTTGTATAATGTAAATAATTTTTAAATTTAATAAAGTATGAATTCGGTTTTGCTGCTTGGAGATTTGTAGGGAGTGCATGATACTTAACGCTGAATAGTCTCGTGGGGCGTGTCTAACAAGGCCGCCGTGTTCTGATTGGTTACAGGAGTTATTGCGCACACCCCTTGAGACTAACTTCTTTTTATCTCTTGTTTCGCTACATCGTCAAACAGAGATGGAGAGCTGGGTATTACGCACTCTCCAAGATGTAGCGGGGCGGTGTGTGCTAGGGTTGCCGCACTTAACTTGATTTTGTTGATAGCATTTTATAAGTTAATTTATTTTCACATTTCATGTACCTATACATATATTAAAGCTTTTGTCGTGCCCTACTGTAACCACAGCTGTTTTGAAAATTGCATAGCTTACGCGGGAGAGCTGTAAACAAATTCCTCGCTCGTCTGCACTTAATCTGCCGTGTCACGCATATGTAACGTATCTCGAAAAACGACGATTGGAGAAAAATGCGATCAAGTTTTTTTGTTTAACGACATCTCATTACTTCGTTACTAATTAAGTTAATAGTTTGAAATTTACATAGTAGGCTTGAAATATTATTGTGATGATGTATTTTAAATTTTATAACAATGCCACATACCAATTTGAAAAAAGATGGTTTTCAAGATTTAGAGGACCTTAATTTTCATACAAATTGCTGTAACGCGAATTTGCGTATCTCCATATACGTTAGTTAAGCGTGACCATGCTATTTTACTACCCAAGACTGTGTAATGGCTATGTCGTGTATCTTCACATACAGCAAATGAGCACGGAAATATATTGTTTAATTAATCGTTAGACAAACATAGTACACTCTCTTTTCCTTCAATTCTGTTCAGTTTTATGTTATTTTATTATTATTAAATATACCTATACACAAATAGGTAAAAAGGTTAACAATAATAAGTCAAGTGTAAGCTAAAAAACTTATTATTATTATATGTTATTATTTGGTAGTATAATCAAATCACAGCAACAGATTTATATTCAGTTTCAACTCTCAAGTTTTTTCTCTTAACTAAATAATAAAACAAAATGGTCTTATCTTCTCTCTCCTCTCGCCACTAATCAAAATAAAATACTCGTAATTAGAATCATGTTACTCTCCTGGGTTTCAAAAGGTGATATATGTTATTAAATATAGGTACACAAAAAATAATCACAGCAACAGAGTTGTACTTATTCATTCTTAACTCTCAAGTTTCTTCTATTTACTAAATAATATAACAAAATGTGTCTCTCCTCTCCCTACTAATTATAATAATAGCAATCTGATGTGAATTTAACTGCACCACAAGATTTTTCAATTAATAAAAAACTATATTTGGTAATAAAAACGAATAATCAAATAGCTTCAACTCTAATGCGCACAAGAATCGCGTCGCGCGCGAGATAGATTGCCCGTCCTTTTCTTACTGTACCAACAAGAAAGAGACGGGTAGTCCAACTCGCACGTAACGCGACTTTCGTGCGCTCTCGTGCTATCGGGTCTGTAAGACGGATCTAACGTAACTGAATTACCGGGGATATCTGTTACAAGTCCATACAAAAAACTGCGATACGTTAGTTTGGCTACTGGTGTTTCTATTAAATTACGGCTTAAAATGAAAATCTCCGACATGTATCAGATAGTACACCACTGTAAATGACGATTTAGCACTGTTAAGCGTATCTAACGTATCTCAATTTACGTTACTTAGGCGTGACACGGCAGTAATAGTACCTAACTACCAAATGTAGCTCCGACAAAAAATAGTTTAGATATATTATCTGCAAAGAATTAATTCATTCCTAACTCCAAAATCGTTCTTGCAAGACCATAGCCGTTTAAAAAATAAATTTATCGTAGCCGCAAAAAGTTCATAATAACTCTTTGCTGCCCTTGAAGTACGAACACAGCAATGAGCTGAAGGTATTGACGTTTCTGCATTGAAACTATTCAGTTTTCAAAGGTATCATTTTTGCGTTATGGTTCTTTTGAGGGAGTCACTCGACCCACAAATCTTGACGCTTGGTCATTGAAACAGAGATCTTATGCAGCTATGAAATAACTTTGTGCTGCCCTTGAAGTATTAACACAGCAATGAGCTGAAGGTATTGACGTTTCTGTATTGAAACTATGAAAATGTGCAGCTCTGAAAAGAGCTTTTGTAGCCCTAAAAAGGGCTTTTTTGCGTGGGACGCGGCGACAGTCCGAGAACTATTTCTTCCGCGCGGGTGCTCTACGCCGCTTCGCCCTCACTGCTGGCTTTCGAGGCTTCTTGAACTTCTGGTCGTCCCTCTTGACCGTATGCTGCTCGTAGGCATGTTGTAATTTCGCGGAGAATTTTTAAATCTTTTTCCGCACACATAGCACGGAAACGCTCCAATTGTCCTGGCCATGATTTATTTTTCACACGACTTCACCGCACGACGCATAGACGTAGAATGGCTGCGCACGGCGGGGCACGCTTATTTTATAGCGGCGCTGCAGTGCGCTACTATACGAGGGAGGCGAGCGAGAGGTGGGGCGTAGAAGTGTTTAATGTAAAGTCTACAAGTTGTTTTCTATAAACCTTCATAAAGATTTAATTAAAACTTTATTGTATCAACTTATTAAATCTTACAAATTCCCGCTAACACAGAATAGACAATACAAAAGATGGCACTTGGGTTAACTGGATAGGCTAAGATTATTAGACACAATAAAAAAACATCCGTTATCCTGTCTTAACGTCGTACTTGCATATTTATTCGTGGTAGGTATCTAGTTACCTACTCCAATGGTAAAGTAAAATAGAGGGAAAAGTTTATGCTTGTAGGTATTTTAAAGTAAAAATACATTCATTTACCTACCGATTTCAAACACAAGTCTCCGCTTGTTCAACCATTATTCGGAGAATCTAGGCTTAGTAATATGTTTTTTCAATGAGCGATTCTACATAAGGTAAACATATTTTGCTTTTTTGGTCTATAAAATTAAATAAAACCTTATTGTAGCCGTATAAAGTGCGTATTACAAAGACTCTGACTAGTATACACCCAGCAACGCCCTGCCGGACGCCATTTTAATTTTATTGTACCTAATCTTACTGTTGCTGACTTGACGCAGCGCAGTTTTGCAGTGTCAACTTTGATGATACTTACGTAGTTTTGGTCAGGTTTTCAATGATATGAATTTCATTAAGGAGTATCTCAGCTCGTGTGCCAAGTGATTTCATGCAAAGTTACATGAATTACAACAGATTGCACTTGAGTTAACTAAATAGAGTTGAATGAGATGGAATTAGCAGGCACAATAAGAAAAAAAAACGTGCATTATCCTGTCTTTACGTCGTACTTGCATATTTTGACCTGGTTGCTACCTCAATGATAAAGTAAATTAGAAGGTTATGCTTATGATAAAAAAACATTAATTTACCGATGTTAAACAAGTCTTTGCCCGTTCGAGCGTTATTCTGTGAAACGATATTCGTATAACCTATGATTTGTAATAAATATTTTTCCAATGAGAAATTCTACATTAAGCAAACATAATATTTACCTTTTGCTTGCCTATTTAGACCCAAATACGACCAAAGACCATGGAAAAAATAAATCATAAGTCATTTATTCGTCGCTTTCATGTGTACATTGGATCTTACAAGCTAATAAATTTCCCAACATGAAACCCTGTAGCAGGGCACTGCCACATAACTTAACCTAATAATGCGATTTAATAAATTTATTGTAGCCGCAAAAAGTGCGTATTACAACGACTCAGAGTAGTGTACGCCCCGCAACGCCCCATTAGCCGTCATTTAGATTTCATTGTAATCTTACTTTGCAAGACTGACGCGGCGCAGTTTCGCCGTGTCAAGTTTGATTTTATTCAGGTATTCAATGATAATGAATTTAACTGTGGAGTAACTTAGCTCGTATGTCTACTGGCTTCATAGTGTTGTACGATATACACAACTTCACTCGACCCACAAATTCTTAACGATTAGTCATTGAAACTGTGATCTTATATACAGCTATAAAACTGTGATCTTATACAGTTATAAAACTAACTTTTTGTTGCCCTTGGAATATTAACACAGCAATGAGCTGAAGGTATTGACGTTTCTGTATTGAAACTATGAAAATGTGCAGCTCTTAAAAGAGCTTTTGTAGCCCTAAAAAGGGCTGTTGCGTTGGTCGCGGCGACAGTCCGGGAACTATCAGTTCCGGGTGGGTGCTCTGCGTCGCTTCGCCTTCAATACTGGCGGCCGAGGCTTCCTGGGCCGCAGGTTGTGCCTCTTCACCATCTGAACCGGATGCTGCTCGTACGCATGTCGTAATTTTGCGGAGTATTTTTTAAAACTTTCTCCGCACACATGGCACGGAAACGCTCCAAATGTGCTGGCCTCCAGCGAATTGTATCCTCGCATACTCTTGAAAAACTGTATATACGGCATCTTGCACACGACGCGTAGACGTAGAATGGCTGCGCACGGCGGGGCACTCTTATTTTATAGCGGCGCTGCCGTGGCGCTACTATACTAGGGAGGCGAGCGGGAGGTGGGGCGTAGAAGCGTTTAATGTAAAGTCTATAAGTTGTTTTCTTCATAGAAAAAACCTTTAAAGATTTAATTAAAACTTTATTGTATCTATCAACTTATTAAATCTTACAAGTTCCCGCTCACACAGAATAGACAATACAACAGATTGCACTTGGGTTAACTGGATAGGCTACGATTATCAGACACAGTAAGAAAACCATCCGTTATCCTGTCTTAACGTCGTACTTGCATATTTATTCGTGGTAGGTATCTAGTTACCTACTCCAATGGTAAAGTAAAATAGAGGGAAAAGTTTATGCTTGTAGGTATTTTAAAGTAAAAATACATTCCTTTACCTACCGATTTCAAACACAAGTCTCCGCTTGTTAAACCATTATTCGGAGAATCTATGCTTAGTAATATGTTTTTTCAATGAGCAATTCTACATAAGGTAAACATATTTTGTTTTCTTGGTGTATAAAATTAAATAAAACCTTATTGTATCCGTATAAAGTGCGTATTACAACGACTCTGAATAGTGTACGCCCAGCAACGCCCCGCCGGACGCCATTTTAATTTTATTGTACCTAATCTTACTGTTGCTGTCTTGACGCGGCGCAGTTTTGCAGTGTCAACTTTGATTATACTTACGCGGTTTTAGTCAGGTTTTCAATTATATGAATTTCATTAAGGAGTATCTCAGCTCGTGTGCCAAGTGATTTCATGCAAAGTTACATGAATTAGGTACGTATCTACTAGTTACTATAAAGATAAGAAATACTTACAACAGATTGCACTTGAGTTAACTAGATAGAGTTGAATGGGATGGAATTAGCGGGTACAATAAGAAAAAACAACCATGCATTGTCCTTTCTTTACATTGTGCTTGCATATTTTGACCTGGTTGCTACCTCAATGATACCTAAAGTAAATTAGAAGGTTATGCTTATGATAAAAAAAACACTTATTTACCGATTTCAAACAAAAGTCTTTGCCCGTTCGAGGGTTTATCTGTGAAACGATATTCGAACAACCTATGATTTTTAATAAATATTTTTCCAATGAGAAACTCTACATTAAGTTAACATATTTTCCTTTTGCTTGCCTATTTTAGACCCAAATACGACCAAAGCCATGTAAAAAATAAATTTATTGTAGCCGTAAATAGTGCGTATCTATTACAACGACTCAAAGTAGCGTACGCCCCACAACGCTCCATTAGCCGTCATTTAGATTTCATTGTAATCTTACTTTGCAAGACTGACGCGGCGTAGTTTTGCCGTGTCAAGTTTAATTTTATTCAGGTATTCAATGATAATGAATTTCACTGTGGAGTAACTTAGCTCGTATGCCTACTGTCTTCATAGTGTTGTATGATATACACAACAGTTATCATTTTCAGCGTTATGGTTCTTCTGAGGGAGTCACTCGACCCACAAATTCTTTACGAGTACCTAGTCATTGAAACTGTGATCTTATACAGTTATAAAACTAACTTTTTGCTGCCCTTGGAATATTAACACAGCAATGAGCTGAAGGTATTGACGTTTCTGTATTGAAACTATGAAAATTTTCAGCTCTGAAAAGAGCTTTTGTAGCCCTAAAAAGGGCTTTTTTCTGTCCGACGCGGCGACAGTCCGAGAACTATTTCCTCCGCGCGGGTGCTCTACGCCGCTTCGCCCTCACTGCTGGCTTTCGAGCCTTCTTGGGCTTCTGGTCGTGCATCTTGAGCGTATGCTGCTCGTACGCATGTCGCAATTTAGCCGAGAATTTTTTGAATCTTTTTCCGCACACATAGCACGGAAACGCTCCAAGTGTCCTGGCCATAATTAATTCACGACTTCACTGCACGACGCATAGACGTAGTATGGCTGCGCACGGCGGGGCAGGCTTATTTTATAGCGGCGCTGCCGTGGCGCTACTATACTAGGGAGGCGAGCGGGAGGTGGGGCGTAGAAGTGTTTAATGTAAAGTTACAGTCTTACTCAATGTTTGTTAGTTTTAATATATAAGTATTTTCTATCAATCTCCATAAGACTTTTATAATGACTTTAGTTGAAAGAGCTTGTATAATGCATATGCTCGAAAAGTGCCTTTTTACGTACGTACATAGCTACATATATACATGAATTGAAGGCCATGTTTAGCATGATTGCTGACGTATAGGTGGAAAGAGGAATTAAAATAGCGATGAGTTGCTAGCTGCATAGCCCATAACATGATTCCTAAGATGTTCGCCGATCCCCTCGATGGGCTTTACCATTTGTGCCGGCAAAGAAGCAACTGGTACAATTTATGATATTTTTTTGCTTCCAGATCAGTATGTAAGTGCCTATTTATGTGTCGGTTATATTGTGTAATATTGCTTATTTATTTACTAAAGTTCGGAACACAAACAGTCATAAAAATATTATTAAAACAGTCCTATTAAACAAATAGGGGTTTTATTTAAAATTATTGACAAATTTAAAAGCTGCATCAATGTAATAAGATCAAAAAAGCAAAAGCATTGTTGGAATCGTCGCATGCGACGGCGGCACATGCTTAGTTTAAATAAGGTTTTAAAATAACGCAAACACAAACAACGCATTTAATTTTCATTGTTTTCTTTTTAATTTCATGTTCAAGTTTGCTGTCCAGTTTCTCCTCATTTGTATAATGTAAATAATTTTTAAATTTAATAAAGTATGAATTCGGTTTTGCTGCTTGGAGATTTGTAGGGAGTGCATGATACTTAACGCTGAATAGTCTCGTGGGGCGTGTCTAACAATTCCGCCGTGTTCTGATTGGTTACGGGAGTTATTATGCACACCCCTTGAGACTAATTTCTCTTTATCTCTTGTTTCGCTACAGCGTCAAACAGAGATGGAGAGCTGGGTATTATTACGCACTCTCCAAGATGTAGCGGGGCTGTGTGTGCTAGGGTTGCCGCATTTAACTTGATTTTGTTGATAGCATTTTATAAGTTAATTTATTTTCACATTTCATGTACCTACATACATAAAAAAGCTTTTGTCGTGCCCTACTGTAACCACAGCTGTAGGGTAATTAACATTAGTTCTAGCTTTTTGAAATTTGCATAGCTTACGCGGGATAGCTGTTAACAAATTCCTCGCTCGTCTGCACTTAGAACCAGATGTAACTCCAACACAAAATAATATAGATATATAATGATCTGCAAAGAATTAATCCATGACTTACTCCAGTCTCGCTCTTCCAAGATTATAGTGCTAGCGTTGTGTTTCAAAGCTTAATAAATAAACTCTAATTTTATTTGCGATACCATTTTCATTCGAAATAATGTCAAAAACGGCCGTAGTGATAGTGATCACTACATAGTATAAAACATAGTCGCTTTCCGCTGTCTGTAGGTACCTATGTATGCTTAGATCTTTAAAGTTTTGCTTAAAAGATTCAAGTTTCAATTTTACAAAACTTAGGTCGACAACCCTAACGCTCTATTGGAGCGTAGGTATTTATTTCAAAAAATAAGCCGTTTCCATACTGCTCTATTTATTTACTGTGGTTTTGCCGTGTTGATTCAGTTAGGTGAAGGCAGTATGGCTTTCAATTGTATTTAATTGCATTATTTACATAATTTTATGGTATGTTGTATGATTTACATCATATTTAGCAAATGTAGGTATCGTGCCATCCTCACTTTGAGGGGTCATTTGACTCACAAGTTATTAACGTCTTTTCATTGAAACTATGAAAATTTGCAGCTCTGAAAAGAGCTTTTGTAGCCCTAAAAAGGGCTTTTTTGCGTGGGACGCGGCGACAGTCCGAGAACTATTTCTTCCGCGCGGGTGCTCTACGCCGCTTCGCCCTCACTGCTGGCTTTCGAGGCTTCTTGAACTTCTGGTCGTCTCTCTTGACCGTATGCTGCTCGTAGGCATGTTGTAATTTCGCGGAGAATTTTTTAAATCTTTTTCCGCACACATAGCACGGAAACGCTCCAATTGTCCTGGCCATAATTTATTTTTCACACGACTTCACCGCACGACGCATAGACGTAGAATGGCTGCGCACGGCGGGGCACGCTTATTTTATAGCGGCGCTGCAGTGCGCTACTATACGAGGGAGGCGAGCGAGAGGTGGGGCGTAGAAGTGTTTAATGTAAAGTCTATAAGTTGTTTTCTATGAACGTTCATAAAGATTTAATTAAAACTTTATTGTATCAACTTATTAAATCTTACAAATTCCCGCTAACACAGAATAGACAATACAAAAGATGGCACTTGGGTTAACTGGATAGGCTAAGATTATCAGACACAATAAAAAAAACATCCGTTATCCTGTCTTAACGTCGTACTTGCATATTTATTCGTGGTAGGTATCTAGTTACTTACTCCAATGGTAAAGTAAAATAGAGGGAAAAGTTTATGCTTGTAGGTATTTTAAAGTAAAAATACATTTCTTTACCTATCGATTTCAAACACAAGTCTCCGCTTGTTAAACCATTATTCGGAGAATCTATGCTTAGTAAGTAATATGTTTTTTCAATGAGCAATTCTACATAAGGTAAACATATTTTGCTTTCTTGGTCTATAAAATTAAATAAAACCTTATCGTATCCGTATAAAGTGCGTATTACAACGACTCTGACTAGTGTACGCCCAGCAACGCCTCGCCGGACGCCATTTTAATTTTATTGTACCTAATCTTACTGTTGCTGACTTGACGCGGCGCAGTTTTGCAGTGTCAACTTTGATTATACTTAGGTACGCGGTTTTAGTCAGGTTTTCAATGATATGTATTTCATTAAGGAGTATCTCAGCTCGTGTGCCAAGTGATTTCATGCAAAGTTACATGAATAGGTACGTACTAGTTACTAAAGATAAGAAATACTTACAACAGATTGCACTTGAGTTTTTTTTTTAATTTATTTAGGCAACAAACAGTCACATAGTCGAACATAGTATTGATACATAATAAGGTGTCGACCTGGAGTGCCATAACAATAATAACGTGAACATCGATAAACTGGAACGGTAGATGCAGTAGATGGCATTGCATTTGAATCAGAAACAGGTACAATACCCAATTAATAATAATACTTAAACATGGTTATACTAAAAAATTGAAAATTGAAAAGAAGTGCTTGCAATTTCTAAGCATTTAAGTGACAAATAACACAGTTCTTAAAATTAAGACAGTTTCTTTGAGCAAGCATTTCAATGTGAGATAATTCTGTGTTGTAATACTTTAGACAACGGCTGAAATAAGAGTTAGCATAGTACTTAGTGCGAGAGAAAGGAACTGAAGACAATTTTTAATGTCGTGCATTGCGTCGAGGAACTTTGAATGAAATATTACCTAGATAATAATAATAATAATAATAATAAAAAATCTTTATTGCCACAACTTTAAAAAAAAGAAAAACTAGACATTATAAACTTAAACATAAAAATGATAAAAAAGTTGGGACAATGGGTCCCCAGTCTCAGCTTGTGCTGGGCTTGGTTGCCCAACGCTGGTTTTCAGACTGGTCCCTCGGACGGCCGGTCGCAGCGCGCGTCACATTTAAACTCCGAATTACAGTCAGGATAATTGTGCCTAATCAAAGCAAACAAAACTTATACAGTAAGGATAAAAAAACAAAATAAAAATCAAAATAATTAACAAAAAAATAAAAAATAAAATAAAAATAAAACTAAAACAATTAACAACTTAAAAACAAGATTAGCCGCTATTGTGTCTGTTTGTTTGTATATATGTGTGTTTGTGAGTGTGTGTGCTTGTGCGTGTGCGTGTGCGAGCGTGAGAGTAACCGTTCTATTTTGGGGGGTTATAATTCCGATTGTTTGCTAAGTAGGTGTTTTCTGTGCATTTTTTTGAATTTCAATAACGGCATGGGTTCTCGTAATGGAGGTGGTAAGTCGTTCCAGATCTTGGCAGCGGCGAATTTAAACCCCCCTCTAAAAAATTTTGTTTTATGTTTAGGTATTGCAAGCTTTGTGCATCTTCTCAGAGTCTTTACGCGCGTGTCTGTGACCCACTTTAGTTTTTCGTACAGGTAGTAAGGCTTCTGGTGTTCAATCACCTTTCTAACCGTATACGCTAGATGTAATTTTCTTCGGTTTTCCATATTTAAAGTTTTCTTTTCATTAAGGAAAGGGGTAATATGGGCTCTTTTGGGTACGTTATAGCAAAAACGCACACACGCATTTTGCACGTGTTGTATTGATTTTTTAGTTTTTGCCCGTAGCCTTGGTCCGTACACTATATCACCATATGTAAGCTGCGTAAGATAGAGTTGAATGGGATGGAATTAGTAGGCACAATAAGAAAAGAGACCCATCCATTACTCAGTCTTAACGTCGTACTTGCATATTTTGACCTGGTTGCTACCTCAATGAAAAAGTAAATTGGAAGGTTATGCTTATGATAAAAAAAAACCATTAATTTACCGATTTCAAACAAAAGTCTTTGCCCTTTCGAGGGTTTATCTGCGAAACGATATTCGAACAACCTATGATTTGTAATAAATATTTTTCCAATGAGAAATTCTACATTAAGTTAACATATTTTCCTTTTGCTTGCCTATTTAGACCCAAATACGACCAACGCCATGGAAAAAATATATTTATTGTAGCCGCAAAAAGTGCGTATTACAACGACTCAGAGTAGCCAGCAACGCCCCATTAGCCGTCATTTAGGTTTCATTGTAATCTTACTTTGCAAGACTGACGCGGCGTAGTTATGCCGTGTCAAGTTTGATTTGATTCTGGTATTCAATGATATGAATTTCACTGTGGAGTAATTTAGCTCGTATGCCTACTGGCTTCATAGTGTTGTACGATATAGACAACAGTATCATTTTCAGCGTTATGGTTCATCTGGGGGAGTCACTCGACCCACAAATTCTTGACACTTGGTCATTGAAACAGTTATCTCATGCAGCTATGAAATAACTTTTTGCTGCCCTTGAAGTAGGTCTGAACACAGCAATGAGCTGAAGGTATTGACGTTTCTGCATTGAAACTAAGACAATTTGCAGCTCTGAAAAGAGCTTTTGTAGCCCTATAAAGGGCTGTTGTGTTGGTCGCGGCGACAATCCGGGAACTATCAGTTCCGCGCGGGTGCTCTGCGCCGCTTCGCCTTCACCACTGGCTGCCGAGGCTTCCTGGGCCGCAGGTTGTGCCTCTTCACCATCTGAACCGGATGCTGCTCGTACGCATGTCGTAATTTTGCGGAGTATTTTTTAAAACTTTCTCCGCACACATGGCACGGAAACGCTCCAAATGTGTTGGCCTCCAGCGAATTGTATCCTCGCATACTCTTGAAAAACTGTATATACGGCATCTTGCACACGACGCGTAGACGTAGAATGGCTGCGCACGGCGGGGCACGCTTATTTTATAGCGGCGCTGCAGTGCGCTACTATACAAGGGAGGCGAGCGGGGGGTGGGGGTAGAGCGCAGAAGTGTTTCACGTAAAGTTACAGTTTTACTCAATGTTTGTTAGTTTTAATATAATAGTATTTTCTATCAATCTCCATAAGACTTTTATAATGACTTTAGTTGAAAGAGCTTGTATAATACATATGCTAGAAAAGTGCCTTTTTACGTGGGTACGTAGGTACATATATACATGAATTGAAGGCCATGTTTAGCATTATTGCGGATGTACCTATAGGTGGAAAGAGGAATTAAAATAGCGATAAGTTGCTAGCTGCATAGCCGATAACATGATTCCTAAGATGTTCGCCGATTCCCTCGATAGGCTTTTACCATTTGTGCCGGCAAAGAAGCAACTGGTACAATTTATGATATTTTTTTGCTTCCAGATTAGCATGTGCCTATTTACGTGTCGGTTATTATTGTGTAATCTGAGTTGGATACCAAGCGCGATGAATTGAAAGCTCGACCACCTGCGGCAATCAGTTACAACTATATTGATGGGGTGCTCACATGTCCGCAATGCGCGCGAACTTTTATAAAAAAGATTGGCTACATAAGTCACATGCGAGCACATGGTCGTACTCTGGGAAGGAGTTGAGGCGGTCGCCATGGTCGGAAACGGCCGGGAGCATATCATCATCATCATTGTGTAATATTGCTTATTTATTTATTAAAGGACACAAACAGTCATAACAACGTTATTAAAACGGTCCTATTAAACAAATAGGCCTAAAGGTTTTATTTGGAATAATTGACAAATTAAAAAGCTGCATCAATAGCATACTATGAAAAAAGCAAAAGCATTGTTGGAATCGCCGCATGCGACGGCGGCACATGCTTAATTTAAACAAGGTACAAATAACGCAAACGCAAACAACACATTTCATTGCTTTCTTTTTAATTTCATGTTCAAGTTTGCTGACCAGTTTCTCCTCATTTGTATTATGTGAATAATTTTAAAATTTAATAAAGTATGAATTTTGTTTTACTGCTTGGAAATTTGTAGGGAGTGCATGATAATACTTAACGCTGAATAGTCTCGTGGGGCGTGTCTAACAAGGCCGCCGTGTTCTGATTGGTTACAGGAGTTATTATGCACACCCCTTGAGACTAATTTCTCTTTATCTCTTGTTTCGCTACAGTGTCAAACAGAGATGGAGAGCTGGGTATTATTACGCACTCTTCAAGATGTAGCGGGGCTGTGTGTGCTAGGGTTTTTTTTTTTTTTTTATAATGAGTGTTGGGAGGTATGAAGTACCTCCTAACATCCCCTCCATAACCTCAGGTATTTAATCCCGAGTTTGTTTCTGTATGTGATCTAAATCAATTAATACTTATCTTAGTGTTAATAAGGGCGGGAAAGGGAGGGGAAGGGGTACATCTTGTTCTAGGGGGTGGGGAGGGGGTGGTTACTGGCACAATGTGTTCTATTACTACTATTTTCATTTCTCCATTTCCACTATTTATCTATTTCTTGGCTTTTTCCTCGCCGCGGAAGGGTGGATCTTTGATGTCTTTTCCTGGATCCTGTGGGTTTTTAGATATCCTCTTTTGGGTGGGGCAACCTTTATTTTCCTTTTCTTTGGTTGCTTATACACTTTTTGATTTGGGGGATATGGGGGAGGGAGTATTGTGCCGGTAACTCTTAAGTATACATATCCTGGCTAGCTTAACCTAGTTGTGCAATGACTAATACTAACGGTTCCAGTCTCCAGCGCCTGCGACGTGTTGTGATGCCAATTGAAAGACCTCCTGTGCGAGTTGGCAATAACGATTCTACTGATAGAAATGTTAGATGAACCTAGTCTAAAGCAAAATGGCTAATAAAAATAGGGGGATGTCAATTAAGATAGGTATATAAAAATGTCGGTAAAAATTATATAAATGTGAGATGAACCCAGATCTAGAGCAAAATGGCTAATAAAGAGTAAGGGGATGTCAACTAAAATAGGTATATAAAAATGTAAGTAAAACCTAAGTCTAAAGCAAAATGGCTGATTAAAATTCAAAATTAAATACAAAATAGAATAAAGTAACAATAAACGGGGAATGGCAATTGCAGTAAGTAAGTAAAAATGTCACAAACACAAGATAAAAATGAAAGATGAGAGAGACAAGTGGCGCTCGCGCCTATACTTTAGAGCCGTTAGCTCAGGCGGCTCGCCGGGCAACGCTCAGGGCGTAGGGGAGAAAGTGTTTTACTAGCGTTTTGTCCCCCATCAGGTCGGCCAGGCCGGACTCCCCGATGTCTACACCCATCCGATGCTCGCAGTCGAGTCTGTCTCCCGCATACCTGGGGCATTCACAGAGTATGTGGGCAACAGACTCGACCGTCACATCATCACAGACACAGAACGGGGAGTCGGCCAGCCCGAACCTGTGGAGGTACTGACGGAACCCCCCATGGCCCGTGAGGAGCTGTGCCAGCAGATTACCCGAGCCTCTGTAATCGGCTAAGACCTTATACGCCCTGCCCACGTCCCCAAAAAACAGTTTTATACCAGACCCAGTCTGCGCCTGCTCGTACCGGAGCTGCCACTCCCTCACGCTCTGGGACCTAATGACGCGCTTTGCGTGGGATATGGGGAACTTATCGTAGGCGGGAGCTCGCTTGCAGTTGAGGGCTGCGCCCTTAGCGAGTTCGTCCGCCCTTTCATTCCCCACAATGCCCACATGCGCCTTCACCCAGTGGAGGGAAATGGGCTTGCCCCGCTCGGCAGCCGAGGCTATGTTGCCCCTCACTTCAGCAGCGAGGGGGTTCAGGCTCCCGGGGTCAGCGACGGCCTGCAGGGAGGAGCGCGAGTCGCTTAATATTACCGTCGGGGAGTCAGACAGGAGGGAGAGCTCAGTCGCCCTGACCAGCGCCACCATTTCCGCCTGGTAGACCGAGCAATAATTGGCCAGGCCAAAGCTGGCCTTCTTGATCTCGTCGGTGTCGCGCCAAATGGTCTGGGCGGCCCCAACTCTCCCCTCTATCTTGCTCCCGTCCGTGTAGCAGATCGCGCAGTCTCCTTCGTGCAGCCCGTCGGCCTCCCCCTGGTTAGTAACCATGCCGAAAGTAATCTCCGGCCTGCAGGCCGGGTGTGGCAGTTGGGCAGGGTGTAGGCGCTTCTGCAGTGAGCGACCCGGGAGGTCGTCCAGCTCCTTGCCTCTCTTAATCTCATATAGTTTGTGCTGTTCCCTAAGTCTAATGTCCAAAGGTAGGACGCCCGCGAGCAGGGCAGCCGCCACAAGGGAGGAGGTACAGTGGGCTTTGGCTATCTTTATGGAGTAGTCCCTGGTGATTCGGTCTAGACGTTTTTTGGCGTATACCTTACTGGCCACGTGGCCCCATGCCCCCGCCGCGTACAAAATCGTCGGCTCGACAACCGCCACATACAAGGTGCGTAACACTTCAGAGTTGAGGCCCCACTGGGCCCTGGCTGCCTTGGACAAAATCTTGTATGTGGCAGCCGCCTTCCCGGCGAGGGAGTCCAGGTGCGGCAGGAAGTTGAGCCGCCTGTCGATCGTGAGGCCCAGGATCTTGAGAGTCTCCCTAATCTCAATGTTCTCCCCGGCGAGCTCAAGCACCGGGGTGGTGAACTTGAGCTTCCTGGTTAGTATGAGTGCCTGGGTTTTGTGGGGGGCGAGCCTCATCTTATTCCTGGCACTCCAGGTCTGGACGAGGCTCAGGGTCTGGTTGACTCTCTCCTGGAGCGCCTCCCCCGAGGGGGCCTCGGCGACCAGGATGACGTCGTCGGCGAAGGCCTGGACATGGGCGGGCGCGGTCTCCAGTTCTCGCAGTAGGGGGTCCAACAGGATGTTCCATAATATTGGGCCCCCCACTGATCCCTGGACGCAGCCTTTATTTGTGTCGCGTTCGATGGTCTCCCCCAGATATGTGAGGGAGACCCGCCTGTCCTCCAGGTAACTCAGGAGGACCCCCACCAGAGCCTCGTCCACTTGTTTCCTGGCGAGCTCGGTAATGATGGAGGGCCACCAGGCGTTATCGAAGGCCCCCTCGACGTCCAGGGAGACCAGCGCCACCACGCCCTTATTGGCGAGACCCTGTCTGATTTTGGTGACGACGTCGTATAGCGCATCCTCCATGCTCCTCTGGGGCAGGAAACCATATTGTCGCTGGGAGAGAAGATTTTTGCCGGAGATTTCCCACATGAGTCTGTTGATGATGAGTTTTTCGTAGGCCTTCCCCATGACCGGGAGGAGTCCTATCGGCCTGTATGACTTGGGGGCCGTATAATCCTCCTTTCCCGGTTTGGGGATAATTCTCACCGTCGCTTTCTTCCACAGGCGGGGGAAGTAGCCCGCCTCCATGCACTTATTGAGGAAAGCCAGGAAAGCGGGCTGCGGCTGTGGGCCCGCTCGCAAATATCGGCGGTCAGGCCATCCTCGCCGGGGGACTTCTTACCGTCCATATTCTTGAAGACCTCGTCAAGCTCCTGGGTGGTAAAAGGCAAGCTCTGGCGGGGGGGGGGGGGGGGGGTCAGGGGTCTGGGTCCCCCGGGGACGTCGGTCGCCCGTGTAGCGTCCTGTGTGCCGCCCTTATGGCCTCGGCTTCCCCTCTGACAGTCCCCTGGTCGGCCGTGTCGCCCGCAGCATCGTCCCGGGGGTAAAAAGTCTCCATGAGGAGGGCGGCAGACTCCCTCTCGCCCAAAACGGTCCCAGTCGAAGGAGACCTTAGAAGCCGCTCATCGGCGTGGTCCGCGTCACCGCAAGTCTTTAGGACTCTGTACGTGGATTTCCAAATCTCATCCAGTTTCTGGTTTGTGCAGAAGTCCCTCCAACTTGCGGTGAGAGCGGCCTCTATGGCCTCCCTGAAATTGGCCTGGGCGAGTTTGTACTCTTCTATGACTAGGGGTCTGCGCGACGGGTTGGCCCCTCTTATGCGCCTCCTTAGTGTAGCCACCCTCCTCTTGGAGACCTCCAACTCCTCGGTCCATCAAGTGCTGCGTCTGGGTCTGACTGTCTGGGGAAGCTCCGGCATGGCCTCGGCGCAGGCATCGTTCATTGCCGCCGTCAGGGCCTCAGCAAGCGCCTCCAGCCTATCGTTGCTGTCAGCGGCGCCGATTTCCTCCTCCGTGAAGCCCCTGGCCTCGAAGGCCGCCAACAGGGCTTTGTCGAACCTGGGCCAGTCCGCCTTTGCGGTCACATATCTCCTAGTACCCTTTCTTTTGAGCTCCGTGCCCCCGCCCGAGCGCTCCACGGAGAAGATAATCGGCCTGTGATCCGAAAGTCCGGGGCCATCGACTTCCACGTGCCATCCTCTCACATCGCCCAGAAGCGAGCCCGAGCATGCTGTAACGTCCACAATGCTCGAGTAGACTCGCTCGCCCCTGAGCGTGTAAAAGGTGGGGACGCTGCCCCGGTTCAGGACGTGGAGGTCGTGCTGGGACATGAGGTCAACCAGCTCGGCCCCCCGCCTGTTCTCGGTCGGGCATCCCCACCAGTGGCTGGACGCGTTGACGTCCCCCGCCAGTATCACGTCCAGGCCGCTCGCCCCTCCCAGTACCGTCCGGAGTCCCCTGACCTGCTCTGTGATATTAGTGGTTCCCTCCAGATATACCCCCACGAGGACCAGGCTGCGCCCCCCCAGGGTGACCTTGGCCACCGCCACGTTCTTGGTGTTGAGGTCAGGGTCGACCACCAGCATCGCGTTCGGGTCCAGGAAGACGATGGCCGACTTGACGGGGCCCGGGCCTCTCGTGTCCTGGACCGTTCTGTGTGGGCAGCGCACTGCCGACCCCAATCCCACGTATGGTTCCTGGAGGAACAGTACCTGGATGCCCCTCCTCTCCGCCTCGCGCAGGCACTCCTTGGTAGCGGCGTGGCCTCTACCAAGGTTGGCCTGCATGAAGCGGAGGTGAGGGTTCCCGTTCCGTCCTCCAGGGTCTGTTGCGGTAGCCTGGGTGCCCTTAGCAATAACGTACGTGGGACCGCGCTATGCGATCCCACTTCTGCCATTCCGGGCACTCAGGGCTGTAGGCGGGGTGGTCGATTTGCCCGGCCGGCCGGCCCATCCCGGAGCAGTTTGCGCATCTTGGTGGCGCCTCCCTGTTTGGGCAGGTCTTTGTGTCGTGGCTGCCCGCGCAACGCCCGCAGACCCGCTCCATCGAGCAACCCCCCGCGAAGTGTCCGAAGCCCAGGCACCGGTAGCACTGGATAACCGGTGAGTGATCCTTCGCCAGCAGCACCTGGTACCCCAGCCGCACCCTCCTGTCTCTGAGGCGGTCCCAGGTCCTCGGGTCGACCTCCAGTATTATGTTGGAGATGTCCCGAGTCCTGCCCTTTGTCCGCCTCAGGACCTTGATGTGCGTAGCTTCGCCACCAGGCGCTGCCGCCAAGAGGCCCCCATTGTGTGCTAGGGTTGCCGCACTTAACTTGATTTTGTTGATAGCATTTTATAAGTTAATTTATTTTCACATTTCATGTACCTACCTCCACATATATTAAAGCTTTTGTCGTGCCCTACTGTAACCACGGCTGTTTTGAAAATTGCATAGCTTACGCGGGAGAGCTGTAAACAAATTCCTCGCTCGTCTGCACTTAATAGTTACCTAACTACCAAATGTAGCTCCGACAAAAAATAGTTTAGATATATTATCTGCAAAGAATTAATTCATGCCTAACTCCAGATTCGTTCTTCCAAGACCATAGCCGTTTAAAAAAAAAATTTATTGTAGCCGCAAAAAGTTCATAATAACTTTTTGCTGCCCTTGAAGAACGAACAGAGCAATGAGCTGAAGGTATTGACGTTTCTGCATTGAAACTATTCAGTTATCAAAGGTATCATTTTTGCGTTATGGTTCTTCTGAGGGAGTCACTCGACCCACAAATCTTGACGCTTGGTCATTAAAACAGAGATCTTATGCAGCTGTGAAATAACTTTTTGCTGCCCTAGAAGTATTAACACAGCAATGAGCTGAAGGTATTGACGTTTCTGTATTGAAACTATGAAAATTTTCAGCTCTGAAAAGAGCTTTTGTAGCCCTAAAAAGGGCTTTTTTCTGTCCGACGCGGCGACAGTCCGAGAACTATTTCCTCCGCGCGGGTGCTCTACGCCGCTTCGCCCTCACTGCTGGCTTTCGAGCCTTCTTGGGCTTCTGATCGTGCATCTTGAGCGTATGCTGCTCGTACGCATGTCGCAATTTAGCCGAGAATTTTTTGAATCTTTTTCCGCACACATAGCACGGAAACGCTCCAAGTGTCCTGGCCATAATTAATTCACGACTTCACTGCACGACGCATAGACGTAGAATGGCTGCGCACGGCGGGGCAGGCTTATTTTATAGCGGCGCTGCCGTGGCGCTACTATACTAGGGAGGCGAGCGGGGGATGGGGGTGGGGCGCAGAAGTGTTTCACGTAAAGTTACAGTTTTACTCAATGTTTGTTAGTTTTAATATATAAGTATTTTCTATCAATCTCCATAAGACTTTTATAATGACTTTAGTTGAAAGAGCTTGTATAATGCATATGCTCGAAAAGTGCCTTTTTACGTAGGTACGTACATAGCTACATATATACATGAATTGAAGGCCATGTTTAGCATGATTGCGGACGTATAGGTGGAAAGAGGAATTAAAATAGCGATGAGTTGCTAGCTGCATAGCCCATAACATGATTCCTAAGATGTTCGCCGATTCCCTCGATGGGCTTTACCATTTGTGCCGGCAAAGAAGCAACTGGTACAATTTATGATATTTTTTTGCTTTCAGATCAGTATGTAAGTGCCTATTTATGTGTCGGTTATATTGTGTAATATTGGTTATTTATTTATTAAAGGTCGGAACACAAACAGGCATAACAACGTTATTAAAACTAAAACGGTCCTATTAAACAAAGAGGCCTAAAGGTTTTATTTCGAATTATTGACAAATTAAAAAGCTGCATCAATAGCATACTATCAAAAAGCAAAAGCATTGTTGGAATCGCCGCATGCGACGGCGGCCAGGGGCGCCGACTCCGTGGGTGCTCGGGGGCTCGAGCACCCATGAGAAATAAGCAGTGGGTGCCGAGCACCCCTGAGAATAGACATCACGAAACAGATCAGTAATCGCCTTTTATAGGGATAGGTGTTTTTTCATTACCTGACGACCCGTTTTCGAGTCATCAAATAAGCATGAGCACCCACGAGGTTTTCTAAATGTCGGCGCCCCTGACGGCGGCACATGCTTAGTTTAAACAAGATACTAATAACGCAAACAACACATTTCATTGTTTTTTTTTTAATTTCATGTTCAAGTTTGCTGTCCAGTTTCTCCTCATTTGTATTATGTAAATTTTAAAATTTAATAAAGTATTAATTCGGTTTTGCTGCTTGGAGATTTGTAGGGAGTGCATGATAATACTTAACGCTGAATAGTCTCGTGGGGCGTGTCTAACAAGGCCGCCGTGTTCTGATTGGTTACATGAGTTATTGTGCACACCCCTTGAGACTAACTTCTTTTTATCTCTGTTTCGCTACATCGTCAAACAGAGATGGAGAGCTGGGTATTATTACGCACTCTCCAAGATGTAGCGGGGCTGTGTGTGCTAGGGTTGCCGCACTTAACTTGATTTTGTTGATAGCATTTTATAAGTTAATTTATTTTCACATTTCATGTACCTACCTACACATATATTAAAGCTTTTGTCGTGCCCTACTGTAACCACAGCTGTTTTGAAAATTGCATAGCTTACGCGGGAGAGCTGTAAACAAATTCCTCGCTCGTCTGCACTTAATGGTAACTAACTACCAAATGTAGCTCCGACAAAAAATAGTTTAGATATATTATCTGCAAAGAATTAATTCATTCCTAACTCCAGATTCGTTCTTGCAAGACCATAGCCGTTTAAAAAATAAATTTGTCGTAGCCGCAAAAAGTTCATAATAACTTTTTGCTGCCCTTGAAGTACGAACACAGCAATGAGCTGAAGGTATTGACGTTTCTGCATCGAAACTATCCAGTTATCAAAGGTATCATCTTTGCGTTATGGTTCTTCTGAGGGAGTCACTCGACCCACAAATCTTGACGCTTGGTCATTGAAACAGAGATCTTATGC
The DNA here is from genome assembly GCA_949127965.1 of Pandemis corylana. Classification (NCBI taxonomy): domain Eukaryota; kingdom Metazoa; phylum Arthropoda; class Insecta; order Lepidoptera; family Tortricidae; genus Pandemis; species Pandemis corylana. The sequence continues at coordinate 6,899,716 of OX421875.1, read as the reverse complement.
AGCTATGAAATAACTTTTTGCTGCCCTAGAAGTATTAACACAGCAATGAGCTGAAGGTATTGACGTTTCTGTATTGAAACTATGAACATTTTCAGCTCTGAAAAGAGCTTTTGTAGCCCTAAAAAGGGCTTTTTTCTGTCCGACGCGGCGAGAGTCCGAGAACTATTTCCTCCGCGCGGGTGCTCTACGCCGCTTCGCCCTCACTGCTGGCTTTCGAGCCTTCTTGGGCTTCTGGTCGTGCATCTTGAGCGTATGCTGCTCGTACGCATGTCGCAATTTAGCCGAGAATTTTTTGAATCTTTTTCCGCACACATAGCACGGAAACGCTCCAAGTGTCCTGGCCATAATTAATTCACGACTTCACTGCACGACGCATAGACGTAGAATGGCTGAGCATGGCGGGGCAGGCTTATTTTATAGCGGCGCTGCCGTGGCGCTACTATACTAGGGAGGCGAGCGGGGGGTGGGGGTGGGGCGTAGAAGTGTTTCACATAAAGTTACAGTTTTACTCAATGTTTGTTAGTTTTAATATATAAGTATTTTCTATCAATCTCCATAATACTTTTATAATGACTTTAGTTGAAAGAGCTTGTATAATGCATATTATTATGCTCAAAAAGTGCCTTTTTACGTACGTACATAGCTACATATATACATGAATTGAAGGCCATGTTTAGCATGATTGCGGACGTATAGGTGGAAAGAGGAATTAAAATAGCGATGAGTTGCTAGCTGCATAGCCCATAACATGATTCCTAAGATGTTCGCCGATTCCCTCGATGGGCTTTACCATTTGTGCCGGCAAAGAAGCAACTGGTACAATTTATGATATTTTTTTGCTTCCAGATCAGTATGTAAGTGCCTATTTATGTGTCGGTTATATTGTGTAATATTGCTTATTTATTTACCAAAGTTCGAAACACAAACAGTCATAACAATGTTATTAAAACAGTCCTATTAAACAAATAGGGGTTTTATTTGAAATTATTGACAATTTTTTTTTTTTTTTTTTTATGTGAATAGGAAGGCAAACGAGCAAGTGGGTCACCTGTTGGTAAGTGATCACCACTGCCCATAGACACCCGCAACCCCGGAGGGATTGCAGATGCGTTGCCAACCTAGAGGATTAAGATGAAATGCCTCTTGTGCCCGTAATTTCCCCGGCTGTCTTACTCTCCGCACCGGAACACAGCAGTACAAGCACTGCTACTTAGCGGCAGGATTAGCGAGTAAGATGGTGGTAGCGATCCGGACGGACCTTGCACAAGGCCCTACCACCCGCAAAATTTAAAAGCTGCATCAATATAATAAAATCAAAAAAGCAAAAGCATTGTTGGAATCGCCGCATGCGACGGCGGCACATGCTTAGTTTAAACAAGGTTTAAAAATAACGCAAACACAAACAACGCATTTAATTTTCATTGTTTTCTTTTTAATTTCATGTTCAAGTTTGCAGGCAAGTCTTTCCTCATTTGCATAACGTAAATTTTAAAATTCAATAAAGTATTAATTCGGTTTTGCTGCTTGGAGATTTGTAGGGAGTGCATGATAATACTTAACGCTGAATAGTCTCGTGGGGCGTGTCTAACAAGGCCGCCGTGTTCTGATTGGTTACAGGAGTTATTGTGCACACCTTAAGACTAACTTCTTTTTGTCTCTGTTTCGCTACATCGTCAAACAGAGAAGGAGAGCTGGGTATTATTACGCACTCTCCAAGATGTAGCGGTGCTGTGTGTGCTAGGGTTGCCGCATTTTACTTAATTTTGTTGATAGCATTTTTTAAGTTAATTTATTTTCACATTTCATGTACCTACATACATAAAAAAGCTTTTGTCGTGCCCTACTGTAACCACAGCTGTAGGGTAATTTACATTAGTTCTAGCTTTTTGAAATTTGCATAGCTTACGCGGGATAGCTGTTAACAAATTCCTCGCTCGTCTGCACTTAGTACCAGATGTAACTCCAACACAAAATAATATAGATATATAATGATCTGCAAAGAATTAATCCATGACTAACTCCAGTCTCGCTCTTCCAAGATTATAGTGCTAGCGTTGTGTTTCAAAGCTTAATAAATAAACTCTAATTTTATTTGCGATACCATTTTCATTCGAAATAATGTCAAAAACGGCCGTAGTGATAGTGATCACTACATAGTATAAAACATAGTCGCTTTCCGCTGTCTGTAGGTACCTATGTATGCTTAGATCTTTAAAGTTTTGCTTAAAAGATGCAAGTTTCAATTTTCCAAAAATTAGGTCGACAACCCTAACGCTCTATTGGAGCGTAGGTATTTATTTCAAAAAATAAGCAGTTTCCATACTGCTCTATTTATTTACTGTGGTTTTGCCGTGTTAATTCAGTTAGGTGAAGGCAGTATGGCTTTCAATTGTATTTAATGCATTATTTACGTAATTTTATGGTATGTTGTATGATTTACATAATATTTAGCAAATGTAGGTACCGTGCCATCCTCACTTTGAGGGGTCATTTGACTCACAAGTTATTAACGTCTTTTAATTGAAACTATGAAAATTTGCAGCTCTGAAAAGAGCTTTTGTAGCCCTAAAAAGGGCTTTTTTGCGTGGGACGCGGCGACAGTCCGAGAACTATTTCTTCCGCGCGGGTGCTCTACGCCGCTTCGCCCTCACTGCTGGCTTTCGAGGCTTCTTGAACTTCTGGTCGTCCCTCTTGACCGTATGCTGCTCGTAGGCATGTTGTAATTTCGCGGAGAATTTTTTAAATCTTTTTCCGCACACATAGCACGGAAACGCTCCAATTGTCCTGGCCATAATTTATTTTTCACACGACTTCACCGCACGACGCATAGACATAGAATGGCTGCGCACCGCGGGGCACGCTTATTTTATAGCGGCGCTGCAGTGCGCTACTATACGAGGGAGGCGAGCGAGAGGTGGGGCGTAGAAGTGTTTAATGTAAAGTCTACAAGTTGTTTTCTATAAACCTTCATAAAGATTTAATTAAAACTTTATTGTATCAACTTATTAAATCTTACAGATTCCCGCTAACACAGAATAGACAATACAAAAGATGGCACTTGGGTTAACTGGATAGGCTAAGATTATCAGACACAATAAAAAAAACATCCGTTATCCTGTCTTAACGTCGTACTTGCATAATTATTCGTGGTAGGTATCTAGTTACCTACTCCAATGGTAAAGTAAAATAGAGGGAAAAGTTTATGCTTGTAGGTATTTTAAAGTAAAAATACATTTCTTTACCTACCGATTTCAAACACAAGTCTCCGCTTGTTAAACCATTATTCGGAGAATCTATGCTTAGTAGGTAATATGTTTTTTCAATGAGCAATTCTACATAAGGTAAACATATTTTGTTTTGTTGGTCTATAAAATTAAATAAAACCTTATTGTATCCGTATAAAGTGCGTATTACAACGACTCTGACTAGTGTACGCCCAGCAACGCCCCGCCGGACGCCATTTTAATTTTATTGTACCTAATCTTACTGTTGCTGACTTGACGCGGCGCAGTTTTGCAGTGTAAACTTTGATTATACTTAGGTACGCGGTTTTAGTCAGGTTTTCAATGATATGTATTTCATTAAGGAGTATCTCAGCTCGTGTGCCAAGTGATTTCATGCAAAGTTACATGAATAGGTACGTACTAGTTACTAAAGATAAGAAATACTTACAACAGATTGCACTTGAGTTTTTTTTTTAAATTTATTTAGGCAACAAACAGTCACATAGTTGAACATAGTAGGTATTGATACATAATAAGGTGTCGACCTGGAGTGCCATAACAATAATAACGTGAACATCGATAAACTGGAACGGTAGATGCAGTAGATGGCATTGCATTTAAATCAGAAACAGGTACAATACCCAATTAATAATAATACTTAAACATGGTTATACTAAAAAATGGAAAATTGAAAAGAAGTGCGTGCAATTTCTAAGCATTTAAGTGACAAATAACACAGTTCTTAAAATTAAGACAGTTTCTTTGAGCAAGCATTTCAATGTGAGATAATTCTGTGTTGTAATACTTTAGACAACGGCTGAAATAAGAGTTAGCATAGTACTTAGTGCGAGAGAAAGGAACTGAAAAAAAATTTTAATGTCGTGCATTGCGTCGAGGAACTTTGAATGAAATATTACCTAGATAGAGTTGAATGGGATGGAATTAGTAGGCACAATAAGAAAAGAGACCCATCCATTACTCGGTCTTAACGTCGTACTTGCATATTTTGACCTGGTTGCTACCTCAATGAAAAAGTAAATCGGAAGGTTATGCTTATGATAAAAAAAAACATTAATTTACCGATTTCAAACAGAAGTCTGCCCGTTCGAGCATTATTCTGCGAAAAGATATTCGAACAACCTATGATTTGTAATAAATATCTTTCCAATGAGAAATTCTATATTGAGTAACATATTTTCCTTTTGCTTGCCTATTTAGACCCAAATACGACCAACGCCATGGAAAAAATATATTTACCGTAGCCGCAAAAAGTGCGTATTACAACGACTCAGAGTAGCCAGCAACGCCCCATTAGCCGTCATTTAGGTTTCATTGTAATCTTACTTTGCAAGACTGACGCGGCGTAGTTATGCCGTGTCAAGTTTGATTTGATTCTGGTATTCAATGATATGAATTTCACTGTGGAGTAACTTAGCTCGTATGCCTACTGGCTTCATAGTGTTGTACGATATAGACAACAGTATCATTTTCAGCGTTATGGTTCATCTGGGGGAGTCACTCGACCCACAAATTCTTGACACTTGGTCATTGAAACAGTTATCTCATGCAGCTATGAAATAACTTTTTGCTGCCCTTGAAGTAGGTCTGAACACAGCAATGAGCTGAAGGTATTGACGTTTCTGCATTGAAACTAAGACAATTTGCAGCTCTGAAAAGAGCTTTTGTAGCCCTATAAAGGGCTGTTGTGTTGGTCGCGGCGACAGTCCGGGAACTATCAGTTCCGCGCGGGTGCTCTGCGCCGCTTCGCCTTCAATACTGGCGGCCGAGGCTTCCTGGGCCGCAGGTTGTGCCTCTTCACCATCTGAACCGGATGCTGCTCGTACGCATGTCGTAATTTTGCGGAGTATTTTTTAAAACTTTCTCCGCACACATGGCACGGAAACGGCTGTATATAAGGCATCTTGCACACGACGCGTAGACGTAGAATGGCTGCGCACCGTGGAGATTCTTCTCGACCCCTGTTGGGGGGGCGGGGATGCTGCTCGGGGCGTTTGCCCCCTTCAGCGGCTTCGTACGCCGGCCACGAATATGGCCGGGTCGCTGGGGTGAGGCCGGGTGGCCTCGTTGGTTCGTCCGGTGTTCATCTTGAACCGCCTGCGAGATCAAGCCCGCTGGAGCGGGCGATCATCGGCAGGCGGCAAGGAAGGTCAGGTCCAGGGCGTCAGTCCGGTGGTGGAGGGCTGGCTGCGTGCGCGAGGTCGCGCGGCAGTCCCTTCTTGTCGGGCGGTCGGCGGTGGTAGGGCGCTAGCTCGCTCAGGTGGCGAAAGCGCGACCTATCCGCACGACCGAACATTCGGGTCGTCAGGCTGCCAATGAACTGGCCCAGGGGTTCCACGCCCAGGCCCCGAGCGATGACAGTGTTCCGCACGTAGTACGGGGCGTCGGCGATGCTGCGCAAGGATAGCGACTGCTGGGCATCGAGTCGCTTCCTGTTGCACTCTCCCACCAGCGCGTACCACGCGGGGGCTGCATATGTTAGGCGTGACCGGACGTAAGTCTTGTACACGCCCAACTTGGCTCGCAGTGTTAGTCGGGACCTGAGGACCGGGCGTAGAAGGGCGCGCGCTGCGCGCGTCTGGGCGATCACGTGGTTGACGTGCGGAGCCATGGTGAGGCGGCGGTCGATGGTGACCCCCAGGTATTTCACCGAGGGCGCCCACTCGATGGCCTGCCCCAGCAGCGTCAGCTTTGGTGGCAGCAGCAGCTTCGTGCTAATGGCGATGGCCTGGGTCTTCGCCACGTTGACACGAAGCCTCCACTCATCCAGCCAGGCTGGCAAGGTGTCGAGGCAGCGTTGGGCCTTGCGCGCCGCATGCGCAAGGCTCATGGACGAGGAGACGTAGGCGGCGTCGTCAGCGTACAGCGCGAGCGTTACGCCCTCGCTGACGGGGATGTCGTCGGTGTAGCGCCCGTAGCACACGGGCGATAGGCAGCTCCCCTGTGGCACACCGGCGCGGATGGGGCGCGCAGTGGACACCGCGCTCTCCACCGCAACGTGGAAGTGGCGGTCCTCCAGGAAGGTGGCCACGGTCTTCACCACACGACGAGGGGCGATGGACATCGACAGCTTGTACACCAAGCCGAGGTGCCATACACGGTCGAAGGCCTTCTCCATGTCGAGCATGACGGCGACGGAGTGCTCCTTCTTGTTGTAGGCGACGGCGGCCTGGTGTAGGACTCTTGCGAGCTGCAGTGTGGTCGAATGTTCGGCCCGGAAGCCGAACTGCTCGTCGCGCGGCTGTATGTGCGGCGACAGGTGGACCAGCAGCAGCTTCTCGAACAGCTTCGATGTGGTTGGCAGCAAGGTGATCGGGCGGTGGCTCTCCGGTCGCAGGATGTTCTTCCCGGGCTTCGGGAGCATGATGACGCGCCCGTGCTTCCAGGGGCGCGGGAAGTGGCCCGTCCGCAAGACTCCATTGAAGAGCCGCGTCAGCGTCGCGATGGCTCGCGGGGGAAGGTGACGCAGCGCCTCGTTGGGAATGCGGTCGGGGCCAGGCGCCTTCTTCAGCGGTACGCGTCGGATCATCCTCGTGACTTGGCCCGGGGAGAACACGATAGGGTCCTCGTCTGGGGTGATTTGTGCAGCGAAGTACTCCGCCACTCGCTGCTCAATCTCTGCCTCGCGCTGGGTGTCGACAGATGGGTTCGGGGAGAACTGCATCTCTAGATGGTCGGCAAATATTTCCGCCCTGTCTTCTGCCCGGTAGCGGATGGTTCCGTCGTTGGCCAGAAGTGGGCGGGTGGGCGCTGGTTTGTTTGCCAGGCGGCGGCACAGGCGGTGGATGCCGTTCCAGTCTTCGCCAGCCGAAGCGATGTACTCGAGCCAGGAGTATTCCGAGTGTACGGCCAGGCCCCTCGAAATTTTCTCGGCGAGCGCGTTCAGCTGGGACTTCGTGGTCGGGCATCGGGTGCGTTGGTAGAAACGCCGCAGTTTCCTTTTTCTCTGGATGAGAGTCAGGATATCTGCGGGGATCTGCTGGCGTGGGCGCGCTGGTGACGTGCGGGTTTCGACGTCAGAGTGTGCGAGGGCGTCAGTGATACATGTGCTGAGCTGCTCGGCGAGACAATCAACTTCCTCCGTACTGGTCACGGGGAAGGATGGCGAGTGCTCAGACATGTAGATGGCGAAGCGGTCCCAGTCCTGTTTTCGGCGGGGCGGAGGGGCAGCGGTCCGAGTCGGTGCCATGTCCAGGGTCGCCAGAACAGGTTGGTGTTCGGAGAGGAGGTGGTAGTCCAGGACGTCATGCGCGGGCCAGGAAGACAGGCCGCGAGCTACCATAAGGTCGATGACGTCTGGAGCGTGAGCTGCGTTGTGCGGATAGTGGGTCGGAACTTCTGGTCCAAGCACCTCGTATCCTTGGTCTTCTGCGTCTTCGAAGAGTCTTCGCCCGTCCAGGCAGATCTTCGAGGAGTTTCAGGCGGTGTGTTTACAATTAAAGTCGCCGGCTACGATCGTGGGCAGCGGCGAGTCCAACAGGTCGTGGACGTCAGCCACCGCGAGACGAGAGCTGGGCGGCTTGTAAAAGGCAAACACACGCAGGGGATGTCCGTTGACGCAGATTTCCACACCGAGGGCATAGGACGACCTGAGCGTCGTCAGCAACGGCAGCGGTTGGTGCACCAAGCTTCTCTTCACTAGGACTGCCAGTCCCCGATAGGCGTGTCCTAGTGGTGAGGTCTCCTCCTTCCTGTAGGCGTAATATCCTGACATCTTAAGGCGGTCCCCTGCCTTAAGGTGGGTCTCGGATATTAGGGCCACGTCGATCTTCTGCTCGGCCAGGAGGTGACGCAGCAGCCTGGACTTCTTTGGGACGAGGCCATCAGCGTTCCAGTGGATTACCCTAAGCTGGTTGGCCATCCTGCGCGTACAGGTCAGCCAGCCTTCTCAGGATAATCGGGACAGGGCTCTGTCCTGACTGGATGGCTTCGAGCAACTCCTGCAGGACCTGGATCAACTCCCTGATGGTCCTTGCGCTACCGTCGTCAGCTTCCCTACCTGGATTCGCCTTCTTCCCCTTCGCAGGGGTGGCGACCTCCGGGTTTGGGCCGATTTTCAGTGGCATGTTTTGTGCCGCTGTTTTCGGCTCGGGTTCGGGTTCGCGCGGCTCTGGGTTGGAGGCCTTCTTCTTCCTCCCGCCGCGTTTTCGTCGCCTTTTCAAAGGCGGACGTCTCCCGTCATTGGCCGCCGCCATGAGGGAGTTGGGAGCGTTGCCCTTTTCCACTGCAGTGGAGGTAGCACCGACAAGGGTGGTTCCGGAGCGTGCGCGCGCGCGGGTACGTGGCGTGACTCCCACCGTCTTGTGCCTCGCCTCCCTCTGGTATTCCGAGCACGTGACGCTGTTTGCGGTGTGGGGTCCTCCGCAGTTGGCGCACGTCGGGGGAGCTTCCCTTGGTCGCGGGCAGTCTCGAGCGGCGTGCTCCTCCCCACAGCGAACGCAGCGCTGCGGATGGTGGCAGTTCGCTGAGCTGTGCCTGAAGGCCTGGCACCGGTGGCACTGTGCTGGTCCGGGTCGTCCTCGCCAAGCCTCTACTTTGACACCGCACATGTCCAGGAGCGCGGTGACATTGTAAATGCCTGGGATGGTTTCAGGGGTGCGTTGCAGCTGCGCATGGAAGATGGACCCGGGGCGTCCTGCGCGCGCCCTTACTGCAGTTGCGAAAATCGGGAGGAAGCCCTTCTCCCTTAGGTCCCCGACCACCTCTTCCGGCGCTGTGTTCCTCGGGAGACCTCGTATTGCCACTTTGAGTGGCAGATCCTCTCTGCGGGACCAGTCGTCCCACGCAATGCCGGGAGTGTTTTCGAGGTGGTCCTGTACCACCCGGTACTCCTCCTCGGACTTGGCGTTCACTGGGTGTCCGATCAAAGCCATGGAAAAAATAAATTTATGGTAGCCGTAAATAGTGCGTATTACAACGACTCAAAGTAGCGTACGCCCAGCAACGCCCCATTAGCCGTCATTTAGATTTCATTGTAATCTTACTTTGCAAGACTGACGCGGCGTAGTTTTGCCGTGTCAAGTTTGATTTTATTCAGGTATTCAATGATAATAAAAATAAATAAATAAATAAATAATTTATTTCGCAAGAACATACAGGTGTTACAGATATTATAATAAGTAAGTATACCTATTATGTTACAGGAATTTGATCCATGTCATGTATGCTCTGCCACAATTTGGCATGCAAAATCTAAAACTAATTTGTAATATGAAAAATTTCACACGAACTTATTTAATTAAATTATTAACTATTAATACAATTTTAAATAATCCGACCCTTAAATATTTTTGCATAATAATCCTATTCATATAATTTATAAAAATATTCAGTCAAAGTATAAAATGGTCTATTAATCAAGTAGGCCTTTAATTTTCTAGAAAATTCATTAATACTATTACATTGTTTTATGTCCTCATTTAATAATTTAAATGAGGATTGCCAGGATCTCCTGGCAATTGGATGTCATAATTAAATAATGAATTTCACTGTGGAGTAACTTAGCTCGTATGCCTACTGTCTTCATAGTGTTGTATGATATACACAACAGTTATCATTTTCAGCGTTATGGTTCTTCTGAGGGAGTCACTCGACCCACAAATTCTTTACGAGTACCTAGTCATTGAAGCTGTGATCTTATACAGTTATAAAACTAACTTTTTGCTGCCCTTCGAATATTAACACAGCAATGAGCTGAAGGTATTGACGTTTCTGCATTGAAACTATGAAAATTTGCAGCCCTGAAAAGAGCTTCTGTAGCCCTAAAAAGGGATGTTGTATTGGACGCGGCGACAGTCGAAAACTATTTCCTCCGCGCGGGTGCTCTACGCCGCTTCGGCCTCCCTACTGGCTTTCGAGGCTTCTTGGGCCTCTGGTCGTTCCTCTTGACCGTATGCTGCTCGTACGCATGTATTAATTTTGCGGAGAATTTCTTAAACCTTTTTCCGCACACATAGCACGGAAACGCTCCAGGTGTCCTGGCCATAATTAATTCTGCATACGACTTCACTGCACGACGCATAGACGTAGAATGGCTGCGCACGGCGGGGCACGCTTATTTTATAGCGGCGCTGCAGTGCGCTACTATACAAGGGAGGCGAGCGAGAGGTGGGGCGTAGAAGTGTTTAATGTAAAGTCTATAAGTTGTTTTCTATGAACCTACATAAAGATTTAATTAAAACTTTATTGTATTAACTTATCAAATCTTACAAATTCCCGCTCACACAGACTTGGCAATACAACAAATTGCACTTGGGTTAACTGGATAGGCTAAGATTAGCAGGTACAATAAGAAAACCATCCGTTATCCTGTCTTTGCGTCGTACTTGCATATTTATACGTGATATTTACTCCAACGGTAAAGGTAAATTAGAGGGAAAAGTTTATGCTTGTATTTGCAATTTTTTTTGTGATAATTTTTTTTGTTTAATTTATTTTATTTGATGTTTTGTGATTGTCATAAATAAACTCTTTTCTTTCTTTCTTTCTTATAGGTATTAAAGTAAAAATGCATTCCTTTACCTACCGATTTCAAACACAAGTCTCCGCTTGTTCAACCATTATTCGGAGAATCTATGCTTAGTAATATGTTTTTCAATGAGCAATTCTACATAAGGTAAACATAGTTTGCTTTTTTCGTCTGTAAAATTAAATAAAACCTTATTGTAGCGGTATAAAGTACGTATTACAACGACTCTGACTAGTGTACGCCCAGCAACGCCCCGCCGGACGCCATTTTAATTTTATTGTACCTAGTCTTGCTGTTGCTGACTTGACGCGGCGCAGTTTTGCAGTGTCAACTTTGATAATACTTACGCGGTTTTAGTCAGGTTTTCAATGATATGAATTTCATACAAAGTTACATGAATTAGGTACGTACCTACTAGTTACTAAAGATAAGAAATACAACAGATTGCACTTGAGTTAACTACCTAGATAGAGTTGAATGGCATATGGAATTAGCGGGCACAATAAGAAAAAAAAACGTGCATTATCCTGTCTTTACGTCGTACTTGCATATTTTGACCTGGTTGCTACCTCAATGATAAAGTAAATTGGAAGGTTATGCTTATGATAAAAAAAAACATTAATTTACCGATTTCAAACAAAAGTCTTTGCCCTTTCGAGGGTTTATCTGCGAAACGATATTCGAACAACCTATGATTTGTAATAAATATTTTTCCAATGAGAAATTCTACATTAAGTTAACATATTTTCCTTTTGCTTGCCTATTTAGACCCAAATACGACCAACGCCATGGAAAAAATATATTTTCACGCCACTGCTCGGAAATGTGGCAAAAGATGGTCAGTAATGGGGCCCCAAAACAAAGTATAGTTGTAGGTTGAATGAACAGGCCAACTATGAATTCAAACAGGCCAACAATAACATTGTTGGACAGTTTCAAAGACCAAAGTCGTCCAATCACATCGGCATGCTGATCGCTGATTCCACCAATCAGAACACAATTTGGGATGCTATTACACAAAATCAACCAATCAGAACACGTCGTGTGCTGCATATTAAATTTTTTCAAGGTCTATCCCATCAGGGAGAGGCAAAGGAAACTAGGTCCATACAGCCACGTCTGACGTAAATTGTTTTGTCTTTCATGTTTAAGTCCTGTCTTAAAGTCAGAGTCGTCAGTCCGTCCTTGTCACGTCATATTAAAACTATAAGCGATTATGGGTGTGTTTAATAAGCACTTCGAAGCGCTTTGCTTAATAAAATAACATAACAAAAAAAGCCTTTGCGTGACTGGCCACTAGAGCGCTCTCGTTTTTTTTTTTTAAAGTAAAATATGGCGGGAGAGTGAAACTTTACTGTTGTATTTACGCTCATGTTTTTTATTTCCTCGCAGTAGTCGTGAAAAGCACTATGTAATGTCTCGGCCAAAAGTGCAATAGATGGACTCGTCTCTCTTCGAGGGCCTCACCTGCGGCTCGGCCCTCGAACTCACTCGTCCATCTATTGCTCACTTTCCAGCCTCTACAACAATGTACTAGAGTAGGTATAATAAAAAAGTAAATTTTCACGCCACTGCTCGGAAATGTGGCAAAAGATGGTCAGTAATGGGGCCCCAAAAGAAAGCATAGTTGTAGGTTGAATGTACAGGCCAACTATGAATTCAAACAGGCCAACAATAATATTGTTGGACAGTTTCAAAGACCAAAGTCGTCCAATCACATCGGCATGCTGATCCCTGATTCCACCAATCAGAACACAATTTGTGATGCTATTACACAAAATCGACCAATCAGAACACGTTGTGTGCTGCATATTAAATTTTTTCAAGGTTTATCCCACCAGGGAGAGGCAAAGGAAACTAGGTCCATACAGCCACGTCTGACTTAAATTGTTTTGTCTTTAATGTTTAAGTCCTGTCTTAAAGTCAGAGTCGTCAGTCCGTCCTTGTCACGTCATATTAAAACTATAAGCGATTATGGGTGTGTTTAATAAGCACTTCGAAGCGCTTTGCTCAATAAAATAACATAACAAAAAAAGCCTTTGCGAGACTGGCCACTAGAGCGCTCTCGTTTTTTTTTTTTTAAAGTAAAATATGGCGGGAGAGTGAAACTTTACTGTTGTATTTACGCTCATGTTTTTTATTTCCTCGCAGTAGTCGTGAAAAGCACTATGTAATGTCTCGGCCAAAAGTGCAATAGATGGACTCGTCTCTCTTCGAGGGCCTCACCTGCGGCTCGGCCCTCGAACTCACTCGTCCATCTATTGCTCACTTTCCAGCCTCTACAACAATGTACTATTATTGTAGCCGCAAAAAGTGCGTATTATAGTCCGGGAGGCAGAGGCTTTTGAAACAAGTCATTTTAAGCCGGCTGATGTTAATATAGATAAGAGAATGCATGTGGCTCATGACGAAATCGATCGTCAGCTGGTCCAGTTGCGGTGGATGCGAGAGTGGGAAGCTGCGGAATATGTAAAAAAAAAAAAAACCGAAAGTTATTTTAAGCCACATGAAATTTTGTTCATGTGTAATTGACATTGATTAGAATTTAAAAAAAATAGTCAGCTGCACGGCAGACGGGGGATTGTGCGTCAGCTGAGCGTGCGAACTTGCAAAAAAAATTAGGAAATAAAGTTATTTTATGCCGATTGAAATTTTTTTACATGATTTTAGACATATACAGAAATGTGATATTGATAATCAGCTGCATATATAGTGGGGGAAAGACCGTCAGCTGGAGCAGGAATGTATCACTGCGCGCATATATCTCTACGACGCGCGGAATTTTCAATGCTCGGACTGACGACTTTCCCCCCAACGTTCAATCAGCTGACGAATATTTTCTTTTTTCTATATACACTATAATATTTATAAATTTCATATGGTCTTTCAACAATTTATCCATGATTCATGGAAGTGAAGCGGTAACATCATTAATATGATTCATATTAGTTTGTAATATTCGGATTTATTGAAACGTAATTTAATTCAATTATTTTCATTACAATTAACATAAAACCGGATGGCCCAGTGGTTAGAGAACCTGACTCGATCCCCGGTCGGGGCAGATATTTGTATGAAAAATGCGAATATTTGTTGAACAAAAAATTTTACCTTGCTACTCCGCTACTCACGTGCAAGATAACCAAGCCTGTGTGAAATATATATGTTTTTCATGCAAACCCTCCCTCCACTGCTACCAATAAAACACATATAAATCCCACAAACTTAATTATCCCTTACACCACACAAACACTGACGCGTTTCGATCCCTCTACGGGATCATTATCAAAGTTTAATGAACACAACTGTTACACATGCAAACAGCATGTGTTATGAAGTGCATATGAAAAACATATATATTTCACACAGGCTTGGTTATCTTGCACGTGAGTAGCGGAGTAGCAAGGTAAAATTTTTTGTTCATTGAAATGGACCTCCGCAAAGTAACGCCTGATTCAACGAATATTTGTTCTCGAGTCTTGGATGTGGACAGAGGTGGTTCTTTTGGATAAAATTACCTTATGAAACCAAGGCTTACGTGGAATGCATTCTTGAACAAGGCGGTAATATTTTCCTTTAGATGAATTGTTAAGCCAGAGTCTATTCCATTCTTCATATAAAAGTGATTTGGGCAAATTGGCCAGGTCATGACAATAATTTGTATATGGGAATGTATCTCCGACAACTATAGCCTCGTTTGCCAGTTGGTCGGCTCTTTCGTTGCCTAAAATTCCTACATGGCTAGGAATCCATGCAAAGACTATAAAAAGACCCTTGTTGGAGCATTCAAGTAAACGATCTTTGATGCTGAAGATAATCTGAGACTGTTTGTGACATTTAAAAGGAAACTTTTCTAAAGACTGTAAAGAACTAAGGGAATCGCAAAAGGTGATAAATCAGCCTTTACATACTGAGAACGACCAACCGGCATACGATTGTTATCATTAGTGGTGTTATTGACGATACTATTACTGTCGTGATTGTTACCATTTTGCACATTCTGTTGGGGAATAGGATGACTATGTTTATCTTTAGCAATTAAAGTACATTGACAGTCATTTTGTGCGTCTTTACTACCTCCTTTTCTTTTCCTTTTGTGACACAGACTGCATCTCACAGTAAATTGTTTACGTTTGAGTGTATTTTGATCTGCTACGGAGCAGTCTGTGTCCATAGATGACTCCATGGCTTCAACTAAAATGTCGATAGATGATGGAAGAGGGAACTCTGTCCCTCCTCCAGGGTCGGGCGGATCGCCCATTTCTAAAAGTTAATAAAAAACTCTTACCAGTGAAAATACAGCTTAACTATACACAACTGTACATAAAATACAAATAAACTAGTAAATAAATACACTTCAATCTACTAAAAACCAATCCTTAACTAATTAATTTCAATTTTAAAATATCACCAAGAAAAACCGCGCCCTTTCTACACGAAGTTTCCCGCCCTTTTTTTCGATGTCATTCTATTTTAAAAAAAATTAAGGAACAGGGTAATAATGGATTGCAATTAAGTATATAACTCAGATGTTTTTTTAATTGACAGATATTTACAAATAAAAATATCAACACGAATTTTAATAATTAAGCCTATCTACGTTCCACTGCTGGGCATAAAAGCTGTAAGATGATGAATGATCATTTGAAATTTATAAATATTGTAGTGTTTAATCTTCTTATTATATATAAAAGAAAAAGTCGTGTTAGTTACACTTTTTATAACTCGAGAACGGCTGAACCGATTTGGCTGAAAATTGGTAGGGAGGTAGCTTAGAACCAGGAGACGGACATAGGATACTTTTTATCCTGATTTTCCCACGGGATTGGAAAATTCCGATATGTTGTACTAATAAAGCTACAGACATTAAATTTAGCATGCCTGCACATTATTCCTTGATTAGTATAAAGATGCACTTACAAAGGAATTTTTCAAATTTAAGGCGGAACAAAGTCCGCCGGGTCAGCTAGTATCAAGGGCGTTGCCAAGGGGGGGCAGGGAGGGGCAGGGAGGGGCAGCGCCCCCCCCCCCCCCTAGAGATTCTAAAAAAGTTGCCAAATATAATGCAACCAAAGTCCTAGACTAGTCATAGAGAATGAGAAAAGTATGAATTGTAGTAGGTAAAGTCAACTTGCCCCCCCCCTGCGCCATCGGCTGGCGACGCCCTTGGCTAGTATATATATAGAAACGAGAATATATTCGTCAGCTAAATGCCCGTTGGTGGAAAAGTCATCAGTCGAGCCATTGAAATATAAAATACCACAGTACTGAAGATGCATGTATATAATGTGTACTTACTATATAAGGTATACCTTGGATAAATTGTTGAAAGACCATATGAAATTTATAAATATTATAGTGTTAATATATAGAAAAAAGAAAATATTCGTCAGCTGATTGAACGTTGGGGGGAAAGTCGTCAGCCGGAGCATTGAAAATTCCGCGCGTCGTAGAGATGTATGCGCGCAGTGATACATTCCAGCTCCAGCTGACGGTCTTTCCCCCACTATATATGCAGCTGATTATCAATATCACATTTCTGTATATGTCTAAAATCATGTAAAAAAAATTCAATCGGCATAAAATAACTTTATTTTCTTATTTTTTTTGCAAGTTCGCACGCTCAGCTGACGCACAATCCCCCGTCTGCCGTGCAGCTGACTATTTTTTTTTTATTCTAATCAATGTCAATTACACATGAACAAAATTTCATGTGGCCTAAAATAACTTTCGGTTTTTTTTTTTTGACGTGTTCAATGGAGTCTCACAGCAAGCGCCCCCGCGGGTGCGTCAGCTGACCTTCACTTTCCTTATTAGGGACAGCTTCTTTACTTGTATTTGAAGTAACGATCGGCATAAAAACACTTTTCAAAATAGCCTCTGCCTCCCGGACTATTACAACGACTCAGAGTAGCGTACGCCCAGCAACGCCCCATTAGCCGTCATTTAGATTTCATTGTAATCTTACTTTGCAAGACTGACGCGGCGCAGTTTTGCCGTGTCAAGTTTGATTTTATTCAGGTATTCAATGATATGAATTTCACTGTGGAGTAACTTAGCTCGTATGCCTACTGGCTTCATAGTGTTGTACGATATACACAACAGTATCAAAGGTATCATTTTCAGCGTTATGGTTCATCTGGGGGAGTCACTCGACCCACAAATTCTTTACGAGTACCTAGTCATTGAAGCTGTGATCTTATACAATTATAAAACTAACTTTTTGCTGCCCTTGAAGTAGGTCTGAACACAGCAATGAGCTGAAGGTATTGACGTTTCTGCATTGAAACTATGAAAATTTGCAGCTCTGAAAAGAGCTTTTGTAGCCCTAAAAAGGGCTTTTTTCTGTCCGACGCGGCGACAGTCCGAGAACTATTTCCTCCGCGCGGGTGCTCTACGCCGCTTCGCCCTCACTGCTGGCTTTCGAGCCTTCTTGGGCTTCTGGTCGTGCATCTTGAGCGTATGCTGCTCGTACGCATGTCGCAATTTAGCCGAGAATTTTTTGAATCTTTTTCCGCACACATAGCACGGAAATGCTCCAAGTGTCCTGGCCATAATTAATTCACGACTTCACTGCACGACGCATAGACGTAGAATGGCTGCGCACGGCGGGGCACGCTTATTTTATAGCGGCGCTGCAGTGCGCTACTATACAAGGGACGCGAGCGAGAGGTGGGGCGTAGAAGTGTTTAATGTAAAGTCTATAAGTTGTTTTCTATGAACGTTCATAAAGATTTAATTAAAACTTTATTGTATCAACTTATTAAATCTTACAAATTTCCTAGATAGACAATACAACAGATTGCACTTGAGTTAACTGGATAGGCTAAGATTATCAGACACAATAAGAAAACCATCCATTATCCTGTCTTTACGTCGTACTTGCAGATTTATTCGTGGTATCTAACTCCAATGTTAAAGTAAAAGAGAGGGAAAAGTAAGTAAGTAAGTAAATGTCACTGTACAAATATAAAGAAACAGATACAATTCACAAAAAAAATAAAAATAACATTAATATAATGCACAAAGGCGAACTTATTCCTAAAAGGGATCTTTACCAGTTAACCTTTGAGTAGATGAGAGGAGCATTAAACGAGGGACCGACAAAGTGAAAGTTTAAAATTCCAGATAGTGAAAACCACAATAGAGCGTACATATCTAAGTACAAAAATAAAACATTAAAAACTACTAACCATCATTACACATATGCGTACATACAAAATACAATAAGAGTACACACATATGTATAATATCTAAGGAGATGGCGTGAGCCATAGCCATATCTTCCTCAAGCCTTCCCTGAACGACGCCACGGAGGCAGGCTGCCTGATGGAGGTTGGTAACCGATTCCACAGCCTAGCAGAGTGAACTGTGAAGGATTTGGAGTAAGTTTTGGAAGATGAAGGAGGACAGGCCAAAAGGAGATTAGCATTCGACCGTTGCCGATGCTGGCTACCGGCAGCCAAGTAGCTGAATCGCTCGAAAAGATACATAGGAGCAGAAGGATTAAAAAGAATGTTGAAAAGTTTATGCTTGTAGGACTGTAGGTATTTTAAAGTAAAAATACATTCCTTTACCTACCGATTTCAAACACAAGTCTCCGCTTGTTCAACCATTATTCGGAGAATCTATGCTTAGTAATGTTTTTTCAATGAGCAATTCTACATAAGGTAAACATATTTTGCTTTCTTGGTCTATGAAATTAAATAAAACCTTATTGTAGCCGGATAAAGTGTGTATTACAACGACTCGGACTAGTGTACGCCCAGCAACGCCCCGCCGGACGCCATTTTAATTTTATTGTACCTAATCTTACTGTTGCTGACTTGACGCGGCGCAGTTTTGCAGTGTCAACTTTGATAATACATACTTACGCGGTTTTAGTCAGGTTTTCAATGATATGAATTTCATTAAGGAGTATCTCAGCTCGTGTGCCAAGTGATTTCATGCAAAGTTACATGAATTAGGTAACGTATCTACTAGTTACTATAAAGATAAGAAATACTTACAACAGATTGCACTTGGGTAGAGTTGAATGGGATGGAATTAGCGGGCGGGGGGTGTTTTTCAATTGTATTTGTCTTGTTTATTTTGCACAATAAAGAGTTTACATACATACCTACATGCAATAAGGTAAAAAAACCATGCATTACCCTGTCTTTACGTCGTACTGCATATTTATTCATGGTATCTACTCCAATGGTAAAGTAAAATAGAGGGAAAAGTTTTTGCTTGTAGGTATTTTAAAGTATAAATACATTCCTTTACCTACTGAGTGAGTGCCTCAGTCTGCCTCCCCTTGCGTGTGTGTGTGGGTTCTCTGTAAGGCTGGTTCTCCCTGCCCTGCTCCGTCTGTCTCCTCTCCTTTGAGGACTGGGACCTGATGAGCCTGGCCCGGACCTTGGTGGCTGAGAAGAAGAGAATCCTGTAATTGGAGTCACCCCAGTTCTCCTCCACCGAGGCCGGCACCGAGAAGCACAACAGGGTGCCCTTCTCCAGTTTCTCTCGGCCCACCACGCACCAGTCCCTCATAAGCAGCTCCGGCTTATCCCAGTTCTGGATTGCCAGCATTTCCAGAAATCTGTCGGTGTCTGGCTCTCCCGGAACCCACACCTGCACCTTCGTCTGCTCATACCTTCTCACGCCGATCTTGTGTCCGCCTACCTCATCGAAAGACCGGCTCAAGAGCCACTCCCTCGACTCCACCGAGACCGGTGACACAAGGAAAGATCCCTCTGTCACCAGCCCCGACGTCGCGAACTGGGGACCCCTTGCTCCAGTCCTCCCCTCCCAGATGGACATGACTTCCACTTCGATCAGCTGAGTCAGTCTCCTCCGGATAAGTTTGGCTAGGCCTCATCCACCGAAACGCCGTCCTCCCGGTAAACAGCCACGGCGAGATCGCGGTTGGCTTTCGCCTCCCTTCGCAGCTGCCTCCCCCAGATCCCGGCGCTTCGGTGGAGGTTTCCCCAACTGCCCCTCGTCCGTACTCTGTCTTTTAGTCTTCCTGACGGCGGTGGGGCTCGTCCCCTCACTTCCCCCACCCCGTCTTGCACTACCCTCTCTGCGAATTTCTTCGCCCTCCAAGCTCTCTTCTTCTCCGCCTTTGATCTGTACCGCTGGAAGGGGCTTGCCTCTCGAGCTATAGAGAGAAAAGTTTATGCTTGTAGGTTATTTTAAAGTAAAAATACATTCCTTTACCTACCGATTTCAAACACAAGTCTCCGCTTGCTCAACCATTATTCGGAGAATCTATGCTTAGTAATACCTATGTTTTTTTCAATGAGAGATTCTACATAAGGTAAACATGTTTTGCTTTTTTGGTCTATAAAATTAAATAAAACCTTATTGTAGCCGTAAATAGTGCGTATTACAACGACTCAGAGTAGCGTACGCCCCGCAACGCCCCATTAGCCGTCATTTAGATTTGAAAGAAAGAAAGAAGGCATTTATTCCTTTTTGCAAGACACACAAATATAAGTATTTCATTGTAATCTCACTTTGCAAGACTGACGCGGCGTAGTTTTGCCGTGTCAAGTTTGATTTTATTCAGGTATTCAATGATATGAATTTCACTGTGGAGTAACTTAGCTCGTATGCCGACTGGCTTCAAAGTGTTGTATGATACACACAACAGTTATCAAAGGTATCATTTTCAGCGTTATGGTTCGTCTACTTCTTCTGAGGGAGTCAGTCGTCCCACAAATTCTTAACGATTAGTCATTGAAACTGTGATTTTATACAGTTATAAAACTAAGTTTTTGCTGCCCTTGGAATATTAACACAGCAATGAGCTGAAGGTATTGACGTTTCTGTATTGAAACTATGAACATTTTCAGCTCTGAAAAGAGCTTTTGTAGCCCTAAAAAGGGCTTTTTCCTGCCCGACGCGGCGACAGTCCGAGAACTATTTCCTCCGCGCGGGTGCTCTACGCCGCTTCGGCCTCCCTACTGGCTTTCGAGGCTTCTTGGGCCTCTGGTCGTTCCTCTTGGCCGTATGCTGCTCGTACGCATGTATTAATTTTGCCGAGTGTTTTTTAAACCGTTTTCCGCACACATAGCACGGAAACGCTCCAATTGTCCTGGCCATAATTAATTCTGCATACGACTGCACTGCACGACGCATAGACGTAGAATGGCTGCGCACGTGGAGTGTTCTTCTCGACCCCTGTTGGGGGGGGCGGGGATGCTGCTCGGGGCGTTTGCCCCCTTCAGCGGCTTCATACGCCGGCCACGAATATGGTCGGGTCGCTGGGGTGAGGCCGGGTGGCCTCGTTGGTTCGTCCGGTGTTCATCTTGAACCGCCTGCGAGATCAAGCCCGCTGGGGCGGGCGATCATCGGCAGGCGGCAAGGAAGGTCAGGTCCAGGGCGTCAGTCCGGTGGTGGAGGGCTGGCTGCGCGCGCGAGGTCGCGCGGCAGTCCCTTCTTGTCGGGCGGTCGGCGGTGGTAGGGCGCTAGCTCGCACAGGTGGCGAAAGCGCGACCTATCCGCACGACCGAACATCCTGGTGGTCAGGCTGCCAATGAACTGGCCCAGGGGTTCCACGCCCAGGCCCCGAGCGATGATGGTATTCCGCACGTAGTACGGGGCGTCGACGATGCTGCGCAAGGTTAGCGACTGCTGGGCATCGAGTCGCTTCCTATTGCACTCTCCCACCAGCGCGTACCACGCGGGGGCTGCATATGTTAGGCGTGACCGGACGTAAGTCTTGTACACGCCCAACTTGGCTCGCAACGTTAGTCGGGACCTGAGGACCGGGCGTAGAAGGGCGCGCGCTGCGCGCGTCTGGGCGATCACGTTGTTGATGTGCGGGGCCATGGTGAGGCGGCGGTCGATGGTGACCCCCAGGTATTTCACCGAGGGCGCCCACTCGATGGCCTGCCCCAGCAGCGTCAGCCTTGGTGGCAGCAGCAGCTTCGTGCCAATGGCGATGGCCTGGGTCTTCGCCACATTGACCCGAAGCCTCCACTCATCCAACCAGGCTGGTAGGGTGTCGAGGCAGCGTTGGGCCTTGCGCGCCGCATGCGCAAGGCTCATAGACGAGGAGACGTAGGCGGCGTCGTCGGCGTATAGCGCGAGCATCACGCCCTCGCTGACGGGGATGTCGTCCGTGTAGCGCCCATAGCACACGGGCGATAGGCAGCTCCCCTGTGGCACACCGGCGCGGATGGGGCGCGCAGTGGACACCGCGCTCTCCACCGCGACGTGGAAGCGGCGGTCCTCCAGGAAGGTGGCCACGGTCTTCACCACACGACGAGGGGCAGTGGACGTCGACAGCTTGTACACCAAGCCGAGGTGCCATACACGGTCGAAGGCCTTCTCCATGTCGAGCATGACGGCGACGGAGTGCTCCTTCTTGTTGTAGGCGACGGCGGCTTGGTGTAGGACTCTTGTGAGCTGCAGTGTGGTTGAGTGTTCGGCCCGGAAGCCAAACTGCTCGTCGCGCGGCTGTATGTGCGGCGACAGGTGGACCAGCAGCAGCTTCTCGAACAGCTTCGACGTAGTTGGCAGCAAGGTGATCGGGCGGTGGCTCTCCGGTCGAAGAATGTTCTTCCCGGGCTTCGGGAGCATGATGACGCGCCCGTGCTTCCAGGGGCGCGGGAAGTGGCCCGTCCGCAAGACTCCATTGAAGAGCCGCGTCAGCGTCGCGATGGCTCGCGGGGGTAGGTGACGCAGCGCCTCGTTGGGAATGCGGTCGGGGCCAGGCGCCTTCTTCAGCGGTACGCGTCGAATCATCCTCGTGACTTGGCCCGGAGAGAACACGATGGGGTCCTCGTCTGGGGTGATTGGTGCAGCGAAGTACTCCGCCACTCGCTGCTCAATCTCTGCCTCGCGCTGGGTGTCGACAGATGGGTTCGGGGAGAACTGCATCTCCAGGTGGTCGGCAAATATTTCCGCCCTGTCTTCTGCCCGGTAGCGGATGGTTCCGTCGTTGGCCAGAAGTGGGCGGGTGGGCGCTGGTTTGTTTGCCAGGCGGCGGCACAGGCGGTGGATGCCGTTCCAGTCTTCACCAGCCGAAGCGATGTACTCGAGCCAGGAATATTCCGAGTGTACGGCCAGGCCCCTCGAAATTTTCTCGGCGAGCGTGTTCAGCTGGGACTTCGTGGTCGGGCATCGGGTGCGCTGGTAGAACCGACGCAGTTTCCTTTTTCTCTGGATGAGAGTCAGGATGTCTGCGGGGATCTGCTGGCGTGGACGCGCTGATGATGTGCGGGTTTCGACGTCGGAGTGTGCGAGAGCGTCGGTGATACATGTGCTGAGCTGCTCAGCGAGGCAATCGACTTCCTCCGTACTGGTCACGGGGAAGGATGGCGAGTGCTCAGACATGTAGGCGGCGAAGCGATCCCAGTCCTGTTTTCGGCGGGGGGGAGGGGCAGCGGTCCGAGTCGGTGCCATGTCCAGGGTCGCCAGAACAGGTTGGTGGTCGGAGAGAAGGTGGTAGTCCAGGACGTCATGCGCAGGCCAGGAGGACAGGCCGCGAGCTACCATAAGGTCGATGACGTCTGGAGCGTGAGCTGCGTTGTGCGGATAGTGGGTCGGAACTTCTGGTCCAAGCACCTCGTATCCTTGGTCTTCTGCGTCTTCGAAGAGTCTTCGCCCGTCCAGGCAGATCTTCGAGGAGTTCCAGGCGGTGTGTTTACAATTAAAGTCGCCGGCTACGATCGTGGGCAGCGGCGAGTCCAACAGGTCGTGGACGTCAGCCACCGCGAGACGAGAGCTGGGCGGCTTGTAAAAGGCAAACACACGCAGGGGATGTCCGTTGACGCAGATTTCCACACCGAGGGCATAGGACGACCTGAGCGTCGTCAGCAACGGCAGCGGTTGGTGCACCAAGCTTCTTTTCACTAGGACTGCCAGTCCCCGATAGGCGTGTCCTAGTGGTGAAGTCTCTTCCTTCCTATAGGCGTAATATCCCGACATCTTAAGGCGGTCCCCTGCCTTAAGGTGGGTCTCGGATATTAGGGCCACGTCGATCTTCTGCTCGGCCAGGAGGTGACGCAGCAGCCTGGACTTCTTTGGGGCGAGGCCATCAGCGTTCCAGTGGATTACCCTAAGCTGGCTGGCCATCCTGCGCGTACAGGTCAGCCAGCCGTCTCAGGATAATCGGGACAGGGCTCTGTCCTGACTGGATGGCTTCGAGCAACTCCTGCAGGACCTGGATCAACTCCCTGATGGTCCTTGCGCTACCGTCGTCAGCTTCCCTACCCGGATTCGCCTTCTTCCCCTTCGCAGGGGTGGCGACCTCCGGGTTTGGGCCGATTTTCGGTGGCATGTTTTGTGCCGCTGTTTTCGGCTCGGGTTCGCGCGGCTCTGGGTTGGAGGCCTTCTTCTTCCTCCCGCCGCGTTTTCGTCGCCTTTTCAAAGGCGGGCGTCTCCCGTCGTTGGCCGCCGCCATGAGGGAGTTGGGCGCGTTGCCCTTTTCCACTGCAGTGGAGGTAGCGCCGATAGGGGTGGTTCCGGAGCGTGCGCGCGCGCGGGTACGTGGCGCGACTCCTGCCGTCTTGTGCCTCGCCTCCCTCTGGTACTCCGGGCACGTAACGCTGTTTGCGGTGTGGGGTCCTCCGCAGTTGGCGCACGTCGGCGGGTCCTCCCTTGGTCGCGGGCAGTCTCGAGCGGCGTGCTCCTCCCCACAGCGAACGCAGCGCTGCGGATGGTGGCAGTTTGCTGAGCTATGCCTGAAGGCCTGGCACCGGTGGCACTGCGCTGGTCCGGGTCGTCCTCGCCAAGCCTCTGCTGCGCACGGCGGGGCACGCTTATTTTATAGCGGCGCTGCAGTGCGCTACTATACAAGGGAGGCGAGCGGGGGGTGGGGCCTAGAAGTGTTGCACGTAGTTTTGCCGTGTTGAGTGTGATTTTAGTTACGCGATGGTGTCACAGTCACAGTATATATTGTATAGTAGCTATGGTGGTAGGTACAAATAGTTATTGACGTTTATTCATTGAAAGTATCAATATTAAATGCAGCACTGAAAAAAACTTCAAATAACCCTCAAAAGACCTTCTTAAATATTATTTTAGATGACCGGATAGGAGAGAACCTGATTATGAAGCTTGAGGTCCCGGGTTCGATCCCCGATCGGAGCAGATATTTGTATGAAAACAAAAAATTTAACAAAAAAAAACCGACTTCACAAAAAGAAACTATTCCCAAACAAACTAATGCGCACTAAAAAGAAACAAAATAATTGCATATTCTTCTACAACTTAATAATCAACTTACTTTTTCTACTTATCAATATGTAGTACGATCTAATGTTGTTACAATTATTGTTATTTCTGGAGTCGGTGAAATAATGAAACAATAAAACCAATTGGATTATAGGGAAATGGATGGCCGCAAACCACCATCAACTCCAGGCCGCTCATAGTGAGAGTTGCAGGGACTATGTTCTTTGTGAGGTTAGCGGCATCGACGGTCGCCTTGATTCCGGGGTCGAGGACAACTATGGCCGACTTCACCGGGCCTTCCCCCTGAGTCTGCTGCAGGACCGGGTAGGAGGCGGTGAGGACCCCACTTGAGCCCACGTAGGGCTCCTGTAGGATCAGCACCGCCACCCCCCCGCTCTCTGCGTCCCTCAGGAGCTCCCTGGTGGCGGCATATCCTCTTCCCAGGTTGGCCTGTATAGCCAGAAATCGGCGAGTCCGCGTGGTCTCCATGGTGCCCTCAGCAATATTTAACTTGTGATCTCGCTATTCTGTCCCATTTCTCGTACTCCGGGCACCCCGTACTAAAAGCCGGGTGGGCCAGATCCGTCGCGGGTCTTCGCAGCTTGGTGCAGTTTGTGCACTTTGGTGGGGCCTCCCTGGCTTTGCAGGCTCTGGTGTCGTGATTGCCGGCGCAGTAGCCGCAGGCCTGTTCCGCCGTGCATCCCCTGGCAAAGTGGCCGTAACCCATGCATCTAAAACACCTCAAGACGGGGGAGTGGTCCCGGGCAAGCAGTCTCTGGTACCCCAGCCGGACTTTCTGGTCGCGAAGGCGGGCCCATGTTCCCGGGTCGACCTCCAGGATGACATTTGTCATCTCTGTCGTTCTCCCACGGGTCCGCCTCACCACCTTAATGTCGGCTGCGGTACCAGATTCTGCTGCCAGGAGCGCCCCGTTCTGCCTTAGTAAGGCTCCGGGTATCTGTGGATCGGTTAAGTCCCCAGCCACACCCACGAGGCATATCAGGGGCTTCTTCATGCTGGGGGCACTGACCTCAATGTTCGCACATTTTTGGCCAATGGCCCCCCGCATGGCCTCCCTGTCCGTCTCCGATGCTAGGCCGAGGACTGCCTTCTGGTTTCTGAGGCCACGTAAGAAGTCCACCCCCACTCCCATCTCCGAAGCCTTTACCCGCTCCTTCAGCGTCTTTATTATAGATGCACTGGTTTGCTCCGGGTCCTTTGACTCCAGGATGAGGGGGAAACTGGGCCTTGGGGGCGCCATTTTGGTTCCCTCATTACCCTGTCTCCCTCTCCTCCTGGCGGCCGACCTGGTCCTGACCTTGATCCAGGGATGCTCGCTCCCTGGGTCGAGGCCAGGAGGCAAGTCTCCCTGGTCGTTCATCTCTTCCCTCAAAGTTCTGCCACCCGCGGCAGAGACATTGGCCGTGAAGGCCGCCGCCGACTGAACCTCCTCTCTGAGGTCAGCGAATCCGTTCACCGTCACGGCATGCAGTCGGTCCACCACGGATCTGATCCCCTCCTCCGTGGTCTGGATAATGGCGACTGCCTCCACAACGGCCTCAGGTGCAGCGCCCAGCCGCCTCACTCCATCCGCCAGCTCCGCCATGTCCCGGCCCATCCCCTCCAGGCGGTCCCCCAACAGGCTCTCCCGCTCCGCCGACGCTCGGGTCATGGTCGACGTCGAGAGCATTTCCGCCCCCAGAGCCGAGTTTGATGATGAGAGCTCTCTAATCTCCGCCCGGAGTTTCGAGATCTCGAGGACGAGCTCGCGACGCTCAATCCTTTCCCCCTCCTGGGGTCCCCTGCGGTTCTCTTCCTTGATCTCCTCGACGGCCTGCAGGATCTGGCGGTGCAGACGGGTGTCCGCCTCCTTTGTAGACTGGGGGCGCTCAGTTCCCCCTTGCGCTCCTCCTTTGGGCATCGCGGCTTTCAGGCCCTCCAGCGCGTCTCCCACGTCAGACACCAGGATGCGCCTCTGTGTCTTAATTTCCTCGGCGACTTCCTTGAGGCGCTCGGAGTTCTCCGCCCTGGCTCCGCGCTCCGCCTCCGCCATTTCAGCCAGCCTCGCCGAGTGGGTACGCTCGATGACATTAAGCCGCCTTGCGAATGCCACCTTCTCCCTCTGGAGCTCGGTCATGTGGCGCGCCCTGGAGTCCGCAAGCCTTAGTACCATTTCGTACAAGGCGTGCAGGGACTCCACCATCGCCTCCCTGACCGATCTCCTGAGGTTACCTGAGCTTTCTAAGGCGGCTTTTGCAGACTGCAGTATGTCATTGGCCTTTTGCGGCAGCTCGCTAATCAGGCCCCCCCCCCCCCCACAGGCCACCGAAGAGCAGACGGAGCGGTCGTCGAATATGGCCGTGCTGTCCGCTGCGTTCTCCAGGTCCACCGGCTCGCTGGCCTGCCTCGTCCTACTCCTGAGTTCGGCCGCCTCGGCCTCCCGTATTTGGGTTTTTATGCGCAGGAGCGCCGACTCAGACCTGGACTCTGAGTTCGTCCTCAACCTTTTGAGGTGCGGGAGGTCGTGGGAGGGAGTAGACGCGGCGCTGGGAGCCCCGCCATCGCCTTCATTTAACGACTCTTCGGGGTGAAGAGCCGCCGAGGGGGTTTCCTCCGCGGGCACCCTGTGGGATTCAATCTGTGGTCCCCTGCTGTCGCGAGCGAGCTCCTCCTGGGAGTACGTAAATTCATCCTCGGCTATTGGCTCCACAGCGACCCCCCCCGGCCGACGGCCCCCACCCCGCAAAGCCTCCAGCGCATCAGCCTCGTCGTCCTCATCCAAGGAGATGATTTCTACGCCGGGGTCGGGCAGAATCACGGGAACGGCCCGCTCCTCCTCGCCCACCCCTCCCCCAGACCCAGAAGCAGTCGTCGTACCACTCGGCGGGTCGCCCCCGTCCCCCCCCGGTCCCAGTGGTTTACGAGCGCCAACCGTGCGCGCCGTCTTCCTCGTTCCCGTGGAGGGGGCGGGGGACGAACCACCCGAGCCCCGGCGCCTCTGGCTGGGGGCCGAGGTCAATCTTGTACCTTTTGGGTTCAGGGGCAACTTTATCTTGAGGCCTGGGGCCTTAACCCGAGACGATCCACTGCCGCTCGACTGTGACATGTTTAACTCCGTACACAGCCAGTAAATTAAAATAAATTCAAACAAACCAATAAATTAAAACAAATCCAAATTAAAATGTCAGGCAGCTAATGCGAATTGCTATTGAGGTGGGAACAATGAGACTGGGGTCACGAGATCAGGTGATTATCAATAGTACTAAGGCTAATGCAGAATTGGCGATAGGTATAATATCGCTGCTTATAAACAGAAGGGCCACAAATCAAAAACAAGTTTTTTTGGGGAGAGCACAATTAAAATTTTCATTTTATTTTTTAATTGTTTTTTTGCACTCCTACGTCCAATGCTTTTGAATCATAATACCGTCGATGCGTATTTTAATTCTCTACCTTTTGTTTATTTTAACGTTGAGGTAACTATAACCCAAAGACGCCTAGCAGCACATAAGTCCGTTTAGCATATAAAATTTTCTTCACAAGTAAATAAATAATTTGAATAAAAGGCCACAAGTCGAAAAAATAAAAATGTTTTCTTTAATTTTTTTATCACAACCAAGCTTAATAAACACAATATTATAATTAAAAAAAAGCATGAAAAAAAACTTATCTTTGCAAATTGCTATTTTTTAAATAAATCAAAAACTTAAATTTTAATTATATAAAAAGTGTTTTGGCACCGTACAAAATAAATATTTAACAACAATAAATGCTTCTAGAACCTCAACAGGCATAAATAAGTATAGGTAAAACCATAATTATAGCTTCTTATGCAATTGTAATAATATCGTACCTTACTAGTTCTAACAAGAGATCAAAATTTTCACTTATTGTATAATATATTTTTATAATTATGCGATTTCTAAGCAATAATTACTAAATAACTTCTCAATTATTTATTACTAGCTATTGCCTGGGGCTTTGTCC
The DNA here is from genome assembly GCA_949127965.1 of Pandemis corylana. Classification (NCBI taxonomy): domain Eukaryota; kingdom Metazoa; phylum Arthropoda; class Insecta; order Lepidoptera; family Tortricidae; genus Pandemis; species Pandemis corylana. The sequence continues at coordinate 6,870,850 of OX421875.1, read as the reverse complement.
CCACTAGATTTTTTTTTTCATAATTTTACTATCTACAAACCATGTCCTGGCAATAAAGAACACAGCAAAAAAATAATTATTAAATTTGGTGCAGTTGTCCGGAAGTTAAGCGGTAGCTACGTGCATTTCGACGATTCATTTTTATTTATATAGACTAGCTGTTGCCCGCAACTTCGGCCGGGACGAGTCAAATATAACCTATGTTCATCAGGGATAATGTAGGATTCTTAAGGTGAAAGAATTTTTCAAATCGGCCCAGTAGTTTCGGAGCATATTCAACGTTATCAAACAAAGAAACAATCAAATCTTTAATTTTTAATATATTTAACAATCTTCTGTACCATCTGAGCTCGCAGATTTGCCAAAATCACTATCAGAATTTGAGCTAGAGTCATCATCAGAATCTTTGATAACTAAGTAAAGACTGAGAATCATGCTTCTGTAAATTGATGAGCGTTTTTTTTCTTTTCTTTGGTATAGGTAAATCTTGATCGGGCTCTTGTATTTGTTGATGGACGGAATTATTGGTTTTAGGTAGAACCATGTTCAAAATTCTGTGTGATCTGGTACTCATTCTGCAAGTGAAAATAAATACTTACACAAACTATAGATAGAGGTAGGCAGAAAAAGACAAGGCAAGAATCGATACAAGTATGTTGCGTTGGTTTTGACATGGAAGAAAGGGTGAAAGATGAAAGAAAAAAGCAGAAATTAATAATAAAGCGAGTAGCATAGTGCCGTTGATTCAGGAGCGTCACAAACCTCTTTCATTTGAATGGTATAAAAGAAATAGAAATTTGCGCTTATAAGAATAGTTAGTTAAAATATAGATAAATAGTAAATGTGTGCTATTTTTATTGCACAACATAAAATACCATATCATAAAATAAAGGATTCCTGCCAAACAGCAATTCAAAATTGTATCAAAGCCTTTTTTGTCTTGAAAGAAAACATCGCAAAAACAACAATGTTTTGAGCAAAACAGACATTTTACAAAAAAAGTTGTAACAATAATAATATTATTGGATTTTTTTATTACTAAGCGGACACTTTCCGAAACATGGCACCTTTGCTTAAAAAATGATCCTGTCCTTCTTTGTTTTTATAAGCGAGACAAACACTTTTCAAAACGTGGCACCTTAGTCTTATAAATAATTGAGTACTTACTTGTTCTTTATAGGCGAAACGGTTGCATTCCCAAATGTGGCCCTGTTACCCATAAAATCCACAAGCTGAGGTGCGCTCGCGCCGACTGGTAGGGTCGCAACTCAAATAATGGCCGCTTTGCTCTGAACTTAACCATCAATGCGTAAAAATGCCGAAAGGGCGCATGCATAAAACTGCGATTTAGAGACCGATTTTGACCGGTGTCTTTGTGTCATATGAAAATAAGGTTGATTTTGGCCACATTTTTTAAATAAAAATGATTTTGGACAATTTTGATTTGTGGCCCTTCAGTTTATAAGCAGCGATATGTCAATGAGTAGTAGTATGTGTATGTCAAGTATAAAACCTAAAACTAGTGCAAGAGGGCAATTATAATATGTCAAAGTGATTAATGAGTATGTCAAGGAGAATTTAATCTAATGCAATTTAAATTAATAATAGTAATAATAATAATAATAATAAGAACAATAAATTGGGGTAAAATATAAAATGCGGTAATGTATGTCAATGAAGGAAAATAGTTATAAGAAAATGTCAGTAGACCAGGTTGAATTTTTCTAAGTCCAGTTTCGCTGGAAATCGGCTAAGTCCCAGACCCCCTTTGCGTCACTGTGACCATAGATATAATATGTCAGATGAATAATTAATATGTGAATGTCAAGTGTAAAATCTAAAATTAGTGCAAGAGGGCAATTATAATGTCAAAATGATTAGATGAGTTGATGTCAGGGGGAACTTAAATGGGTGAAATTGGTTGGGTTTCCACCCCGCCCAAACCGCCCAGGGAGCCTGCGGGAGTATAGGGGAAAGGCGTGGGACCCTCCCCGCAGCTTTCCGGCCTAGTTGGGAAGAGTGGAAAAAATTCCACTCTGCCCAAAACGCCCGGGGAGCTTGTGGGGGTGTAGGGGAAAGGCGTGGGATCCCTCCCGCAGCTTTCCGGCCTAATTGGGAAGAGTGGAAAAAATTCCACTCTGCCCAAAACGCCCGGGGAGCCTGTGGGGGTGTAGGGGAAAGGCGTGGGATCTCTCCCGCAGCTTTCCGGCCCAGTTGGGAAAAGTGGAAGAATTTCCACTCTGCCCAAATCGCCCGGGGAGCCTGTGGGGGTGTAGGGGAAAGGTGTGGGATCCCTCCCGCAGCTTTTCGGCCCAATCGGAAAAAGCGAAGGAGTTTCCACCCCACCCAATTCACCGGTATAAAAGATAAAAGTCAGAATAAATTAATGTCAGAGTCAGTAAGTAATGTCAGTATTAGGGTCAATATTAGGTTTAAAATAATCAAAGTAGTCAAAATAAATCTCAATTCAAAATCAATAATAATCCGAATTTAAAAAATAAAATGGAATAAAATTCCAATTAAATATAAAATAAATTTCCAAAAATAATGTCAAAATTAAAATTATATAAATTCGAGAACAGTCAAATCATAAAACAATCAAATTCAAAATAAAACAAAATCAGTAAAATTAAGCAGGATAGATAATCAAAATCAATAGGAATAATGTCAATCTAATTAATAATAATTAATAATAAATTTAGGAATAGTTAAAATGTCAGGAAATCTAATAATTAAAATCAAAAAAGTAAAGTAAAATCAAACTAAATCAAAATAGGATCGGAATCAAAATGACTAAATCAAAATAAATCGGAATCAAAATAAAATGATGATGATGATGAGTATAATAAACAATCCGCGCAACGTGCCGACTACCCTCTATTCAAAACATAGCGCCCGGCGGTACAGACACCGAGCGCAAGTTTGTACGAGGGTACAGACACCGGCTTCTAGCGCCGGGTTCCGTATACATATAAAAGTTTTAAAGTGGTGTAGAAAGGTGGAGCCGATAACCGCTAGTCACACAAAATATACAAAATAAATAAGGAAAACAAAATCACATTAAAACAAAATCAAATCAATGAAATCAGTTGCAAAATAATCAGAATAAGAAAAAATGTTTATACTAGTAATAAGGGGGCGTCAGGTTCGCCAATTGTAATCATCAAACGTAATCTCATCAAATTGTAATCTGAGAATATAGCTAGCGTTAACTCTGCTTCAATTTTTTTAATTGTCTTCATTCTAAATAATGTCTAAAGTCGATGATATTTGCACGTAGGCTATAATTAAAAACCGCTTTAAGTTCCTGTTTGTGTATTGATACCTGACAAAGTGTTATCTAGGTCGTTATCTTTGTGTATTTAGCTAATCCACTGCAATTAACAAATATAATAAACTAGCTTTTGCCCGCGGCTTCGCACGCGTGAACCATGAGCATTTCAAAGAAGCTAGCAATCAAGCAAGCGAACACCCAAACCCATGCAAGCAGGCAAGCAAGCATGCAAGCAAGCATGCATGCAAGTAAGCACGCAAGCATGCAAGTAAGCATGCAAGCATGCATGCATGCAAGCAAGCATGCATGAAAGCAAGTATGCAATCAAGCATGCAAAGCAAGGACTCAAGCAAGCATGCAAGCAAGCGTGCAAGCAAGCATGCATGCAAGTAAGCATGCATGCATGCAAGCATGCATGAAAGCAAGTATGCAATCAAGCATGCAAAGCAAGGACTCAAGCAAGCATGCAAGCAAGCCCCCGCATTGCCCCGCTGCCTTAATTTTTCTGAAACTGTAAATATTACAGGATTTTTATAAAACAAACCTAACCTAACCTAAAGGGCTGTCCTAAAATATACCTACCCCAAATAGCTTTTGCCCGCGACTTCGTACGCGCTAAGATGTAAAACGAAAAAATAAGTTTTTTCCCGTTCCCGTGAAAATTTTGGGGAGTGCTTTCGGAGTACACTTAAAGCTTAAAGAAACACACGTTATAAATGTTAAGTCTCTTTCTTCCGCTGTTTCGTCTGGAAACGTAAAATCCCGATTTTTCCCGTTCCCGTAAAAATGTTAGGAAATCCTTTGTTAATGCTTCCTTACATTCCCTATGGAAGCTAAATGCTAAATGCTAAATTTCATCTTTCTATAACCAGTAAAACGAAAAACCCCGTTTTTCCTGTTCTCGTGGGAATTTCTGGAAACCCTTTCTTAGTGCTCCCATACACTCATCAAGGAAGGTTCTTACCAATTTCTACGACCAGTAAAACAAAAAATCCCGTTTTTTCCCTATCCCGTGGGAATTTCGAAAAATACCTTCTTAGTGCACCTCTAGGATACTCAAGGTATATGTGTGCCAAATTTCAATTTTCTAGCCATATTATGCCTACCACAGTATTTCTTTGTAAACAAATATTTTTCCCGTTCCCGTAAAAATGTTACGAAATCCTTTGTTAATGCTCCCTTACTCTCCCTAAGGAAGCTAAATGCTAAATTTCATCTTTCTACGACCAGTAAACGAAAAATCCCGTTTTTTCTGTTCTCGTGGGAATTTCTGGAAATCCTTTCTTAGTGCTCCCATACACTCATCAAGGAAGGCTCTTACCAAATTACAGCTTTCTACGACCAGTAAAACAAAAAATCCCGTTTTTTCCCTATCCCGTGGGAATTTCGAAAAATACCTTCTTAGTGCACCTCTAGGATACTCAAGGTATATATGTGCCAAATTTCAAGTTTCTAGCCATATTATGCCTACCGCAGTATTTCTTTGTAAACAAATATTTTTCCCGTTCCCGTGGGAATTTGGGAAAGTACTCTCTTAATGCTCCTCTGCACTCCAGAAGCAACCTACATGCCGAATTTCAGCTTTCTGCAACCAGTAAAACGAAAAGTCCCGTTTTTCCGGTTTCCGTGGGAATTTCGGGAAATCCTTTTTTTATTGTTTACACTCCCCAAGGGAACTTGAAGGCCAAATTTCAGTTTTATACGACCAGTAAAACGAAAAATCGATCCCGTAGAACTGAAAATATAAATCCCGTTTTTTTCCTTATCCCGTGGGAATTTCCAAAAATCATTAAGACATTATTTTACTATTATAATCACCTACTTCTATGCCAAATTTGAACAGTAGTAATTATAGTTCATAGGATTTCGTTTAACTGAATATATAAATCCCGTTTTTTTCCTTATCCCGTGGGAATTTCCAAAAATCCTGAAATTAGTTTCTTCGTTTTGTAATCACCTACTTTTGTATCAAATTTGAAGAGTCTAATTATTATAGTTACTGAGATAGCGTCACTCGGAGTCGAATATATAATTCCCGTTTTTTTTCTTATCCCGTGGGAATTTCCAAAAATCCTTCCTTAGTGGATGCCTACATTGTATAAGGTATCTATGTGCAAAATTTCAAGTCTCTAAGTCTAGTGGTTTAGGCTGTGCGTTGATATATAGTTAAGTCAGTCAGTCAGTCAGTCAGTCAGTCAGGACTTTGAATTTTATATGTATAGATTAGAACCATCCATTGACCTGACTAAATATTGTAATTTTTGGCATAGGTATTTGCACCTTGGTTTGTATCTACCTATATTTAAACGTGCCTACAGTTTGTTAAAACTTGAATGTAGCCGTACAAAGTGCGTACCTACTACAACAACGACTCTGACTTGTGTACGCCGAGCAACGCCGCAATAATTTTATTGTAATCTGTTGCTGACTTTGACTTGACACGGCAGTTTTGCCGTGTCAGGTTTGATTTGAGTCATGCAATGGTAGTCAGGTTTTCGATGATATCTATTATGGAATAACTAAGTTCGCATGCCTGGAGGCTTCATTATGTGTTGCATGATTTAAATAATTGTTAGGAAATGTATCGTATAACCGTTTGACCCACAAGCTTTTGAAGTTTGTTCATTGATACTTTGTATATAAGCAGCACTGAAAAGAACATTTCTTAGCACTAAAAAGGGCTGTTGAAGTGTTGACAAAAGTTATTGACGTTGAATTGAAACTAGGAAAATTGGTAGCTCTGAAAAGAGCTTTTTTGCCCTTAAAAGGACTTTTAGGGTTTGCAACGCAGATAGAAAGCCACGCCGTTACAGAGGTTGTTTCCGGGCGGGTGCTCGGCGCCGTTTCGGTTTTACAACCAGTTGCCTAGGTTTTCTCGGTCTCAGGTTGTATCGTATTGCCGTTGTGGTGTTCTGTTCTGTGTCCAAGTGCTCCTCGAACGCGTGGAGAATTTTCAACGAAATCCTCTTGAAATATTGCCCACACACATGGCATTGGAACGGCCAGGGCTGCTCGCCCGCCGGCTCATGCCCCGATGCCTCGATATGTGCCTCTGGAATAAAAAACCAAGATTAGACCGACGTGGAGAACGAACATAAAAGCAATGCCGATGAATGTATCCACAAATTTGAGTTCAGACGCCAGAAGTTGAGCTCGATTTACCAGGCGCTGAAGGAGACTGCAGAATCTTTTTTTCTTGCATCGCTTTAAAATGAGCTAGGCAAGGTATGTCGACTAGAAGACAGGGAGCTGCTGCGAGACGTTGTATTGCTGCTGTGAAGCCGGATCCACAATGACGCTGCCTGGCCTTACGTGCTGGTGGCAGCGGCGTTACTATTATTTTGAGGTAGCTGCGGGTGAAAGGTCTACAATAATGTTTACGACAGTAGCTCGTTCGGGGCCAATTTGTAACCAATTAAGGTTAATATTAATAATACCCGGCGCACTCCTTGGCTTAATCGTCATGTCCGATTGCAATTAGCAATCGCAATTGGAAAAAACCCATCAATTAACCTTTGTAAACGAGCGTTGTCCAAAAAAATACCACATGAACATTATTTCCAGAATTTCAGAATACCACTATCGATTCCCAAGAAAAAATGTGTCCCAGATTTTACTATGGAATATTTTTCCTGTACCTACGTCACGTTCCAAACCTTCCTTTATTAAAAAAAGTGACGAACGGAATGGAAATTTTGGCATTTTTTCTCGTATAAAGATCGATAGGGTAAACTTCCATTTTGGTTTATTCGGATTCGAACCGTATCTTTTTATGCTAAACTAGCTTCTGCCCGCGACTTCGTCTGCGTAGAATTATACATAAAAACCTTCCTCTTGAATCACTAGCTATTAAAAAAACCGCATCAAAATCCGTTGTGTAGTTTTGAAGATATAAGCATACGTAGGGACATAGGGACAGAGAAAGCGACTTTGTTTTATACTAGGTATGTAGTGATGATAGCGATAGTGATACAAAAATTCTACCCAGTTTGTGAAAATACTATTTACAGGCGAGAAGTTGTGATTGAGATTGCATGTCGCTTATTTTTACATACATACATATATCACGTCTTTATCCCTTACGGGGTAGACAGTGCCTAAGGTAACAAAACCTTAAGGCCACGTTTAGCATGATTAAGGGCGTATAGATGGAAAGGGAAATCAAAATAGTGATGGGTTGCTTGGGCTTTTACCATCTGCGCGGGAAGAAGAGCAACTGGTAAATTCTGTGTTTTTTCTTTAATCCCAGACCAGCATGGAAGAAATTATTTTTACGATTTTATAATTAAATTCTCATTAAAAGTGAATGGAATAAAGATCTTTAAACCTAAACCAAAAATGTTCGCGACTCACCTTGAGCTAAAGAACACTGAGACTCCACTCCTTGCTTCTTAAGTAGGCCAAGAACGGCATTGATCCAAATAAACTATTTCAGAGTATAAAATAGTGAGTGTAGCGGGAACACATTGGATGCGGATGGTGTTTGGCGAGCCGCGGAGGAGGCCTATGTTCAGCAGTGACGTCTTTCGGCTGACATGATGATGACTAGGGTTATCGCTCGTCTGACACACAACCACACATGGCGTCCTGCGACCCTTCTGTCAGCAAAAAAGCTTATATCGAAAAGGAAGTTTTTAAGTTAGGTTATTTTATCATACTAAAAGCGACCAACTGTAGGTACTGTAGGAATAGGTTCGGCTAGTTTATGCTGGCAGGTTTTGGGTGCTGGCTGCTCTGAAATAGTTCAAGTTCCGAATATCGAACACCCGTTCGATATTTTGAAAGGTTTTTGTTTTTGGAACTTGGGACGGCTCTGAGAACAGCTCGAACTGAAAGCCGCATAGGCGGAAATCTTAATAATTTGTAATGGTAATTTAAAGTTGAAATAAAATCAAGAATTAATAAGTTTGTGTTTTAACTTGAGTAACTTGGCCTTCTGCAGCAACAGTTTGGTTAGGAACGTTATATCCCGATTCCCGTATAGTTTGAAGTGCCTCTTCAGGAATTTCACTGTGGAGTAACTTGGCTCGTATGCCTACTGGCTTTATAGTGTTGTATGATATACACAACAGTTATCAAAGCTATTATTTTCAGCGTTATGGTTCATCTGGGGGAGTCACTCGACCCAAAAATTCTTGACGCTTGGTCATTGAAATAGTTATCTCATGCAGCTATGAAATAACTTTTTGCTGCCCTTGAAGTAGGTATGAACACAGCAATGAGCTGAAGGTTGATGACGTTTCTGTATTGAAACTATGAACATTTGCAGCTCTGAAAAGAGCTTTTGTAGCCCTAAAAAGGGCTTTTTCCTGCCCGACGCGGCGACAGTCCGAGAACTATTTCCTCCGCGCGGGTGCTCTACGCCGCTTCGGCCTCCCTACTGGCTTTCGAGGCTTCTTGGGCCTCTGGTCGTGCATCTTGACCGTATGCTGCTCGTACGCATGTATTAATTTTGCCGAGTGTTTTTTAAACCGTTTTCCGCACACATAGCACGGAAACGCTCCAATTGTCCTGGCCATAATTAATTCTGCATACGACTGCACTGCACGACGCATAGACGTAGAATGGCTGCGCACGGCGGGGCACGCTTACTTTATAGCGGCGCTGCAGTGCGCTACTATACAAGGGAGGCGAGCGGGGGGTGGGGCCTAGAAGTGTTGCACGTAGTTTTGCCGTGTTGAGTGTGATTTTAGTTACGCGATGGTGTCACAGTCACAGTATATATTGTATAGTAGCCATGGTGGTAGGTACAAATAGTTATTGACGTTTATTCATTGAAAGTATGAATATTAAATGCAGCAATGAAAAAAACTTCATATAACCCTCAAAAAACCTTCTTAAATATTATTTTAGATGACCGGATAGGCTAATGGTAAGAGAACCTGATTATGAAGCTTGAGGTCACGGGTTCGATCCCCGGTCGGGGCATATATTTGTATGAAAACAAAAATTTTAACAAAAAAACCCAACTTCACAAAAGGAAACTATTCCCAAACAAACTAATGCGTACTAAAAAGAAACAAAATAATTGCATATTCTTCTAAAACTTAATAATCAACTTACTTTTTCTACTTATCAATATGTAGGTACGGTCTAATGTTGTTACAATTATTGTTATTTCTGAAGTCGGTGAAATAATGAAACAATAAAACCAATTGGATTATAGGGAAATAAAATACTAATACACTGCTATGTTCACTGGTATGTACCTATGTGCGTTTCACTTTTGCGAAGACACAACGCTGATGATATATTTTTCATGTCTGTTTTTTTTTGTTTTATCTTGTTTATTGGAACGAAGTTCCTTATCGCGCGTTGCGGAAGGGGGCTAGACGGAAAAAATTAAGATCAAAAGTTGTAACGACACTTTTTGCACTAGTTGTACCGGAAGTTATTCATAGCAAATGGATAAAAAGGAAAAAGACAAATGCACCAAGATGTAGAGAATATCGTGAGATAAAGAAATTACAAAATACAATGGTACAAAACATAAAAAAATATATATAATATTACAATTCCTTCACTAATTAATCGAAAGGAACTTCGTTCCGTCCGGGTGTCCCTTGAAACCTCTCAAGCTTTTTTCTATAAAATTGTGTATATTATCTTATATTTTTGTGTGTCTTGCAAAAAAGAATAAATGTCTTCTTCCTTTCTTTCTATGTACTTCTTCTTCTAGTGCCTCTTCAATCCTGAAGGTTGGCCGTCAGCTTCCTATATTCGTCCCTATTAGCAGCCAGGCGGAACAGCTGTTCGACAGAGGCAATACCGGTCCACTCCCGGATATTCCGGAGCCACGATTTCTTCCTTCGCCCAGCGCGTCGCTTTCCCTCCACTTCGCCCATCATTATCAACTGCAGCAGCATGTATCTTTCGTTCCTGAGCACGTGACCCAGATACTCGTATCTTGCGCTTCTTGATAGATGGCAACATTTTCCGGGACATATGAACGCGCTGAAGCACGGTTTCATTCCTGACCTTCTGTGTCCAGCTAATGCGCAACATACGACGGTAGCACCACATCTCAAACGCTTGTAGACGACTTGTAGTGTCTTCCTTCAGGGTCTTTCTATGTACGGTCAAGTGCAAAAATAAGTATCGATATGAACTTCTCAAAAATATGTCCCACGACCTTATTACGCCGGTGTAAGAGCGTATGGTACTTATTTTTGAAACTTTGACTAGATATATATTATTACACTAGACTGTACCTAGTATAAAATGTTTCTCACAAAATAGAATTCACTACATTCTGCGCCGAAAGAGAAGCTGCTGGTACATTCTATGGTTTTTCTTTGTTCAGACCAGCTTGAAGGAGATTCAGATTATATTATAAAAAATTGCTAGTTTAAAAGTTTTAGGTAGGTAGATGTTTTTGAAATAATATTTTTTCAACATCAGCGGTAAATAAAATCAATCTAGCAATCTTGCTAAATGTGGCCTGCAGGTACTTGTTACCTTAGGCTCTGTCTACCCCGTAAGGGATAAAGTGTATGTATGTGGCGGTAAATATTACTATTCTAAGGTACCTGCGGGAGAAAGGTCTAACAATAATGTTTACGACAGTAGCATGTTTATTACTCCTTCCTTTTCGGAATCACTCTTGACAGAGTGGTCGTGGTCATCACTTCAGGTATTGGTGGCAAGCTTCACAACACGCCGCCACTCCTCTCTGATGGCCGCCTTCCTCGTGCATTCATGCAGTGATGATGAGTCATTTACTGCCGTTTATTACTAAGAGCCGATTAAGGTATGTTTAGCGTCAACTAGCTGTTGCCCGCAACTCGGTCCGAACTATGTAATTTTCTAGGATGCAAACTATCCTTGGTTCTTCCATGGGACTAAAACTATCTGTATACCAAATTCCAACTAAGTCGGTCAGCGGTTTAAGCCTGAAAAGACAACAATAACGATTCATTTTGGTAAACAAAATGGAGGTAGCTATAATCACAGGTTTGGTGGCAAAATGAAGGTAACGGATAAAACTCGACGTAAACACTTTACTCACTCTATGCAAATACTGCAATGTCAATTTTACTGCTTCTGTCAAAATCTGAAAGCAGTGATTACTGAACGTCGGGGCTCACAGGAGTCAGATATTCAATGTACCTAGTAGTCAGGTTTGCAATGTAGTAGTCAGGTTTGCAAAGTATTATCTAGTTAGGTTTTAAAAGTAGTAGTCAGGTTTTCAATTTAGTAGTCAAGTCTTCAATGTAGTGGTCAGGTTAAATAAAAAATAAAACCGCCACAAAAAATCAAAAATAACCATAGAAATTTCGTATAAAAAAAATCATTCACAATGTGCGCTACCTACTGATTTGTTTGAAGTCGGTGCTTCAGATCTAATAGTGCCAAACACAATGAGCGCAGACTTCAAACAAGTAAGCAGCGCACACCGGTTTTTTTAAGAATTGTAAAATACGACTAGCATAAAATTATTTATTTATATAATCCGCAACCCTAATTCGTAAAAAATCACGTCATTTTACCTGCACAACCGAGTTTCCTTATGTTAAGTTTGAACGTCATTATACTGCTACCAGCAGAGTTAGTGAATTGAGAAAAGTGAGCCTAAATATGTATGTGTGCAATTGTAACAACGCAGATCTTGTTTGTGTGCGTGCTGTGTGTGTGTGTGCGCTGGCGCTGTATGTAGTAGTAACCTCGTCCCCCCACCGAAAAAGGCTGAAACAGTAAAGTTATTTGACGAATTGATTCATGTTATCATCTGAGAATATAGCTAGCGTTAACTCTGATTCAATTTTGTTAATAATCTTCATTCTAAATAATGTCTAAAGTCGATGATATGTTTTGCACGTAGGCTATAATTAAAAACCGGTTTCAGTTTTTGTTTGTGCATTGATACCTGACAAAGTGTTATCTAGGTCGTTATCTTTTGTATTTAGCTAATCGACTGCAATTAACAAATTGAATAAATTAGAACCGAAACCGTTTGCAGTTAAACATTCTTTTATATTTTACCAGCCAATTTTTTGGGCAAACTCACATGTATTTAAAATCTAAACACGTACGTGAGTACTACAACGACTCTGATTTGTGTACGCCGGGCAACGCCTCGCCCACCGCAGTTTTAATTTTATTGTAATCTTACTGTTGCTGACTTGACGCGGCACAGTCTTGGCGCGTGTCAGGTTTGATTTGAGTCATGCGATTGTAGTCAGGTTTTCAATGATATCTATTATGAGGCCTAGACGCCTAGAGGCTTCATTATGTGTTGCATGATTTAAATTATTGTTAGGAAATGCATCGTATTACCTTACCGTTTGACCCACAAGCTTTTGAAGTTTGTTCATTGATACTTTACATATATGCAGCCCCGAAAAGAGCATTTTTGTAGCTCTAAAAAGGGATGTTGAAATGTTGACAAAAGTTATTGACGTTGAATTGAAACTAGGAAAATTGGTAGCTCTGAAAAGAGCTTTTTTTGCTCTTAAAAGGTGTTAGCAAGAGCATCTGCGCTGTGGGCCGCGTCGCCGCGCGATATACTTATAGGGTTATAGGTGTCGAAAACAAAAACACAACCACAAATCCAGCCAATGAAGAACTCTATATTGCTTCACCAATACACATCAACATTGTGAGTCAAAAATGATATTAAACAAGTAAGATCGATATGGATTTCTATTAAGATTTGGAAACCAATCCACGGATGCACCATTGCAGTCGTGGGGAATTTTGACAAGTAAAAGAGTACGGGACAGATCAAATAATAGAGAGTATCGGGAGAGCTGCCACAGACAAGCAAGGTTCTAATGTGGGGTGTACACATGAAATTCAACAAAAGGGCTTTTAGGGTTTGCAACGCAGATAGAAAGCCAAGCCATTACAGAGGTTGTTTCCGGGCGGGTGCTCGGCGCCGTTTCGGTTTTACAACCAGTTGCCTATGTTTTCTCGGTCTCAAGTTGTGTCGTATTGCCGCTGTGGTGTTCTGTTCTGTGTCCAAGTGCTCCTCGAACGCGTGGAGAATTTTCAACGAAATCTTCTTGAAATATTGCCCACACACATGGCATTGAAACGGCCACGGCTGCTCGTCTAGCGAATCGATCGCCAGCCGCCATACCGACGGCTCATGCCCAGATGCCTCGATATGTGCCTCTGGAATAAAAATCCAAGATTAGACCTCATTATGTGTTGCGTGATTTAAATAATTGTTAGGAAATATATCGTATTACCGTTTGACCCACAAGCTTTTGAAGTTTGTTCATTGATACTTTGTATATAAGCAGCACTAAAAAGAAAATTTTTTAGCACTAAAAAAAGGCTGTTGAAGTGTTGACAAAAGTTTTTGACGTTGAATTGAAACTAGGAAAATTGGTAGCTCTGAAAAGAGCTTTTTTTTAGCCCTTAAAAGGGCTTTTAGGATTTGCAACGCAGATAGGAAGCCACGCCGTTACAGAGGTTGTTTCCGGGCGGGTGCTCGGCGCCGTTTCGGTTTTACAACCAGTTGCCTAGGTTTTCTCGGTCTCAGGTTGTATCGTATTGCCGTTGTGGTGTTCTGTTCTGTGTCCAAGTGCTCCTCGAACGCGTGGAGAATTTTCAACGAAATCCTCTTGAAATATTGCCCACACACATGGCATTGGAACGGCCAGGGCTGCTCGCCCGCCGGCTCATGCCCGGATGCCTCGATATGTGCCTCTGGAATAAAAACCAAGATTAGACCGACGTGGAGAACGAACATAAAAGCAATGCCGATGAATGTATCCACGAATTTGAGTTCAGACGCCAGAAGTTGGACTCGATTTACCAGGCGCTGAAGGAGACTGCAGAATCTTTTTTTCTTGCATCGCTTTAAAATGAGCTAGGCAAGGTATGTCGACTAGAAGACAGGGAGCTGCAGCGAGACGTTGTTGCTGTTGTGAAGCCGGATCCACAATGACGCTGCCTGGCCTTACGTGCTGGTGGCAGCGGCGTTACTATTATTTTGAGGTAGCTGCGGGTGAAAGGTCTACAATAATGTTTACGACATTAGCTCGTTCGGAGCCAATTTGTTACCAATTAAGGTTAATATTAATAATACCCGGCGCACTCCTTGGCTTAATCGTCATGGCCGATTGCAATTAGCAATCGCAATTGGAAAAAACCCATCAATTAACCTTTGTAAACGAGCGTTGTCCAAAAAAATACCACATGAACATTATTTCCAGAATTTCAGAATACTTTACCACTATCGATACCCAAGAAAAAATGTGTCCCAGATTTTACTATGGAATATTTTTCCTGTACCTACGTCACGTTCCAAACTTTCCTTTATTAAAAAAAGTGACGAACGGAATGGAAATTTTGGCATTTTTTCTCGTATAAAGATCGATAGGGTGAACTTCCATTTTGGTTTATTCGGATTCGAACCGTATCTTTTTATGCTAAACTAGCTTCTGCCCGCGACTTCGTCTGCGTAGAATTATACATAAAAACCTTCCTCTTGAATCACTCTAGCTATTAAAAAAACCGCATCAAAATCCGTTGTGTAGTTTTGAAGATATAAGCATACATAGGGACATAGGGACAGAGAAAGCGACTTTGTTTTATACTATGTAGTGATAATGTAGTGATTCTCATTAAAATTGAATGGAATAAAGATCTTTAAACCTAAACCAAAAATGTTCGCGACTCACCTTGAGCTAAAGAACACTGAGACTCCACTCCTTGCTTCTTCATAAGTAGGCCAAGAACGGCATTGATCCAAATAAACTATTTCAGAGTATCAATACATAGTATAAAATAGTGAGTGTAGCGGGAACACATTGGATGCGGATGGTGTTTGGCGAGCCGCGGAGGAGGCCTATGTTCAGCAGTGACGTCTTTCGGCTGACATGATGATGACTAGGGTTATCGCTTGTCTGACACACAACCACACATGGCGTCCTGCGACCCTTCTGTCAGCAAAAAAGCTTATATCGAAAAGGAAGTTTTTAAGTTAGGTTATTTTATCATACTAAAAGCGACCAACTGTAGGTACTGTAGGAATAGGTTCGGCTAGTTTATGCTGGCAGGTTTTGGGTGCTGGCTGCTCTGAAATAGTTCAAGTTCCGAATATCGAACACCCGTTCGATATTTTGAAAGGTTTTTGTTTTTGGAACTTGGGACGGCATAGACATAGACATAGACAGTATTTATTCAAAAAACAATACAGGGATTGTGTTTGAAATACAGATGAAGTAACTTAATTAAAAAAGAATATTAAACTATACAATAAAAACACTACAAGAGAACTACGACTATCAAAAAATAACGAGAAATACAAAAAACCTAACCTATACCTAATTCATCATTAAATATTTCCTCTACACTATAAAAGCAACCTCTTAACAAAAAACTTTTTAGTTTCCTCTGAAACAATGAGTAATTCGTAATCATTTTTAGATCAGTAGGCAGCCTGTTGTATAGTTTTACAGCTTGGTGAGCACCGGAATGTGATACGACCTTCAGTCTTGGGCAAAAATTAAATTTTCGATTTTTAGTGCGCGTAAGTAGGCGCTCATTTTGTTCTTCGTAAGACTCATACTTTAGGAACTTTGTGAGCAGCACTGAAACATATAAACTAGGCACAGTTAGGATTCCTAGTTCTCAAAAATAATTTCTACACGATACCCATGGAGGAATGCGAAACATGGTCGCTTTTGTATCGTAAGAGCTCTGTTGATGTTATATTGGTAGCTGTTTCCCCATAGCTTAATGCTATATCTTAATTTGGATTCTATCAAGGCATAATGCACCATTTTAAGCTGCTCAATTCCCATGACCTCCCTTAGACTCCGTAAGGCATAGCATGCCGACGCACTCGAGCTCTCGACATGTTCCAATTCATGTTTCCAATTTAGACGAGAGTCAATACGCACACCAAGACATTTAACATAGTCTACCACATCTATGATAGCTACTCTCAGAACAGCTCTAACTGAAAGCCGCATAGGCGGAAATCTTAATAATTTGTAATGGTAATTTAAAGTTGAAATAAAATCAAGAATTAATAAGTTTGTGTTTTAACTTGAGTAACTTGGCCTTCTGCAGCAACAGTTTGGTTAGGAACTTTATATCCCGATTCCCGTATAGTTTGAAGTGCCTCTTCAGGAATTTCACTGTGGAGTAACTTAGCTCGTATGCCTACTGGCTTTATAGTGTTGTATCATATATACAACAGTTATCAAAGCTATTATTTTCAGCGTTATGGTTCATCTGGGGGTCACTCGACCCACAAATTCTTGACGCTTGGTCATTGAAATAGTTATCTCATGCAGCTATGAAATAACTTTTTGCTGCCCTTGAAGTAGGTATGAACACAGCAATGAGCTGAAGGTATTGACGTTTCTGTATTGAAACTATGAACATTTGCAGCTCTGAAAAGAGCTTTTGTAGCCCTAAAAAGGGCTTTTTCCTGCCCGACGCGGCGACAGTCCGAGAACTATTTCCTCCGCGCGGGTGCTCTACGCCGCTTCGGCCTCCCTACTGGCTTTCGAGGCTTCTTGGGCCTCTGGTCGTTCCTCTTGGCCGTATGCTGCTCGTACGCATGTATTAATTTTGCCGAGTGTTTTTTAAACCGTTTTCCGCACACATAGCACGGAAACGCTCCAATTGTCCTGGCCATAATTAATTCTGCATACGACTGCACTGCACGACGCATAGACGTAGAATGGCTGCGCACGTCGGTCGGTCGTCTCACACGCCTCCCCGCGCGAAGCGCGGGGGGGTGTGGGGAGGACTTTTCAGGGCCCTGCCCTTTAAGTCGGCGTCTGTCGCGGCCCATAGCGATGGGCCGGTCTCTGTTTCCATCATTGGTTTTTCAGCCTCTCTGCGGCGTTAGTCCGATTAGCCTATCCTGGCGTAGCGGATGGTTGCCCGTCTGCGGCTCTTTTCCCGCTTTGCCTTTCTGCGGCATGGCGGGATCGGTCGGTGGCCTTTCAGCGGCTTTGTGGTTGCCTGTCGTCGTCACCACGGACAGGAGACTCTTGTCTTGGCGCCAGCTCTCGGGGTAGAGCCAGCGCGCGGCGGCCGTCCGGGGGGCGCGCGTGGAGCGGCGCGATCCCCTGTAGCAGCGGGAAGCTCGAGTTGTCGGCGCGGTCGAACATGCGGCGCGCGAGGTGCTCGACGAACGCGTCCAGACTCTGCCAGTGGAGGCTTCTCTGGATGTCCTCGTTGCGCACGTAGCGTGGGGCGGCGACGATGGTGCGCAGGGATTGTGTTTCCTGCGCACGAAGACGTCTGCGGTTGGTCTCGCTCACGAGCGCGTACCAGGCTGGTGCCGCGTATGTGAGACGGGACCGCACGTAGGTCTTGTAGATCCCCAGCTTTGTGCGCACGGGGAGTTTGCTGGCGAGTACTGGGCGCAGGCAGGTGCGCGCGTACTTCGCGCGGTTCACTACCTCGCCGACATGCTGCTTCATGGAGAGTCTCTTGTCAATGGTGACGCCCAGGTATTTTACGGTGCCTGACCATGGCACCTCCTGGCCATAGAGTCGGAGCGGCGGCGGTGGTCTCGACTGTCCCATGGAGATGGCCTGTGTCTTCCCTACGTTCACCGACAGTCTCCATCGGGAGAGCCAGTCGGGAAGGGCGTCGAGTGTCTTCTGGAGCTTCTTTGCCGCGTGGGCGATGTTCAGCGAGGAAGCAAAGTATGCGGCGTCGTCGGCAAAGAGCCCCAGTTTGACGTCTCCGATCACCGGGATATCATCGGTGAAGTGGGCGTACAGAGCCGGGGACAGGCAGCTTCCCTGCGGTACGCCAGCCATGATGCGGCGTTCCGCCGAGGTGGCGTCTTCCACCGCCACGACGAACCTCCGGTCGGTCAGGAACGAAGCCAGGACACGGACGATGCGCCGGGGAGCTGGTGATAGTGACAGCTTGTACAGCAGACCCTCATGCCATACTCGGTCAAACGCTTTTTCCATGTCCAAGAGTGCTGCGACGGCGTGCTCCCTCCGGTTCCTTGTCGTCGCTAGGAAGTGGAGCACTCTTGTGAGCTGTAGCGTGGTGGAGTGGCCGGTGCGGAAGCCGAACTGTTCTGGGCGTGGCTCGATGTGGGGCTTCAGTTTGTCAAGCAGCAGTCTTTCGAACACCTTCGAAATTGTGCTGAGTAGTGTGATCGGGCGGTGGCTCTCCGGTTTCAGCAGGTTTTTCCCCGGTTTGGGTAGCATGATTACCCGGCCAAGCTTCCACGTCTGCGGGAAGCGTCCCGTGCGCAGGATCCCATTGAACAGCCTGGTCACCGCCGCAATGGAGCGTTGCGGCAGGCGGCGCAGGGCCATGTTCGGGATCGCATCGGCGCCCGGGGCCTTTCTGGGGTTGCAGCTTCGGAGGTGTTTTGCGACTTGGCCAGGTGTGAAGACGACCGGTTCGTCACTCGCCTCGATCTGTGCCGCGAAGTAGGTTTCTAGGTGTTCTTGGACTGCCACTATGTGCCCGGTGTTGTCCGAAGGATTCGGCTGGAATTGGCTTTCGAGGCACTCGGCGAAGACCTCCGCCCTGTCTTCCGCCTTGTACCTCGTTTGGCCGTCCTTGTCCCGCAGTGGCCTTGTTGCTGTCGGTGTCGTGCCGAGTTGTTTGCACAACCGGTGGATGGACGGGACGTCCCCGTCTATCGTCGCGATGTGGCTCTCCCATGCCTCGGCAGCGTGCTCCTGCAGCTCCTTTCGCACCCTCTCGACCATTGTGTTGAGCGACGTCTTGAGGGTGGGGCACCTTGTTCGTTGCCATTGCCGCCTCATTTGGCGCTTGCGCGTGATGAGATCCTGGATCCGGGTTGGGAGTGGACGTCTCCTCTCTCTTGCCGGAACGGTCTGCGCAGCTTGGTTAAGCGCCTCCTGGATGGCGGTCGTGATGGTGTTGGCGGCCTCTTCGACGTCTTCAGCTGTGGAGATGGGCCTGGTCTGGGATTTCTCCTCCAGGGCTGTCGTGAAGGTCTCCCAGTTGAAGCGTCTTCCCGGCTTCGTGCTCAGTGTCGTAGTTGGGAGGCATTTCAGAGTCAGAAGGACCGGCCGGTGGTCAGACGGTAGGTCGGGGAGGGTCTCCTGGACGATCGCGGCAGCCACGTTCTTGCTGACCACAAAGTCGATGTTGTGTCCGGTTCCGTGCACGTCGTCGTAGTGCGTCGGCTCTTCGGGCCCGGAAACATCGAAGTTGTGGTCTATCGCCGCTTGCTGGATGGCTCTTCCTGCCGGGTCAATTGTGGTGGCGTTCCATGCGGGGTGCTTGGCGTTGAGGTCGCCCGCCAGGATGGTCGGCATAGGCGAGCGCAGTACCCCCGCTAAGTCGGCCGCTATTGTGCCCGGGATTCCCGCCGGTCTGTAGGCCGCGTATAGCCGCAGTTCGTAGTTGTTCACCTGCACGTCGACTCCCAGGGCGTACATGGAGTCGTACGCCTTGTAGTCGACGGGCTGGTGGACCACGGTTCGCCTGACTATCACTGCTAGTCCCCTGTACGCCCGTCCTGTGTCTGTCATCTCGTCCTTCCTGTACACGACGTAACAGGGGACTTTCAGTGGTGCGGCGGGGTGCAGCATTGTTTCGCTGACCAGCATGATGTCGACCTCTTGCTCCCGGATGAAGTTCCGGAGCAGGCCTATCTTGCCGGTCAGCGATTGGGCGTTCCAGTAAACTATCCTCAGGTGTTTTCCGCTCATTTTGTGGGCCTGAGGGTTCTGGCTGCTGTGGTCAATGCCTGCGCCACTGCTTCCGCGCCCTGTTGCTGCGCCATGATGACACCCCTTAGCAGGTCTAAGAGTGTCAGAGGGTCCATGGGCGGTGGCGGCTGCGAGTCGGATCCATTTGTCGCTGCGCTCTTCCTTTTCGCGGTTGTTGAGGGTTTCTGGGTCGCCTTGGGTTGGTCCTGCTCCCGGGCCGATCCTTTGGCCTTCCTCCTTCTTCTGGGCCTCTTATCGCTGCCATTCCTCCTCTTGGGGTCGTTCCCCTGCGCCATTAGCGTGGCTGGCGCAGAGTCCGTTACTTGCGGCTTCTGAATAGGCTTCTCGCCTTGTCGGCCTCCTGTGCGTGTGCGCGCTTGGGTGCCCGTTTGATTGCTTCTCGCCTCTTTCCTGTATGCGGGGCAGCCAGTGTGGTTTGCGGGGTGGGGGCCTCCGCAGTTTGCGCAGGTTGCCGGCTCTTCCCTGGGGCGTGTGCATTCCTTGGCGGCGTGGGGGTGGCTGCGCACGGCGGGGCACGCTTACTTTATAGCGGCGCTGCAGTGCGCTACTATACAAGGGAGGCGAGCGGGGGGTGGGGCCTAGAAGTGTTGCACGTAGTTTTGCCGTGTTGAGTGTGATTTTAGTTACGCGATGGTGTCACAGTCACAGTATATATTGTATAGTAGCCATGGTGGTAGGTACAAATAGTTATTGACGTTTATTCATTGAAAGTATGAATATTAAATGCAGCAATGAAAAAAACTTCATATAACCCTCAAAAGACCTTCTTAAATATTATTTTAGATGACCGGATAGGCTAATGGTAAGAGAACCTGATTATGAAGCTTGAGGTCACGGGTTCGATCCCCGGTCGGGGCATATATTTGTATGAAAACAAAAATTTTAACAAATAAAACCGACTTCACAAAAGGAAACTATTCCCAAACAAACTAATGCGTACTAAAAAGAAACAAAATAATTGCATATTCTTCTACAACTTAATAATCAACTTACTTTTTCTACTTATCAATATGTAGGTACGATCTAATGTTGTTACAATTATTGTTATTTCTGGAGTCGGTGAAATAATGAAACAATAAAACCAATTGGATTATAGGGAAATAAAATACTAATACACTGCTATGTTCACTGGTATGTACCTATGTGCGTTTCACTTTTGCGAAGACACAACGCTGATGATATATTTTTCATGTCTATGTTTTTTTTTGTTTTACCTACAGTTATAATCCAGCGGTCGGCCGCGTTTGATCTCATAGAGCCTGTGGTTCTCCACCGCCCGGGCAAGCAGGGTGCTCGAGGTCAGCGACACAGTCCGGTGGGCTTTGGCGATCTTTATAGCAAAGGCCCTCGCTACCCGGTCCAGCGTCCTCCGGATATGGGCTCTATCCAGAACCCCTCCCCAGGCACCCGCAGCGTAGAGAACCGTCGGTTCCACTACCGTTTGGTAGATGGTTCTCAGGATATCAGGGTTGAGTCCCCATTGGGCCTTTGCCATCCTGGCTACCACCTTATAAAGGTTTATGGCCTTCCTTGTAACCCTTTCGAGGTGCGCCCCGAAACCGAGGTTCCAGTCGATGGTTAGGCCCAGAAGGTGGACAGTGTCCGACAGCTGGACTGGGACGGATTCCAGAAGGATGGTCGGTTCGTCGTATTTGAGCTTCCTTGTTACCAGCACCGCCTGGGTCTTGTGCGGCGCAAACACCATCTTATTTCTCCACCCCCAGTCCGCTATCCTCCCGAGCGCCCCATTTACCCTCGCCTCCAGCTCCGCACCAGTGTTTGCGGCGGCCATAACCAGTATGTCGTTCGCAAAGGCCTGTATCTCCACGTCCAGGGTTCCAGCCTCCCACAGGAGAGGGTCCAGGAGCAGATTCCAGAGGAGGGGGCCCCCTATGGATCCCTGCACGCATCCCCGCTCAGTCACGGCCGTAATAGTTTCCCCAGATAACTGAGTGAAGCGGCTCGGTCCCCCAGGTAGCTACACACTATGCGGAAGACGTCGAGCTGGTTTATCCTGCTCGACAGCTCCCGCACAATGGCAGGCCACCAAGCCCCGTCGAAAGCATCCTGTATGTCCAGGGACACCAGCGCGACCATCTTTCTGGCTCTCACCCCCTCCCCGATGTATGTTATGGCATCATACAACGCGTCCTCGGTGCTTCTCTGGGGCGTGAATCCGTATTGCCTGGGACTGATCTTCCCCCCACTGTGCACCTCCCATGCGATTCTGTTAAAGATCATCTTTTCCAAGATCTTTCCTGGCACGGGGAGGAGCCTAATGGGGCGGTAGGACTTCGGGTTTGTGTAATCGTCCTTCCCAGGCTTAGGTATTATACGGATCCACGCTTGCAGGTACCTGTTACCTTAGGCTCTGTCTACCCCGTAAGGGATAAAGTGTATGTATGTAACGGTAAATATTACTATTCTAAGGTACCTGCGGGAAAAAGGTCTAACAATAATGTTTACGACAGTAGCACGTTTATTACTAAGAGCCGATTAAGGTTCATAGTTAATTGTATAAATAACACCTGGCCCACTCCTTATCTTGATCGTAATGTTCGCAAACACAACAAGGAAAAATACCATCCGTAATCCTGTCTATAATTCATACTTGAATATTTTTACCTGGCTGTTTACCACAATATTTGGTGAGTTAGAATGTATGTTTAGCGTCAACTAGCTGTTGCCCGCAACTCGGTCCGAACTATGTAATTTTCTAGGATGCAAACTATCCTTGGTTCTTCCACGGGACTAAAACTATCTGTATACCAAATTCCAACTAAGTCGGTCAGCGGTTTAAGCCTGAAAAGACAACAATAACGATTCATTTTGGTAAACAAAATGGAGGTAGCTATAATCACAGGTTTGGTGGCAAAATAAAGGTAACGGATAAAACTCGACGTAAACACTTTACTCACTCTACACGAATACTGCAATGTCAATTTTACTGCTTCTGTCAAAATCTGAAAGCAGTGATTACTGAACGTCGGGGCTCACAGGAGTCAGATATTCAATGTATCTAGTAGTCAGGTTTGCAATGTAGTAGTCAGGTTTGCAAAGTAGTATCTAGTTAGGTTTTAAAATTAGTAGTCAGGTTTTCAATTTAGTAGTCAAGTCTTTAATGGAGTGGTCAGGTTAAATAAAAAATAAAACCGCCACAAAAAGTCAAAAATAACCATAGATATTTCGTATAAAAAAAAACATTTCACAATGTGCGCTACCTACTGATTTGTTTGAAGTCGGTGCTTCAGATCTAATAGTGCCAAACGCAATAAGCACCGACTTCAAGTCAAACAAATCAGTAAGTAGCGCACACTGGATTTTTTTTTGTGAGTTGTAAAATACAACTCCAGCACTAATTATTTATTGATATAATCCGCAGCCCTAAAATCGTAAAAAATCACGTCATTTTACCTACACAACTGCGTTTTCTTGTTTAGTTTGAATGTCACCATGCTGCTACCAGCGGTGTTTGAATTGAAAAAAGTGAGTCTAAATATGTATGTGTGCAATTGTAACAACGCAGATCTTGTTTGCATGTGTGCTGTGTGTGTGTGTGTGTGTATGTGCTGGCGCTGTATGTAGTAGTAGGTACGCCGGGCAACGCCCCTCCTACCGCCGTTTTAATTTTATTATAATCTTACTATTGCTGACTTGACGCGGTACAGTCTTGGAGTGTCAGGTTTGATTTGAGTCATGCGATGGTAGTCAGGTTTTCAATCATATCTATTATGAGGCCTAGACGCCTAGAGGCTTCATTATGTGTTGCATGATTTAAATTATTGTAAGGAAATGCATCGTGTTACCTTACCGTTTGACCCACAAGCTTTTGAAGTTTGTTCATTGATACTTTACATGTATGCAGCCCCGAAAAGAGCATTTTTGTAGCTCTAAAAAGGGATGTTGAAATGTTGACAAAAGTTATTGACGTTGAATTGAAACTAGGAAAATTGGTAGCTCTGAAAAGAGCTTAATTTTGCCCTTAAAAGGGCTTTTAGGGTTTGCAACGCAGATAGAAAGCCACGCCGTTACAGAGGTTGTTTCCGGGCGGGTGCTCGGCGCCGTTTCGGTTTTACAACCAGTTGCCTAGGTTTTCTCGGTCTCAGGTTGTATCGTATTGCCGTTGTGGTGTTCTGTTCTGTGTCCAAGTGCTCCTCGAACGCGTGGAGAATTTTCAACGAAATCCTCTTGAAATATTGCCCACACACATGGCATTGGAATGGCCACGGCTGCTCGCCCGCCGGCTCATGCCCAGATGCCTCGATATGTGCCTCTGGAATAAAAAACCAAGATTAGACCGACGTGGAGAACGAACATAAAAGCAATGCCGATGAATGTATCCACAAATTTGAGCTCAGACGCCAGAAGTTGGACTCGATTTACCAGGCGCTGAAGGAGACTGCAGAATCTTTTTTTCTTGCATCGCTTTAAAATGAGCTAGGCAAGGTATGTCGACTAGAAGACAGGGAGCTGCTGCGAGACGTTGTTGCTGCTGTGAAGCCGGATCCACAATGACGCTGCCTGGCCTTACGTGCTGGTGGCAGCGGCGTTACTATTATTTTGAGGTAGCTGCGGGTGAAAGGTCTACAATAATGTTTACGACAGTAGCTCGTTCGGAGCCAATTTGTAACCAATTAAGGTTAATATTAATAATACC
The DNA here is from genome assembly GCA_949127965.1 of Pandemis corylana. NCBI lineage: Eukaryota > Metazoa > Arthropoda > Insecta > Lepidoptera > Tortricidae > Pandemis > Pandemis corylana. The sequence continues at coordinate 6,846,264 of OX421875.1, read as the reverse complement.
CGCCGCACTCCTTGGCTTAATCGTCATGGCCGATTGCAATTAGCAATCGCAATTGGAAAAAACCCATCAATTAACCTTTGTAAACGAGCGTTGTCCAAAAAAATACCACATGAACATTATTTCCAGAATTTCAGAATACTTTACCATTATCGATTACCAAGAAAAAATGTGTCCCAGATTTTACTATGGAATATTTTTCCTGTACCTACGTCACGTTCCAACCCTTCCTTTATTAAAAAAAGTGACGAATGGAATGGAAATTTTGGGACACACTTTTTCTCGTATACCTAAGGATCGATAGGGTAAACTTCCATTTTGGTTTATTCGGATTCGAACCGTATCTTTTTATGTTAAACTAGCTTCTGCCCGCGACTTCGTCTGCGTAGAATTATACATAAAAACCTTCCTCTTGAATCACTCTATCTATTAAAAAAAACCGCATCAAAATCCGTTGTGCAGTTTTGAAGATATAAGCATACATAGGGACATAGGGACAGAGAAAGCGACTTTGTTTTATACTAGGTATGTAGTGATGATAGCGATAGTGATACAAAAATTCTACCCAGTTTGTGAAAATACCATTTATAGGCGAGAAGTTGTGATTGAGATTGCATGTCGCTTATTTTTACATACATACATATATCACGTCTTTATCCCTTACGGGGTAGACAGTGCCTAAGGTAACAAAACCTTAAGGCCACGTTTAGCATGATTAAGGGCGTATAGATGGAAAGGGAAATCAAAATAGTGATGGGTTGCTTGGGCTTTTACCATCTGCGCGGGAAGAAGAGCAACTGGTAAATTCTGTGTTTTTTCTTTAATCCCAGACCAGCATGGAAGAAATTATTTTTACGATTTTATAATTAAATTCTCATTAAAAGTGAATGGAATAAAGATCTTTAAACCTAAACCAAAAATGTTCGCGACTCACCTTGAGCTAAAGAACACTGAGACTCCACTCCTTGCTTCTTAAGTAGGCCAAGAACGGCATTGATCCAAATAAACTATTTCAGAGTATCAATACATAGTATAAAATGGTGAGTGTAGCAGGAACACATTGGATGCGGATGGTGTTTGGCGAGCCGCGGAGAAGGCCTATGTTCAGCAGTGACGTCTTTCGGCTGACATGATGATGACTAGGGTTATCGCTCGTCTGACACACAACCACACATGGCGTCCTGCGACCCTTCTGTCAGCAAAAAAGCTTATATCGAAAAGGAAGTTTTTAAGTTAGGTTATTTTATCATACTAAAAGCGACCAACTGTACTGTAGGAATAGGTTCGGCTAGTTTATGCTGGCAGGTTTTGGGTTCTGGCTGCTCTGAAATAGTTCAAGTTCCGAATATCGAACACCAGTTCGATATTTTGAAAGGTTTTTGTTTTTGGAACTTGGGACGGCTCTCAGAACAGCTCCAACTGAAAGCCGCATAGGCGGAAATCTTAATAATTTGTAATGGTAATTTAAAGTTGAAATAAAATCAAGAATTAATAGTTTTGTGTTTTAACTCGAATAACTTGGTCTTCTGCAGCAACAGTTTGGTTAGGAACTTTATATCCCGATTCCCGTATAGTTTGAAGTGCCTCTTCAGGAATTTCACTGTGGAGTAACTTAGCTCGTATGCCTACTGGCTTTATAGTGTTGTATCATATATACAACAGTTATCAAAGCTATTATTTTCAGCGTTATGGTTCATCTGGGGGTCACTCGACCCACAAATTCTTGACGCTTGGTCATTGAAATAGTTATCTCATGCAGCTATGAAATAACTTTTTGCTGCCCTTGAAGTAGGTATGAACACAGCAATGAGCTGAAGGTATTGACGTTTCTGTATTGAAACTATGAACATTTGCAGCTCTGAAAAGAGCTTTTGTAGCCCTAAAAAGGGCTTTTTCCTGCCCGACGCGGCGACAGTCCGAGAACTATTTCCTCCGCGCGGGTGCTCTACGCCGCTTCGGCCTCCCTACTGGCTTTCGAGGCTTCTTGGGCCTCTGATCGTTCCTCTTGGCCGTATGCTGCTCGTACGCATGGATTAATTTTGCCGAGTGTTTTTTAAACCGTTTTCCGCACACGTAGCACGGAAACGCTCCAATTGTCCTGGCCATAATTAATGCTGCATACGACTGCACTGCACGACGCATAGACGTAGAATGGCTGCGCACTCTCGAGGTTTCGTCGCGACCCCTGTTGGGGGGGCGGGGATGCTGGTCGGGGCGTTAGCCCCCTTCAGCGACTTCGTTCGCCGGCCACAAATATGGTCGGGTCACTGGGGTGAGGCCGGGTGGCCTCGCTGGTTTGTCCGGTGTTCATCTTAAGCCGCCTGCGAGATCGAGCCCGTCGGAAAGGAACCCCGCTGGGGTGGGATCCGCGGGCGATCATCGGCAGGCGGCAAGGTAGGTCGAGTCCAGGGTGTCAGTCCGGTGGTGGAGGGCTGGCTGCGCGCGCGAGGTCGCGCGGCAGTCCCTTCTTGTCGGGCGGTCGGCGGTGATAGGGCGCTAGCTCGCACAGGTGGCGAAAGCGCGACCTATCCGCACGACCGAGCATCCGGGTCGTCAGGCAGCCAATGAACTGGCCCAGGGGTTCCACGCCCAGGCCCCGAGCGATGATGGAGTTCCGCACGTAGTACGGGGCGTCTACGATGCTGCGCAAGGATAGCGACTGCTGGGCATCGAGTCGCTTCCTGTTGCACTCTCCCACCAGCGCGTACCACGCGGGGGCTGCATATGTTAGGCGTGACCGGACATAAGTCTTGTACACGCCCAACTTGGCTCGCAACGTTAGTCGGGACCTGAGGACCGGGCGTAGAAGGGCGCGCGCTGCGCGCGTCTGGGCGATCACGTGGCTGATGTGCGGGGCCATGGTGAGGCGGCGGTCGATGGTGACCCCCAGGTATTTCACCGAGGGCGCCCACTCGATGGCCTGCCCCAGCAGCGTCAGCCTTGGTGGCAGCAGCAGCTTCGTGCCAATGGCGATGGCCTGGGTCTTCGCCACATTGACCCGAAGCCTCCACTCATCCAACCAGGCTGGTAGGGTGTCGAGGCAGCGTTGGGCCTTGCGCGCCGCATGCGCAAGGCTCATAGACGAGGAGACGTAGGCGGCGTCGTCGGCGTATAGTGCGAGCATCACGCCCTCGCTGACGGGGATGTCGTCTGTGTAGCGCCCATAGCACACGGGCGATAGGCAGCTCCCTTGTGGCACACCGGCGCGGATGGGGCGCGCAGTGGACACCGCGCTCTCCACCGCAACGTGGAAGTGGCGGTCCTCCAGGAAGGTGGCCACGGTCTTCACCACACGACGAGGGGCAGTGGACGTCGACAGTTTGTACACCAAGCCGAGGTGCCATACACGGTCGAAGGCCTTCTCCATGTCGAGCATGACGGCGACGGAGTGCTCCTTCTTGTTGTAGGCGACGGCGGCCTGGTGTAGGACTCTGGTAAGCTGAAGTGTGGTTGAGTGCTCGGCCCGGAAGCCGAACTGCTCGTCGCGCGGCTGTATGTGCGGCGACAGGTGGACCAGCAGCAGCTTCTCAAACAGCTTCGACGTAGTTGGCAGCAAGGTGATCGGGCGGTGGCTCTCCGGTCGAAGAATGTTCTTCCCAGGCTTCGGGAGCATGAAGACGCGCCCGTGCTTCCAGGGGCGCGGGAAGTGGCCCGTCCGCAAGACTCCATTGAAGAGCCGCGTCAGCGTCGCGATGGCTCGCGGGGGAAGGTGACGCAGCGCCTCGTTGGGAATGCGGTCGGGGCCAGGCGCCTTCTTCAGCGGTACGCGTCGGATCATCCTCGTGACTTGGCCCGGGGAGAACACGATGGGGTCCTCATCTGGGGTGATCGGTGCGGCGAAGTACTCCGCCACTCGCTGCTCAATCTCTGCCTCGCGCTGGGGGTCGACAGATGGGTTCGGGGAGAACTGCATCTCCAGATGGTCGGCAAATATTTCCGCCCTGTCTTCTGCCCGGTAGCGGATGGTTCCGTCGTTGGCCAGAAGTGGGCGGGTGGGCGCTGGTTTGTTTGCCAGGCGGCGGCACAGGCGGTGGATGCCGTTCCAGTCTTCGCCAGCCGAAGCGATGTACTCGAGCCAGGAGTATTCCGAGTGTACGGCCAGGCCCCTCGAAATTTTCTCGGCGAGTGCGTTCAGCTGGGACTTCGTGGTCGGGCATCGGGTGCGTTGGTAGAAACGCCGCAGTTTCCTTTTTCTCTGGATGAGAGTCAGGATATCTGCGGGGATCTGCTGGCGTGGGCGCGCTGATGACGTGCGGGTTTCGACGTCAGAGTGTGCGAGGGCGTCGGTGATGCATGTGCTGAGCTGCTCGGCGAGACGATCAACTTCCTCCGTACTGGTCACGGGGAAGGATGGCGAGTGCTCAGACATGTAGCTGGCGAAGCGGTCCCAGTCCTGTTTTCGGCGGGGCGGAGGGGCAGCGGTCCGAGTCGGTGCCATGTCCAGGGTCGCCAGAACAGGTTGGTGGTCGGAGAGGAGGTGGTAGTCCAGGACGTCATGCGCAGGCCAGGAAGACAGGCCGCGAGCTACCATGAGGTCGATGACGTCTGGAGCGTGAGCTGCGTTGTGCGGATAGTGGGTCGGAACTTCTGGTCCAAGCACCTCGTATCCTTGGTCTTCTGCGTCTTCGAAGAGTCTTCGCCCGTCTAGGCAGATCTTCGAGGAGTTCCAGGCGGTGTGTTTACAATTAAAGTCGCCGGCTACGATCGTGGGCAGCGGCGAGTCCAACAGTTCGTGGACGTCAGCCACCGCGAGACGAGAGCTGGGCGGCTTGTAAAAGGCAAACACACGCAGGGGATGTCCGTTGACGCAGATTTCCACACCGAGGGCATAGGACGACCTGAGCGTCGTCAGCAACGGCAGCGGTTGGTGCACCAAGCTTCTCTTCACTAGGACTGCCAGTCCCCGATAGGCGTGTCCTAGTGGTGAGGTCTCCTCCTTCCTGTAGACGTAGTAACCCGACATCTTAAGGCGGTCCCCTGCCTTAAGGTGGGTTTCCGATATTAGGGCCACGTCGATCTTCTGCTCGGCCAGGAGTTGACGCAGCAGCCTGGTCTTCTTCGGTGCGAGGCCATCAGCGTTCCAGTGGATTACCCTAAGCTGGCTGGCCATCCTGCGCGTACAGGTCGGCTAGCCTTCTCAGGATAATCGGGACAGGGCTCTGTCCTGACTGGATGGCTGCGAGTAACTCCTGTAGGACCTGGATCAACTCCCTGATGGTCCTTGCGCTACCGTCGTCAGCTTCCCTACCCGGATTCGCCTTCTTCCCCTTCGCAGGGGCGGCGACCTCCGGGTTTGGGCCGATTTTCGGTGGCATATTTTGTGCCGCTGTTTTCGGCTCGGGTTCGGGTTCGCGCGGCTCTGGGTTGGAGGCCTTCTTCTTCCTCCCGCCGCGTTTTCGTCGCCTTTTCAAAGGCGGACGTCTCCCGTCGTTGGCCGCCGCCATGAGGGAGTTGGGCGCGTTGCCCTTGTCCACTGCAGTGGAGGTAGCGCCGATTAGGGTGGTTCCAGAGCGTGCGCGCGCTCGGGTACGTGGCGCGACTCCCGCCGTCTTGTGCCTCGCCTCCCTCTGGTACTCCGGGCACGTGACGCTGTTTGCGGTGTGGGGTCCTCCGCAGTTGGCGCACGTCGGCGGGTCCTCCCTTGGTCGCGGGCAGTCTCGAGCGGCGTGCTCCTCCCCACAGCGAACACAGCGCTGCGGATGGTGGCAGTTCGCTGAGCTGTGCCTGAAGGCCTGGCATCGGTGGCACTGCGCTGGTCCGGGTCGTCCTCGCCAAGCCTCTACTTTGACACCGCGCATGCCCAGGAGCGCGGTGACATTGTAGATGCCTGGGATGGTGTCTGGGGTGCGTTGCAGCTGCGCATGAAAGATGCACCCAGGGCGTCCTGCGCGCGCTCTTACCGCAGTTGCGAAGATCGGGAGGAAACCCTTCTCCCTTAAGTCTTCGACCACCTCCTCTGGCGTTGTATTCGCCGGGAGACCTCGTATTGCCACTTTGAGTGGCAGATCCTCCTTGCGGGACCAGTCATTCCACGCTATGCCGGGAGTTTTTTCGAGGTGGTCCTGTACCACCCGGTACTCCTCCTCGGACTTTGGCGTGAAAATCAGGCCCTCCTTCAGCGGCTTGGCGTTCACGGGGTGTCCCAGCTTCCTTTCCAGGACACGGAAATGCTTGGGCCATTCTGGCAGGCATTTCACCAGTAGCGGCGGGTGCCGTTTTTCCCTCGCGGCGGCGGGGGGGGCTGGTGATGGTGGTGGTGGTGGCGGCGGTGATGCTGGTTGTGGGGCGGCAGCTGGGTCGAGCCCCTGTCGGTTTCCTCTTCGCTCCCGTCCTCATTGTCGCTCCCGTCCTCGATGGTAACACGAGTTTCCACGGGGGACAGGTCCAGCCTCAGGATGGTCGGGCGTGGCTCAGACGTCGGCGAGGGCGACAGTCGCCGCTTGTTGGTGGCGGCGAAGGGTGGCAGCAGGTTGGCCGGCGGCGGGAAACGCGACGGCGACGGGATGCGCATCGTCGGTAGCGGTTCCGGCGCGGGTGTTGCCGGCGCGTTCACTGCAACGAGTGCGGAGGTCGCGCGGGCAGGCGGCGGCGTGGAGCGCGCAGGCGGCGCGCGCGGCGCGAGCGATGCGCGGGGCGCAGACGGTGCGCGGGGCACGCGTGGCGCGCGTGTTCCTGGCGCCGCGCGAGGCGCACGTCTCGCGCTGGCGGCGTATGGTGCTCGAGGCGCCGGCGCGGTCGGCGCGCGGGGCGCGGGCGGCGCGACGGGCGCGCGGGGTGCGGGCGGCGCGACGGGCGCGCGGGGCGCGGGCGGCGCGACGGGCGCGCGGGGCGCGGGCGGCGCGGCGGGCGCGCGGGGCGCGGGCGGCGCGGCGGGCGCGCGAGGCGCGGGCGGCGCGGCGGGCGCGGGCGGCGCACGGGGCGCGGGCGGCGCGACGGGCGCGGACGGCGCGCGGTGCGCGGGCGTCGCGGCGGGCGCGGGCGGCGTGACGGGCGCGGGCGGCGCGGCGGGCACGGGCGACGGAGGCGTGCGCGCCGCCGACGGTTGCGTCATGGGGGCGCCGGTTTTGTGTGGCGCGGCGGGCACTCGCGGCTGGGTGCCGCGCGTCGTGGGCGGAGTGCGCTGCGGGAGCGGCGCCTGCGGAGTCATGTTCGCAGTCGTCGTCAGCGGGCGCGCCGGCGGCGGCTGGCTTGGCGGTGGCCGGTGGGTGTCCTGGCCGGTGAGTGCGGTCGTGGTCTGCGCTCCGGATGATCCTGGCTGCGGTGAGCGCGGGGCAGCGTCGCGACGGGGGATCCGGATATTCAGATCCGCCAGGGCTTGAGTAAAGGCAGGCGGAGTCGTCTCCTGGGTTGCGGCCCGGAGGACTCGAAACGCCTGCCTTACTGCTTTGATATCTTCCTCACCGAATTGTGCCCTGGGTCTTCTTATGAGCGTAGCTAGCCGGGGTCGGGTAGCTTTTCGCTCGGTTGGGTCCGGGGCAGCGGGAGGCGGCAATGGGGGTGCCATATTGGCACGGTGGGTAGCCCTAAAAAGGGCTTTTTCGAACTACCCACCTCCGCTAATAAGCGAAGGTGGGTGTCGGGCGCAGGTTGCGGGCTGCGGGGGGCAGTGGTGAAGCGGCGTGACGCGCGACCATTTGGCGCGCGCCGCCCTCCTCCGCGATTACCTCGCCTTTCCCCGGTGAGACCCGCTGGTGGGAGGCCGGGTTCGGGCTTGGCTCGCAGACGGCGGCGCGGCGGAGGCTAAGTTTTTGGTCCGAGCGGGGGTGGGTATGACAAGAAACCACGACTTGTATCTACCCACATGGGTCACGCAGAACTAAATAACATAAATAAGAAATGGATGGCCGCAAACCACCATCAACTCCAGGCCGCTCATAGTGAGAGTTGCAGGGACTATGTTCTTTGTGAGGTTAGCGGCATCGACGGTCGCCTTGATTCCGGGGTCGAGGACAACTATGGCCGACTTCACCGGGCCTTCCCCCTGAGTCTGCTGCAGGACCGGGTAGGAGGCGGTGAGGACCCCACTTGAGCCCACGTAGGGCTCCTGTAGGATCAGCACCGCCACCCCCCCGCTCTCTGCGTCCCTCAGGAGCTCCCTGGTGGCGGCATATCCTCTTCCCAGGTTGGCCTGTATAGCCAGAAATCGGCGAGTCCGCGTGGTCTCCATGGTGCCCTCAGCAATATTTAACTTGTGATCTCGCTATTCTGTCCCATTTCTCGTACTCCGGGCACCCCGTACTAAAAGCCGGGTGGGCCAGATCCGTCGCGGGTCTTCGCAGCTTGGTGCAGTTTGTGCACTTTGGTGGGGCCTCCCTGGCTTTGCAGGCTCTGGTGTCGTGATTGCCGGCGCAGTAGCCGCAGGCCTGTTCCGCCGTGCATCCCCTGGCAAAGTGGCCGTAACCCATGCATCTAAAACACCTCAAGACGGGGGAGTGGTCCCGGGCAAGCAGTCTCTGGTACCCCAGCCGGACTTTCTGGTCGCGAAGGCGGGCCCATGTTCCCGGGTCGACCTCCAGGATGACATTTGTCATCTCTGTCGTTCTCCCACGGGTCCGCCTCACCACCTTAATGTCGGCTGCGGTACCAGATTCTGCTGCCAGGAGCGCCCCGTTCTGCCTTAGTAAGGCTCCGGGTATCTGTGGATCGGTTAAGTCCCCAGCCACACCCACGAGGCATATCAGGGGCTTCTTCATGCTGGGGGCACTGACCTCAATGTTCGCACATTTTTGGCCAATGGCCCCCCGCATGGCCTCCCTGTCCGTCTCCGAAGCTAGGCCGAGGACTGCCTTCTGGTTTCTGAGGCCACGTAAGAAGTCCACCCCCACTCCCATCTCCGAAGCCTTTACCCGCTCCTTCAGCGTCTTTATTATAGATGCACTGGTTTGCTCCGGGTCCTTTGACTCCAGGATGAGGGGGAAACTGGGCCTTGGGGGCGCCATTTTGTTTCCCTCATTACCCTGTCTCCCTCTCCTCCTGGCGGCCGACCTGGTCCTGACCTTGATCCAGGGATGCTCGCTCCCTGGGTCGAGGCCAGGAGGCAAGTCTCCCTGGTCGTTCATCTCTTCCCTCAAAGTTCTGCCACCCGCGGCAGAGACATTGGCCGTGAAGGCCGCCGCCGACTGAACCTCCTCTCTGAGGTCAGCGAATCCGTTCACCGTCACGGCATGCAGTCGGTCCACCACGGATCTGATCCCCTCCTCCGTGGTCTGGATAATGGCGACTGCCTCCACAACGGCCTCAGGTGCAGCGCCCAGCCGCCTCACTCCATCCGCCAGCTCCGCCATGTCCCGGCCCATCCCCTCCAGGCGGTCCCCCAACAGGCTCTCCCGCTCCGCCGACGCTCGGGTCATGGTCGACGTCGAGAGCATTTCCGCCCCCAGAGCCGAGTTTGATGATGAGAGCTCTCTAATCTCCGCCCGGAGTTTCGAGATCTCGAGGACGAGCTCGCGACGCTCAATCCTTTCCCCCTCCTGGGGTCCCCTGCGGTTCTCTTCCTTGATCTCCTCGACGGCCTGCAGGATCTGGCGGTGCAGACGGGTGTCCGCGTCCTTTGTAGACTGGGGGCGCTCAGTTCCCCCTTGCGCTCCTCCTTTGGGCATCGCGGCTTTCAGGCCCTCCAGCGCGTCTCCCACGTCAGACACCAGGATGCGCCTCTGTGTCTTAATTTCCTCGGCGACTTCCTTGAGGCGCTCGGAGTTCTCCGCCCTGGCTCCGCGCTCCGCCTCCGCCATTTCAGCCAGCCTCGCCGAGTGGGTACGCTCGATGACATTAAGCCGCCTTGCGAATGCCACCTTCTCCCTCTGGAGCTCGGTCATGTGGCGCGCCCTGGAGTCCGCAAGCCTTAGTACCATTTCGTACAAGGCGTGCAGGGACTCCACCATCGCCTCCCTGACCGATCTCCTGAGGTTACCTGAGCTTTCTAAGGCGGCTTTTGCAGACTGCAGTATGTCATTGGCCTTTTGCAGCAGCTCGCTAATCAGGCCCCCCCCCCCACAGGCCACCGAAGAGCAGACGGAGCGGTCGTCGAATATGGCCGTGCTGTCCGCTGCGTTCTCCAGGTCCACCGGCTCGCTGGCCTGCCTCGTCCTACTCCTGAGTTCGGCCGCCTCGGCCTCCCGTATTTGGGTTTTTATGCGCAGGAGCGCCGACTCAGACCTGGACTCTGAGTTCGTCCTCAACCTTTTGAGGTGCGGGAGGTCGTGGGAGGGAGTAGACGCGGCGCTGGGAGCCCCGCCATCGCCTTCATTTAACGACTCTTCGGGGTGAAGAGCCGCCGAGGGGGTTTCCTCCGCGGGCACCCTGTGGGATTCAATCTGTGGTCCCCTGCTGTCGCGAGCGAGCTCCTCCTGGGAGTACGTAAATTCATCCTCGGCTATTGGCTCCACAGCGACCCCCCCCCCGGCCGACGGCCCCCACCCCGCAAAGCCTCCAGCGCATCAGCCTCGTCGTCCTCATCCAAGGAGATGATTTCTACGCCGGGGTCGGGCAGAATCACGGGAACGGCCCGCTCCTCCTCGCCCACCCCTCCCCCAGACCCAGAAGCAGTCGTCGTACCACTCGGCGGGTCGCCCCCGTCCCCCCCCGGTCCCAGTGGTTTACGAGCGCCAACCGTGCGCGCCGTCTTCCTCGTTCCCGTGGAGGGGGCGGGGGACGAACCACCCGAGCCCCGGCGCCTCTGGCTGGGGGCCGAGGTCAATCTTGTACCTTTTGGGTTCAGGGGCAACTTTATCTTGAGGCCTGGGGCCTTAACCCGAGACGATCCACTGCCGCTCGACTGTGACATGTTTAACTCCGTACACAGCCAGTAAATTAAAATAAATTCAAACAAACCAATAAATTAAAACAAATCCAAATTAAAATGTCAGGCAGCTAATGCGAATTGCTATTGAGGTGGGAACAATGAGACTGGGGTCACGAGATCAGGTGATTATCAATAGTACTAAGGCTAATGCAGAATTGGCGATAGGTATAATAATGTCAATGAGTTTAGTATGTGTATGTCAAGTATAAAACCTAAAACTAGTGCAAGAGGGCAATTATAATATGTCAAAGTGATTAATGAGTATGTCAAGGAGAATTTAATCTAATGCAATTTAAATTAATAATAGTAATAATAATAATAATAATAAGAACAATAAATTGGGGTAAAATATAAAATGCGGTAATGTATGTCAATGAAGGAAAATAGTTATAAGAAAATGTCAGTAGACCAGGTTGAATTTTTCTAAGTCCAGTTTCGCTGGAAATCGGCTAAGTCCCAGACCCCCTTTGCGTCACTGTGACCGGCAAAGTCAGAACTTTCTAAGTCCCTGGGACTTAGAAAATTAATTAAACTTTTCCCCTTTCCTTTAAAATGGCGATAGATATAATATGTCAGATGAATAATTAATATGTGAATGTCAAGTGTAAAATCTAAAATTAGTGCAAGAGGGCAATTATAATGTCAAAATGATTAGATGAGTTGATGTCAGGGGGAACTTAAATGGGTGAAATTGGTTGGGTTTCCACCCCGCCCAAACCGCCCAGGGAGCCTGCGGGAGTATAGGGGAAAGGCGTGGGACCCTCCCCGCAGCTTTCCGGCCTAGTTGGGAAGAGTGGAAAAAATTCCACTCTGCCCAAAACGCCCGGGGAGCTTGTGGGGGTGTAGGGGAAAGGCGTGGGATCCCTCCCGCAGCTTTCCGGCCTAATTGGGAAGAGTGGAAAAAATTCCACTCTGCCCAAAACGCCCGGGAAGCCTGTGGGGGTGTAGGGGAAAGGCGTGGGATCTCTCCCGCAGCTTTCCGGCCCAGTTGGGAAAAGTGGAAGAATTTCCACTCTGCCCAAATCGCCCGGGGAGCCTGTGGGGGTGTAGGGGAAAGGCGTGGGACCCTCCCCGCAGATTCCCGGCCTAGTTGGGAAGAGTGGAAAAATTCCACCCTGCCCAAAACGCCCGGGGAGCCTGTGGGGGTGTAGGGGAAAGGCGTGGGACCCTCCCCGCAGCTTTCCGGCCTAGTTGGGAAGAGTGGAAAAAATTCCACTCTGCCCAAAACGCCCGGGGAGCTTGTGGGGGTGTAGGGGAAAGGCGTGGGATCCCTCCCGCAGCTTTCCGGCCCAGTTGGGAAAAGTGGAAGAATTTCCACTCTGCCCAAATCGCCCGGGGAGCCTGTGGGGGTGTAGGGGAAAGGCGTGGGATCCCTCCCGCAGCTTTCCGGCCCAGTTGGGAAAAGTGGAAGAATTTCCACTCTGCCCAAATCGCCCGGGGAGCCTGTGGGGGTGTAGGGGAAAGGCGTGGGACCCTCCCCGCAGCTTTCCGGCCTAGTTGGGAAGAGTGGAAAAAATTCCACTCTGCCCAAAACGCCCGGGGAGCCTGTGGGGGTGTAGGGGAAAGGCGTGGGACCCTCCCCGCAGCTTTCCGGCCTAGTTGGGAAGAGTGGAAAAAATTCCACTCTGCCCAAAACGCCCAGGGAGCTTGTGGGGGTGTAGGGGAAGGGCGTGGGATTCCTCCCTCAGCTTTCCGGCCCAGTTGGGAAAAGCGGAAATGTTTCCACTCTGCCCAAATCGCCCGGGGAGCTTGTGGGGGTGTAGGGGAAAGGTGTGGGATCCCTCCCGCAGCTTTTCGGCCCAATCGGAAAAAGCGAAGGAGTTTCCACCCCACCCAATTCACCGGTATAAAAGATAAAAGTCAGAATAAATTAATGTCAGAGTCAGTAAGTAATGTCAGTATTAGGGTCAATATTAGGTTTAAAATAATCAAAGTAGTCAAAATAAATCTCAATTCAAAATCAATAATAATCCGAATTTAAAAAATAAAATGGAATAAAATTCCAATTAAATATAAAATAAATTTCCAAAAATAATGTCAAAATTAAAATTATATAAATTCGAGAACAGTCAAATCATAAAACAATCAAATTCAAAATAAAACAAAATCAGTAAAATTAAGCAGGATAGATAATCAAAATCAATAGGAATAATGTCAATCTAATTAATAATAATTAATAATAAATTTAGGAATAATTAAAATGTCAGGAAATCTAATAATTAAAATCAAAAAAGTAAAGTAAAATCAAACTAAATCAAAATAGGATCGGAATCAAAATGACTAAATCAAAATAAATCGGAATCAAAATAAAATGATGATGATGAGTATAATAAACAATCCGCGCAACGTGCCGACTACCCTCTATTCAAAACATAGCGCCCGGCGGTACAGACACCGAGCGCAAGTTTGTACGAGGGTACAGACACCGGCTTCTAGCGCCGGGTTCCGTATACATATAAAAGTTTTAAAGTGGTGTAGAAAGGTGGAGCCGATAACCGCTAGTCACACAAAATATACAAAATAAATAAGGAAAACAAAATCACATTAAAACAAAATCAAATCAATGAAATCAGTTGCAAAATAATCAGAATAAGAAAAAATGTTTATACTAGTAATAAGGGGGCGTCAGGTTCGCCAATTGTAATCATCAAACGTAATCTCATCAAATTGTAATCTGAGAATATAGCTAGCGTTAACTCTGCTTCAATTTTTTTAATTGTCTTCATTCTAAATAATGTCTAAAGTCGATGATATTTGCACGTAGGCTATAATTAAAAACCGCTTTAAGTTCCTGTTTGTGTATTGATACCTGACAAAGTGTTATCTAGGTCGTTATCTTTGTGTATTTAGCTAATCCACTGCAATTAACAAATATAATAAATTAGAACCATCCATTGACCTGACTAAATATTGTAATTTTTGGCATAGGTATTTGCACCTTGGTTTGTATCTACCTATATTTAAACGTGCCTACAGTTTGTTAAAACTTGAATGTAGCCGTACAAAGTGCGTACCTACTACAACAACGACTCTCGACTTGTGTACGCCGAGCAACGCCGCAATAATTTTATTGTAATCTGTTGCTGACTTTGACTTGACACGGCAGTTTTGCCGTGTCAGGTTTGATTTGAGTCATGCAATGGTAGTCAGGTTTTCGATGATATCTATTATGGAATAACTAAGTTCGCATGCCTGGAGGCTTCATTATGTGTTGCATGATTTAAATAATTGTTAGGAAATGTATCGTATAACCGTTTGACCCACAAGCTTTTGAAGTTTGTTCATTGATACTTTGTATATAAGCAGCACTGAAAAGAACATTTCTTAGCACTAAAAAGGGCTGTTGAAGTGTTGACAAAAGTTATTGACGTTGAATTGAAACTAGGAAAATTGGTAGCTCTGAAAAGAGCTTTTTTGCCCTTAAAAGGACTTTTAGGGTTTGCAACGCAGATAGAAAGCCACGCCGTTACAGAGGTTGTTTCCGGGCGGGTGCTCGGCGCCGTTTCGGTTTTACAACCAGTTGCCTAGGTTTTCTCGGTCTCAGGTTGTATCGTATTGCCGTTGTGGTGTTCTGTTCTGTGTCCAAGTGCTCCTCGAACGCGTGGAGAATTTTCAACGAAATCCTCTTGAAATATTGCCCACACACATGGCATTGGAACGGCCAGGGCTGCTCGCCCGCCGGCTCATGCCCCGATGCCTCGATATGTGCCTCTGGAATAAAAAACCAAGATTAGACCGACGTGGAGAACGAACATAAAAGCAATGCCGATGAATGTATCCACAAATTTGAGTTCAGACGCCAGAAGTTGAACTCGATTTACCAGGCGCTGAAGGAGACTGCAGAATCTTTTTTTCTTGCATCGCTTTAAAATGAGCTAGGCAAGGTATGTCGACTAGAAGACAGGGAGCTGCTGCGAGACGTTGTTGCTGCTGTGAAGCCGGATCCACAATGACGCTGCCTGGCCTTACGTGCTGGTGGCAGCGGCGTTACTATTATTTTGAGGTAGCTGCGGGTGAAAGGTCTACAATAATGTTTACGACAGTAGCTCGTTCGGGGCCAATTTGTAACCAATTAAGGTTAATATTAATAATACCCGGCGCACTCCTTGGCTTAATCGTCATGTCCGATTGCAATTAGCAATCGCAATTGGAAAAAACCCATCAATTAACCTTTGTAAACGAGCGTTGTCCAAAAAAATACCACATGAACATTATTTCCAGAATTTCAGAATACCACTATCGATTCCCAAGAAAAAATGTGTCCCAGATTTTACTATGGAATATTTTTCCTGTACCTATACGTCACGTTCCAAACCTTCCTTTATTAAAAAAAGTGACGAACGGAATGGAAATTTTGGCATTTTTTCTCGTATAAAGATCGATAGGGTAAACTTCCATTTTGGTTTATTCGGATTCGAACCGTATCTTTTTATGCTAAACTAGCTTCTGCCCGCGACTTCGTCTGCGTAGAATTATACATAAAAACCTTCCTCTTGAATCACTCTAGCTATTAAAAAAACCGCATCAAAATCCGTTGTGTAGTTTTGAAGATATAAGCATACGTAGGGACATAGGGACAGAGAAAGCGACTTTGTTTTATACTAGGTATGTAGTGATGATAGCGATAGTGATACAAAAATTCTACCCAGTTTGTGAAAATACTATTTACAGGCGATAAGTTGTAATTGAGATTGCATGTCGCTTATTTTGACATACATACATATATCACGTCTTTATCCCTTACGGGATAGACAGTGCCTAAGGTAACAAAACCTTAAGGCCACGTTTAGCATGATTAAGGGCGTATAGGTGGAAAGGGAAATCAAAATAGTGATGGGTTGCTTGGGCTTTTACCATCTGCGCGGGAAGAGGAGCAACTGGTAAATTCTGTGTTTTTTCTTTAATCCCAGACCAGCATGGAAGAAATTATTTTTACGATTTTATAATTAAATTCTCATTAAAAGTGAATGGAATAAAGATCTTTAAACCTAAACCAAAAATGTTCGCGACTCACCTTGAGCTAAAGAACACGGAGACTCCACTCCTTGCTTCTTCTTAAGTAGGCCAAGAACGGCATTGATCCAAATAAACTATTTCAGAGTAAAAAAAAAAAAAAAATTTCTAAACGTCAGTGAAAATTAGAACACAGAAAAATCCGAAAAGTAAAGCTATGGCCGGGAATCGAACCCGGGTCCTCGTCATTCCGTGACGCGTGCTGTACCCCTACACCACCCATAGCAGGTGGGTAGTCTCCGAATTTTTCTACCTGTTACTAACTGTCACGTGACCTTTTTTGTTACTATGCGAATTTTTGTCGCTAAGCGTCATCTGTTTGAATGATGTGTCTGTACGACACAATTACAATATTATGTGGGATTATTATGTGGGTTCGATTCCCGGCCATAGCTTTACTTTTCGGATTTTTCTATGTGTTCTAATTTTCACTGACGTTTAGAAATTTAATTTCTAACGGTAAAACCGAAAAAGTAAAACATAAAGATCAAGAAATAAAAATTTCTTGATTTATTTGATAGTATTTCAGAGTATCAATACATAGTATAAAATGGTGAGTGTAGCGGGAACACATTGGATGCGGATGGTGTTTGGCGAGCCGCGGAGGAGGCCTATGTTCAGCAGTGACGTCTTTCGGCTGACATGATGATGACTAGGGTTATCGCTCGTCTGACACACAACCACACATGGCGTCCTGCGACCCTTCTGTCAGCAAAAAAGCTTATATCGAAAAGGAAGTTTTTAAGTTAGGTTATTTTATCATACTAAAAGCGACCAACTGTAGGTACTGTAGGAATAGGTTCGGCTAGTTTATGCTGGCAGGTTTTGGGTGCTGGCTGCTCTGAAATAGTTCAAGTTCCGAATATCGAACATCAGTTCGATATTTTGAAAGGTTTTTGTTTTTGGAACTTGGGACGGCTCTCAGAACAGCTCCAACTGAAAGCCGCATAGGCGGAAATCTTAATAATTTGTAATGGTAATTTAAAGTTGAAATAAAATCAAGAATTAATAATTTTGTGTTTTAACTCGAGTAACTTGGCCTTCTGCAGCAACAGTTTGGTTAGGAACTTTATATCCCGATTCCCGTATAGTTTGAAGTGCCTCTTCAGGAATTTCACTGTGGAGTAACTTAGCTCGTATGCCTACTGGCTTTATAGTGTTGTATCATATATACAACAGTTATCAAAGCTATTATTTTCAGCGTTATGGTTCATCTGGGGGTCACTCGACCCACAAATTCTTGACGCTTGGTCATTGAAATAGTTATCTCATGCAGCTATGAAATAACTTTTTGCTGCCCTTGAAGTAGGTATGAACACAGCAATGAGCTGAAGGTATTGACGTTTCTGTATTGAAACTATGAACATTTGCAGCTCTGAAAAGAGCTTTTGTAGCCCTAAAAAGGGCTTTTTCCTGCCCGACGCGGCGACAGTCCGAGAACTATTTCCTCCGCGCGGGTGCTCTACGCCGCTTCGGCCTCCCTACTGGCTTTCGAGGCTTCTTGGGCCTCTGATCGTTCCTCTTGGCCGTATGCTGCTCGTACGCATGTATTAATTTTGCCGAGTGTTTTTTAAACCGTTTTCCGCACACGTAGCACGGAAACGCTCCAATTGTCCTGGCCATAATTAATTCTGCATACGACTGCACTGCACGACGCATAGACGTAGAATGGCTGCGCACGGCGGGGCACGCTTACTTTATAGCGGCGCTGCAGTGCGCTACTATACAAGGGAGGCGAGCGGGGGGTGGGGCCTAGAAGTGTTGCACGTAGTTTTGCCGTGTTGAGTGTGATTTTAGTTACGCGATGGTGTCACAGTATGTATTGTATAGTAGCCATGGTGGTAGGTACAAATAGTTATTGACGTTTATTCATTGAAAGTATGAATATTAAATGCAGCACTGAAAAAAACTTCATATAACCCTCAAAAGACCTTCTTAAATATTATTTTAGATGACCGGATAGGCTAGTGGTAAGAGAACCTGATTATGAAGCTTGAGGTCACGGGTTCGATCCCCAGTCGGGGCATATATTTGTATGAAAACAAAAATTTTAACAAAAAAAACCGACTTCACAAAAGGAAACTATTCCCAAACAAACTAATGCGTACTAAAAAGAAACAAAATAATTGCATATTCTTCTACAACTTAATAATCAACTTACTTTTTCTACTTATCAATATGTAGGTACGATCTAATGTTGTTATAATTATTGTTATTTCTGGAGTCGGTGAAATAATCAAACAATAAAACCAATTGGATAATAGGGAAATAAAATACTAATAGGTACTGTAGGTAACTAGAGTTTGTTTGTACAAAGGTTTGTATAAACAACTCTATATGCTGGCAGGTAATGCAATTATTTGTAAATTTGATTTTAGAATTTTCTCATTGTTATCTGCAATACTCTTCAAAGTCTCTTGGAGCTCTTCATCTGATCGGACTTTTTGAGTTTTGTATTGGGTACATATTTCATTTCATTTATTTATTTGCAATCAATTGTATGTGATACATAAGCGTGTTATAAGTATAAATAAGTCTCAACACAATTTTACCATTACGGCGTAGCAATTAATGACATTAAAACACAAACTTAAAACTACTCATGCAATATTTTACACAAGTCATTCATAATATTCGTTGAGGTCGTATGGACACCGATCAATGAGGTACTTCCTTAGAGAAACCAAGAATTTGGTATCCGGTAGGCACTTCATTTCCCATGGCAAAGCATTGTATACCTTAGCAGCGACATGACTATGGCATCTACGGTACAATGCTGTTTTACCTACAGGGACTCTGACGTCATGCTCGAAAATAGTATTAAGTCTTCCACTATAAAAATTGTTTTTTCGCGGAAATTTGTCTGGGAATCTCCGTACAAGTTTACAGAGTTCTAAAATATAGAGTGCTGGTAAAGTAAGTAACCCTAATTCCTTGAAGGATTTCCTGCATGATTCCCGACTGGACTTTAACTTGGTTATCGCCCTGTGCAAGGACCTTGACTCGGGTATTAGTTTGTTGTCTTTGACTCTCTTCTTATCACTAATAGATTGACAACGCTCCATCCTTTTTGTCTTAATCCCTCAAGACCACCGTCTTGTCCATTCCAGCACATTCTTGTATTGGTCTTGTTTTGGATGTCACTTCCTTTTGATTTTAACAAATCAGTCCTTCCATTATAATAAATCAGGCTTTTGTGAAGACATGAATTCATGTGTCCTATTGATTAAATTTGGCAAACCCAAGAACTGTCCCATGACTTTAAATACAGGTGCATTAGCCTCATATCGCTGGTGATTGTTCCACTTTGTATAGTCGATATGATTAGCAATACAGATGTGCTCATAATCATCTGTTCCTTGACCATTTGTGTTCCATCATTTTCTTCGTTACAGTATTGAGGTCATCTGCAATGGTCAATGAAAATGAAATGAAAATGAAAATTTATTTTTGCAAATTGGCCACCAAGGGCTCTTTTACATGTATTTTTGAAACTACCAGCACATTCGGAAAGACCATCATTGCCAAGAAGAATGCGCCGCAAGAAACTTGGCAGAAAGTCATTTTTTCAAAATAAAATACAGTAAGAATACTTAAATTAAATACATTTATAAACGGGATGTATAAGGTCCCCGAGACTTAAATTATACTAATCTATAAATAGTAGAGATGTATAAAATCTCTACCAGTCAAAATAAAAAACAAAAAAAAAAAAAATAATAGTAAGTTCAGTGGAGGTGTAAAACGCCTCCACCGTCAAATAAACTAATTGGAGATGTCTCCAATGTCGCAGGAAAAAAAAATATAAAACAAAATTATGAAATATACATTTCATGTCAAGTAAGTAGCCAATAAGCTTTTGGATTCCGAAGGCAAGCTTGCGTCTGCCGCCCCCAATGTTGGCTTTCACGCACTCATGTCGTGCTCTGAAAGCAGAGCGGTACCGAGGGCATGTCTCGCTTCCGTTCCCACAGGCACACTATGGGAACGTTTTAGGAACTTCGACGTCGCTAGCCTGCAACTAAACTGTAAAAGAAAAGAAAAAAAAAATGAAACCGGAAATCCATAAGCTCACAGGAGTCAGATATTCAATGTATCTAGTAGTCAGGTTTGCAATGTAGTAGTCAGGTTTGCAAAGTAGTATCTAGTTAGGTTTTAAAAGTAGTAGTCAGGTTTTCAATTTAGTAGTCAGGTTAAATAAAAAATAAAACCGCCACAAAAAGTCAAAAATAACCATAGAAATTTCACAATGTGCTCTACCTACTGATTTGTTTGAAGTCGGTGCTTCAGATCTAACAGTGCCAAACGCAATAAGCACAGACTTCAGACGCGTTCATCCCTTACAGGCACATAAGCAGTGCTTGTAAGCATACATAAATGTGCCCGCGACACTTGTACCAATACGGGTTTTGTTGTCAATATGCCTACCCTCTGTCAAAAGCCCCTGCACGCCCCTGACAGACTTCAAACAAGTAAGCAGCGCACACCTTTTTTTTAAGAATTGTAAAATACGACTCTATCACAAAATTATTTATTTATATAATCCGCAACCCTAATTCGTAAAAAATCCCGTCATTTTACCTGCGCAACCGCGTTTTGTTGTGTTTAGTTTGAACGTCATTATACTGCTACCAGCAGCGTTAGTGAATTGAGAAAAGTGAGGCCAAAGATGTATGTATGCAATTGTAACAACGCAGATCTTGTTTGTGTGCGTGCAGTGTGTGTGTGCGCTGGCGCTGTATGTTGTAGTAACCTCGTCCCCCCACCGAAAAAGGCTGAAACAGTAAAGTTATTTGACGAATTGATTCATGTTATCATCTGAGAATATAGCTAGCGTTAACTCTGATTCAATTTTGTTAATTATCTTCATTCTAAATAATGTCTAAAGTCGATGATATTTTTTGCACGTAGGCTATAATTAAAAACCGGTTTCAGTTTTTGTTTGTGTATTGATACCTGACAAAGTCTTATCTAGGTCGTTATCTTTTGTATTTAGCAAATCGACTGCAATTAACAAATAGAATAAATTAGAACCATCCATTGACCTGACTAAATATTGTAATTTTTGGCATAGGTATTTGCACCTTGGTTTGTATCTACCTATATTTAAACGTGCCTACAGTTTGTTAAAACTTGAATGTAGCCGTACAAAGTGTGTACCTACTACAACAACGACTCTGACTTGTGTACGCCGAGCAACGCCGCAATAATTTTTTTGTAATCTGTTGCTGACTGACTTGACACGGCAGTTTTGCGGTGTCAGGTTTGATTTGAGTCATGCAATGGTAGTCAGGTTTTCGATGATATCTATTATGGAATAACTAAGTTCGCATGCCTGGAGGCTTCATTATGTGTTGCATGATTTAAATAATTGTTAGGAAATGTATCGTATTAACGTTTGACCCACAAGCTTTTGAAGTTTTTTCATTTATACTTTGTATATAAGCAGCACTGAAAAGAACATTTTTTAGCACTAAAAAGGGCTGTTGAAGTGTTGACAAAAGTTATTGACGTTTAATTGAAACTAGGAAAATTGGTAGCTCTGAAAAGAGCTTTTTTTTTTAGCCCTTAAAAGGGCTTTTAGGGTTTGCAACGCAGATAGAAAGCCACGCCGTTACAGAGGTTGTTTCCGGGCGGGTGCTCGGCGCCGTTTCGGTTTTACAACCAGTTGCCTAGGTTTTCTCGGTCTCAGGTTGTATCGTATTGCCGTTGTGGTGTTCTGTTCTGTGTCCAAGTGCTCCTCGAACGCGTGGAGAATTTTCAACGAAATCCTCTTGAAATATTGCCCACACACATGGCATTGGAACGGCCAGGGCTGCTCGCCCGCCGGCTCATGCCCAGATGCCTCGATATGTGCCTCTGGAATAAAAAATCAAGATTAGACCGACGTGGAGAACGAACGTAAAAGCAATGCCGATGAATGTATCCACAAATTTGAGCTGAGACGCCAGAAGTTGGACTCGATTTACCAGGCGCTGAAGGAGACTGCAGAATCTTTTTTTCTTGCATCGCTTTAAAATGAGCTAGGCAAGGTATGTCGACTAGAAGACAGGGAGCTGCTGCGAGACGTTGTTGCTGCTGTGAAGCCGGATCCACAATGACGCTGCCTGGCCTTACGTGCTGGTGGCAGCGGCGTTACTATTATTTTGAGGTAGCTGCGGGTGAAAGGTCTACAATAATGTTTACGACAGTAGCTCGTTCGGAGCCAATTTGTAACGAATTAAGGTTCATATTAATAATACCCGGCGCACTCCTTTGCTTAATCGTCATGTCCGATTGCAATTAGCAATCGCAATTGGAAAAAACCCATCAATTAACCTTTGTAAACGAGCGTTGTCCAAAAAAATACCACATGAACATTATTTCCAGAATTTCAGAATACTTTACCACTATCGATTCCCAAATTCAAATTCAAATAATTTATTTCACATAATTTCAGGTACAAGAAGGTCTTAAAAATAATGTTCGTATCACTAAAATCTACCCTACATGGCATGTGAAATTAAGAAATCGTCTACTTATAAGTTAAAAATTCCTGTATACTATAAAAGCATTTTTCGGCTAGCCACGTTTTTAAAGTCCGTTTAAATTTTGTAAAGGCCCTAGCTTTTATTGTGTCAGGCAAATTAAATATTTTTATGCACATGGTCTTTCCATTCACAAAAACTATCAAGTGTGACACCCAGGAATTTTATACTGTTGACCTGGTCAAGAAAAAATGTGTCCCAGATTTTACTATGGAATATTTTTCCTGTACCTATACGTCACGTTCCAAACCTTCCTTTATTAAAAAAAGTGACGAACGGAATGGAAATTTTGGGACATTTTTTCTCGTATAAGGATCGATAGGGTAAACTTCCATTTTGGTTTAGTCGGATTCGAACCGTATCTTTTTATGCTAAATACAAAATTTCTGCCCAGTTTGTGAAAATACCATTTATAGGCGAGAAGTTGTGATTGAGATTGCATGTTGCTTATTTTTACATACATACATACATAAATCACGTCTTTATCCCTTACGGGGTAGACAGTGCTAAGGTAACAAAACCTTAAGGCCACGTTTAGCATGATTTAGGGCGTATAGGTGGAAAGGGAAATCACAATAGTGACGGGTTGCTTGGGCTTTTACCATCTGCGCGGGAAGAGAAGCAACTGGTACCTAAATTCTGAGTTTTTTCTTTAATCCCGGACCAGCATGAAAAAAATTACTTTTACGATTTTATAATTAAACTAGCTTCTGCCCGCGACTTAGTCTGCGTAGAATCATACATAAAAACCTTCCTCTTGAATCACTCTATCTATTAAAAAAACTGCATCAAAATCCGTTGTGTAGTTTTGAAGATATAAGCATACAAAGGGACATAGGGACAGAGAAAGCGACTTTGTTTTATACTATGTAGTGATGATGTAGTGATTCTCATTAAAATTGAATGGAATAAAGATCTTTAAACCTAAACCTAAAATGTTCGCGACTCACCTTGAGCTAAAGAACACGGAGACTCCACTCCTTGCTTCTTCTTAAGTAGGCCAAGAACGGCATTGATCCAAATAAACTATTTCAGAGTGTATTATATATCACACGATGTTTCGGACGTGCCGCGACGTCCTCGATCACGAAGGGACTGAGGATGCGGGTATTAATGCCTTGTAACTGTGCGAATGTATCGAACTAGCCTCGAAGCAGCCTCGGGGGAGGCCTATGTTCAGCAGTGGACGTCTTTCGGCTGACATGATGATGACTAGGGTTGTCGCTCGTCTGACACACAACCACACATGGCGTCTTGTGACCCTTCTGTCAGCAAAAAAGCTTATACCAAAAAGGAAGTTTTTAAGTTAGGTTATTTTATCATACTAAAAGCGACCAACTGTAGGTACCTACTTGATTGTGACAAACCTACTTAAATTACTTTAGACGCTTTCCTGAATTCCCCGTTTAGAATGCATCATGTTATTTTACTATTTAAAAGGAATTATAATAACAACTAGCTGTTGCCCGCAACTTCGCCTGCATAGAATTCGTTTATCGCTATCCCGCAGAAATTACGCAATCCGTTCTTAGAGGTTGGCTACGTCATAGTAGCTTTATGCATGCAAACTCTCAGCCGATCGGTTTAAAATTGACAAAGTTTCATACAAACTTTCATCCCCTATTTTATCCCTTTGGGGGTAGAATTGATCAAAATCCTTTCTTAGCGGATGCCTACGTCATAACATCTACCTGCATGCCAAATTTCAGCCCGATCCGTCCAGTGGTTTGGGCTGTGCGTTGATAGATCACTATGTCAGTCAGTCAGTCACCTTTTGAGTTACATATATTTAGATTGCTTACATTGGCACGAAGGCAGTAATTCCCAGAAAACTAATTAAAATCAGGATTGTGAAATCATACCTTGCGACACTTGATTCGGTCTTTAACTGGACGTTAACTAATTGACTTTAATTATTATGACCATGAGTACTAGCTAGCTACCTTTGATTGTTTTGCAGTGTTTGCATATTATTACCTGGCTTCTTTACGAAATTCCATGCTAGTCTGGGAGTCTTCCATGCTGGTCTGGGAGCAAAGAAAAAACATAGAATGTACCAGTTGCTTCTCTTCCCGAATGAGGTGGTAAAAGCGATGGAATAGTGCGAAGGAGGGGTAATTACACAAAAGATCCACGAATGGGTCGAAGTGTATCCGTAGGGAACCCTAGATGCTTCTCTTCCCGCGCAAATGTTAAAAACCCATCGAGGGAATGGGCAAAAATCATAGGAATCATGTTATAGGCAATGCGGCTAGCAACCCATCACTATTTTGATTCCACTTTCCACCTCTACGCCCTCAGTGTCTTGCTAAACGTAGCCTGTAGGTCTTGTTACCTTAGGCTCTGTCTACCCCGTATAAAGACGTGATTTGTGTATGTGTGTGTTGTGTGTTCTTTATGAAATTTAACGCTGAGCGTTAAAAAAGGTATTCTTAAGATGGAAATTAAGTAGTTAGTAGGTACCTAACATTGATTTAAACAAACTTATATCAGCGCCTCCTCTCGTCCCTGGTGAGCAGTAGATGTTCCACGGGAGTTTGTAATTGTGTCGTACAGGCACATCATTCAAACAGATCACGCTTGGCGACAAAAATTCGTACATAGCAAGGTAACGTGACAGCTAGTAACAGATAGAAAAATTCGAAGGCTTACCCATCTGCTATGGGTGGTGTAGGGGCACGCGTCACGGAATGACAAGGATCCGGGTTCGATTCCCGGCCATAGCTTTACTGTTCTCGCGGGGTAGCGATAAACGAATTCTGACCTGAACATACCTAGTAGCATTAGTATAAAACAAAGTCGCTTTCCGCTGTCCGTCTATGCTTAGATCTTTCAAACTATGCAACGGATTTTGATGCGGTTTTCGAGAGGAAGGTTTATACGTATAACTAGCTGTTGCCCTCAACTTCGTCTGCATAAAATTCGTTTATCGCTATCCCGCAGGAATTATGCAATTTTCCGGGATAAAAAGTAGCCTACGTGTTATTCCAGACTATAATCTATCTATGCTTCAAATTTCATTCAGATCTGCCCAACCGTTCTGGCGTGAACGAGTAAGAAACATCCATCCATCCATACTTGCAATCTTTAGCGTTTATAATATTAAGTAGGATAGGATACGCAGATTCCTTCCATGCTGGTCAAGCAAAGGAAAAACATAGAATGTACCAGTTGCTTCTCGTCCCGTGCAGATGGTAAAAGCCCATCGAGGGAATGGGCGAGTCTTGAATCATGTTATAGGCGATGCGGCTAGCAACCCATCACTATATATGTATATATTTATACACGTATATATTTTTTTTTTTGTGAATTGTATCTGTTTCTTTATATTTGTACAATAAAGCATTTACTTACTTACTTACTTACTATTTTGATTCCCCTTTCCACTTATACGCCTACAATCATGCTAAACGTGGCCTTTAGGTCTTGTTACCTCAGGCTCTGTCTACCCCGTAAGGGATATAGACGTGATTTGTGTTTGTGTGTGTGTGTGTGTGTGTGTGTGGATACGCAGATGAAGTCGCGGGCAGAAGCTAGTTACAAATATAAGCCTCCTTTGAGGTGGTCGTTGACCGACAAATAGTTGACGTTTGTTGTTTGAAACAACGAAAATGTTCAGCCCTGATAAGGGCTATTCGTAGCCCTTAAAACGGCTTTTAAAATTTCCTCACTGCAACGTAATAATCTCGCTTGTTTTTTCTTCAAAATCCCAATGTAGAAGTCATGACATGAAGCGTCAGTCGGATGCACTGAGTCGCTTCCGCTTCACTTCCACCGCTGGTCTTCTCGGTCTTCTAGGTCTCAGGTTGTATCTCGTTGTGACATTCCCGGTCGTGGATTCCTCGTAATGCTTATTAAATACGTGGACGGTTTTAGAGGACCATTTTTTGAATGTCTCCCCGCATATGGGACAGTGGAATGGCGACAGAGTTTTATCTGAAAAAAACATTATTTTTTTATTAGGGAACAACTTAAATCGATTGACCAAGTCCCAAACTAAGTAAAGCTTGTACTATGGGTGGAAAGAAAGAAAGAAAAAGAAAGAAGGCAATTATTCCTTTTTGCAAGACACACAAATGTAAGATGCTACACGGCTGGACAGGTCTGGATGAAATTTGGAACATAGATATAGATTATAGTCTGGAATAACATATAGGTTACTTTTATCCCGGTAAACTGCGTAATTCCTGCGGGATAGCGATAAACGAATTCTATGCAGACGAAGTTGCGGGCAACAGCCAGTTTAGAATAAATGGAGATATAAATAGACACATACACACATACTGACGGGTAAGAACAAAGATTAATGTATCATAGGAGCTATTGGTTCTCTCAATAGAATTCAAAGTAGGTACTGTATATATTTTTTTTTTATATGAATAGGAAGGCAAACGAGCAAGTGGGTCACCTGATGGTAAGTGATCACCACTGCCCATAGACACCCGCAACCCCGGAGGGATTGCAGATGCGTTGCCAACCTAGAGGACTAAGATGAAATGCCTCTCATGATTGCGGTCTATATCTGAAAAAATGTCGCAACGAAAGAGATGACTCACCTGAGGTTGACTGGAGTTGGTTTTGCTTGCCCAGCAAAGTTTTCAAATAAGCAATGTAAGGCATTTCTACAAAATTACTAGTAAATTAGGTGTAGGAGTAGGATGGGGGGTTGTGCCAGCTGTGCAGCTCGAACAACAATGATTCTACCAGCGGTCTCCTTAGACGTACCAATTATATTTGATGACCCGAGCGATGGATTTGTAATATAACTTGTATAATTAGATAACCTGTCTTTAATTAGAGGTAATTAGCTTATCGGTCTCATTTAGGATTGCCAAATATTTTTTGGTCAAATATCCTATTAATATTTATATCTAAAAAAAATAATTGAAACTGTTTATTTCGGAAAAAAACACTACATTTTCTACAGCAATATAACAACTTAATCCTTGATTTGTAGGATTGTTGAAGTTAATATTAAAACTAGTTACCCACTCACTGTTTCGTAAATCTTCAATACATATCTATTAATAACATAAGTCTTTCTGTTAATGAGGTTGGTCTAAGTGACGTACAAGGATACCCTTAATCTTATTGGCTTTGTTGTTAACAATTTCTAACTAAATCTAAATGTGAAACTTTGCGTGTTTGTTACCTAACTCTTTAAAGCTAAAACGATTGGATGGATTTGTATGAATTTTGGTATGTAGACAGGTGATTGTGTGGAATAACACATAGGCTACTGTTTAGAATACGATAACGATAATTTAAGCGGAGGGACTGTAAATGTTGGCAACACTGTCTCATTATCTATGGCTCGACAGTCTATGGCTCTCATGAGCTCATTGCTGTTTTGTTTCCAATGTCTCAATAAACGTATCATTTCACAACAGTAAACAAATAACAACAAAATACGAAAGATTTTACGCGAAATAGATAATAGGCTTAGATCAGTTGTTTTTTTTTTTTTTTTTTTACAAGTGTTGGGAGGTACCAGGTACCTCTCAACACTCCCTCCAGTTACCTCAGGTGTTTAATCCCGAGTTTTCTGCTATTTAGTAATTCATCTATTAATTTTAAGCTTTAGAGTCTAGATAGGTAGGAAAGGGAGAGGGGAGGGATCAATCTTATTCTAAGGGATGGGGAGGGGGTGGTTACCGGCACAATATATTCTAATTCTATTATTTACATCTTACATATTAGTCTAATATCATATTTTACCTCTCAGCGGAAGGGTGGATCTTTAGCTTCTCTTTTCTAGGATCCTGGGGGACATTGGTTGTCCTCTTTTGATCGGGGCAACCTTGCTCTTTTCTCACTGGTTGCCCTTCTTTTGCCCTTCCGCTGTCACACTTTCAATTTGGAGGGGATATGGGGAGGGAATATTGTGCCGGTAACTCTTAACTATTACATTATTTATCTAACTTAACCTAATTATTTAGAAGCCATGAGTGTGGCCAATGGTTCCGGGCCCCAGTACCTGAGATGTGCTGTGTTATTTATTTGCGGGGAACTCCAGTGCTCAGTGTCTGTACCCACTCAGCCGGGATTCCAGGTAGGTGTGCGAGACAAAACAATACAAAATGAGGGTATGCATTAAGGATAAATTGGGGTAAAATATAATAGTATATGTCAATGATAAATATACATGAAACCTAATCTAGTGCAAAAGGGCCAATCAGTGGAATAAAGTAAAGAATGTCAAAGTATGTACGTCAGTAATAAGTGAACAAAACCTAGGCTAGTGCAAAATTGCAATTAAATCTTAAAATAAAATTGGGGTAAAATATAATAGTATATGTCAATAGTAAAATGTACATGAAACCTAACCTAGTGCAAAAGGGCAAATCGAGATAGAATAAAAATAAAAATGTCAAAATATGTGCAAATAGTGGGTCGGTAAAAATCTAAGCTATTGTAAAGTGGCAACTGAATTTAAAAATAAAATTGGGGTAAAATATAATAGTTTATGTCAATAATACAATGTCCGTGAAACCTAAACTAGTGCAAAAGGGCTAATAAAATGGAATAAAATAAAAGTAGAAATGTCAGGGTGTAAAGAGTAAAATGTGAGATCAAAAATTGAGACAAAAATATAATGAAATAATACGATGTAGACTGTGACGGCGGGGGCAAGGGGCTCTCGTGCCTATATCTTGGAGCCGTTTGCTCGGGCGGCCCGCCGGGCAACGCTCAGGGCATAGGGGAGGAAGTGCTTCCTTTTCGTCTTGTCCTCCATCAGGTCGGCCAGGCCAGACTCCCCGATGTCTGCACCCATCCTGTGCTCGCAGTCGAGTCTGTCTCCCGCATACCTGGGGCATTCGCAGAGTATGTGGGCAACAGACTCGACCGACACGTCGTCGCAGACACAAAACGGGGAGCCGGCCAGCCCAAACCTGTGGAGGTATTGACGAAACCCCCCATGGCCCGTGAGGAGCTGCGCCAGTAGGTTGCCCGAGCCCCTATACTCGGCTAGGATCTTGTGCGCACTGCCCACGTCCCTGAAAAACAGTTTGATGCCTGACCCAGTCTGCGCCTGCTCATAGCGGTGTTGCCATTCCCTCACACTCTGGGTCCTAATGATGCGCTTTGCGTGGGATATGGGGAACTTGTCGTAGGCGGGAGCTCGCTTACAGTTGAGGGCTGCGCCCTTAGCAAGCTCATCCGCCCTTTCGTTCCCCACAATACCCACATGCGCCTTCACCCAGTGGAGGGAGATGGGTTTGCCCCGCTCAGCAGCCGCAGCAATGTTGCCCCTTACTTCGGCGGCCAGGGGGTTCAGGCTTCCGGGGTCGGCGACGGCCTGCAGGGAGGAGCGCGAGTCACTGAGTATGACCGTCGGGGAGTCAGACAGGAGGGAGAGCTCAGTCGCCCTGACCATCGCCACCATTTCCGCCTGATAGACGGAACAGTATTTGGCCAGGCCAAAGCTGGCCTTCTTAATCTCGCTGGTGTCGCGCCAAATGGTCAGGGCGGCCCCAACTCTCCCCTCTATCTTGCTCCCGTCCGTGTAACAGATGTTGTGGTCTCCCTCATGCAGCCCGTCGGCCTCCCCCTGGTTGGTGACCATGCCGAAGGCAATCTCCGGTCTGCAGGCCGGGTGCGGCAGCTGGGCAGGGTGCAGGCGCCCTGAGTCCCTGGACGCAGCCTTTATTGGTTTCCCGTTCGATGGTCTCCCCTAGATATGTGAGGGAGACCCGCCTGTCCTCCAAGTAACTCAAGAGGACCCCCACCAGAGCTTCGTCCACCTGTTTTTTGGCGAGCTCAGTTATGATGGAGGGCCACCAGGCGTTGTCGAAGGCCCCCTCGACGTCCAGGGAGACCAGCGCCACCACACCCTTGTTGGAGAGGCCCTTTTTTTTTTTTTTTTTTTTTTTTTTTTTTTTTTTTTTTTTTTTTTTAACGTGTGGAAAATGCGCCTTATGCATCTCCGCGCTCGGGGCAGCATACGAACGGAGGTATGACGGGCTCTCCATCTCGCCGCTGCCTTCCCTATGGAAGAAGGGGAGAGGCCTACCGTCTAAAAACACACACGTTCCCTCCAGGCCTTGAACTGCGGGCGTTGCGGGCGCACACGGTGACCACCGCAACGTCCACTGGCCGCCCCGGGATGGGGCAGGTGGCGACGGCACCGTTGAATGCGGGTTCCGGAATCCCCGCCCTCCCCCGCCGGTGACCGTCTGTTTTTTTAAAGAGGTTAACTCCTCGTAGCCCCCTCAGCGGCCCACGTTCCCAGCGCCTGCGGGCCGGGGTTACGTGACGGCCGACATGACCGAGATCACGCCGCCCTGTTGATTTTTATAGAGGTTTACTCCTCGCGGCCCCCCTATCTTGAAAAAGACGAGGCGGCCCACGGTCCCGGCCCTACGGACCAGGTTTACGTGGCGTCCGACCGTGACCGAGGTCACGTCGCTCCTCCGGATTTTTATAGAGGTTTTCTCCTCGCGGCCCCCTTATCTTGAAAAAGACGAGGCGGCCCACGGTCCCGGCCCTACGGACCAGGTTACGTGCCGACCGAAAATGACCGAAGTCACTCCGCTCCGCGATCGCGTCCCTTGCGGAACGCACCGCTTCGACGGCAGGCTTTCGCCCGCCGCCAGCATGAGGCTCGCCCTTCCGTTCCCCGCCCGGGGCGAATAGCAGGTACAAGGTTGGACTCGCCCCCGTCCCTCCCCGTACGAGGCGTTTGGCGCCTCCAGGTTTGGTGCAGAGCTGCGCTACCTTTCAACCTCCTGGCACCGTCCCACGGCACCAGTGGCTACTCGGCCGCAGATGCAGAGCAGCTCCCCGGCAGCTACCGCCCGCCCCGTCCCCCCTAGGCTCCCCCCCCTCAGAGAACGAAGGGCCTGCCGGTAACTAACCGCAAAGCAATACCTACTTTTCGCCAGCTCCAGGCCGAGTGACCAGCTCGGCGGGAGGGGCTACTCAGTAGGCAGCTCAGCTCGGCCCGACAGTACCCAACGCTTCTGTCCCTCGTCTCCCCAAGGCTCCCCTTCCCTCCCAAAAGGCGTTTGGTGCCTTCAGGCCTGGTGCAGAGCTACGCCTCCTTTCACCATCTGGCACCGGCCCCCCGACCTGCACCAGTGGCTACTCGGCCGCAGATGCAGAGCAGCTTCCCGTCAGCTACCGCCCGCCTTTCCCCACCTAATCACAATCCCTCCCTTGATAAAAAGGGGCTTTCGCCCCGGCCCTCGCCAAAAAATATATACATATACATAATAATTCGCCCCGCCCTAATCCCTGCCCTATCTTAGTGACGACGTCATATAGTGCATCCTCTGTGCTCCTCTGCGGTAGGAAGCCATATTGGTGCTGGCTCAGTAGGTTGCGGCTGGAGACCTCCCACATCAGTCTGTTAATCACGAGCTTCTCGTACGCCTTCCCCATGACCGGGAGGAGACCTATTGGTCTATACGACTTGGGCGCCGTGTACTCCTCCTTGCCCGGTTTGGGGATGATTTTGACCGCCGCCCTCTTCCACAGGCGGGGGAAGTATCCCGCCCCCAGGCACCTGTTGAAGTAGGCCAGTATTAGCGGACTGCGGTTGTGGGCCCTTTCCCATATGTCGGCCGTCAGGCCGTCCTCGCCGGGGGACTTCTTGGCGTCCATACCTCGGAACACTTCGTCGAGCTCCTGCACGGTGAAGGGCAAGTGCCGGCGAGGGCGGGGGCCCGGCTCACGCGGGGACGCCGGTCGTCCGCGTCGTGCTTTGTGTGCCGTTCTTATGGCCTCGGCCTCGTCCCTGACTCCTCTCTGCTCCGCAGTGTCGCCCGCCGCGTCGTCCCGGGGGTAGAATGTCTCCATGAGGAGGGCAGCCGACTCCCTCTCGCCCAGTACGGCCCCAGTCGTGGGGGATCTGAGGCGCCGTTCGTCTGCGTGGGCCGCGTCACCACATGCCTTCAGGACCCTGTACGTCTTCCTCCATATTTCGTCGAGTTTCTGGGAAGTGCAGAATTCCTTCCAGCTGGCAGTGAGCGCGGCCTCTATGGCTTCTTTGAGACCGGCCTGGGCGAGCTTGTACTCGGCAATGACTAGGGGTTTGCGCCGCGGGTTAGCTCCTCTTATGCGCCTTCTAAGAGTTACGACTCTTCTCCTGGAGGCCTCCAGTTCCCCGGTCCACCACGTGCTTCGCTTGGGTTTCACGGTCAGGGGGAGCTCCGGCATGGCCTCGGCGCAGGCGTCCGTCACGGCCGCTGTAAGGGCCTCAGCGAGCGACTCAAGATTTTCGTCGTCGTCCGCAGCCTCGATAGCTGCCCTCGAGAATCCTCTCGTCTCGAAGGCCTCCAGCAGGGCCCCGTCAAATTTCGGCCAATCAGCCTTGCCGGTAACGAATCGCCTGGTTCCTCTCCGTCTGATCTCCGACCCGCCACCAGAGCGCCGAACTGAAAAGACGATGGGCCTGTGGTCCGACAGTCCGGAGCAGTCAACCTCCACACGCCATCCCCCAATATCCCGCAGAAGCGAGGCCGAGCACGCGGTGATGTCGACTATACTCGTGTAGAGTCTTTCGCCTCTGAATGTGTGGAAGGTGGGGACGCTACCTTGGTTCAGAACGTGGAGGTCGTGCTGGGACATAAGGTCCACCAGCTCGGCCCCCCGCCTGTCCTCAGTCGGGCATCCCCACCAGTGGCTAGCCGCGTTGGCATCCCGCTCCGTCCCCCAGGGTCCGTTCCGGTCGCCTGGGTGCCCTTAGCAATATCGGACGTGGGACCGCGCTATGCGATCCCACTTCTGCCATTCCGGGCACTCAGGGCTGTAGACGGGGTGGTCGGTCTGCCCGGCCGGCCGGCCCATTCCGGAGCAGTTGATGCACCTCGGCGGCGCCTCCCTATTTGGGCAGGTCTTGGTGTCGTGGCTGCCCGCGCATCGCCCGCAGACCCGCTCCACCGAGCAGCCCCCCGCGAAGTGCCCGAAGCCCAGGCACCGGTAACACTGGATAACCGGTGAGTGGTCCATCGCCGGCAGCACCTGGTACCCCAGCCGCACTCTCCTGTCCCTGAGGCGGTCCCAGGTCCTCGGGTCGACCTCCA
Organism: Pandemis corylana; assembly: GCA_949127965.1. Taxonomy (NCBI): domain Eukaryota; kingdom Metazoa; phylum Arthropoda; class Insecta; order Lepidoptera; family Tortricidae; genus Pandemis; species Pandemis corylana. The sequence goes on along the minus strand of OX421875.1, from coordinate 6,812,899 downwards.
GTATGATGTTGGAGATGTCCCGAGTCCTGCCCTTAGTCCGCCTCAGGACTTTGACGTGCGTAGCTTCGTCCCCCGGTGCCGCCGCCAAGAGACCCCCGTTTTGCCTCTCCAGTGCCGCCGGTATCTGGGCGTCGGTCAGGTCCGCGGAGGCGCCCACGAGCCGGATCAGGGGTTTCTTCATTGGGGGGGCGCTCACCTCCATGTCCGGGCACCTCCTCCTTATCTCGCCCTCCATCCTGCTCCGGTCCGACTCCGATGCGAGCCCAAGGACGGCTTTCTGGTTCCGGACGCCCCTGAGGAAGTTTACGCCTACACCCAGCTGCGACGCGTCAACTTTCTGCTTGAGGGTGCTAATGATAGTTGAGCTGGTGTGCCCCGGGTCCTTTGAGACCAGGAGCAGGGGGAAGCTCTGAACCGGGGCGGTCAGTCGCTTGTCCTCGACAGTTCTCTTCCCTCTTCTGACCGCCGCTCTGGTTCTGACCTCCGTCCATCGGCCACCTTCATCCCCCTGGTCGCCGGGGGATCCCGCTTCTCCGCTGCCCTCAAACTCATCCCTGAGGCTGGGCGCGCTCGCCGCAACGCCGCCGGGCGCGAACACCGCTGCCGCTTGTACCTCCTCTTTGAGGTCGGCGAAGCTGTTTATCTGGTGCTGGTGGAGCCGGGTGATAGCCGATTTCAGCTCCTCCCCCGTCCCTCGAACTTCCTCGGCCGCGCTCGCTGCCACACCGGGGGCGCTCCTCAGCAGCTCGACGCCCTCCGCGACCGCCGCAACCGCCTTGCCGACCAGTTCAAGCCTGTGTTCTAGCCCGGGGCCGCTTCCCGCGCTTTTTGCCTGGGCGTCCGATGCCAGTGCTACCGCCCTGCTCAGATCCGTGTTCAGGGCTGTGAGCTCCCTGTTTTCGGACCTGAGCTTGGCGATCTCCATTCTGAGCTCCTCCCTGGCCAGTCTGTCCTCCTCCGGGGGCGCGTGGCAGATTTCGCTCCGCAGGGCTGCGATCTCCCTGAGGAGAGCCCTGCTGGCTTCGTCGTTCTGAGGGACCGCCGCTCCTCCGGCGCATCCCCTGCATCGGTCCCCGCTGTGTGCCGGCCTCTGCTTGAGGGCGCCCAGCGCGTCCCCGACGTCCGACACCAGGATTCTCCTCTGCGTTCCTAGGTCCTTCGTAATTGTATGGAGGAGCTCCTCCGACCTTTGCCTCGCAGACCTGTCCGCCTCCATTGCCGCCGCCAGCCGGCCCGAGTGGACCTTCTCCATTGCAGCAACCTTCCTGGCATGGTTCGCCCTTTCCCTCTGGAGCTCCGTGAGGTGTCTGGTTCTGGAGTCCGCCAGCCTGAGTACCATCTCGTACATTGCTTGTAAGCTCTCGACCAGCGTCTCCCGGATCGACCTTTTCAGGTTCCCCGAGGACTCCATGGCTGTCTTTGCCGCCTGTACGATGTAATTCGCCTTTCTTGGGAGCTCGCTGAGGAGGCCCCCCCCCCGCACGCGGCCGACGAATACGTCGACCCGTCCCAAAAACTGCCAGCAGCGTCGCGGGCGTCCTCCGGGTCGGGGGGCTCACTGGCCGCCGCGGAGCGGTTGCGGATCTCCGCCGCCTCCGCCTCCCTAAGCTGGATTTTTATTCTTAGGAGGGCCGACTCCGACCTGGACCCGGACTCCGTCCGCTGCCTCTTCGTGAAGGGGATGCAGTGGGATGGAGTCGAGGCGGCATACGGGGTACCCACGGCGCCCTCAGCCACTGACTCCTCTAGAGGAGCCGTCGAGGGCTGTGGTTCCGTCGGCCGTCCAGTCGACTCCTCCCCACCCCCCTCCCTCCCACTTGGGGGCTCGTCCCGGGAGTATGTGGTTTCGTCTGAATCCGCTTCTCCCCCCGCACACGCGGCAGGCTGCTCCGCCCTATGTTCGGGGGGCTTGTGCACTTCCTCCGATTCGTCATCCTCGATGAGGATGACGTCCGGCGCGCAGGGGGGCGGTGCCTCGGGGTCGGCCGGTCCGCTGCTAGCAGTCTCTCGGGGAGTCCCCTCCGTCGGCTCAGGTCTCCCATGGTCAGCCGCGCTCGCAGCTACTTTCGCGGCTCCGCGTCTTGCCTCAGGCTGGCTGCTTCCCGACTCTGACCCCGATCCTCCCGACGACTGTCCGCCTCCGGGTCTGCGGGCGACTGTTCGGCCAGCCTTGGTCTTTGGCTGCGCTGGTGCCGGGATGCGGAGTTTTAGGACGGCTGGTTTGCCGGAGCTCGCGCCGCTCCTTTGGGACATGCTGGGGCAGCGGCGATACGCGGGGCGTCAAAAACACCAAGATGCGACGGACTATTGGAGTGGAAAAGTGTAATGTGGTTGTGAGAGTAGGGGGAATGTCGGTAAATCCTAAGGCTAATGCAAAACGGCGATATAATGTAAAAATGTCAAAAATTAACTTAAAATAATGCAATAAGGCTATTAATAAAATAAAATTGGGATTCTCGGTATGTCAGTGTATGTCGGTAAACTTAATGCTAGTGCAATATGGCAATTATAGTTGGACAGGGATAACAATAAAAGTGTAAAATAAAGATAAGTAAGTCAATGTCCTGATATAAAAATATTGGCGATAGATATAATATGTCAAATGAGTAAGTAGTGTGTGAATGTCAAGTATAAAACCTAAAACTAGTGCAAGAGGGCAATTATAAAATGTCAAAGTGATTAATGAGTTGATGTCAAGGAGAACTTAATCTAATGCAATTTAAATTAATAATAATAATAATAATAATAACAATAATAAAAACAATAAATTGGGGTAAAATATGAAATGCGGTAATGTATGTCAGTGAGAGAAAAATAATTATAAGAAAATGTCAGTAGACCAGGTTGAAATTTTTTAAGTCCTGTTTCGCTGGAAATCGGCTAAGTCCCAGACCCCCTTTGCGTTACTGTGACCGGCAGGTTGAAATTTTCTAAGTCCGGTTTCTCTGGAAATCGGCTAAGTCCCAAACCCCCTCTGCGTCACTGTGACCGGCAAGGTCAGTACTTTCTAAGTCCCTGGGACTTAGAAAATTAATTAGGTTTTTCCTTTCCTTTAAAACTAATAATATGTCATAGAAACTTAAACCTACTGCAAAAGGGCTAATTTAAATATAAATAAAACTGAGATAAGTTAAGGAATGGAGTAATGTCAATTTATGTCAGTGTATACTAAGACTAATGCAAAAGGGCAAGGGGCAATTTAATTATAACTGGGAGGAATGAGGATGTCAAGGAGTGGGGAGCTTGCGGGAGTGCAGGGGAGCGGCGCTGGACCCCTCCCGCGGTTTTCCGGCCAAGTTGGGGCAAGTGCGCAGTTTTGCCCCAAGCCCAAATCGCCCGGGGAGCTTGCGGGGGTGTAGGGGAGCGACGCTGGACCCCTCCCGCGGTTTCCCGGCCAAGTTGGGGCAAGTCGATCAGTTGTTTGAAGCACTCACCTCAGTGGTCTGCAGATGATGGTGCAGATTTCGGCTGTGTGAGCTGGCGTAGGCTCCCTAGATCTTCGGCTTGTTCGAACTTACCTCCAATAGGTGGGTTGGTCTCAGACGGTCCTGAACGCAATTTGCGTAGTTGGAGTTTTGCCTGAAACGCAATATGACTACCGCGTAATACGTCTTAAACTGAAAGTGACTAAAACGCATAACACCCTAAACACAAAATGGCAAAGACTCATTTTGCCTACTTTTGTGTTTTGTTTTTGCACGTACAATCGCAAAGAATCCACACTCGACTCGTCATCACAGTCAGGTCGGAAGTTTTGTTTCTGTTTCGCGCCATTGGTGGCAGATATCCAGGGAGTCTAATCAGGGTAGCCAGAGAACATATACACTTATCCTTTTCTATCATCAGGTACCGAAATACAACAAGAGCAGTACTCCCTCCAACGGACAGCCTTCCTTTTTAACGTTCACACGCGATTTCACAATAAAATATGTATCAATCTCGACCAATATATTATTTGCGTGGCAATACGCTTAAAAACAATACGACGAGACACCTTCACAAACGAACGAAGGGTAAACAATTTTTTTTTTTTTTTTAAATATATTTTTCACTTTGAGCAGATAATGTTGAGTTTTACATATAAACCTTCCTATTGAATCACTCTATCTATAAAAAAACATGCACGGGCGCAGAGATATTTTTAATAAATCTTTCTATCCAATTGGTACATAAGGAACATCTATACATATATTTTTTTTTTATTCAATTTGCACATGAGCTACCTACGTCTTTGCGCAAGCAGGACGAGCATCATGAAATTCACAGGTATATTTAATAATATGCAATGCACAAGTCACATTGCTTGTTATTTTTAATTATTTTTTGTTTTGGGTCGATCTTTTCCAACTTTTCTTCTTTTGACGCATAACAATCCACGTGTATTTTTCTTAAACACGTTTTACAATCAATGCTATCTTTTGGCTTAACTTTCCGCCCACAGAATACGCACCGAAGGTTCATTGCGTCACTGGATTCTAACAAAAGATATTTTAACTTATCTCGGTACTTGTTGAATTTTTTTCGTTTTGGCTGCTTTTCATTTTGCACGCACATCATGTTGCACACGCATCGGAATCATTTTTTTGGTAATCAGTCTTTAAATCTGCAGCAATAATATTTGTTTCATTGCAATGATTGCAATAATAATTTTTTCAACACACTTGCTCGTAAATTGAGTCTTATTGCACTGCATTTAAGCTCATAATTGAGCTTATTACGCACAAGTGCTGTAATATATAACCGCACGAGGTCGGTAATATATATATTTTTTAATCTCAGCAAAAAGTTCAGTTATCTATAGGAACAAGGAATATTTTCGTGAATATTAAACTATTTTAGGGAAAAGATGATAAATAAACATTTAATTTCGACAAATTATTGTTAAATTAAACGAACTTACCTAAGTGAAGTTCTATTTCAATTTTACGAAATTCACCATCATGGAACACTATGCAGCAATACGGAGTATTGCGCCAATGCTTCACAGTCCAAAGTAGTTAAAAAAATGTCTGGAACAGCTCCTCTTTCCAGATGACAGATGCCCTGCGCTCTATAATCACTAAGAGTTTAAAGCAATTACGAACAACCCTAAACCTGGGAAACAATTATGTTGTTTGGGATAGGGAGGGTCCTTCCATGATGGTGAATTTCGTAAAATTGAAATAGAACTTCACTTAGGTAAGTTCGTTTAATTTAACAATTTTACTCATTCACCATCATGGAACACTATGCAGATGTTCAAAGCCAGGGTTGTGAGTGCAAACTAAAGAAAAAACATTCGCATTATTTAAAGGAATGTTTATTCTGAATAACAAAACTATTTCTTATAGGTAATAGATTCTCCATATCACACATTAGGTATTTCTAATTTCCCCCTTGTTAACTTAATCAACTTCAACATTTTAAAACTAATGAGGGATAATATAATATAACATAAAATAAACTTTATGTAACAGAATTACAAATAACATTGCTTAAATTATCTTCTAAGTTCTATTATAAATTTATTGCTCACTTGCATGTGTGAGTAATCAATTATAATCTTATAACATATAAAATAGCCTTTATGACACAGAGTTGCAAATAACATTACTTAGATTATTACTATCTTCTAATAAAGGTCTATTATAAAATTTTGCAAAAGTGCTTGAGTTATGAGACCACCCTGCACATTTTCTTATAGCATCTATTGTCATTCCTGCTCTCAGTGCTGCAGAAGTGGATGCATGTCTTGTACTATGCGATGAGAAGATATTTGTGTCTATACCTGCCTCTTGTAGAGTACATTTTATCCACCGTCCAATAGTTTGAGTAGAAACTTTTTTGTATGGTTTCTTGTAAGTGATAATGAGATCTTTAATATTTTGTCTAATAGGCCTTGTAAATTCTATATAAGAGGTAATTGTTCTGACTGGACAGATTTCTGGTTTTTGATTATAATATGGCAAGTCTAGTAATGGTTGATCCGTGCCCCGTCTAGATGTTTTGATTAGATCCAAAATATTAATAGTGATTCCCCTAACGGTGTACTTTATATTGTCTAGTTTTATTAGTGACAAGGTTTGAACCCTATGACCTGTAGTAAGGGCTAAAATAGTAACAAGCTTCTTAGTAATTTTTTCAGCGTTTATAGCGTCATTAGGGAACCAGGTAGATAATAGGTTTAATACCGAGCAGGGATCCCAAGTTGTGGTATATCTGGGTTTCAAAGGCCTTACTTTGTATACTCCTTTAAAAAAACGTTTAAGCCTGTCATCACTACCTATTTTAGGTCCTATGAGTAACGACAAGGCAGATCTAGAGCTATTAAGCGTGCCATATGAAGCCCCACAATTGAAACGTTCTGTTAAAAAAGTTAGTATATGCGGCACTGATCCTTCATAAGGCAGGATATCATTATTAGCACAGAATTCCCACCAAAGTTTTAGAGCTGTGTTATATTGTTTAAATGTACTGAGTGCTAAGGAAGATACCATAATGTTCATGGATGATTGAGGTACACCTCTTCTTTTTAAGGCTTCGCTGAGAGCAGCCCTGCAGCCAGGGTAAGATTCTTGTGTAATGGATGGTGCTCTCTGAAATAAGACGATAACAATGTTTTACTAGGTTGAAATATGATTGGAGGCGACCGTAATAGAGAAGAGAATAGTGGGAACCAGGGCTGCGTTGTCCAGTATGGTACAACTAAAATGCCAGTAGCGTTGTCATTTTTGATTTTTTGTAATACCCTTAGTATTATACTAAAGGGTGGGAAGGCGTAGAAATAATATTTCGTCCATTTAATTGTGAACGCGTCAACCGCTATAGCGTCAGGATCCCTTTGCCAACTGATAAATTTCTTGCATTTATTATTAGATCGGGATGCGAAGAGGTCAATTTCTGGTTCCCCAAATACAGTCACAATTTTCTTATAAGCTTCATGTGATAATTCCCACTCTATTGACTGTTTTCTTGACTCATGGTCTGCTTCTATATTTTCGTTAGTGTTAATGTAAGAAGCAAATAAAAATATGTTTTTTGATTCACACCACTGCCAGATTTCACGTGTAATACTGTTTAAGTGAGTATATTGAATTCCTCCCATTCTATTTATATATGACACTGCAGTGGTGTTATCGATTCTTATAAGAATTTCACAATTACTAAGTTCATTTGTTAAGCATTTTAACCCAAAGAAGGCAGCTTTCAGCTCTAAAAAATTTATATGACACTTTTGTTCATCCACAGTCCATAAACCTGATGACCTGTCTTCGTCACGGGCCGCACCCCACCCAGACCTGGAAGCGTCAGTGAACAGTTCTGTGACAAAATTATATTGCCTTATATCGTTACTAGATTTTCTAACATTGCTAATCCACCAATCTAATTCAGACTGTAAATACTCCGGGATTTCCATGTGTGCATCATAGTTCTCATTGTGATATTTTAGGGCTAAAAATTTTTCCCTTTCAAGGAGCTTGGTATATACAAGCCCATACTTTACACCAGGACATGCAGAGTTCAGTAATCCCAGAAGTTGTGAAAACTCTCTAATCTTACAATATTTTTTCCTTTTAAAAGTCTTCAACAGGTCAGTGATAAGGTCAATTTTTGACAATGGGAGTGACATGGTCATACTTTCAGAATCCAACATAAATCCTAGGTATTTGCAGTATGTAGTGGGTACAAGACTACTCTTTTTTGTGTTAATAACAAAACCTAAGGATCTTAACACATCACAAATTTTATGAATATTGTTGTGACAGGTAGTATAATCGTCACTAAAACATATTATATCGTCCAGGTATATGGATAAAAAAATATTTTGTTCTCTTAAATAGGACACCACTGGTTTCATGATCTTAGTAAAAGCATATGGGGCTGTGCAAAGACCGAAAGGAAGTGCATTAAACTGATACAATTTATTATCGAATTCAAATCGGAGAAATTTCTTACTATTGTCTGCAATTTTTATAGAAAAGTAAGCATCTTTCAAGTCTATTGTGGCCATGTAACAATTATTTGTTATCAGTTTACATACTGTACGAATATCCTCTATTTTGAAATGTTCAGTAGCAACATACTTGTTTAGGCTCTTGAGATTTAATATGAACCTATTTTCACCATTAGGTTTAGGTATAATAAATATTGGTGACACATATTGGTCATTGCGTGGTTCACATTCACAAATAGCTCCTATTAACTTTAGCTTATTAATCTCTGTTCTCAATTCAGTGATTTCCCTATCTGACCAATAGCGGATACAGTCCATTTTAGTCCTTATAGGTACATTATTAATAAATGGGATATCATAACCTAAGACCCATGTTAAAATGGTATTATCATTGGTAAGCAACTGCCAGTTATCATAAAATCTAGCTAAGCTACCTGCCTGTACCTCCGTTAACGACGACGTGTTGCTCTCGCCTGTTGGTACTTCGAAGCTGGACGTCGGTGTTGATACTGCTGCTGCTGGTACTGCTGCTGATGGTTCCTTGGTGGCCCGCCTCTTACTCTGTTCTCTCTCTGGGGCCACTTCTGAGAGTTCTGAGACGGGCCCTTCCAGTTTAAATTTGGTTTAAATGAATTGTTAGCCTTCGGAGGTTGCTTTTTGGCTGTAACCGGGTTGACTTGCAAGAGTGAGCCGTTTCGTTCCAGGGCTTTTGCTGATTTTAGACGTTCCCCCAAATTCTCTCCAAACAGGTATGTGTCTACTGTGACATTAGCAGCCGCTTTTTTCACAGAATTGTGTAAAGGGCTCAAGGCGAAATGTTTCCTGACAAAATTGTCATAGTGATTCATGTTACATAGGATCTTTGCAGAGTCATTAATGCCCTCTATGAGTTTGACACTATTTAAGTTGCCCTTCATGATATCAGTCAACATGGACCCCATGCATGATAGCACCTTGCCTACCAAATTTTGACGGTATTCAAATTTTTTATCACGCTTGAGTGTATTTTCGGACAAAGCTGCAACTAACTCAGGATTAAGCTTAGGTGCTATGGCCATTGGAAAGTTTCCTGGTGTACGATACTTATTGATCAACTTGGGCCAATTTTCTTTTGTAATTCCTTGTTTCAGAATATTGTTCCATCTATTCACTAACTCTTGTCTTATATTTTCTCCTTTTTCTTCGGTGATTTTTCCCTCCTCACCAAGGGCTAATATGAATTCTTCAGGCAAGGTATCCTCCAGGGCTGGAACTTCTGAAATTGTACACCATTTATAATTAGAGATTTTTTGTGTTGTCAGCACTGTCCAATAACTGAGTGGCCTCAAATAGCCATGGGTAGAATTTTCTACCCTATATAATTTAACATACTGGTCTAGCCTCTAAATGAACTAGCTCTATAATACATTTATTCAATTATTTTTTAAATTAGAATACACTCAATTTCATTAAAATTTCATGGCACTATAACGCCTAGGTCTCGTCTGCCCTCTCGTGACAGCTCTATAGTTATTTAGACCTTTATCACTTAGATGAAATAATGATGGGTATCAGTATATTTGTTATGTTTGCCCTCACGTGACAACTCTAAAATAACAAAATAATAACATCAAACCCGATAAATTGAACAGGTAACCCACCTGCATCCTCATTACTGTCATCCGGTTCTCCAGATTGGGGCTCCAACTCTTGCTCGAGTTCCGGGGTAACTGATCTTGGTGTTGACTTACTAGGGCCTGCTTCGTTGATTGTAATCAGCTCAGGGGTAAGTGTTCCTGATTGTAATTTATTAGGCCCTGTCTCGTTGGTAATCTTTGCCAATTTTATCTTTTTTCTGTTGAGTCTTGCTTCTAGTTCTCTAATCTGTTCTTCCATTTCTTCGGGGTCTTGATCCGCTTTTCTTTTCTCTTTTCCCATTTTCGTTATTCACTTTCACTTTAGAACACAACTACTAACACTTACGATAGGTATAGAATTTTTTCGTTGTTTTTCAAGTTACTGGTTACTGGTCAAAGTAACAATAACGGACATTATATGGTACGCAAAAAGCGCGGCAAAACAGTAAGAAAAATTAAAAAAAATATATAATGGTCATAGACAAGGAAAATAGAAATAAGAATGTGAAAACTATCGTACGCTAGACAGACCGGCTAAACAAAAATCTGTCAAAACAAAACGGCGATATTCGTAAATACAAGCCAAAGGCTAATATTATTGTTTGTTTCCCTATGAAATAGGTACTTAGTATTATTTTATCCTAATTAAGAATGGCTAAGACGTACCTGATAACTCCTAAATGGAATTATAGTAAATAATACCGCCAAACCAATCCTTGTCTTCCTCGACATTCCCATCGTATATCCATTTTAGGACATATATTTTCTTATCAACACACATTATGGACAAGAAAAAATTATATTTCACTTTATTTTACGCTTAAAAACACGATAAAATAATATTAAATGCGAAAAATATTGGAACAACGTGAAGTCTTTTTTGGCACAAAAAACCATAGTGATTATAGAGCGCAGGGCATCTGTCATCTGGAAAGAGGAGCTGTTCCAGACATTTTTTTAACTACTTTGGACTGTGAAGCATTGGCGCAATACTCCGTATTGCTGCATAGTGTTCCATGATGGTGAATGAGTAAAATTCATTTTTATCTAAAACTGAACATAATTTGCAATCTCAGGCATTGATTAATTATTTTTTATTATAATTTTAATATTAGGCTGTTTAGCAGGCTGTGTCAGTGTCTTCATCACGCGCGTGCTAAGTGCACAGCGCGCATGCGCGAGTGCTGCGCGCGGATTGGCGCGGAGAAATAATATCTGCCGCCATTTTTCACTGATATTGTTGATTCAGACTTTGTTATTTTATTACTTTAAAAATTACGAGTTCAAGTAATAAAGAAATGTAGTGTCCGTCGCTGGAAATACTAAAATATGTTCGGACAATGTTCGGACAGTTATATCAGTAAGAAATCGAAGGTGTTAATTACCAAATGATAAAGTAAAGTTCTAAAGCAGCTCCAGGTAAGCAATGTCTGGTAACAAAGGTAAACTAAAGTTCTTAGTCCTTTTATTAACTAAATTTTATTTATTTTTCCTCGCAAATGTGTTGAAAAACGTCGTATGCGACGCGTGTGCTTTGGTAATTAGATACACATCTCGGCTCTCTTACCCGCGCTCGCTATCGCTCGCGCGTACAATATGCCTCGTCTGTAATTACCAACATAGCACACTTGTATCATAATGTACTATTATCCAAGCTAGACGTGTCCCATTTATCAACCTCATTTGCGCATCATTGGTGCACCCGCTGGTCGCAAGCGTCACATTGCACCCAGTTTGTGAAAGCACTTATGCTGCTGGTTCCTCGACCACAATACAAACAATTTAGTATCGTTTCTGCCTCATCGGCTGCAACTTCTTCAACGACACGCATTTTTTTCAAGTATCTTCCCTCAAAGTGACTGAAATGTGTTTTTCTCTTTTTGTTCCATGATTCTTCCTCCTCTTCTTCTTCACATTGTCTTTCTTGTCTACTTCCGCATAGTTTATTTTTTTTTAATATTCATCAGTTGTTCCTTTGACAGTGCCAGTGCCTCAGTACGTAATATCCTTATAAACTGGGTACATTTCAAATTTTTTCGGCCGCCTTAGGTATGCGTCTTCAATTGCCCAAAATAATTTTCTATAGGAGCGTTACTCACTCGATCCTTCTTCAAGACATTTGTCCACATAGGCAAAAAGGGTAAATATTTTTGAAGAGAATATTTATGAGCTCTGCATTGTAGTAATTATTTGTTTTACCTTTTTCACCATCTTCGTTTAATTTTATATTTTCGTAGATGTCCTGAAAATAGTTGAAAAATAGATTTTTTTTTATAATGACTTCCCCAATTAGGAGTTAAATGTTGAAAAATCTGTATTTGTTGGCGGAAGCTTCACTTCTTCGAACTGGTCATATTTTTTTGCAATATCAATAATATATCGCCGTGCTTCCACTAGGTACGGCAGAAGTGTCAAACTCTGTTTTAAGCAAAATAAAAACGCGTTTGACATAATTCGCGATATCGTTGAAATCAGTGAGCAGAAATATATTTGCCAGCATTTCCTTTATCTCGTTCTTATTTTTTACAAGATCTACATCCATACACATGCATTTCATTAAATGCGCAACACATAAGTACCTACAAAGGAGTAAGTTCAAAATTACCTTTTATGTCCTCGCTTAGATAAATAAAACAGTAATTCAAATATTCCAAAAGCGTGCGTTGATTGAACGCTGACGAAGTTGCATTGATTAAAGCAAAGCTGAAGTCTGTTACTACGCCAGCGAAGGCGGGCCAATATTTTTTGTTTTTACAAAATACTTTGAAATCGTTGAGCATTGTGAAAATGCTATTAGCATCATGCACAGCGGAAATCATGGAAAAAACGGGGTAAAGTCGTTGAGTCGATTTCAATTTTACAACGCCTGAATATAACAGAATTCTCTTCGAGTTTTTGTCACTTGGCTTCAGCTCTCTGACAATGCTGCCCGTGGCATCTAAATATAACAATGTCGGGCCTTCGTCCTTTAAAGTTTCAATTTGCTCCATGCTATATAACTTGACGTTTAGAGGAAATGATACTTCTTTCACGTAATCTTTGTGATCTTCCTGGTAGGCGAGCAAATCCAAAATGTCATTTTTATCCCTATCATTTGTAGAAAGTGCTTCTGATCTTATTCATCGAAGTGTGGCGTCCGATTTAACTTTTTGCAGATCTAGTGTTTGCGTAAAATGCTTTTCGTTTAAATTTAAAAGTTGTTTTTTCTTAAACGTAAACGCTTTTTGATGTAGAATATCGTTTTGAACTAATTTTCTTTCCAATCCTCGCACTTGCATAGTTATTCTATCCGTATGACAATAGTGCATATTTTCGCTCAAAACTGTCACAGATCTGTCCTTTTTAATATAAATTTTGAACTTTTTACAATTTTTATGATTGCATACAGCTTTAATCATGATTTTTTTATCTTTTAAATATTTCACGTACTTGAAAATGATCTGGCAGGTGTTATTTATATAATTTTTAATATATTTTTTCAATATATACGGATAATAGTCTTTTTTTAATTTATCGCCATCAAACATTTCCATCCATACTTGCTCTCTGATGGTTACCTACTTCGCAATTTAACCTTGGTTCGAGTGTTGGCAAATTTTGCGCCACAAGCAATTTTGGCAAGTTTTGTGTTGGTTTTGGAGTGCTAATGCACTCGAAATGTTTAAAATAACTTTCGGTACTTTTTCAACTTCAGGCGACACACGTTTTTCTTTTTCATCATGCGACTTTTTCTGAAGAACAATCAGATATTGAAGAAGAAGTCTTATTTACACTTTGTGGCGACAGACCATATTCTGGGGAAGAGGTGCGTGTGTAATATGAATCTAGGCAGTGGCGGATTAACGTATAAGCACTACAAGCACGTGCTTGGGGCCCCTGTTCTCCAGGGGCCTCCATCCTCTGCTGGCGTTTCATTTTATACCTACATTTTTACATTTTTACTAAAATAATAAATTCACAAAAACACCGTAATTCACCAAAAAAAAAGAACCTCTTGAACATACCTAAACTTGGAAGTATATGAAATGTCACTTTTTGATGTACAGGTACCTATATATGAAACCTATGCCAATCCATAGAAAATATTATTTAAAACAACAATTATTGTTTGAAAAACTGTCGTAAATTTGCGTAAATCTCATACTTTCTGAGACATTGCAGTTTGAAGTCGTAAAATAAAACAGCAACCAACAGTTGACACTTTCATTTTATACTTTCTACCTTCCATTCCATTCCTTCCATTTCCATTTAAGCAATAGAGGGCCTACACATGCTCTGTGCTTAGGGCCTCGGATATTCTTAATCCGCCACTGAATCTAGGATTGGAGCAACAGCAGGTGTTACTGAAAGCATGCCGCAACTAGAAGCATCAGGTGATGGTGCGACTTCGTTGTTTATCTTTTTCCATAAGTTATGTATATTCTATTACGATTCTTGAATATATTGGAGACTTTCTAATAATCGCAAAGTTGCAAGTAATATTGCGAGTGAATGTCTCTAGGGGAACATGGACAGACTCTCAGATCAAATAAAAAATAAAGATAGAGCGCGGTGAACAGCCGAGTGAAGCCGGTCAAACTGCACCAATCCATGTGCTTACACAGTGACACGCACACACTTGCAACCAAACTATACCAAAACCTTATTATTTGAGCTACGCATTCCCGTGGAGCACAACGTATTTTGAAATTGGACAAATACAGTAATAATGCCAAATTGCGTAGTGAAAGGGTGTAAAAACTATTCGTCCAAAAATAAAAAGCAGGATGGAATCACTTATCACACGTTAGTAAACTCGTAAACCAATATTTTCAATAAAAATCGAAATAATTTTGCTTCTGACAAAACGTCAACAATAGTGTTGCCATTATAATATTTTAGTTACCCTATTATTCACCCAATGGTGAATGCCGCCTCTGTAATACTACCTTTTCTTTTTCATTTTAAATTATATTCTTTATTAGCACGGCTTAAAACGTGAGTACGTGACACGCAACCTAAAATACATACTACTTTATGTATTTTTTCAGATTTCCAAAACGCATTCCATTATATATTTTTGCAGTATCGGGGTATTAATAATTATTATGGTAACACCGGCCTACGCACACATGTTTATAAAACCGGCTTCACTCGGCTGTTCACCGCGCTCTATCTTTACTTTTTATTTGATCTGAGGACAGACTTGAATTTTAAAATTTTTCAACGCTAGTTGGAGGTCACTTAGTGATAATTTCGATTTATGCTTCATTTTGTATTGCATGTTTTTTCTAACACAAACTAGAAAACAAGCCTTCGATTCTAAACCTCAAAAATTAACAGATGAGACTTAAATAAGGTTCTAGCCCTAATAATAATATAACCAAATAGGTACCTATAACAATCAACTAATTTTCTATGAACCAAACAAGGGTCTAAATTCAACGGACCGGATTTATTACAAAAAAACCTAATAACTATATATTTACAAAAAGTATAAGAAATCAATTATAAACCTACAAAAAAAATTATAATAACTACCACCTAACCTAACCTATAACTTGTGACTAAACCAAATATGTAACACAAAAGACAAAAGAAAAAGCACAAGAGAAATGAAGGCTATTTTTAAACTACGAAAAGATCGCAATCGAAAACAAACGAATTGAACTCTCCCAATCTACAAACAATAGTTTCAAACGAACGATAAACTTTAAGTAGCAGCGTAAAAATCGCGATTCGCATTTGACAATCGAGAATGTTTTTTTTTTATAAATGAAGATAACATGCAATCAGTCCTCGGACTATAAGCAGTTGTTTGGGTAAACTAGTATCGGTTTAGGCGTTCCCTCCTACTGTCAGGTCGCCTTCATGAATCACTTGGCACAAGATTGTCCCACGTGTGTAGTCTTTGCAGACGTCTCACTTTTAAAGGCTCACTAAGCTCAAGCGCCAGTCTATTTAGATGATTTGTAACTCTGTCCTTGTAGGCGCTTGTCAGGTTGCTTATCTCCTCCTTGACTGTAGGAATACTCAGGTGTTTGTGAATTTCATCCATTCTGGTGAACCATGGAGCGTACGCTATAATCGAGAATGTAATCTAAAAATTTGCATCGCTAAGGTAAACTTCGGATGACAAAGTTAAAAACAAACGTTAGGTATCATGTGTAAATCGCATGTGACATCGCCATCTAGCGCGCCTAGGTACTTACAACTTCCATTTTGCTTTATCGATAAGATGGCGCTACCTGTACCTACTCTTTTCCAATCATTTCAATTTGTTTTAAAAATGGAAAAGTTCGTAAAGCTCACAACCTGAAATCATTAATCCAAATCGCTTGATACAAATTCTGCTTCGTCTGCGTAAAACTTATCCCTTGATTGGAAATAGTAATGATACTCCAAAAAAAACGAGTGCATCTGGCGCCATCGTTAACATAACATCGTCCTAGTCCTAAATAATTGTTGCTAATATTATAAGTCAAAACGCTGACAGATGTTACTTTTACGTATATAACATTTTTTATTGTCTTTGGAGCAAGAAACGGTCAGGAAGCGACGCCATTTTGTTTCCACTGACATTTCAGTGTCGTCATGCGAAGCGATAAGCGCCGCTATTGGTCGAAACGGATAGAGGCGTGCGCTGCTAAAAAAAGAATGTCCACGCCGATATTCCATTGGCTGCAAGACGTGACGTCTCGAATGTCAACCTATCGTGCTATCGCAAAGTTGGTTGACCTTCTTACCGGTGTATTAAGTTAGATTAGATTGTTATGTTATGACTTCTATATGTATACATGTATACTAAGAAGTAAAGAATGATGGGCAAGTTTGTATGGAATTCAGCTCACCAATAGAATTATAACGTACGTAGGCTAGGCTTATTTGATCCCAACAACTTTCTCTAATTTTTATTAAGACACGTAGACTGTGAAGGCTGGGAGAACATTGCTATAGGTACTTCATTTAATTTAGAATGAGAAACCACAACAAAATAACCTAACCTAAAAATATCATTTTAGATACAAGCTTTTTGCTGACTTTTTGCTTTACTTGCGTCCTACATTAGGTATGTGAACCAAATTTCAAGTCGATCAGACCAATCGTTGAAGAGTTCCTTCCTGGTCCTGGGAGGACCTCCAGTATCCTACTACCAGATTACTGTATTGTCATCTGACTTACACAAGTATGCAAAATTTCAGCTCAATCGGATGAAGATATCTGCTTCAAAATTGAGTCGCAAGATTCCACCCGGACCAACATACATACATACATACATACGTTGCAAGTTTGTGACGGTGGCCCGGGGGTCCGTCCACAAAATAAATATCACCGCCGGGATTCGAACCTGGCTGGGTGAAAGTCTACTAGCTCAAGGGTTGGTCTAGGGGAGGTTAAATGCAGACAACGGGTTATTATATATAACGCCTTATTTATTATGATAGCAATTGTGCTTACAAGGGTGTCGCGCTAATGCGACTAGAATACGCGTGAGTCCATATAAATATATGCTATCGACGGGATAGCTCGGTTATCGGTTGCCTGCGGCGGCAGTCTGGACCGGAGGGGTCCAGGGCTCGGGAGCTCTACGGGCTCTACGGGACGCGGGACGCGCTCGGGCGCTGCGCGCGTGGTTGCGGGCACGCCTCGGGGGCGTCGGGATGGTTCCTACGGGGAGGATAGGGCTCTCGGGATCGATCCGGTAACCACAGACCGTTGCCTCGAGAGTCCTGAGGATCCTCAATAGTGCGGGCCGGGCTTGCCTTGCTCGCGCACACGGTTAAGGGGCTTTTGCGTCCGAATCGGGTATGAGCCTGCGTGGCGCCTCGTTACATTCCCCTCCCTCTTCTGGAGATTTTTACCTGTAAAAATCACTATGTTATACATACATACATACATACATACCGTCACGCCTCTTTCCCACAGGGGTAGGCAGAGACTACTTTATTCCACTTGCTTATGTTATACTGTGCACTAAAAGAAAGTAAATAGTACCTGGTTAGGTGGGTGTGTCCTTCCGTTGTGTAACGAGGTGTCACTAGATTCACTATAGTCTTTCCAATCATTTATTTTCTCGATGACAGCTCCCGTAGAATGTAACTGCGCTTTTTACGCAAAAATTAATTTTTAAATGCGAGGTATAAAAAATATGACAACTGCCTAATTTTGTTCCTTGATCTCATATAATATTCATCTAAGACCAATTGAGTCCATATATGCAGTGATATCTTTTTAAAGTGCGATAAACAATAAACGTTTTCATAAAGTTACATTCTATGGGATTACAAATAGTGATGTTATGACTGAAATATCGATATTGTATCGATAAAAAAATGATTATAAGGTATAGTGTAATTATTAAATATGCTGCGAGATGTTTATTTTGTGTTTTTCTTGTCAGGTCTTAAAATTAACGGTGGAGAAATGAGGTGTATTTGTTTCGAATACCAAAACAAACGCGCGCAACTGTCATTCGGCCATTTTGCACGCTTAGTAATAAATTAGCATTCAAGTAAGTCGGTTGTTTTATTCACTCCATAGCTGAATACTTCTCAACTACTCGTATATATAAAATTGGATCGATATCGTATCTACTGATCACTTATTAGGTCACAACATTATAACTATCAAACTACATCTGTCATCGAGAAAATAAATGATTGGACGAACTATAAACTTCTACCTATATATATATATTTTTTTTTTTTTGGTTTTTTTTTCTTAACTTAAAATTATCGGGGTCGGTGTGGCACTGGCTGTGGTCGTAGGGTTGTTTTTTTTTCATTCTTTTTATAGCGGTTCAGTCTTACTGCCCCTTTCTTGCTGCCGCGCATTCTTTTTATACCGGTGCGTCTTTTCTTCTTTTTTTTCTTTTTTTCGCCACCCGTTTCCCCCTGTCCCTCGTTTGTGAGGTCAATGATTTTGTTCTCCGCGGTTGGCTCCTTCCAGTCCCCGACGAAGCTGGCATACTCCACCGGGTCTATCTGGAGCTGGAGGTCGGCTTCTAAAAACTCCCATTCCTCTTGGGTCAATTGAATGTCGAGGTTGCTCTGGTCGTCCGTCATTTTTACTCGGGTGTTATTTGTCGAGTGTCGGATTCCGTGGGCGTTGCTTTAACGTGGCTGTTTTTCTTATTCTTGTGGGTATTTTTCTGTTGTCGAGCTATTTGCTGCATTGCATTGGGCTGGCATTTGTTTCTTGTCTTTGTTGCTCTCGGTCCTTATTTTGTGTTTGTATTCGTTTTTGTTGCCTGACCGTTTTATGTGCTTTTAGTTTTGATCGCTAATTTTTATGCTCGAATTCGAGTCTTATGGTTTTATGGAGATTATTCTTTAATTATTATGTTTGTATCGTTTCTTGTATTATGCGTGGAATGTTTTTAGGTCTTTTATGTGTGCTGTTATTGTTTGTTTAGGATTGTTCTCGTTGTTTAATAGAAATATTACTGGGTTTTTTTTTGTATTATGCGATATGGCCCGTCGTATTTCGGTGCGAGCTTTGCGTAGAAATTTTTGCTTTTCGATAATACGTATGTTTTTTTTTTTTTTTTGATACTTCTTCGTCTATTGTCGGGGTCCACGACCGGTGATGTTTATGTTTTTCGTAATATTTTTTTTGTTTCTCGGATGCTTCCTGCTGGGTTTTATTTACGTTGCTGTGTATTTCTGTTATTGTATTATTTCTTTGATTGTTGGGATTGGGAATGTATTTTTATCGCTTGGCATTTTTAGTTCGCGGCCGAACAACAAAAATGCTGGCGTGTGCTTTGTGGACTCTTGGACTGCTGTGTTTATTGCGAAGTTAAACTCCGCTAAATGTTCGTCCCACTTTTTATGATTTTCTGTTATGTAAGTCGCGATCATTGTTTCTAATGTTCGGTTTGTTTTTTCTGTCGCGTTACATTGCGGTGAATAGGGAGCAGTTAGCCTATGTTCTATTGGCAGAGTGCAAAGCCGGTGGAGGGGGTAGCCTAAACGATCACAGCGCTCGCTACGGCTAAAATTGTCATTTTTGTCGCTGACTTGAGCTGTCAAATCCATATTGCAATAAACATTTTCTAATCGTTTTTGAGATAAAAATATGGTCCTGGCAAGATGTGTTGTTGTGAATTGTAATAACACCAAGAAGAATAGCGACTGTAAATTTTACCAATTTCCAAGACCATGGTGGAAACGAGACCAAAGAAATAAGTGGATATTTGCCGTAAGAAAAAAAAATTAAGTTACCTAACCTCTAAAATTTCACTGAAAACAACAATTTTAATATTATTGGCAATAATGTTACTGACTACCATTGTCCAAAATTGTGTAATATAGTAAAATAACACAAGATTTCATTAATATTTTTCACAATATTTACTTGCTTCTTGTTTGACAGCGGTGACAATATTGTCCATAATGGCCGCCTATCACGTGGCGCTGTCGTCGCGCTCGGTCCCAATTCCGTAATTTTGTAACATTTCTGTGAATATTTTTCCTGTGTATTGTTCACCGTTGTCGCTGAGCAGAATTAGAGGGCACCCGTATCTCATGACTATGCACTCTTTAAAAGCTGTAGCGATTGCGTTGGCCACAGATTAGAGAGATATAGTAGTGGTATAGTAGTAGTAGTGGCGTTGGCCGTTGCCGTTCTCAACGGGCGTATTTCGGTCCATTTCGTAAACTTATCGTGGAATACTATTATCCATGAGTAACCTTTTGATGACCTTGGCAGTGGTCCGATTAGGTCTGTCGTTACTATTTCCCACGGTTTGGTTGCGTTGTTTATATGCATTAATCCTGGTTTTTTTTGTTGTGAAGGTTTATGTGTTTGGCACGCCTTGCATTGATTTACGTATGACATTACCGTTCTATACATTCCTGGCCAATAATATCGTTGTGCTATTTTGTGTAATGTTTTCGTAATCCCGAGATGGGCCGCGGTTGGATGGTCGTGATTTTGCTGTAGAATTTGTTTCTTATCTTCTTCTCGTACGCATAACCTCCATTCTGATCCTGGTTCCATCTTTGTTCCGTAACTGGGATTTATTATTTTTCTGTGTGTAGGCCGTGATCAAGGCAACACCTACGTTCGTTCTCTCCGTGTTTATAAAATAAAATTAGTGCATAAACTTTGTCTTGCCGAATACAAGTTACATCAACGTGTAGCCCATAAACAGTGCTTAAGATTAGTGCAACAAAATTGAAAATCGGACCATGAATTTGTGAATTATAAGCAAAATAAATTAAAAAATATATCATTAACGGCTGAAAGTGACAGTGACCGTTTCCAGCAACAACTATTTATTTAACATTATTAGCTACACGCAAAGGGTCAAAGAGAAGATGAATTCTAGCGAAAATAGTATAAACTGCGCGAAATGTAAACAAAAAAATTTAAAGAAGGATTTTCTAAAGTGTACGTCCTGCGCGCTTTATTTTGACTTGAAATGCGCAAAAATTTCAGAAAAGCTGTTTACCAGCACTATGACCCGGAAACATCAATGGAACTGCCCGAGCTGTATAAAAAAGGTACCAAATAACACACGCTCTGGAGAAGGAAATGTCACCTTAAGGAGGAAGGAAACGACTGCCACTGCTTTTTCCGTGACCCCAGAGATATCCAAAAAACAAAGCGACGAGGTGCATGTTTCTGGCTCAGGAAACCGCCCAATATACAAATCGAAGTCTATTGAATCAGTGCTTGTGGATGACAACGATACCTTATTAAGTGAAAGTATTTTACAAACTGATGTATCTAGGAGCCTTGAAAATCTAAATGATACACATTGTCACTTACAATCAGAGTTAGCAAAGAGTTTAAAACTTAAAAACGATGGACTTTTGTGTGACTTACTATCGACACAAAACGAACTGGAAAATCAAATTTTAGAAAATAATTTGTTACGAAGGAACACTGAAAAGTTGACTCAGGAGATCAAGGTGCTTAAACAAATATGTTCAACACCGGCACGATCTGCTATTCTAGGCAAGAACAGAAAGGAAAAGCGAGATCTTTACGCTGGTGAATCTTGTAGCCTGTCACAATCGCCACTTGGGGGGCCACATAACTCCTCCTCTATATCAATATCTTCCAATATAACACCAAAGCGATCAGCACCTGTTAAAGAGATATTTGATCTAGAGACAAAGATATATAGCTTGCGACTCGAGCTTAACCAAGCTTTAGAGGAAATTATAAGACTCAGTGATATCATCGCGCAACTTGAAAAACAATTAGAAGACAAATCGGAACTTGTTTCGTCGACGACGGCATCCGCCATAATCGAGGGCCAGCAGCGAAACAAAGAACTTGTTGATAAATTGGATGATGACAAGAAGATTTATATATTTGGAAGTCAGCAATGCGCGGGATTGGCCTCTAAGTTAACTTATTCCAGATACTCGACCAATTATGAAAATTATAAGGTGTCTGCAGTGTGTAAACCAATGACTTCAACGAAGGAAATTCTGAAAGATTGCTACAAAATCAAAGCAACTAACAAAGATTTTGTAGTACTATGTGTAGGTGAAAATGACTCTAATCCCTTTGAAATAGCATACGAACTTCATGCAACACTTAAACATTTTGATGTATCTAATGTAATTATTATTCCTGCATCAGAAAATAAATATTTGAATGTAAAAATGATAAACCACACTCTGAAAACTACATGCCACAACTTGAACCACTGTACTTTCCTCGACATTTCTCCAAGTTGGCAATCTGGTAGTGCATACTTGCGAGTACTTTGTAAACGCATTAACCTGGTTATTGATTCCAATGATTATGACAAAAAATACTTAAATGCTAGAAATATACTCAAAAATAAACAACCGCAGCAGAGTGAAGGAGGTGATAATATTACAAACACATTTGATAGAATAAGTCAGCACCAAAGGTCATCATCTGTTCATAAAAGGGGCACTATACCTTATTATTTCCCGATTAACGCGAAACCTGAGAAAAACCCCGAAAAGCATGAATATACCAATCAGCATGCTGATTTTTTTCGAACCTAATGGCAATAACGAAAAAATTACAATCCTACATCAAAATATACAGGGTGTACAAAACAAATTAAATTTATTGGATGTATGTATTGATGAATTCTCTGAAAACGGAACATACTTAGACGTTATTTGCCTTTCAGAAATCTTCATTAAGAGAGGTTGCGAGGGGAATATTTTGCTTAAGGGTTTTGAGTTAGCTTCTTCTTTTTGTAGAACTAATAAAAAACGAGGTGGTGTATGCATCCTGGTGCGAAAACATCTTGATTGTAAGCCTCTTGCTATTTGTAATGAATTATCTGAGGAGAAAACGTTTGAATGCTGTGGCATAGAAATCCCTAGCCAGAAAAGTGTAATCATTTGTGTATATCGTATCCCTGCAAATACAAGTGATAATCTTCGTATTTTTTATGAAAATTTAGAAATTTTACTGCACAAAGTTTCACGAAGGAAAAGGATAATACTAACTGGTGATCTGAACATAAATATTTTGAAAGATGATTATGCATCAAAATCCTTGAAAAGTTTGCTCCAAGGTTTCAATTTGCAACTGAATATAAACGTTCCTACTAGACTAAATTCATGCCTTGGTCTATTTGCTAGTAATATAAAGGATGCAAGTGGTCAGGTACATACTTTATATCTTTCTGATCATGACACTTGCCAAATATTAAAATATGACACAGAATTTAAAAAAAGTAAAATTGACACTTGGTACAAGACTATCAAAGACTATAGTCAAGAAAACATTAATAAATTTATTGATTATATAAATGCTCGTTCTTGGAGTGAAGTTATAATTGAATCTGATTTTAACAAAGCCTTCTCTATGTTTTATAATGAATTCTGTCTGTTTTACGAACTGTGCTTCCCGAATAAAAGAATAAACGTAAGTTCTAAACTTTCAAAGCCCAAGTGGATTACTAAAGGTATAAAAACATCCTGTAAGCTGAAAAGAATCCTAAGATCACGCTGCTATATTAAAAATACCAAAACGTTAGAGAATAAGTCCCAATATCAATTATATAATAAAGTTTTGAAACGATGTATTACTCAATCGCAAAAGAATGTAAACGCAAAATTTATAAATTCGGCAAAAAATAAATGCAAAGCTACTTGGGACGTTATTAAGAATAAGCATGACAGTGTTAAGGTTATTGAATGTATAGAATCTGTACAGGTGGATTCAATAGATATTTGTGAAGGTCAGGACATAGCTGAAGCATTTAATAACTTTTTTATTAATGTTACTAAAGACATCCACAAAGTAAATACTAAAAATGTAATATTACAGGGTGGGAATGTTAATCATTCTTTATTTTTGAGACCATGTACAGGGAATGAAGTAGGGAAAGTAATAAGATCACTACGAAATACAAATGCTGTAGGCATTGACTCTATATCGACTAGAATAATAAAATGTGCAGTGCAAGGATTAACTCCAATACTAACTCATCTGATAAATCTATCTTTTTTGCAAGGTACATTCCCAGAACTTTTAAAAAAATCCGTTGTTAAGCCTTTGTTTAAAAAGAATGATAGACGCATATTAGATAACCATCGACCAATAACTTTAGTCCCTATATTTTCTAAAATTTTTGAGAAAGTTATGAAAAGTAGAATTGTTAACTTTATTGATAAACACAATATCATAGCAAAAGAGCAAAACGGATTTGTAAAGGACAAGTCAACGACACACGCTGCATATTCATTACTACGCAGTGTCACAGAAAATATAGACAAGAAAATTCCTATAGTAGCGATCTTCTTCGATATGTCAAAGGCTTTCGATCAAGTAGACCACTCAATACTTTTGAAAAAGTGTGAACACTACGGGATTCGAGGCAACGCGTCGAAATGGATTGAAAGCTATCTAACCAACCGTAGCCAGTGTGTTGAAATCAGTAGACCGAATCAATACAAGGAATTGACTCAGTATAGATCTACTATGCAGGTTAATCCACGAGGAGTGCCTCAGGGCAGTGTTTTGGGACCGCTCCTTTTTGTACTTTACATTAATGATATAGTTCAAGTAACAAGACACCAAATGGTCATGTTCGCTGATGATTTGTCAATTGTCATCTCACACGATGACAAATATATATCATACGAATGTTCAATTAATAATGCAGTCAGCGACATAGGCAAATGGATAGACAATAATAAATTAAAAATGAATGCCGAAAAAACAAAATTGGTTCAATTCTCTAATTATAGAACTCAACGCATGTCATTAAATGTCAATTATAAGGGGCAATGCATACAAAGCAGTGATGAAGTAAAATTTTTGGGTATAACTATTGATAGGTTCTGCAACTGGAAGCCACAAATAAACAGCATATGTTATAAGCTCAATAGGTTTGTCTTTGCATTGCGGAGGTTGAGGAATGTGGCAGGCGAATTAACTGCTCTAACAGCCTATCACGGTTACGTTGCATCTGTTCTCCGCTATGGGGTCATTATCTGGGGAAATTCAACAGATATCAGTAAAGCATTTATAACTCAGAAGAGATGTATTCGTGCAGTGTGCGGAGTTGGTCCGCTAGACTCATGCAGATCATTATTTGGAAAACACAATCTCTTGACCTTGACCTGCATTTACATATTGGAACATGCAAAGTTTGTAAGAAACAATCCTGGAATGTTTGCCAAACGAGTTCAGAACCCGAAGCTACGCATTAGGGATCCGTATCGTGTTACAGTACCTTTTTCCAAAACAGCATTGTATAACAGAAATAGTTTCATCATGTCAGCGAAAATTTACAACCAAATTCCAGTAGATATGAGATCGCTAACAAATAAAATATTCTTAGCCAAACTACGATTCTGGCTCAAAGAAAAATGTTTTTACACCATGTCAGAATTTTTTGAATGTAAATAACTTATGATTATAGATTGTGATTGATTTTTTTTATTGGGTTAATTTGTATTATTTTTCCTATTATTCTGACATTATTTTTGCTTAATTAATTAATGATGAAATGTGCTTAATATGATGATTATTATTATTACTATTATTATTACTATTATTTAAAATATAATTTAATTATAAAATTTTGCATGCCAGTGTATGGTGAATTGTGCTGGTCCACATTGATTTATGCCTAACATCTTTGTACCATGATTCGAGCAAATAAAAACTTTGACTTTGACTTTGACTGTAAAGTTCGCCGTTTTTAATACAATATTCTGTTTCATTTTTGTGATTAGACTCCACTTCTGACCGTTTTCTTCCGTACCAGTCTGCGTGCGATTCCTTCGCTGCGCAAATCGTGTTACCGGGATAGCTCGTCTGCGATGTGGTTAAACTTGCCTGGTCGATATACTACGTCATAGTTATATTGTTGCAATTCGAGTGCCCATCTCGCGAGTCGGCCGGACGGATTTTTCATGTTAAAGTAAAAAAAAAAGTAAAAAAGTCTTTATTTATAATATGCAAAAGGTTACAACATGTTTGTTCGGCAGCCTCCGCACTAGACTCAGGGCCTGTGTCGCGGAGACTAGAGACAGTTATAACAGTAAGGCCGTGGTCGCTTTCACCCGCCGCACGCGGCCGACAGCGGCCCGCCGCCCGCGGCGTCTGAATGGTGTGTTCGGGAATGCTCGGGAGTGGTCGTTTTCGCCCGCCGCGTGCGTTACGCCGCACGCGGCGGGCGAAAACGACTGTGACTGTGAAGTAATATCCTTCTAGAAATGCTCTCATTTTACGGACCCCCCATACGACTGCGAGGCACTCTTTCTCCGTCGTCGAGTATCTAGTCTCTGCTGGCGTACATTATTGGTCTGAGTCCGTCTGTATGTTCCTGCATTGGGGCCGTCCATTAATCACGTGAGGCTTGAAAGGGGGGGGGGGGGGAGGGGTTTGACAAAAATCACGAAATGTCACAAGGGGAGAGGGGGGGGGGGTGTAGTAAGATATCACGTGTATTTATTTTTTCATTATTTTTTCAAACGCGCGATTTTTAAATTACAGTTACATGTATTATAGTAAAATGACACAAAAATATATCATGACATATACGATACCAAATTAATATATATAAATTCAACACGCGCGCTTGCGCTCGCAAGACAATTCTAGTTCTAAAAAATTTAAGATTTTTTGTAGATACGAAAAATACACGTGATGTTGGATGGGGGGTGGGGGGGTAGTCTTAAACCTCACCATGTATCACCAAGGGGGAGGGGGGGTTAAAAAATGCTTAAAAAAAGATCACGTGATTAATGGACGGCCCCATTAATACGGCGCCTAGTCCTTTATCACTAGCATCGGTTTGTAGTGTGAACGCTTTCGTAAAATCTGCTCTGGTTAGCACCGGATCCGTTGTAATTATTGTTTTTATGTTTTCTAATGCTTGCTGCTGTCTCTGTTGCCACCTAAACTGTACGTTATTTTTTAATAGTTGTACTAATGGTTCGTGAATAAAACACAGGCTTCTTATCCCAAGTGGTGTGATAGTTCAATGATTTTAAATTTGTACATGGAAGGTCATGTTTCCGAGAAAAATCTTAACAGCGCGATCTAGGATTCGCGCCGCACCGTACAGCGCCATCTAGCGGCGTCTTGGCAAACTACATATCTAAATGAATATGGATCTTACTACTATTTGTTTGTGAAACGTTACATACATACGTTAATGAACTAAAATAACAAATTATATGATATTATCGTCGTGGTGAATGGAACATTGACTTTAGTGGTACAATACGGTTGTACAGTTCGGTTAGGTCTGCGTAGTTAGGTATAAACTTCCTATACCACGAGGTTAGGCCGATAATTCTCCTTAATTGTTTAACATTTGTAGGCGCGTGTAATTTTGTAATTGCTTCGATTTTTGATCCGTTCATTTTGATGCCATCGCTTGTCACCGTGTGACCGAGGTGTTCAACTTGTGTTTTCGTAAATTCGCATTTTGTTTTATTTATTTGAAGTCCTGCCTCCCTTATTCTTCGGAATATTTCTTTCAAGTGTTGTAAGTGTTCCTGGAACGTTGTACTACATATTATTATATCATCCAAGTACACGTATGCGTTTGGCTCTAGTTCCGGTCCTATTACCATATCTCGTTACAACTTAAGGCGCTGTAGATAGTGAAAACTACAATTTTAGAAAATATTAATAAAATACTTCCACAGAACTTACAACTGCAATTTTTTTATATGTATATTTTCAGTCTATTCCCTAGATTTTTACTTCATCAGAAACACGATTGCTGAAAAAAACCTCGATAGTTTTTTTTTTTGAAAATAACCCTTTTTTTAATGAACAAAAAA
Organism: Pandemis corylana; assembly: GCA_949127965.1. NCBI lineage: Eukaryota > Metazoa > Arthropoda > Insecta > Lepidoptera > Tortricidae > Pandemis > Pandemis corylana. Next base: position 6,785,108 of record OX421875.1, on the reverse strand, counting down.
TTTTACCTTGCTACTCCGCTACTCACGTGCAAGATAACCAAGCCTGTGTGAAATATATATGTTTTTCATGCAAACCCTCCCTCCACTGCTGCCAATAAAACACACATAAATCCCACAAACTTAATTATCCCTTACACCACACAAACACTGACGCGTTTCGATCCCTCTACGGGATCATTATCAAAGTTTAATGAACACAACTGTTACACATGCAAACCAACGTCGTACTGATCCGAAACCGTATTTATAAGCATAATGTACCTTCATTCATATTTTTCCCCAAACTACCCTATTATTTATGATTTTTAATATACACTAACAACTACCTTCAAAAAATTTTCCGACTACAGTAAAAACAAATAGGGTTATGTTTTTTACAAAAATATTTTTATTCGTCAAAATGAACACGCAATAAAGGCGATGAACCCAAGTTCACCTGATCATTAATTATCCCTTTTTTTAAACCTTAAACCAAATATTTCGATGACTATTATGAATATCTGCACAAAATTTGTTTTATTTAATAGTTTTTTAGTAGATCTCGATTTGTGCTTCATAGATTTTTAATAAGTTGAGTACATCAATCATACCAACTTATTTCGTTTTTGGCAAAATAAAATGGTTCAACGCGCGGCGGCGGCCGACTATTGCCCAGTCGCCAGTACGCTCGTGGCCGCTGCCGACGCCGGACCTGTGCACATTTCTCTAACTCGGTAATAGTACTTTAGACAGCAAGCAATATGGGTAATCGCAGTGTAAATAAAGTTAAGCGAAAGAGGAAATGCTTAAGTGAACTAAGAGAACATAATGAGAAACATTAGAGTGCCTAAACGGTAAGTAGCTACATACCAGACCGCGTCGTAGCGATTTCACATTCGTTTTGACGTAGTTGGTTTGCAGTTTTACTAATTGTGTGTTATACAGTTCTATTCTATTCTAGTTATTTTCAAGTGAGTTACAGCCGTTATTTCCTTAATGAGTATTAAATATGTCTTACGATAATTTAAAATCCGGTTTGTAATGCATTAATTTGTAACTAAACTACACGTGTGTGACGGTTGCCCGGGGGTCCGTCCACAAATATCACCGCCGGGATTCGAACCTGGCTGGGTGAAAGTCTACTAGCTCAAGGTTTGGTCTAGGAGAGGTTAAATGCAGACAACGGGTTATTATCTATAACGCCTTATTTATTATTATAGCAATGGTGCTTACACGGGTGTCGTGTTAATACGACTAGGATACGCGTGATTTGATATAAACATATGCTATCGACGGGATAGCTCGGTTATCGGGTGCCTGCGGCGGCAGTCTGGACCGGAGGGGTCCAGGGTTCGGGAGCTCTACGGGCGCTACGGCTCTACGGGGCGCGGGCGGCGCTCGGGCGCTGCGCGCGTGGCGGCGGGTACGCTCGGGGCGTCGGGAAGGTTCCTACGGGGAGGATAGGGCTCTCGGGATCGGTCCGGGAACCACAGACCGTCGCCTCGAGAGTCCTGAGGATCCTTACCAGTGCGGGCTGGACGTGCCTCGCTCGCGCACACGGTTAAGGGGGTTTGTGTTTGACTCAGACGGGATAGGGCTTTCGGGAACGATCCGGGAACCACAGACCGTTACCTCGAGAGTCCTGAGGGTCCTTAATGGTACGGGCTGGGCTTGCCTTGCTCACGCTTCCATTAAGGAGCTTTTGCGTCCGAATCGGGTATGAGCCGCTTGGGACGAGAAAGCAGGATACAGGGGGAAGGAAAGGTTAGGTCCTAGGACAACCTTGTGTGCCTACACCGATCTAGTTAGTCACGGCTCGGGCCTGCCAGAACTGCGCGTCCAACTAGTCGGTTTCGTCTGCGACACAAGACTGCCTCCGGAGCTCCCTCGAGCTTCGCCTTATATACGGAATGGTGCTGCGCGGGGCGGCCGCGCGCCGCGCTCCGGAGGTGGGGCGCTACGTACTTGTGGTGCCTCGTTACATTCCCCTCCCTCTTCTGGAGATTTTTACCTGTAAAAATCACTATGTTATAATATGCACTTAAATAAACAAATAATACCTGTTTATGTGGGTGTGGCCTTCCGTTGTGTAACGAGGTGACACTTAATTTACTGAACTTCTAATATCTATCTTTTTTTTTTTCCTTTTTTTTCTCTTTTTTTTTCTCTTTTTTTTTTCTGCGCTTAAAAATATCGGGGTCGGTGTGGCGTTGGCTGTGGTCGTCGGTTGTGTTGTGTTTTCATTTTTTTTTTCTATTCCTTTTTCTTCTTATAGCGGGGCAGTCTAACTGCCCCTTTCTTGCTGCCGCGCATTCTCTTGATGCCGGTGCGTCTTTTCTTTTTCTTTTTCTCTTCGCCGCCGGTTTCCCCTTGTGCCTTGTTTGTGAGGTCCACGGTTGTGGCTTCTACGGCCGGCTCCTCCCAGTCCCCGATGAGGCTGGCATACTCCGCCGGGTCTATGTGTAGCTGGAAGTCGGCCTCCAAGTACTCCCACTCGTCCTTCGTCAATGGGATGTTTATTTCGCTGTCCGTCATGTCCAGTTGGGCGTTATCTGTCGAGTGTCGGACTTCGTGGGCGTTGCCTTACCGTGGCCGTTTTCTTATTTTTGTGGGTATTTCTCTGTTGTCGAGCCGTTTGCTACATTGCAATGGGTTGGGATTTGTTTCTTTTGTCTTTGTTGCGCTAGTCGAATATTTCATGTTTTTATTCGTTTTTGTTGACTGCCCGTTTTATGTAGTTTTAGTTTTGTTTGCTAATTATTATGCTCGATTTTGAGTCTTATGGTTTTATGGCGATGCTTATTAATTATTGTGTTTGGTTCGTTCTTTGTATTACGCGTGGAATGTTTTTAGGTCTTTTATGTGTGCTGTTATTATTCGTTTAGGATTATTTTCGTTGTTTAATAGAAATATTACTGGAGATTTTTTTTGTATTATGCGATATGGTCCGTCGTATTTTGGTGCGAGTTTTGCGCAGAAATTTTTATCTGCGTTTGATAACACGTATTTTTTTTTTAATACCTGTTCGCCTATTGTCGGGTTCCACGACCGGCGATGTTTATCGTAGTATTTTTTTTGTTTTTCTGATGCTTCCTGCTGGGTTTTATTTACGTTGTTGTGTATTTCTGTTATTGTATTTATTCCTTTGATTGTTGGGATTGGGAATGTATTTTTATCGCTTGGCATTTTTAGTTCGCGGCCGAACAATAAAAATGCTGGCGTGTGCTTTGTGGACTCTTGGACTGCTGTGTTTATTGCGAAGTTAAACTCCGCTAAATGTTCGTCCCGCTTTTTATGATTTTCTGTTATGTAAGTCGCGATCATTGTTTCTAATGTTCGGTTTGTTTTTTCTGTCACGTTACATTGCGGTGAATAGGGAGCAGTTAGCCTATGTTCTATTGGCAGAGTGCAAAGCGGGTGGAGGGGGTAGCCTAAACGATCACACGATCACAGCGCTCGCTACGGCTAAAATTGTCATTTTTGTCGCTGACTTGAGCTGTCAAATCCATATTGCAATAAACATTTTCTAATCGTTTTTGAGATAAAAATATGGTCCTGACAAGATGTGTTGTTGTGAATTGTAATAACACCAAGAAGAATAGCGACTGTAAATTTTACCAATTTCCAAGACCATGGTGGAAACGAGACCAAAGAAATAAGTGGATATTTGCCGTAAGAAAAAAAAATTAAGTTACCTAACCTCTAAAATTTCACTGAAAACAACAATTTTAATATTATTGGCAATAATGTTACTGACTACCATTGTCCAAAATTGTGTAATATAGTAAAATAACACAAGATTTCATTAATATTTATCACAATATTTACTTACTTCTTGTTTGACAGCGGTGACAATATTGTCCATAATGGCCGCCTATCACGTGGCGCTGTCGTCGCGCTCGGTCCCAATTCCGTAATTTTGTAACATTTCTGTGAATATTTTTCCTGTGTATTGTTCACCGTTGTCGCTGAGCAGAACTAGAGGGCACCCGTATCTCATGACTATGCACTCTTTAAAAGCTGTAGCGATTGCGTTGGCCACAGATTAGAGAGATATAGTAGTGGTATAGTAGTAGTAGTGGCGTTGGCCGTTGCCGTTCTCAACGGGCGTATTTCGGTCCATTTCGTAAACTTATCGTGGAATACTATTATCCATAAGTAACCTTTTGATGACCTTGGCAGTGGTCCGATTAGGTCTGTCGTTACTATTTCCCACGGTTTGGTTGCGTTGTTTATATGCATTAATCCTGTTTTTTTTTGTTGTGAAGGTTTATGTGTTTGGCACGCCTTGCATTGATTTACGTATGACATTACCGTTCTATACATTCCTGGCCAATAATATCGTTGTGCTATTTTGTGTAATGTTTTCGTAATCCCGAAATGGGCCGCGGTTGGATGGTCGTGATTTTGCTGTAGAATTTGTTTCTTATCTTCTTCTCGTACGCATAACCTCCATTCTGATCCTGGTTCCATCTTTGTTCCGTAACTGGGATTTATTATTTTTCTGTAAAGTTCGCCGTTTTTAATACAATATTCTGTTTCATTTTTGTGATTAGACTCCACTTCTGACCGTTTTCTTCCGTACCAGTCTGCGTGCGATTCCTTCGCTGCGCAAATCGTGTTACCGGGATAGCTCGTCTGCGATGTGGTTAAACTTGCCTGGTCGATATACTACGTCATAGTTATATTGTTGCAGTTCGAGTGCCCATCTCGCGAGTCGGCCGGACGGATTTTTCATGTTAAAGTAAAAAAAAAAGTAAAAAGTCTTTATTTATAATATGCAAAAGGTTACAACATGTTTGTTCGGCAGCGATCAACTTTTGCTAGGCGTTTGCCACCTTATGCCCACTCGCACATCTATAATAAATCATGTAAACACATAAAAAACATTAAAAATCTGACAAGCAAAGAACTGAAAAAAGAAACTGAACGCTGGCTAATGAGTTTGAATCACGACGAAACTGAAAATATTCTTTCAGCCTGTACCTAATTAAATGCACTAATACTCACATACTACACACACACGCGCACACACACGCGCACACACACACACACACACACACACACACACACACTCACATACACACGCACACAAATTATTTCAGATTTTTTATGTTAGTCCCTTATTGTTATAACTGTCTCTAGTCTCCGCGACACAGGCCCCGAGTCTAGTGCGGAGGCTGCCGAACAAACATGTTGTAACCTTTTGCATATTATAAATAAAGACTTTTTTTTTTTTTTTTTACTAGCAGTTGCCCGCAACTTCGTCTGCGTAGAATTCGTTTATCGCTATCCCGCGGGAATCAAGCAATTTTCCGGGATAAAAAGTAGCCTATGTGTTATTCCAGACTATAATCTATCTATGTTCCAAATTTCATCCAGATCGGCCCAGTAATTTTTGAGCCTATTCATTACAAACATACAAAAATAGGTACAAATCTTTCCTCTTTATAATATTAGTATAGATATAGATATAGATATCAGAATTTTCCAATCCCGTGGGAAAATCGGGATAAAAAGTATCCTATGTCCATCTCCTGGTTCTGAGCTACCTCCCTACCAATTTTCAGCCAAATCGGTTAAGCCGTTCTTGAGTTATAAATCGTGTAACTAACACGACTTTCTTCTTTTTTTGTATAGGTATATAGATTACTTCAATGCAAAGGCAACCTTCGTTCAATTGAGTTTAGGTTCAACTTAAGGCATCGCAATAAAGAAATCTGGCGTACTGGTGTAGTCTCTTGTATTTGACGTGCCGGCGAAAAGGTTAAAATTTCATATAATTTTATTGCAGTGGTCGTCAAGTCCCGCCAGAGAGTTGGCGACACGCACTTCCTCCGCCACGAGTGGGGACGGCGCTTGCTCGAGATGCTGGAGGTCCAGCTCGACGCGCAGGAGTTTTACGACGAACGTAAGTCATCTATAACATATACATACATGTAATCACGTCTTTACCCCCTTTTTTTTTAACGTAGTGAAAACTCAAATTTCTAAATGTCTGTGAAAATCAGAACACATAGAAAAATCCGAAAAGTAAAGCTATGGCCGGGAATCGAACCCGGATCCTCGTCATTCCGTGACGCGTGCTATACCACTACACCACCCATAGCAGGTGGGTAGTCTCCGAATTTTTCTACCTGTTACCGACCGTCACGTGACCTTTTGTTACTATGCGATTTTTTTGTCGCTAAGCGTCATCTGTTTGAATGATGTGGTACGACACAATTACAAACTCCCGTGGAACATCTACTGCTCACCAGGGACGAGAGAAGGCGCTGTTTTTCAAATGATAGGTACTATCAAATGAATCAAGAAATTTTTATTTCTTGATTTTTATTAGAGATGCGCCGAGTAACACTTTTGCCGAGTAACGAGTACCGAGTTTTACTCGGCTCAATTTTTTTTCAACCGAGTACTCGGCCGAGTAACTCGGTTCAATCAAATTCGCATTTCGTGCGCGTAAACAAGTACAAACAGGTTTGCGCCGGTCAAGACGTCGGCTCGCGTTGATACACCCCTCACCCCGCCCACGCCTTTCAACTACTAGTCACTTGATTGTTTGCAGACAAACACGTCACGTTGCGCGTCATAGTAAATAAATAATTGAAAAAGTTTGTTTATTAATTTAGATTTTGAAAGATTTCCTAAATTACTAATAAATACTTTTTGATTAACAATTGTTTTAATTATATCTACCTAAATATATTGCTTTTCTTAAACAAAGTATGTATACTCGTTACTCGTTATCTAATAACCGAGTTATTCGGCCGAGTACGAGTGTCAAAAAACCCGCCGAGTACGCAGAGTACCGAGTATCAAACGAGTACTCGGCCCATCTCTAATTTTTATGTTTTACTTTTACGGTTTTACGGTTTCGTAAAAGTAAAACATAAAAATCAAGAAATAAAATTTTCTTGATTCATTTGATAGTAGTGAAAACTCATTTACGAGTACCCCCGGGCCCGGGGGGCCCGAGCGGTTATGTGGGGCTCTCTCCCCCGTCCTCTCTCCCTGCGGAGACGGGAGGGGGGAACATACCCACTAAAAGCACTACGGCATTGACCACTCGCCGGGTTTAGGTAGGCGCCGTGGGATCCCGAGGATTCGAGCCAACGTACGTCTTTACCCCCTATGAGGCAGAAAGAAATAAAAAAAAATCAAAAATGTTTATTTGGTTTTTTACATTTATAGTTTACAGTCATGTAGGTTGGAACCTTCCTTTAAGCATGAGAAATGCTTGTATCGGAATGTTCCGCTCTTTCTTAACTTGACGGTTAACAAAAAGCAAGCAGAACCTAAACCAATTCTGTCACTAACTTAACTACTTAACTAATGTGCAACGCGCGCGGGTGTGTGTGTGTGTGTGTGTGCCTGTTTGTGTATGTTTCTGTGCGTGTGCATACATGTAAATATTTATGCCATCGATTAATAAATTCTCTCCAATTCAACACAACAGTCCCTCAGTTTCTTTGTAGTTTAAGTTCAGTAGGTATTCATCCAGTCCAGAAAAAGCCCTGCAACAAGACCTAAAGGCCACGTTTAGCATGATTGTGGGCTATAGGAAAGGGGAATCAAAATAGTGATGGGTTTGTGACGTTTTCCGTCACAAAGGTATTTCAAATAAAACAATCAGTTTGTTGCTCACAATCAGCTACGGGTAGATTATACAGTGAAACTTGGTTAAGTGGGACCTGGAAAAGTGAGAAACCTCCATAGCTGGAACTCTTGCTGTGGTCCCGACACCTTAGTTTAGCACTGAATTACCTCTGTGCGGATGGGTGTATATATGTCTATAGTTTATATTGATTCAATAAAAGTCACTGATATCAAAGCACTGTTATTTATTCCACACACAGAAAGTTGCGATAATAATGTGTTATTACTACTGTGGCCCGGGAGAGACTGTCTGTAGCGTAGCGACTTGCTTCGGAGTTAAGTTGCAATTTGCAACGTCATGAAATGTCGTAGGTAACATACGCTATACCTCTGTTAGTGGGACGAAAAAAACCTCTATTCGATGATTAGGCGCAAAACCGACGCATTCCAAAATCATTGCCATTGCGTCTATAAACAAAGGTCGTTCATTATAAGGTTCAAAATGCAACAGTGTCTGATTTTGAAATGTGTCACTTTTGTATTTAATCGGCGATTATCTGGGATTCTTGTTTCGAATTCGACTTTCGACTAGACGGAAGTTTCGGGGCCAAATTTGAGACGTTTTGAAAAAAAGTCACGTCAGGACTACCTGAAACCGGCGAGCATGTATGAAGAGATTGATGAATGTGTCTGAAGCGAAAGGTATGTCAGTATCGTTGCAAGTGGAACAAAGTAGTCTCTGCCTACGCCTACCCCTATGGGAAAGAGGCGTGAGGTATTTTTTATTTTTTTATTTTATTTTATTTATTAACAAAAATTTACAAAGTATAACAGAATGACTATGGCACTAAGTAAGATAAAATAGCAAAAATACATTTTTTTTTTAAAAGAGTAAATTATATACAAGAGGACGGACGAGCATCCATCACCTCACAAATATGTATGTATGTATGTATATGTGTACTGTCGATAACTGTTGATACTTTTGTCTTTGTCCAAATTATCGATATTCTATCGAGACACCATCGTTACTGGACTATCTAGCCGCAACACTAGTATGCGAAAAATACAGAAGTATTTACCGTATTCCGATAATAAGAACACATTCACTATTCACTGAATCTACGTCTCCCCCCGCAGTGGTGGACCGTGCTACTGGTGTGATTGCGCCCCCGGTGAAGGTCCGAGGCGACTACCGCCACTACATGCGTCGCATCCGACCCGACGCTCTGGAGCGGACTGAGCCCTACTCCACTAGCCCCTGTTAGTATTACCCGCTGTAGTGTAGTCCTAGGTCCCACGTGGTGCTGTTGTAGACAGCCACCGGCGTGCTCCATCTAAGGTCCGAGGCGACTGCCGCCACTACATGCGTCGCATCCGACCCGACGCTCTGGAGCGGACTGAGCCCTACTCCACTAGCCCCTGTTAGTATTACCCGCTGTAGTGTAGTCCTAGGTCCCACATGGTGCTGTTGTAGACTGCCACCGGCGTGCTCCATCTAAGGTCCGAGGCGACTGCCGCCACTACATGCGTCGCATCCGACCCGACGCTCTGGAGCGCACTGAGCCCTACCCCACTAGCCCCTGTTAGTATTACCCGCTGTAGCGTAGTCCTAGGTCCCACATGGTGCTGTTGTAGACTGCCACCGGTGTGCTCCATCTAAGATCCGAGGCGACTGCCGCCACTTCATGCGTCGCATCCGACCCGACGCTCTGGAGCGGACTGAGCCCTACTCCACTAGCCCCTGTTAGTATTACCCGCTGTAGTGTAGTCCTAGGTCCCACATGGTGCTGTTGTAGACTGCCACCGGCGTGCTCCATCTAAGGTCCGAGGCGACTGCCGCCACTACATGCGTCGCATCCGACCCGACGCTCTGGAGCGCACTGAGCCCTACCCCACTAGCCCCTGTTAGTATTACCCGCTGTAGCGTAGTCCTAGGTCCCACATGGTGCTGTTGTAGACTGCCACCGGCGTGCTCCATCTAAGGTCCGAGGCGACTGCCGCCACTACATGCGTCGCATCTGACCCGACGCTCTGGAGCGGACTGAGCCCTACTCCACTAGCCCCTGTTAGTATTACCCGCTGTAGTGTAGTCCTAGGTCCCACGTGGTGCAGTAGTAGACTGGGCCACTGGCGTGCTATTTTTAAAGAAAAGGTTACATTATTTTTTTTGCCAGAATTTAACTATTTCAGGTTTTTCTTACTCAGAATCGTATACCCGACTCGTTTACGAGACTGGTGAGTAAGACAGCCGGAGAAATTACTGCCACATGTGTTGTTATACTTCCTTTGGTATTGCGGGCGTCAATGGGTGATGGTGAACATGATCACTTACCATCAGTTGACCCACTTGCTCATTTCTACACTATTCTATACAAAAAAATGTAAGTATACTTTATTAGATTCGGGTGTTACTTTATGGAGGTTCAGAATTTTGATTATTCGAACAAGTTCGGCCGATTTTGGACACGATTCAAGTATCGTATAGTAATCATGTGCTATCCGTTCCGCTTTTCAGGTCCCCGGGAGCTGCCGACGGCTATCCGTGACCGCGCCATCGCCGAGGCACAGCGGCTGGACCCGAGCTGCTACTGCGAGCAGGACGCCGCGCCGGGCCACGTCCGACTGAAGCTGGGTGAGTAGCATCATCAGGTCCCCGGGAGCTGCCGACGGCTATCCGTGACCGCGCCATCGCCCAGGCACAGCGGCTGGACCCGAGCTGCTACTGCGAGCCCGACGCCGCGCCGGGCCACGTCCGGCTGAAGCTGGGTGAGTAGCATCATCAGGTCCCCGGGAGCTGCCGACGGCTATCCGTGACCGCGCCATCGCCCAGGCACAGCGGCTGGACCCGAGCTGCTACTGCGAGCCCGACGCCGCGCCGGGCCACGTCCGGCTGAAGCTGGGTGAGTAGCATCATCAGGTCCCCGGGAGCTGCCGACGGCTATCCGTGACCGCGCCATCGCCGGGGCACAGCGGCTGGACCCGAGCTGCTACTGCAACACCTCTGCGCTGTCACACCTCTTTCGCTTAGGGGATAGGCTACTTTGTTCCACTTGCTACGCTCCTGACATCTCGCTTCATCCACATTCATCAATCTTTCATGCATGCTCGTCGGTTTAGCGTACCTAACCTACTCTTGACCGGATTTTGTAACAACGCTCCCAATTTAGTCACGGTACGTCCGTCTAGTTTATGCCTTCCCCTTCCAACACATCCATTCGCTCGCCAGATAAATTTGTGTGACCATACCAACTAGTTACTACTAAGTAGCCAATTGCTCTTCCAGCTGAGGCAGATTTAATGTTTTTCTCAAACATGGAGAGGAAATGAAAATAAATTTTGCACTAAACTTCCTCGCAACTTAGGTGGTCTTCACGTTCCCGCCTTTTTTATGTCATCTGTCACCGTAAGCTATTTGAGACATTGATAAAAAGGTTAGACTAGATCTATTTTGCTATGTTTTTTACGTTGTCATATCTCGAATTCCAGCTGATATATCGCCGAGCGAGAGGGCCAGGCTGCTGCCCTCCGAGGTGAGAGAGCTAGAGGAGATGCGGCGCTGCAAATGCGACCCCGTGCCCACGCCGCCCACGCCCTCTGACGGTAACTAGCGTCAACAGTGTATAAACCCTGACAAATTACATACCTAAAGGCCGGCACACAAAAATGCGTGCTGCGTGGCGTGCGCACGCACTTGTTGTAATATATGAAACTACTAGCTGTTGCCCGCAACTTCGTCTTACGCAATTTTCCGGGATAAAAGTAGCCCATGTTTTATTCCAGACTATAATCTATCTATGTTCCAAATTTCAACCAGATCTGTCCACTGGCGTGAAAGAGTAACAAACATCCATCCATCCATCCATACTTAGAAACTTTCGCGTTTATAATATTAGTAGGATTGGATTTGATTTGACAGTAGACCTTGTTGATTGCAGTTGGTGAAGAGACATCAGCTATCAGCATTGAGGTTTTCGGACCCTCGCCGACCCCAGACCGGCCAGAACACTGAACCGTCACCAGGACCCTATTTTGCCATCGACAATAGTCGGTATCAAGTCGGTGAAACATGTCGAGTTTGTGTAATGTAAACAGAATTGTCATTTGTCGACGATTGGCACGTTGATGGAATTGGGGCCAGTAGGTTTATTGTCTAACTCGCTCGCAATCGCCATCGTGTTCATTTTGACAGTTCATGTATCAGCTGACAATTGGCATCGGAACCAGCTAGCTGTCACATTCATACAAGAACTGTAAAAATGAACACGATGGCGATTGCGAGTTAGATAACAAGCCTACTGAATGCAGTGGGCAAGAGGAGTTGACTTGCCGGGGTGATTTCAAAATAATTTGATAGCTAACTTCCAAAGACCAATATCAGATATACAAGAGTTCTATGGGTGTTAGTTCGACTGAGGTTTACTGTCATTTGCTAAAACATTTCTCAAATGCATCGTTTGACAAACACTTCAATTGTCAAACCTTTGTTTTATTATGGTGTGGAAAATGCGCCTTATGCATCCGCCCGGTACGCGTTTACGGGTACCGCGACGGCAGGCATAACCACTAAAAACCACATAGATTCCCTATTCGAGCGCACTATACTTCATTTAATTTAGGATGAGAAACCACAACAACATTATATTGCGGCTCGTGAAGTGTGCTCTCTTTGCAATTTGTACTAGAGTAATTGTAAACGACACGAAAATAAAGTGGCACTAAAACAATTTTATTTTGCGGCTCCCAGACTATTGCACTGTACTATTTGCTAGGTAAGAAATAGTTGACCAGACGCAATTTAATGTTGTTGTGGTTTCTCATCCTAAAATAAATGAAGTATACCCGCCCGCACCGAGAGAGGTCCCCTTTGTCGTCACACCCCGCGCCCCTGGGCCGCGCGGGCGAGGACTCATATAAGTCGTACTATAGCTGGCGAAGTCGCCAAGACGTCCTATTGGGTTAGACTTGAGTTAAATATTGTAATCATGCTTATTTATTCGTTTAAAATTGTATGCACAAATAAAAGTATTTACAGGCTTCAAATTGTCATTTTTATTTATAGAATACAAGCGGTTGCCCGCGACTTGGTCTGCAAATAATTTGTTTAGCGGTATCCTATCGGGAACTACGCAATTTTCCGGGATAAAAACCAGCTGGTTCCCCGTACATAACTATTTTACATAACCAGAACATTCTAAGGTAAAATAAGAACTATTTCTAAATTAAAACAAACATGTTCGCGGCTTAGGGGTACCGCCGTATCTAAACCTAAATTAATCCAAATTAATCATCCTACATTGGTTTTACCGGTGCCGGTTATGTAACTTGGTTATGTTCGGGGAACAAGATAAAAAACCCTCTTTGATTCTGATTGGGGAATGTATGGGGGAGTTTCAATTCGGGGAAAATGGGGATTTTAAGTAGGTATGAACACAAACGTGATATTTGAGTGCATGAAAAATAATAACTTTCTCCCAAGTTTATTATTTTTGGCAATACGCTCTTACAGAAAGCGCAGGTATATTCCTTTTTTGAATTTACGTAACTAAAACAGGTTTTTGCAGCCAATTTGCATAATAAACTTCGGATTTTGATTTAGTTGATTACGGATTTTAATAAAACACGGATGTTTTTATAACTATACTTTATTGCTTAAAACATCGGGCAGATATGTATAAAATAATCCGTACATTTCTATAAAAACTTTACAATAGGCAAATGCGTATTTTATTTACACGTCGCTAGCTCAGAGATTCTGTTGACTCAGATTTGAATTCAAGAAATCGTTATGTCACTTTCCAAATACAATGGGACGATTTTTGGAATCGCCTCACCTTACTCGCGAATGCCCACAAACCATTCGTAAATGGTTATTTCACCAATTTGACAAATGTCGGCGATATGTGACAATTCGACATGGCGTAGTCCAGGGGTTCCCAATCTTTTTCAACCTGCGGCGCAGTTACAAGTTTAGTATTTTGTAATGGCGCCCTGCCTTAGCTAAGTTGTATAGTTGTTATATTATTTACCGATACGAGCGCTCAAATAGGTACCCGCGAATATTTGTGGTTTCGGATAATGATAGAACTCACGGCGCCCCTCGCCTCTTTACTTTCTACGGCGCACCAGGGCGCCGCGGCGCACACTTTGGGAACCCCTGGCGTAGTCAATATGAAGCCAACCGGGGTAAATTCTCGTAGAGTTTGTAATGTTAACAGAATTGTCACTTGTCACTGACAATTGTCCAGTTGGTGAAATAGTGGACGAAATAAAATAAGACAGGATATTCAATTGCACCACAGAAAATTAAATTTCTTTACACCACCCATAGCAGGTGGGTAATCCTTCGGATTTTTCTATCTGTTACTAGCTGTCATGTAACCTTGTGTCGCCTAGCGCCATCTGTTTGAATGTGTCTGTACGACAAAATTACAAACTCCCGTGGGACATCTACTGCTCACCAGGGACGAGAGATGGCGCTGTTTTTCAAATGATTCACATTTCAAATGATAGCACAGAAAATTTACCAAACTCGAACAAAATAGACGCTCTAATTGCACGAGGCGTTTAAAGCGAAGCGATAAGTCTACAATTTTTCTACGTTCTTGGTAGACGTAGCATTTCGACACCTACGTGAAAAGTCGAAAAAATCCTTTATTTCCCGTGGCACTACTGAGTGGTACTTTCCAAAGATTTCTATTTCAAAATCAAATAAAATAGTCGACGGAGCTCCGCTTTCGCGTAGCTCCTACTTCTGGGTATTTTTGGCCCTTCGGGTCTGCTGACGATCGAAAATAATCTAAACCTACCTCCCGTTTATGATATTTATTTTCGTCTGTAGTGCCACGTAGTAGTGCCATAGGTAATACACTAAAAAAACTCGACCGTCACCCTCGGAGGAATAAGCCATCGCCACGTAAGTTGTTGATTGATACTAGTAGTGACATCTATCGGGTTTTTTTGTACTAAGTTCGCGTAATTCGGTCTCATTTCGTTTATAAATACAACACTGGATGCCGTCACCCTAAGGACCCCTGATAAACTTGCCAGGGCCCCCGTCAGTATAACGCCAATGGCTACAGAAGATGTGAGTACCAGGGACCGGAAACCGGTTTTTGAAATTAACCGGTTTAGAGTCAATGTCTGAAACCGAAATGGATTGCAGTTTACGCTTTGGTTACCGGATTTTAACCGGTTATTAAAGAAGCCGGTTTTCGAACCAATTTAGGTTTAAGCGAAATTAACCGGTTAACTTTGGTTAAAACGCCATCTCGTCATCTCTCTTCAAGCATTCTCTGTAGCCAGTGCATGCAGGAAAGAAATACAAAGAGTATCGCGTGACTCAGCGCGTGCGGCGTTGCTTTGAGTAAAACTGGTTTTGAATCGTTAACCGCGAGCTCCAAAATTTCGTTCTTCGTATTGACCGCAATGGCGTAACTATAGGGTGGCAGGGGTGGCAAAATGCCACGGACCCTTAGCTCTACGGGGCCCCCAACTGGCGTGCTATAGAGCACAGAAGGGCCGCTGATGCACTTGTTTATACTGAGGAAGGAGCCCCATCTAACGAATTTGCCACTGGCCCCAGACGTTGTAGTTACACCACTGATTAATCGGTCACCGGAATTATTTTAATACTTTTGATTTAGTTCCCTCCGTTAACCGGTTAATTTAATGAGCGTAATTATAACTGTTTTCAAACGAAATTAACCGGTTCCGATCCCTGGTAATTACTTGAGTTACTAGACATTCGAGTTTCGGGTACCATCGGCCGGAGTATCAAACCTGAGACCCGGGTCTCTTTTTGAAAGCACATTATGTAAAAATGCCATTCGAAAGTGGTGAAAAATTGTGCTGAATTTGAAATACGAGTAGTTTAGAAGATACGGCTCTCATTAATCTTGTGAAGTAGTCAAAAATTTGATTAGAGCTGTTGTTAAGGAATTAACATCAGAGCCATCTGTCGTGCTACTAGGAAATACTCTTAGTCAATTACTTGATTACTTATCGATTCTCTTAATTAGTTCCAAACTGTGTCAGATAGAGGTCGCTATAACGCCACCTGTGTAGATACTATGTGAATCTCTAAGCTGTTAAGCATACATAGGAAAACTTTATTGATTTGTATAGTAGTTTGGAATATCATCGACAGATGGCATTATTAAACGGCTATAAAAGCAAATGTATTAGTATGTAAGACTCATTATTTCGATTTATTTGTAACGAGTGAACAATACAAATTGTCCCTAAATCTTTCCTTTTTATTAGCCGCCATTTTGTCCTCATACTTGAACAGCTGTTTTGAAGATATAAACCGAGTAACACCACTTTCGAGTGGTAGGTACTTTTGAGCGATGTGCTTTCAAAATTCGGGGGAGTGAGAGACACAGCAAGACAGACCCTAAGGTATTTTTAAGTCTATCGCACTTTAGTTACGGAAGGCTATTGTAGTGTTCCAGAAAGTTTTACTTAAAGATAATAATGTAGTAGTAATAAGCGTGTATTGTATACAGTAGAAAAAATATCACAGCCAGAGAAAGAAACGCAATAGTAACTTCTTTGGTTAACAATTGTTTACGCGCCAAATACTAACCGAACAAAGGTGTTAAATTTGTAAACGACAAAAATTGAAAATTAGAATACAGAAAAATCCGAATAGTAAAGCTATGGCCGGGAATCGAACCCGGATCCTCGTCATTCCGTGACGCGTGCCCTCCTACACCACCCATAGCAGGTGGGTAAGCCTTCGAATTTTTCTATCTGTTACTAATGACCTTGTTACTATGCGAATTTTTGTCGCTAAGCGTCATCTGTTTGAATGATGTGTCTGTACGAGACATTACAAACAACAAACAAACAAAGGTGTTAAGATAGACAGATCTGGCGCCTGTCGCCGTCGGTGGTATAGACTACAAGCCCATGGAAAAAAAAAACATGTGAAATGAACCAGCGTGAAACACGCTTAGAAGGCTGTTACTATATCATAAAATAACTCTGAGCGGTGAGCGCTATGCCGTCTTTTCTGAGCGGTACATTTATGGAATTTCTCAGGTACAAGTGAGGAATTACGACTAATTATTAATTTAAGGCGTTTTTATAGCTTATAGATGATTAAAAATAAATGTCGAAAGACCTAGTGCCGCTTTAAAGTGGTGGTGCCGGAAGTTAGTGCATTTTTTTTTTCAATGTATGGGAAAAAATCTGTACCGCTCAGAAAAGACGACATAGCGCTCAGTTATTTTATGATATAGTAACAGCCTTCTAAGCGTGTTTCACGCTGGTTCATTTCACATGTTTTTTTTGTCTATGGGCTTGTAGTCTAGTAAATACCGGCCAAGTGCGAGAACATCTTGAATATTTAGAAACCAGTGTTAGTAGAGCCCCTAAGCAAAATGTAGGCAGTGTGAGGTCATATTATATTATAGTTACTTAAATATATTTAAGTCTATATATAGACATAGACAGACAGGTACATAACAAATAGCTAAAAGCTAAAAAGCAGGCGTCTGTCGTTCTCACCCGCATTCGTTAAGTATCGCTAGATGTCGTTAGTTACCTATTACTGTCAGTTGTGTAGCGACCCTAGCGCCACCTATTCATCGACTACACAAACTGCACGCGCGAGTAGCTAGCGCCGGTGACGTCACATTGTTCTGCATCGCGCTAACGAAGTTTCTCAATGCGGCTGCATAAATACAACTTCCGGCTCTCTTCCTTCGGACTCCGGTCCCCAGGCATAACATCTGCCTGGATAGAGATTTCTAACGTGGCCTCTCCCCACAGGGGTTTTAAAAACGACAAGACAAGTTAAAAAAAAGAGGTCAGAGATCTGCAGTAAAGAGAAAAACAAACTCTAAAACTGCTTTTTCCCAGTTTTTTGTCGCTATCATTGCCCTGTTTTACAATTTTAGGGTTCCGTACCCAAGGTAACAACGGGACCTTATTACTAAGACTTCGCTGTCCGTCCGTCTGTCTGTCATCAGGCTGTATCTCATGAACCGTGATAGCTAGACAGTTTAAATTTTCACAGATGATGTATTTCTGTTGCCGCTATAACAACAAATACTAAAAACAGCATATTTTTTATGTCTGTCTGTCTATTTACGTTACCAATATAAAATGATCTTACACTGCCTACATTTTGCTTACGAGCAGGGCTCTGCTAACACTGGATGTTATAGTCACTTGCCCAATTTGTATTTTGTAATGTCTATTGTCTTGTGTCCTTAGAGAAACATGTCTTATGCTTCAAAATTCGATTTTCGAAGTTCATTTCGCGCCGTTTCGCTCGCACTAATACTCATTTAATTGAAAGTGAGAGAGATGGTGCTACATGAATTCCAGTTTCGCAGTACCCCCTTGTTCTTGGTCTGTTTGACGAGTAAACTTACAATCTTATTAAAACAGCGTAGGCAAATTAAATGCAAGATTGGTCCAGTGAAAAGGGAGTTAATTCTGATTTATTACATGGCTACTAGCTTCTGCCCGCGACTTCGTCCGCGTAGAATTAGATTGAAGAACTGATGTTGATAATATTCTGCAACAACTACGAATAATAATAAGCCAAGAAGCGTAATTCCCTAACAGTTGCCGCTTCGATTGTCATTCCACTTACGCACACAAACTAAAAGCAATGCAAACGTAACACCACTCCGATAGACAATGCTTGCACGCGATTAGTCCGCGTCGTGGTCGGCTCCGCCCACATGCGATAAGGGAAGTGCGTGGATCGCATTATGCAGTATTCCACTAAAATTAATTATTATTCGTAGTGCAATAATTATTTACGTTGCGAATCTAGGCAGCACCTTTGACATGTTTATCGCTAACCCGCGGGAACTATGCAATTTTCCGGTATAAAAAGTAGCCTATGTGTTAATCTAGAGTACCTACCAGTAGGCTTTTACCTAATTCACTCGCAATCGCCATCGTGTTCATTTTGACAGTTCATGTACGGGCTGATGATTGGCATCGGAATCAGCTAGCTGTCACATTCATACAAGAACTGTCCTAATGAAAACGATGGCGATTGCGAGCGAGTTAGGTGCTAAGCCTACAGGTATCTCCATTGCAAATTTTATCCACATCCAATCATCTACCTTAACTTACAAACTTTCGCATATTAGTAGGATTTGTGACTTAACTCCTTTTGCTCTAGAAAAGATAGGTTGCCATTTATTTTAGACTTATCCCCTTTTTCACTACCCGCAGTATTATAAAATCTAGTCCGTTTTAGGCGTTACGTGATCTTAATTTAAATAGTGTCGGTTTGCATAGCATTAATTGTGATTATTTATACTTAACTTCTATAAATAAATGGACATTTTCCCTGCTGATTGTGCCCTTTTAGAGACTTTGGTGATCGGGACTAAAGACTGATCAAAATT
Source organism: Pandemis corylana (assembly GCA_949127965.1). NCBI lineage: Eukaryota > Metazoa > Arthropoda > Insecta > Lepidoptera > Tortricidae > Pandemis > Pandemis corylana. The sequence goes on along the minus strand of OX421875.1, from coordinate 6,766,149 downwards.
GCAGACCAAAATGATGTAATTTAGTTTACCGTAAAACTACCCAAGGGCCTTACCATGACGTCTTAATCCGATTCAATTCCGACTCAGTCCAGTAGGCTTATTACCTAACTCGCTCGCAATCGCCATCGTGTTCATTTTGACAGTTCTTGTATGAATGTGACAGCTAGCTGATTCCGATGCCAATTGTCAGCCCATACATGAACTGTCAAAATGAACACGATGGCGATTGCGAGCGAGTTAGATAATAAGCCTACTGGACTGAATCGGAATTGAATCGCATTAAGGCGTCATGGCAAGGGCTCTGGTAATACAACACACGGAACAAGTCTCGCAGTTAACGTATGAAAACCTCAGGTTAACGTAATCATGTCATGTATTTTATGTTAGTTGGAAATTGCCACCATCTTGTAGTCCCAAGCCCAAGTCTAGAACTGGGTTCACTGTTAGCTCAGCACCAACAGCAGGGTGTAGAATGATGCGAGGATCATCAAGGAGGTCGGAGTGAGGTCTTTCGAGGAGTTACAAGCGTCAGCGTCGTTGCAGCTCTGGAGGCAGCCGTGGACGTATCTGAAAAATACATAGATAAGATAAGATACACACACACATACATACATACATACATACCGTCACGCACGGGTAACGTCCCACAGGGGTAGGCAGAGACTACTTTATTCCACTTGCTACGATCCTGACATATTTCTTTCGCTTCATCCACAGTCATCAATCTCTTCATACATGCTCGTCGGTTTCGGGTACTCCTGACCTGACCTTTTTCCAAAACGTCTCCTATTTGGTCTCGGAACGTCCGTCTAGGCCTTCCCCTCCCAACGCAACCATTCGCACTCCCCATATAGATCTGTTTAGTTAGTCTACTTTCATCCATCCGCTCTACATGCCCAAACCAACTAAGCATACTTTTTTCTATCGTAGTCACTATATCCTCTTTCACACCAGCACGTACACACACACACTTTTAACAAACAAATTATCTACCTACTTTATTTACTTACTGTCTGATGTACGTAACTTACGTCTCCTGTGTCATCTGGGTCTACGTGTCATCTGTGTCTACGTGTCATCTGTGTCTACGTGTCATCTGTATCTAAGTGTCATCTGTGTTACCCGTCGTTGTAGTAGAAGCATCGGTCTCCGTGTCGGTGGTCACTGTGCCCGAGTCTAAGCCACACGCGTACAGCGATCGTCTGTGTCATTTGTGTTACCTGTTGTTGTAGTAGAAGCGTCCGCAGTGCGACATGCGTATGATCTCCGTGTCGGTGGTCACTGTGGCCGAGTCTAAGCCACACGCGTACAGCGATCGTCTGTGTCATTTATGTTACCTGTCGTTGTAGTAGAAGCGTCCGCAGTGCGACATGCGTATGATCTCCGTGTCGGTGGTCACTGTGCCCGAATCTAAACCACACGCGTACAGCGATCGTCTGTGTCATTTGTGTTACCTGTCGTTGTAGTAGAAGCGTCCGCAGTGCGACATGCGTATGATCTCCGTGTCGGTGGTCACTGTGCCCGAATCTAAACCACACGCGTACAGCGATCGTCTGTGTCATTTGTGTTACCTGTCGTTGTAGTAGAAGCGTCCGCAGTGCGACATGCGTATGATCTCCGTGTCGGTGGTCACTGTGCCCGAGTCCAAGCCACACGCGTACAGTGATCGTCTCTGTGTCATTTGTGTTACCTGTCGTTGTAGTAGAAGCGTCCGCAGTGCGACATGCGTATGATCTCCGTGTCGGTGGTCACTGTGCCCGAGTCCAGGCCACATCCGCGTACAGTGATCGTCTCCCGTGTATCGTCTGGAAAGAAACTCAGTGTTATTAATCTATAATTGTTTCTTTGTTTATTGCTATTTAATAAAAAAATACCGGTCATGTATGAATCGAGCATACATACACATACAAGCGTCTCAATTTTAACTGGTTCAAATTTTGTTTCGATAGTTTTTTTTTTTATATATATGAATAGGAAGGCAAATGAGCAAGTGGGTCACCTGATGGTAAGTGATCACCACTGCCCATAGACACCCGCAACCCCGGAGGGATTGCAGATTCGTTGCCAACCTAGAGGACTAAGATAAAATGCCTCTTGTGCCCGTAATTTCCCCGGCTGTCTTACTCTCCACACCGGAACACAGCAGTGCAAGCACTGCTACTTAGCGGCAGGATTAGCGAGTAAGATGGTGGTAGCGATCCGGACGGACCTTGCACAAGGCCCTACCACCCGCACAGTTGTTTAAGTTCAGAACAATACGGTGATGTGCACTAGTGTTGAACACTTTAAGCGGACAGGCACCATTAATGGACACTTCATTCTTAATCTAACCTTTTCGCCGTCACGTCAAATACAAGAGTCACTCATACGCCAGACTTCTTTATAGCGATGCCTTAAGTTGAACCTAAGCCCAATTGAACGAAGGTTGCTTTTGCATTGAAGTAATGGACGTTATAGGTCGTTGGCATTGAACCTGCGGTGCTGATGTGTCGTTGGCGGCGAAAAGGTTAAATGTATTATGGTTAAAAAATGTAAAATTAATTACTATCCCGTCGTATCTTTTACATAAGAGGTTCATGTACATTATTGAATTCTCGACCATTTATTGGTACGGTCACTACAATGACCAGTCAGGTCCCTAATCCACAAACTCGACAATTGTCGGTGACAATTGACAATTCGAAATGCAACGCGTATTCAATATGAAGCCAAACATCGTAGACACTCGTCGATTTTGAAATGTCATCATCATCATCAGCCTATATTAGTCCACTGCTGGACATAGGCCTCCCCTAATGAGCGCCATAGCGCCCTGTCTTCAGCTTGACGCATCCAGCATCTGCCTGCAGTCTTTCGCAGATCGTCATCCCACCTGGCCGGAGGGCGTCCTACACTACGTTTGCCGAGTCGCGGTCTCCACTCAAGAACACGTTTCCCCCAGCGGTTGTCGGTTTGGAATGTACCTAAACATAATTGTCACTTGGCGTTCGACGTCCTTTATTTCGTCAATGCAACCTCACCATCATCATCATATCAATCGGAGGATGTCCACTGTTGGACCTCCAGTTGCGTCGGTTAGAAGCTTGCATCCACCGTGAACCTGCGACTTTAACCAGGTCATCCGTCCATCGCGTTGGTGGTCGTCCTACGCTGCGCTTGCCGATCCACGCTGTGCTTGTACATATACTTACCAAATATGCCAGCGAGCTTGATACAGGAGGTGGCGGGGAACAGGCCGTCGCGGCCCTTCCGGCCCCCCATGCAGGGGGACTCCAGCATCTGCAGCGAGTGGTTGTTGTGGAACGGGACGCACTTGAAGCAGTCGATGGCTTCCTAAGTTCGCACGATCACGCTCTTGGATGGCGTTCGACAGACCTGTCTTATTTCGTCTGTGCAACCTCACAATGGCCAGCTGGAGGACGTCCACTGTTGGGCATAAGCCTCCCCCATAGGCCTCCAGTTGCTTCGGTGAGAAGCAGCTTGGGCCCACCGTGAACCCGCGATGTCGCGAATGTGTGTTCGGCTTAAGTTGCTTGGCGACGGTTGTTTATAATAAAATCTCGTTGAGAATTTGCTTTTTCACATGGCGACCGTGACAGGACACGAACCTGCAATCTTCGGATTTCACACGCGACTTTATCCAGGTCATCCGTCCATCTCCTTGGTGGACGTCCTACGCTACGCTTGCCGATTCGCGGCCTATGCTTACCAAATATGCCAGCGAGCTTGATACAGGAGGTGGCGGGGAACAGGCCGTCGCGGCCCTTCCGGCCCCCCATGCAGGGGGACTCCAGCATCTGCAGCGAGTGGTTGTTGTGGAACGGGTCGTCGCAGGCGGCGAAGTGCCCGTTCATGGAGACGCACTTGAAGCAGTCGATGGCGCGCGCTGGAACGGACGAGGTTTAGCGTAAGTTTTCGCTCGCAATGTACTTCTAGAACGCGTTTGCGTTTAACCTTATCGCCGTCACGTCAAACACAAGAGACAACCCGTACGGCAGACTTCTTTATTGCGATGCCTTAAGCTGAATCTAAACCCAATTGAACGAAGGTTGCTTTTGCATTGAAGTAATGGACGTATATATAGGTCGTTGGCGTTTAACCTGCGGTGCTGATATAAATAAATAAATAAAAACTCTTTATTACCATAATATTAGTGTCCGACCGAAACACGATTTTTAGCCGAAACCGAAACCGAATATTCGGTTTTTTTCTGATTTCGGCCGAAACCGAAACCGAAACCGAAATTTTTGAAGACGTATCAAAATATTCAAAATTACTGTAAAAATCGTAAGGAAAAGGTTATTGCAAGGATTTCTTATTTGAGAACGTTTTTCTTTGTTAAACAAAATAAAAAACGTTTATTTTTAATGAAAATAGATATAGGTACATGAAACTACCGTGAGACTTTAATCATAATTACACAAACGGATAACTCACGTATAAAAAGTCGAGTGATGCTCGACATGTTTCGGACTATTTTGTAGTCCTTCTTCCTGGAGCTTAGAGTACATATTTCAATTTGTACTTTTACTTTACGCGCCCGAATTAAGCCGAATGCTCCCGATGCGAGAGCCGCAAGAGGCCGCGAAGTAATTTCGGCCCGGCCGAAGGTTTCGGCCGGATTCTGGCCGAAACCGAAACTTCGGCCGAAATCACTTTTTTGGCCGAAATTGGCCGAAACCGAAACCGAAACTTCGGTCGGACACTACATAATATAGGTGTGACAATCAAAAACATTACAAAATAATAAAATTAGGACTACACTTTGACAATGGGGTTTAAGTTTCCAGCGCTGGTTTTCAGCCCGGTCCCTTTGGCAAGGCAACCGTAACTAATACAAAAAAAAAATAAAAAAGACAAAAAAAATACAACTGTGCAAATCTTAACACGTGTGTGTGTGTGTCTGTGTTTTGTGTGCGCTTGCGTGCGTGTGCGTGTGTGAAAGGGTGTAATGTGAATGTGTGAATGAGTTAAAAAAGAAATAAATAGTGTGGTGTAGATATATGTTTTGTGTGGGGTCAAAACTAAATAAATAAATATAGGACTTTTCTTACTTCTATTAATATGTGTCGTTGGCGTCGAAAAGGTTAAACGCCAAATACCTACTATGAGAAAGAACAGTATTCTTAGGGCCCTTACACACTAGTGATGTGTTCCGGCGATTCCATTGGCTCTTGCTATAAGAGTTCTGTTTTTGCATTTGCGGTAGATAGTGTAGAGCTGCCTTGAGGAGGCACTTACTAAAAACAGTAGGCTTATTACCTAACTCGCTCGCAATCGCCATCGTGTTCATTTTGACAGTTCATGTATGGGCTGACAATTGGCATCGGAATCAGCTAGCTGTCACATTCTTAGTCACACATTCACATTCTTTGTTGTTCTTGACATGAAATGACATAAAATAATGATAAAAATGACATGTAATAACTATAATTATTATGAATAAATGAGTATGAGTATGAGTATGAGTATTCATACAAGAACGGTCAAAATGTTGTTACCTTGGGCTCTGTCTACCCCATTAGGGATAGAGACGTGATTTGTGTATGTATGTATATACGGTCAAAATGAACACGATGGCGAGCGACTTAGGTAATAAGCCTACGGGACGGTGTAGCTTTTACGGAGCTCGTTGTAGGTTTTGTAAGCAAACTGTTGGCAGAGGGCTGTTTTACTAAAAAGGCATATTTAAACGTGATACTTTATTTTATTAAATTAAACTATTATATATCTACAAGGGAAACGGAATGTTTCCCGGCCCAAGCTACTTATTACCTAACTCGCTCGCAATCGCCATCGTGTTCATTTTGACAGTTCTAGTATGAATGTGACAGCTAGCTGATTCCGATGCATGCCAATTGTCAGCCCATACATGAACTGTCAAAATGAACACGATGGCGATTGCGAGCGAGTTAGGTAATAAGCCTACAGATCTGAGGGCCGGTCTCCGCGAGTACTTGAAAAACAAATGAAACGTCAAATCGAACGAATGTTCGATTTATGAAGTTCGAACGTAACCTCTTGCCAGCCAGCCCGAAGAGCTACCTAGTCCTATAGTACGGAACCCTAAAATTGGATTTGAGCAACTCACCCTCTCATTTTGAGAAGAGGCCTATGCCCAGCATGCGACGGACAGTAGGGAGACCGAGGAGAGTTGAGACAGAGGTGAGTTGATACAAAGCCGTTTCCTCTGAACTCTTGACAGTTTATCGGGCTGGTAACATCGCTAATTCGTTGCTCTTTCTACACTCCACAGTTTGTGTGAAGTTGTGACCTCGCTAACTGTCATAGGTGCAGAGAAATCGGCTTTGTATCAACTCACCTCTGTCTCAACTCTCCTCGGTCTCCCTACGTGAGCTATTAGAAAGACATTCGTATTTGTCTTGCGTCTCCCTCACTCGGACGATTCAAGTAACAAACCCATGAGTGTGAGTGCGACAGCGACACAAACCGGATGACATTCTGAGAGGGGTTACCATGTCTTAATGCGATTCAATTCCGATTCAGTTTAGGTTCGCTCGCTGTCAGATCCATACTAAAAATGACAGCGAAAACCTGAACTGAGTCGGAATTGAATCGCTTTAAGACGTCATGGCAAGGCCCCAGGACTGTATATAGACTAATGATGGTGATGATGACGAGCTACTCACCAACAGTCATAAATGACAGTAGTACAACAGCAACACAGGCGGTGTTTCTACTGTAGCCAAGGAACTCCATGTTAAACTGTGAACAAAAGTATCTAATTTAAACATGCTATCTCAAAATTGTTTCGGAATATTCTGGCAGTGGCGTGGCGTCAAGTATATTCGAAGGCAAGCCGAGGGGCATTTAAGTAGCCTTTCGCGTCAACTCACACAGACACGCTCACACACACACAGACACACACAGCCATACTCACACTTACACAGACACGCTCACACTTACACACAAGGACACACACAGCCATTCTCACACTTACACAGGAACGCTCACACTTACACACACAGACACACACAGACACACACACACACACACACACACACACACACACACACACACACACACACACACACACACACACACACACACACACACACACACACACACACACAGACACACACACACACAGACACACACACACACAGACACACACACACACACACACACACACACACACACACACACAGACACAGACACTGTCAATCATCAACAAACACGCACGCACGCACGCACGCACCCAAGCACGCACGCAAGCACTACATCGGTTTTATTTTAACAGTGGCGGTTATGTAACTTGGTTATGCCTTGTTGCTTGTTGCTTGGTTGCTCAGATCTGTTCTGTTCTCCAGTCCATTATGGTTGCCTGGTAGAGATCGCTCTGTAGCGATAAGGCCGCCTATTGTTACCTTGTAATATTCTGTATACCTTTTTCTGTTTTGGTTGTTATATGTGGTGTTCAATAAAGAGTTATTGTACTGTATTGTATTGTATTGTTATGTACGGGGAAAAAGCTGAACTTGCGGGGACTTGTTTGTTTACAAAAGTGTTAAAATGGATTGGGATGTACTCTACACCTGACCATTCACACTTTGAATGAAACCATTCATGTTTATATTCGGTTTTTAGTGCGCGCACGCATCTCGCGCAAGGTCGCAGACGGCATCCATCATATTCCCACTTGAATCCATCATGTCTTAATCATAAACAGTTTAGTCTAAATTTGAGGCGCTGACAACTGTAAAAATGACTTTTTAAATCAGATTCTGAATGGAATATTTTGCGGAACTGGAAAAAAAAAGCTAAACGACACTGACAATTAGAACACAGAAAAATCCGAAATCTCTACCTACTAATATTATACTGTATAACTGTCTGTTACGCTTTCACGCCTGAACCACTGAACCGATTTTAATAATTTGGCACAGAGAATTTTTTTTCTTCCATGCTGGTCGGGGAGTAAAGAAAAAATATAGAATTTACCAGTCGCTTCTCTCCTTCCCGCGCGTAAAAGCGCCCATTGAGGGAATAAGCGAAAGTCTTAGGAATCATGTTATAGACGATGCGGCTAGCAACCCATCACTATTTTGATATCCCTTTCCACTACGCCCTTAATCATGCTAAACGTGGCCTTAAGGTTTTGTTACCTTAAGCTCTGTCTACCCCGAAAGGGATAAAGACGTGATATATGTATGTATGTATAGTTTTTAGATAGACACATTTTTAATTAATGAACAAAAAATTTACCTTGCTACTCCGCTACTCACGTGCAAGATAACCAAGCCTGTGTGAAATATATAAGTTTTTCATGCAATCCCTCCCTCCACTACTGCCAATAAAACACATATAAATCCCACAAACTTAATTATCCCTTACACCACACAAACACTGACGCGTTTCGATCCCTCTACGGGATCATTATCAAAGTTTAATGAGCACTACCGCTACACATGCAAACCCATGCATTTATTGGCAGTAGTGGAGGGAGGGTTGCATGAAAAACATATATATTTCACACAGGCTTGGTTATCTTGCACGTGAGTAACGGAGTAGCAAGGTAATTTTTTTGTTCATTGAAATGGACCTCCGCAAAGTAACGCCTGATTCAATAAAACATTTTTAATTCGGGAGCGGGTGGTAGGGCCTTGTGCAAGGTCCGTCCGGATCGCTACCACCATCTTACTCGCTAATCCTGCCGCTAAGTAGCAGAGCTTGCACTGCTGTGTTCCGGTGTGGAGAGTAAGACAGCCGGGGAAATTACGGGCACAAGAGGCATTTCATCTTAGTCCTATAGGTTGGCAACGCATCTGCAATCCCTCCGGGGTTGCGGGTGTCTATGGGCAGTGGTAATCACTTACCATCAGGTGACCCGCCACTTGCTCGTTTGCCTTCCTATTCACATAAAAAAAAAAAAAAAAAAAAAAAATTGTGAAAGGATCGATAGGGTAAACGATTCTGAGCATGATAAACCCATAACAGTTACATTCTGTAAAAAATGTTCCTGTGGACTTTTTTTGGAAACGCTCATCTAATAAATTCGCTCCTCGAGTCGGCACCAAACTGTGATGTGTTCGCAAGCAGATGGTTGGATGTGTGTGTCGAGTGTTTGAAGTTCTGCGAGATGACGGATGTGCGGCCTTCTTCTGTAAAGTTCTAGTTAAGTTACTCTTATTTTTGTATGTATTTTTGTATATTGTAAGATTTAGTTTCACAGTGCCTTGGTTTTACTGTCATACTGTGAAATTTTATGAAAAAAAAAAAAAAAAAAAAAAAATATCTGTAACCATTAACAACTAGAAAACTAAGGGAAGTGTATGATTTGGTAAACACAAGTCCATCAGCAGCTAGCGTTACGTTACATGTTTACGCCTCACTAATAGCCAAATGGCGTTAATGTATTGCCTCTGCGAAATTACGCGAAAATATTTGAGATTGCACCATTAATATCTACCGGGATCATGAATTATGCTGTCAGTTGTTAAGCTAGCCGATACACAGACGATGATCACGCCGAGGTTTTAGAATTTGCGTAGGGTCATCAGGTGCCCGATTTTTGAAAGCACATCACTCGAAAGTATGTATGTATGTATAATAGACTACAAGCCCATGGAAAATAAACATGTGAAATGAACCAGCGTGAACGAAGCTTAGAAGGCTGTTACTATATCATAAAATAACTCTGAGCGCTATGCCGTCATTTCTGAGCGGTACTTTTATGGAATTTCTCAGGTACAAGTGAGGAATTACTACTAATTATTAATTTACGGCGTTTTTATAGCTTATAGATGATTAAAAATGAATGTCGAAAGACCTAGTGCCGCTTTAAACTGGTGGTGCCGGAAGTTAGTGCATTTTTTTTTCAATGTATGAGAAAAATTCTGTACCGCTCAGAAATGACGGCATAGCGCTCAGAGTTATTTTATGATATAGTAACAGCCTTCTAAGCTTTATTCACGCTGGTTCATTTCACATGGTTTTTTTTGTCCATGGGCTTGTAGGTAGTCTATCTCTTTATTGTACATAAAACACATTCAATTTTACAGGTGATGAGAAAAACAGATGTACAAAGGCGAACGTATCCCTTAAAGGGATCTCTTCCAGCTAACCGTGGAACGATTGACAGGACAACAGAAACCAGAGTAGGTATAGAGAGTACATACTAAAAAGCTAAGACCAAAGACCCTAACTTAACCTAAATAAGATAAAGCATTAAAATCATCACTATTATCACTTCATCATCACTATCACTATCACTATCACTACTCACTATCACTACATATTATAAAACAAAGTCACTTTTTCTGTCCCCATGTCCCGATGACATGTATGCTTATATCTTCAAAACTACACAACGGATTTTGATGCGGTTTTTTTTAATAGATAGAGTGATTCAAGAGGAAGGTTTATATGTATAGTACATGCACAATATACCGTGCGAAGCCGGGGCGGGTCGCTAGTAATAATAATAATACTAATACACCTACACAACAATACGGGTAAGTACCTACACCCTAATACATATAAAAAAAATACGATAGACTAATATATGTCAGAAATAAACTACATAAATATACACACACAAAACATACCTACTAAGTCCACTTAAGAAGATTCGTCCGGCCAAAACTTCTTCTGGCGATTTCGCTGCGCGACAACCGACTGAGACTGCCTGTAGGCTTATATTACCTAACTCGCTCGCAATCGCCATCGTGTTCGTTGTGACAGTTCATGTATGGGCTGACAATTGGCATCGGAATCAGCTAGCTGTCACATTCATACAAGAACTGTCAAAATGAACACGATGGCGATTGCGAGCGAGTTAGGTAATAAGCCTACTGATCTCAACAGGTAAACGATTCCACAGTCTAACAGCTTGTGCGGAAAAGGACTTGGAGTAGGTATTGGATTTGGAGACAGTTGGAGACCGACCGCAACCGATGACCGAACCAAAACTGGTATAAATCTGTTTATATCTTCAAAACTACAGCTCTAATCAAATTTTGGACTAATTCACAAGATAAATGAGAGCCCAAAGCATCTTTTAAGCTACTCGTATTTCAAATTCAGGGGCCCGATTTTTGAAAGTACATCACTCGAAAGTACCACTCGAAAGTGGTATAAATCTGCTTATTCTCAAAAACTACAGTTGTGATCAAAGTGTTGACTAGTTCACAAGATTAATGAGAGCTGTGATTGTCTTCTATGCTGCTCGTATTTCAAATTCAGCGCAATCTTTACCACTTTCGAGTGGTATTTTCACACACGTGCTTTCAAAAATCGGCCCCCAGCACAATTTTTCACCACTTTCGAGTGGTGTTTTCACATAGGTTTTACTAATTTTAGTCTTAAGTCAATTGTTACTAACATTCTATAGATCAGTATGGTCTGTTTTTTTTTTTATTTTTTAGTTTATGATCCGAACTGTGCAATACTTTATTGTAAAGTACGGGTGGCAACCCTATTCAACCTACCGATAGACGTTATAATTTGACCATACGTCCATGACCTCCTAGTCCCCCTTGACCTCTCACCCGGCAGATAAGCCCGAGGACTGAAGTCGGCAGTTGTGCATATTTATAAACGCGCGTTAAGAAACTTCGATAGCGCGATGTAGATCATTGCGATGTCACTGGCGTTAGCTACTTGTAGCAGTTAATATAGTCAACGCTAGATGGCGCTAGGATAAGCTCGAAGCATTTGCTTTTCGGTTACATTAGTGGTCCTCTTTCACTCTTAAGAAAACTAACAGTATCTACTGGGCAATAACGACCACTCCCTTATGGGTGGTTCCACAAAAGTTGGGTAACTTTGTGTTCCAGTGATTTTTATATAAATTTATATTAATTACCCAATATTTGAAATGCCTGGCAAATGAAATAACCGATTTTTTATTATGTCACTCAATTTTGCCTCACACATTTCTTTTTTTTATCAAAAAAAATGTCGTTTTCTCTCCTTAATATCAGTCCCTAGCCATGTCACATTTCTGAAATACTGCTTTCATTCGTCCGGTTTTAGTATGTCTAGATGATATTTGAACTTTATTTAACATAAACACAATAAAAATTACATTGTCTTATTTACCGAAAGGATTTAGTGAACAATATTAATTATTTTCATATGTTTTTATAAGAAAAAGTAGTGTCATCGATAATTAAAGTCAGGCCCTAGCCACTCGGTAATTTCAAAAATACGCGGAAACCGCACAAAACCAGCGTTTTAAAACTATTGCATTCTGAAGTGACGACGTGAAGTTAGCCATACACGTGGGCTGTTCCGCGTTGGCCATCTCCACATCAGCGCGGTCGGCGTTGACGCTGAGGAAACCTGCGCTGTGCCAGTCACTCTGTCAGGCCCTAGGTAAGTTATTTTATAGAAAGTTAATTAGATACTATTCTCTTTTGTTTTCGTGTATATGTGATTTGTTTGTTCTGATGTTATAGCTATCTACAAGTTTCGGTATTTCTTTTTAAGAGTAAACTAAGAGTGATTTAGTTCTGATTCGTCAGTCCCTAGACCATCAGGCCCTGGTCGTAAATGTGACTAGGGACTGATGCGACGGCTAGGGCCTGATGTTCATAACAGTTTAAATAGATTCGCTAATTGAAAATAGTTCTGTTTGTTGTAGAATATGGCGCCTCGAAAGAAAATACTGTCGTCTAATGAAGAAAAAGCAAAAAAAAAAATCAGAACAGGCAAAAAAACGCCTAGAAAAAATAAAAAGTGATCCAGTTTTATTAGCAGATTATTAATAAGATAAAAACATTTTTTTTCTTTATTGTTACATGGTGTTATGTTTTGTAAGATATAATAGTACAAAATATGTTTAGTTTTGTAATCTCAAGTAATTTAAAGTACTATTATTGTTGTTGGTAAGAAAGTATTTAAATATAAATACTTTACTAAAGACTGCTTTGTCTATAATTTGATTTAATTTTGCAATAAATATGTCAATTAATAAGATTATAGTAAGAATTACTAAATAAATGCTAATTATGTAAGATACACATGATTTTATTGTACTAACAATGTAAGGCGTCAGTCCCTATCACCAGTGGCGTAACTATAACGTCTGAGGCCCGCGGAAAATTCGTCAGATGGGGCTCCTTCCTCAATACAAAGAAGTTCATCAGCGTCCCTTCTGTGCTTTAAACCAAGCCAGTTGGGGGCCCCGTGGAGCTAGGGCCCCCTGGCATTTTGCCACTCCTGCCACCCTATAGTTACGCCACTGCCTATCATAGCCCGTCAGTCCCTAGAACACATATTTCAAAAAAATCCAATTTTCTCTTAAAATACCAAATAAAGTGACTGGCCTCTTTGGATACAAAAAGTAAACCATTATAGTAATGCATTTTACTAAAAAGTTTTCTAATTAGTATCTAATAACACCTATGGCAAAATTTGTCAGAAAGTTACCCAACTTTTGTGGAACCACCCTTATATTTCGAAGTGTTGTTTTATTATTGACATTAACTGTATCAAATCCTCCATGGTGTTAAAATAATCTTAATGGACTATTTTATAGTCTATTAGCTAACTAAGTAGGTACATACTTTGTTTTTTTTCTCGAACCTCCGATACCGTGTTGTGATTGTGAACTCGTGGAACGCACTCCCAGAACTTGTGATAAGGTGCACCTTCAGTGAAGTTTTAAAAATAGACTAGACATCGATTTAAAAACACAAAGGACACAAATGCTGTGATAGATATTATTAAGTATAAATATCATATGGTATATGGTATATGGCCGACTGTCACACTCACAAACGTCACTGTCATTGTGACATTCCAGAGGTAACCAATTTAAATTTACCTATCAACCTGGGGTGCGAGTCGGGTCGGGTTACCTCCGCGTGTGGTCAAGAGCTGAGGGTCGTTATTGGATCCGTCCGGGGAGAGCAGTGCTTGGTCCGTCCTGGGCATCGGTTAATGATCTCCTGGCAGATTCTGAGGGATATCATTATCCGTTGGCTAAGAGCCCGACAGGGGGGTCTTTTGACCGCGTTCTACCGTACAACGTCGCCGACATTTTTGTCACGAGATTTTTGAATACTGTAAAATTTACTGGTGTAAAACATTTTAATGGCTCGGTAGAAATAAAACTAACAAAATTTTAACAGTAAAATTTAATAATGTACATACACAATTTGTTACTTAAGTAAAAAATTTAAAGCCAACTAGAAGCGAATTAGGACCTTAAAGACTAGTTTGCAGAACGACTATGTAAGAAAAAGGTCTGTTTTGCGTCAGGTCACGGTTGTAAAATGTCTAAGCATGTAAAATGCCATGATGTTAAAATCGCAAAAGTCCAGGGAATGGGCGAAAATCTTAGGAATCGCGTTGTAGTTGATGCGTTAAGCAACTGATTCCCTAGTCATTCAAAAAGCTAGTCATTGCGTTCCTAAAATCTAGACTTATTTTATTACCTTTCTTTATTTACAATAATAATTATTGCGAAAATTCAGATTTAATTACACAAACAGTAACTCGCGTATAAAAGTCAAGTGATGTCCGATATGTTTCGGACTTATTCATAGTACTTCCTCCTAGAGCGCTCGCCCCGGCGGCAGCCAGCGAATTTGCTTCGTTGTTCGATGTATCGGACTACGAATCAGTCCGAAACATATCATATTGTACTAGGTACCTCATTAATTATTATTATATACTAGCTGTTGCTCGCAACTTCGTCTGCATAGAACTCGTTTATCGCTATCCCGCAGGAATTACGCAATTTTCCGGGATAAAAAGTAGCCTATGTGTTATTCCAGAATATAATCTATCTATGTTCCGAATTTCATCCAGATCTGTCCAGCCGTTCTGGCGTGGAAGAGTAACAAACATCCATCCATACTTACAAACTTTCGCGTTTATAATATTAGTAGGATGACAATTTTTGTGAATCCACATTGACATTTCATTTAGCTTTCTTTTTGTTTGTTGTTGTTGTTGTTTTAATTTAATTTCAGTTATTTTATTACAATTGACAATACCTTTGTGAACTATAGTTGAATCATCGAGAGCGTGGAATTGCATATGTAGTAGTATTGTTTGTTTACAGGCATTCTATATTTGAATTTTCTATTTTCTTGTACTATCAGCATACAAAGAGGTTGTTATATATATATATCGAAGAACTAAAAACAAAAATAATGTCAGTGTGAAATTGTCAATATTATTTACGTTGTGTGTATATTTTTACATCTGATTTGATTGTATTCTCAAGGATATGTAGCAAAAAGAAACGTTTCATTAAACATGCAAGGCATTATGAGTTTAGCAACTGAACGAATGAATACCATCACTGCTGAGGACTGGGAAAATATTTGTCACCACATCGAAAATGAAGAAAATAAATATCGATGTCAGGAAGGAGAAATGGATCAAATAACAGACAATTTTATTATCAATACTTGTGACAGCTCAGATGAAGAACATGATAGCGAATAAAAGAAAAAAACAGAGGACTACTACTTATTCCACTTCTTGGGTATGTCATTTTATTAAGTTAAGAGAAAATTATTCTCCTTTTGTTGCAAACGGTACAACCACTACAAATGCAATTCCATCTCCTCGATAATTCAACTATACTTAGGTTTGACATTTAATTGTATTTTTAAAAAAGGTGACAAATAAATCTATCTATCGGGCACCACTCGACTTTTAAACACGAGTTATCTGTTTGTGTTATTATGTGAGTCTCACAGTAGCTTCATGTTGTAAATTCATCTATTCCAAATGTAAACCGCCCAAAACAAGCTGTCCAACATGATAAATAATTTCAACGTTGTCGAGAATAAACACTAATCCGCTACAGTCTTAGTTGCTTTCTCATTCCTCTTCTGACATCGCCTTATATGCTGCTTTATATAACTAGAAGCGATCTCTACATTGCATAATTCACAAGTCGTTGGTTTATCTGTATGTATTTTAATATGCCGTGTCAGATAACACTTTTGCATAAATTTCTTACCGCATATCTCGCATGGGAAGGGTTTTTCCTCGTTATGCACCCGCATATGCTTCATCTGGTCATTCTCTGTGGCAAAGCGTCTAAGACAAACATTGCATGAGAAAGGCAGATCCATGTTATGGATGCCTTCATGCCTGAACAGACCCGATATGTTGGCAAAATGCATATTACAGATCTTACATGCATACCGCTGCTCACCTGTGTGAATTTTTATGTGTTTAGCTAGATGACTGCTCTGTGTGAACCTATGATCGCATATATCACACTTATACCTTTTCTCACCCGTGTGGGTTTTCGAATGTCTATTCAAATACGTTGCCAGAGCAAAGCTTTTATTGCAAATCTCACACGAATACGGTTTCTGACCTGTGTGAATTTTCTTATGGCTACTCAGTGTAGATATAGCTGTAAATTTTTTATCGCACATGCTACAAGCGTACCGTTTCTTGGCCGTGTGAGTTGTCTTATGCTGGATCAATTCAGTGCGATCTGTGAATTGTTCATCGCACACCGTACACGTGTATATCTGGGGGTCCATGTTGTGGATTTTCATATGATTAGCCAAGTTGGGCGTCGACAGCTTCTTTTTACAAATCTCGCAAGAAATCCAGTTGTCGCGCTTGTGGATTTTCAAGTGGCTTTGCAAATGTGTGCGTTGGATGAAACGTTTCTTGCACACGCCACACACATAGGGTTTCTCGCCTGAGTGTATTCTGAGGTGTGTGATTAAATGTGCCCGTGCGATGAATGCTTTCTGGCAATGGTCACAGGTATATGGTTTCTCGCCCGTGTGGGTCTTTTTATGGGCAGTTAGAACAAAGTTTGCTGTGTAACTTTTACTGCATATGTCGCATTGGAAGCGTTTCTCTCTTGGTGGAAGTATTGGTTTGTCTTCTACGGTTAAGCTTGTTTCGCAAAGTTGCAGTGGGTCTATGGGATCATCTGAGGCTGAAAGAGATAAAGTTGTAATTAATGTTTTATGCAACGCAAAATGTGACAGTTTTAATGGATTATTATTAAAGACTAGTTACATAAATTTCTAATGGTCAAAGATTTTTTCAAATTAACTTAGTAGTTTCGGAGCCTACTCAATGCAAACAAACAAGCAAAACAATTAAATCTTTCCTCTTTATAATATTAGTGTAGACATAGATATGCATAAGTACTTTGAAAGTGGAAAATAAGACACATACACACACACAAATCACGTCTTTATCCCTTACAGGGTAGACAGAGCCTAAAGGTAACAAGACCTACAGGCCACATTTAGCAAGATTGAGGGTGTATAGGTGCATGTATAAACTGTAATCAAAATAGTGATGGGTTGCTAGCCGCATCGCCTATAACATGATTCCTATGATTTTCGCTTTCCAGAGAAAGAAGAGAAGCATCTGGTACATTCTATGCTTTTTTTTCTTTTCCCAGACCAACATGGAAATTTTTCAAGGGGAACTGGGCTGAATGATATCGACAGCCCGCCTGATACAGCTAGGTGTCCCCACAACATCATCAACATGGAAGTTTGTCAAACATACATACATACATACATTGCAAGTTAATATAAAGCTTGTAAAATCCTAGATTTAGATATTAATTACTATTGTGTGCCCTTGCAGGGCGTCATGGACTGACTTAGAACAATTTTAACATCTTCATATGTATGTACATGACTTGACAATGAATAAATAAATAAATAAATAAATAAAAAATATGGTTGTTTTGAATTCAGCAATCCTATATTAACATGCCACCATAATCCATACCATTTAGCTTATCACAGTGGCGTAACTATAGGGTGGCAGGGGTGGCAAAATGCCACGGGCCCCTAGCTCTACGGGGCCCCGAACTGGCTGGGTTCAGAGCACAGAAGGGACGCTGAACTTCTTTATATTGAGGAAGGAGCCCCATCTGACGAATTTGCCACGGTCCCCAGACGTTATAGTTACGCCACGGCTTACCATGAGCTTCCTCCAAGTCCACTTCCACAGAAATCTCCTGTTTGATTGTGTCCTCTGTGTACAAAGCTTCTTGTGCTTCATCTGTGTTTGCATCCTGCTCAGTCTCACTGTCGCACCACTCTTCCTTTACGGACACTATCTGGAGCGACATACTGCATACACTGTATGCTGAAAACGTTATCACAATAAAAATAATCAAACCTTTTTTTATCTCATATTTTAAAGAGGCTCTGGGTGGCTATGTCAGCCTCATGGGAGGACTCAAGATCAGAGATCAAAATTCGTGCAGCTCCCCCAGAGCCAGACGCTCTGGTTATGAAGGGATGCTGCACAAATTTATATATGCAAGCTTTGTCCAACGAAGGGCAAGCCAGGTTCTCCAGGTTCTGCTTATAATGGTCACATTCCACCAGAATATGGTATACATCAGGTCATACAACCTTTTTTGGTGGATGTGCCATTTTTCACAAATAAAGTAATAATTGGCTCTGACCTGTCATCAAAGACCCTGTTGTCCTAAGAGTGTGTTGTTATTTTACCATCATATGACCACATTGCCCATTTTCCGCCCTATTTCATAATAAAAGAATCTTAAGTTGGTGATTATGGACAAAAATAAACCTTTTTTATTATTGGTGTGCCCAAATTATTTGCCATTGGTTCGCCAGTCCTGGTATACATCATCAGTAATCTGTAATCTGTATTTGGTAGATAACCTGCCCACCTATGTCCCTATTAAGTTTCGTTCTACTATCTTTGGGACAACTTTTTTATGTGTTTTATGGCCAAATGCACGCTCCCATAAACCACCCTTTTAAGCTATGTTGTTCATATCCTTCCACTTAATATGCTTCACACACACTGTATTGTTTCGCAGGTTTCCTCGCGATCTTTCTCCTTTAGCAAAAAAGTTTATGATACATTTTAAACGTTATTTTGCCCGTTATAAGTGTTATAACGAAAAAATCGGGAGGTACAAGCCGGGACTCAAACACCCGTATATTCCACAGGCCATGTTTGTTTTAAATAAACCCTGAGCAAATTATTTGAGTGGGTCAACAAACTATTTCGAAATCTCTTCTCACTATTGTTTCTGACCCTAACTGTGTTAAATAGAACTATGTATTACAAATAGCTTAGAAAAGTAAATGTTTCAGTAGTTACTATAGCTAACAAACCTTTATGCTTGACTTGTAACTTTAAATGGTTTAATTAACTTACCTTTTCAAAGAAACACTGAAATACCAAAGGTATATTGTTATTGTAATGGCAGGCAGGCATCGATCGATGAGATGAAAGCGATGAGGCTGTTCCGCATTTGACAGTGACAGCTCAGTAACTTCTTAATTTCCGCCGCAAAAGGCAAAGGAATTTAGCCCATACAACTATTATGTGAAGTTTTTGTTTATTTTACAACAAGATTAGCGTAATTTTGTTAGTAAATAAATGAATTTGATAATTTGTGTATGTACGAACAGAGCTGCAGTGACAATACAATCAAGAACCGGGTTTTATTAATAAACATTTTAGAAAAAAAAATATATGTTAGGTCATTTGCTTCCTACCTTGCTAACAGTAACAAAAACTGAATTTTAATAAGATTTGCTGATCCATTCAATTAATTTCCGAGCCGGCTGTTATCGTCATTATTAGTTACTTATCTGTCGAATGACGTCAGTGTATCGAAGCGAGAACTGACCACTTCAATCTAGCTACTGAAAGGGGTGCGAGTCGGGTTACCTCCACGTGTGATTAAGAGCTGCGGTTCGTTTTTGGATCCGTCCGGGGGGAAGAGCAGTGCTTGGTCCGGTGCGCCCTGGGCAACGGCTAATGATTTCCTGGCAGTTTCTGAGGGATATCATTGACCGTTGGCTAAGAGCCCGACAGGGGGGGAGGGGGGTCTTTGACCATTACCGTACAACGTTGCCGACATTTTGTCACAAGATTTTTTAATAAAAAAAATTACATTGACATTGGCGAAGTTGTCGTCACTATAACGACTTGATACGCCACAAATAAAAGAAGAAGAAGCTACTGAAAGCTTGACCATTCAGTTTTGGAGATATAAACTGGGACCCCGATTTTTGAAAGCACATCACTCGATAGTACCACTTGAAAGTGATATAAATCTGTTTATATCCTCAAAACTACAGCTCTAATCAAATTATTGACTAGTTCACAAGGTTAATGACAGCCGTAAGTATCTTCTAAGCTACTCGTATTTCAAATTCAACAGAATTTTTCACCACTTTCGAGTGGTATTTTCACACATGTGCTTTCAAAAATCGGGCCACTGATTTATACCACTTTCGAGTGGTACTTTAGAGTGATGTGCTTTCAAAAATCGAGCCGTTGGCCTGACGTCGCCATTTATATAAGTCGCGCCATATCGCCGGATTATGTCAGGCGACTTGATATGTAGTCGGACATCTCTCCCCGAGTGTCCGTGTTTCGTAGTCGTATTCTTAGTGTACCAAGGGACTAGGCGGGGCAGTGCCCCGGGGCCCTCAAGCTCAGAGGGCCCTCGAATCCTTACCAGAAAATCTCGATCGAACTATTATTATTAAAACGTACCTAACCAGTTTCGATAGTAGTGGGGCCCCATTTTTTTATTTCCACCAGGGCCCCTGGTTACCTAGCTACGCCACTGCCTGTGGCGTAGCTACCAACGGACTAGGCGGGGCAGTGCCCCGGGGCCCTCAAGCTCAGAGGGCCCTCGAGTCCTTACCAGAAAATCTCGATCGAACTATTATTATTTGCTAAGTAGTAAAACACGTCCGCTCGGTACAACCATTTATTGCAAGACTACCTTACATATGCAACACCTCCACCCTTAATTACTACCATGTATTAATACATTATTTTATATAAGTTTAATACAATCAACAGATTTAGAATTTAAAGTCTTTATGCTTATACAAATAAAAGAAAGCTACTTAACTAAATTAGGTTTATACACGTTTCAGTTTATAACTATGTAACTTAAACTTAATCTATCTCCTCAAATCCGTAACGACTAGGCGGTTTGCGGTCTCTTGAGGGGTAACTACGTTCCCATAATTTCTTACTATCACCCATACTGTTTGCCACGCTATTACCTGGCTCTCCGTCCGCCGGCACTCTGGACCTGCTTTGCCCTTGCCCGCCCGGGCTAGCCGGGCTCGCGACCCGCGCTGCCCCCTCCACCGGCGCTCCTCTCGCGGGTGAACCACTCCCGGGGCTAGTCTTTACTAGTTCTTCACCGTTGGTCATAGGGAATGGTAACGACTTACGTGGACGTTTGCTGATAACGGATTGATCGTTAGTGCTGCCATTAGGTGCTAAAAATTCCCTTGAATTGTATTCAACTGTGTGACCAATAACCCTCAATTTCAGCTGATCAATGTGTCTGTGAATTCCGGTTCCAAAAATAGATTCGACAAGGTAGTCAGTACTCCCTAATTGTTTGACTATTGTACCTGCGACCCATTTATCAGTGCCTCTATACTCTCGATACCACACCGGGGATCCTGGCGCGAGTTGCCGCTCAGAGCCGCCCGCTTCTTGTACGGCGCGCGCCTGCCGAGCGGCTACTAAGGATTCTCTTTGTGGCTTTAAGTTGTCTAACCTCATGCGTAAACTGCGACCTAACAATAAATTGGCAGGGCTTTCCCCAGTAGTAGAATGCTCGGTATTTCTATATGCTAGTAGAAATCTACACAAGGCTGTGTCTACGTCTAAGTTTTGTTTTAAAGCTTTTTTAATGGTTCTTTTACACGTCTTTACAGCATTTTCAGCCGCCCCGTTAGACGCGGGATGATACGGTGCTGAAAAAACGTGTTCTATGCCATTGTGACTTAAAAAATTTTGAAACTCTGCACTTGAGAAGGGTGGCCCGTTATCGCTGACTATTTGTTTCGGCAGGCCAAACTTCGCCCACAAGTTCCGTAACTGAGCTATAGTCCCCGATGCTGTAGTCCTAGTCATCCTGATCGCCTCGATCCATTTTGAACACGAGTCCACAATTATTAAATATGTTAACCCATTTATGGGCCCTAAGAAGTCTAAATGTAACCTAGACCACGGTCGCGCAGGCCAGGGCCACGAGCGCGGCGCGTGCGCCGGCGGCGCATCAGCCACCGCAGCGCACACGGCGCACTCGCGGCACATCGCTTCCACAGCTTCGTCGATTCCCGGCCACCAAACGTAGCTCCTAGCTAAAGCTTTCGTTTTGACTATACCCATGTGAGGATCATGAAGTTCTACAATAATTTTATCTCTACATGATGACGGTATTATCACGCGATGACCCCACATAATGCATCCCAGTTCTGAGTACAACTCATCTTTCCTATTAAAATATGGCTGTAGTTCTTTAATATCGACAGTCTTCGGCCAGCCATCAAGCAAGTAACTCAAAATGCGACTTAATATGGGGTCGCCACGGGTTTCTTTTTTAAGCACCTTATAATCTATTAATAACGCCTCCGTCGAAAAGTGCAAATAGGTCTGTTCGGGTAAGTGCACCTTCTCCGATGCAACCTCGTTTTTCTGTGACGCGATTAAACGCGACAGCGCATCCGCTGTGTTTTTATCCGTCCTAACGTATTCGATCTCGAAATCATATGCTGATAGTTTTATTGCCCAGCGTTGCAAACGGCTAGCCGCCGTGCCCGGGACACCGATATTGGGTCCGAAAATGCTTACAAGTGGTTTATGGTCAGTACGTAATATAAACTTCCTCCCATAAAGGTACTGATGGAATTTATCGACCGCGAAAACAATTGCTAACGCTTCCTTGTGGATTTGGCTATAGTGCGCCTCATGTGATGTAAGCGATCGAGACGCATAAGCTACGACGCGTTCGGCGCCGCCAGACGGCGCGCGCTGCGCCAGCACGGCCCCCAAACCGTGCGCCGACGCATCTACTGTTACCACCGACTCCGCGTACATGTCGAAGTGCACTAATGCATTCGTGCTACACAACAACTTAATTACATGTTTAAATGCAGCATGTTGTGCGTTACCCCAAGACCAATTATTACCCTTTTTAAGGAGGTCGTATAATGGTGACAAACGTGCGCTCAAATTCTGTATAAACTTTCCATAAAAGTTTACCATTCCTATAAATGATCTCAATTCCGAGATATTATTAGGATGCGGCATAGTTGCTGTTGTGTTATCTATGGTTCGGGGGATGGCTCGACTCTGTGCTTGGGATTGACAAACAAAAACATGGCAGTCACAAAGATAAAAAACTAATAATTGTAATCATCCAAAATAATCTAAATTAAACATCTTTAGACAAGTGACGACTTATCATTTCATGGTGTCAGAAGTAATTCGGAATAATGTCAAAGGAAATGGAGGCCCTCGCGGAGATATTAAGAAACCAAAATGAAATGCTGGCCGCCATGCGGACGCAAATCTCAGAACTGTCCAACAATAAAATAAAGAGTGATGTTCACGTCCCTTGGCCCCCACCTCTAGAAACTACCGGGGAGACTTCGGCAGCGTTTAAGACATTCGAAGATGGTTGGGCAAACTATGTGGCCGCCACGGGTATGGAGAAATGGGGCCCGGAGCGCGAGTCACAAAAGGCGAGTCTTCTGCTTAGCGCGATCGGCGCTGCCGCTAATAACAAATATTTATTCGATGTGGCTGACGCATCGAAGAAAAGTACCAAAGAGTTGATGAACGTTCTTCGTGATCGCATGGTGAAAAAGCGAAATGTCATCTACAATCGCTTCATGTTTAACTCTCGAATTCAGAAGGAAAATGAGCGATTTGACAGCTTCTTATTAGACCTTCAGAAGCTAATAAGCACTTGTGAATACAAGGAATTCGAACAGCAGCTTCTTCGGGATAGGATAGTGGTAGGCATTACGGACAGCAACCTAAAAAAAGAACTGTTGAAGGCTGAAAAGTTAGATCTAACACTGGCTATCGATATGTGCAGATCGGCAGAGGCTACCTCAGATCAGCTGCTTGCATTACAAAGTCAAGAAAAAGAAATTAATAAGGTGTCAACATCAAACTCAACCAAGGGAAAGAATATTGTGTGTAAATTTTGTGGCGAATCACACATTTTCAATAAAAAATTGTGCCCGGCTTATGGGAAACAGTGTCAAAACTGTGGGGCCTATAATCATAATAAAAGAGTTTGCAAGAAAAAGAATAAGAAATATATTAAAGAAGTTGAAGATAGTTTCACATCAGATGAGGAAGATTTACACATTGGGAAAGTTGTACGAAGCAACAAATCCGGTTCGGTGCATGGTGAAATGCATGTAGAGGTAAATAATATTCTGAAACCTTACCTTTTTCAACTAGACACTGGAGCACAGATGTGTTTGATAGGTTATGATGCATGTAAGAAAATTCTTGAAACTAATAAACCTGAGATGGTCCCTTCTAAATCAAAACTTAGCACAATAGGTGGTCACTCTTTAAAAGTAATGGGTGACATTTATCTCCTGTGTGTGATTAATAATCAAAGATATAAGATAAGATTTTCTGTGGTTGACTTCGATCATGGACCACTGTTATCAGAAAAAGCATGTTACAGGTTAGGCTTTATCAAATATTGCAAAGGCCTGTCCCGAATTCCCAAAGAGGAAATAGACAGAAGAGAAGCAGAAAATATAATTAAAAAATATGACGATGTATTTCAAGGCTATGGTAAATTTTCAGGTGATGCCACTATAGAAATTGATAAAACTGTACCGTCTTCCATCCAAGCTGCCCGTCGTGTACCCATGGCTTTGCGAGAGGTCTTAAAAGATGAATTGGGGAGATTGGAGAAAGAAGATATTATCACCCAGGAAACAGAACACACAGAATGGGTAAATAATATTTTAGTTGTTAAAAGAGATAATAAATTCAGGATATGCCTGGATCCTATTCCATTGAATAAAGCGGTAAAACGTCCCAATTACCAGTTCACAACATTGGATGAAATTTTACCAGAACTAGGAAAGGCTAAAGTTTTCAGTACAGTGGACACGAAGAAAGGATTCTGGCATGTTAATCTTACAGAAGAAAGCAGTAAACTTACCACATTCTGGACACCCTTCGGTAGATACAGATGGAAAAGGCTTCCGTTTGGCATATCTGCGGCACCTGAAATTTTTCAACAGAAATTAACTTCATTGTTAAGTGGCCTATCAGGGGTAGAGGTCATGGCCGACGACATTCTCATCTATGGGGTGGGCGAAAACATGACTGAGGCAACTAAAGATCACAATAAAAACCTAGAAAATCTCTTACTTCGACTACGTCAAGTAAACTGCAAATTAAACAAAGACAAATTAAAACTGTTACAAACATCAGTGAAATTTTTTGGTCATATACTTACAGATCATGGACTGGAACCTGATGAGTCAAAGGTAGCAGCCATCAGGAACATGCCAACACCAACCTCCAAAAAAGAAGTCTTGTGTTTTCTGGGTATGATAACATATCTCAGTCGCTATATAAAAAATCTCAGTTATGAAGCAAAGAATCTCCGACAACTCACGTACAAAGATGCTGTATGGAAATGGTCTGTTGCAGAAGAAGCAGAGTTTCAGAAACTTAAGAATATAATTTCAGATCTCAAATCCCTGAAGTATTTTGAAATGAATAAACCAGTCACAATGGAGTGTGATGCCAGTAGTGAGGGTTTGGGCGTAGTCATCTATCAAGAGAATCAAGTAATCGCCTATGCGTCCAGGACACTGACAAAGACTGAAAAACGGTATGCACAAATTGAAAAAGAAATGCTAGCGGTTGTCTTTGGATGTACCCGTTTTGATCAATATATTAATGGATGTTATAAAACCATCGTGAGGACGGACCACAAACCCCTGATAAACATCTTTAGCAAACCATTGTCACAAGCACCAAAAAGACTTCAACTTATGCTCATGACTCTGCAAAGGTACAGTATTGATCTAGAATATGTAAAAGGAAAAAACAACAATGTAGCGGATATGCTGTCTAGATCACCAATTCCACACAGTCAGGACAAGAACTACTTAGACAACATAGAAAAAGTATCTAAAGAATATAAAATTTTCAAAACAATTCAAAATATGAAAGAAACTAATTATTTGAAGGTATCTGACAAGATCATTGAAGAGATCAAGGAAGCAACTATTACAGACAACAACCTAAAGTTATTGACAGACTACATAATAAAAGGTTTTCCTAAATATGAAAATAGTATGCCTCCTGAATTGAAGCAGTATTATAAATACAAACATGAACTTAGTACCAATAGTGGAATTGTATTTAGGAATGGGAAAATGTTAATTCCGGAAACTTTAAGACGGTATATAATAAAAATTATTCATCAGAGTCATAATGGAGTGGTGAACAGTCTTCGTGTAGCAAGGCACAATGTGTTTTGGCCGGGAATGACTAAAGAAATAATAAATCGTGTTGAGTCGTGTGCTACTTGTTTGAAACATTCTTACTGCCAAAGACCCCTGCCTATGATTAGCATTGAGGTACCAGAATATCCATTCCAAATAATTTCTATGGATGCATTTGAGATAAGGTCAGGCAATACAATACGAAGATACTTAATAACAGTAGACCATTATTCAGACTTCTACGAGCTGGATGCATTAAGTGACTTGTCTGCGCATAATGTTATAACTATCTGTAAAAAGAATTTTGCACGATATGGAGTTCCCCAGAAAGTAATTACAGATGGAGCCACAAACTTTGTAAATCAGGAATTCAAAACATTTGCTGAAGCTTGGAAATTCTATCATGTGACTTCTTCCCCTCACTATCCAAAGTCCAACGGGAAAGCTGAAATAACCGTCAAGAAGGCCAAGCAACTCATACTAAAAACTGCTGAAGATAAAGAAGACTTCTGGTATGCTCTACTTCATCAAAGGAATATACCATCAGCAAACTCTGAAAACAGTCCAGTGCAAAAGTTTTTTTCTAGAAGAACAAGATCCGGCATGCCCTTACTAGTTTCTCAACTAAAACCTAAAGTGGTACAGAATGTGGCAGATTATATCAAGCAAAAACAGTCAGACAGCAAAATATACTATGACAGGAAAGCACAAGCACTGCCCCCCTTAATAGAAAACCAATCAGTATTTGTAAAGCTCCAACCTGAAATGGACAACAAATGGTATCCTGGGATGCTAGTTGGGGGAGCAACAGAAAGATCCTATATAGTTGAGGTGGATGGAAGACTATACCGTAGAAATCGGGTTTTTATCAAGCCTCGTAAGGACCGTGTGGACCCTATTTTAGAGCCAGGGAGAGCTACTTCAGACCCAAGAACTGCTAACATGATTGGAGCTAGGGCGGAGTCCCCTACACCAGCAACTGGTAGCCCGGAACCAGCAGCGAGGCCAGCTGGTTCGCAGAGTGTAGGTGCCCCAACAGCTAACAGCACGCAGTCAGCAGAGCAGGCACCAATTAATCCAGTTGAGCAACGGCCACGCCGGCACGTGCAGCGTCCCAAGTGGCAAGAGGATTATATCACCTTTTAGATTGTATTAATTTTGTTTTTAATGTTAGAAGAATCATTTGATTTGTTTACTTTCTTTGAAAAGAGAGAAGATGTTGTGTTATCTATGGTTCGGGGGATGGCTCGACTCTGTGCTTGGGATTGACAAACAAAAACATGGCAGTCACAAAGATAAAAAACTAATAATTGTAATCATCCAAAATAATCTAAATTAAACATCTTTAGACAAGTGACGACTTATCATTTCAGTTGCGATCGCCCGAACTTTGTCAGGGTCCACCCGAACTCCGCTCTCGCTAATTATGAATCCTAAATATTTCACTTCTTTAGCCATAAATTCGCATTTACTTTTTTTAATTTTTAAACCATTGCTTTCCAGAATACCTAATACTTCTTCAATCGACTTTAAGTGAGTGTTCAAGTTTTTACTTTTAATTAAAATATCATCATAGAACACGATTACATCCGACATATTCCTAAATAAATTCACCATAATTTTCTGGAATATTCCAGGGCTCGACGATAGGCCATACACTAGGCGTGAGTATCTAAATAAACCTTTGTGTGTGTTTATCACCGTGTATTTCTTAGAGGGCTCTGATAATAGCACTTGATTATATGCTTGCGAAAGATCGAGCTTGGTAAAAAAAATGTTACCACTCAGATTACTAAATAAATCATCCATTTTTGGAACCGGGAATCTATCGACTTCTAGAACACGATTGAGGGTTACCTTGTAATCAGCACATAGTCTCAAACCGCCATCAGCTTTACGCACCACAACCAACGGCGTAGCCCAGTCGGAGCGGTCCACCGGCTCGATGACGCCGGATGCCAGCATCGCATCCAGCTCCGCGTCGACTCGCGCGCGCATCGCATACGGCAGCGGCCGCGGCCGGCAGAATATGGGCTGCGCGCCCGGGCGCACGCACAGCTCGGCCGCGCCACCCGTGTATTTACCCAGAGTGCCGTCGAACAGTGATTCATGTCTGGAAATGATTTTAGTAATTAGCTTTTTTCTGTCGGGATGAAGGCTATCGATGTGATTATTTTGCGATTGCACCATAGTTACATTAACGGGTACATTTAGCTCCGCTAACCACTGACGACCTAATAGGTTCGTGGTTCCCTTATTGATAACATACAAATCCAAATTTTTCGTGACATTTTTGTAATTGACCACGGTTTCTATGTAACCTAAAGGTTGAATAGTTGACCCATCATACAATTTTAGGTTCAAACAACAAGGCTTCAATTTTAAGTCGCTAAACAATTCGTCGTAAACTTTTTCACTAATGCAAGATAATGCCGAACCGGTATCTACTTCCATATTGAGTAAGATATTATGCACTTTAAGAACAATACGAACCGGTTTATACTTGCTTAAAGACATCTGGTACATCGGCTCTTCCTCGGCCTCTTCATATTCATACTCATCCGTGTCATCCTTATCGTGTTCGCGCTCGCACCCGCCGTGTTGCTCGTCCAGCATAAACACAGGCGCCCGCTCCCGGCCCCCGCGCTCCGCTCCGCGCCGTCCGCGCGCTCCGCGCCGCCACGAGCGGTTGCTACCGCGCCCGCGCTCCCCGCGCGATGATAATTTGTGCTCGTAGTAGATACCGGCAGCTTCCGCCGGTCCACCCCGTCTCGCTCGGTTGTACTCTAAATTCCTACCCACTCTTTTTGGGCACATTCGTCTTAAGTGACCGATATCGTGACACCAACTGCACACGTAATCCTTGTACAGGCAATCGCTAGCTTGATGCCTTCCGTCTCCGCATTTTGAACATTCACCCACATTCATCTTATGCACCCCTTCCAGTAGGTCTCCGTTGCCGCGATCCACTGCGATCGCGTTTCGTTCGGCCGC
Source organism: Pandemis corylana (assembly GCA_949127965.1). Lineage (NCBI taxonomy): Eukaryota > Metazoa > Arthropoda > Insecta > Lepidoptera > Tortricidae > Pandemis > Pandemis corylana. Next base: position 6,736,912 of record OX421875.1, on the reverse strand, counting down.
TTCCAGAGACAATGCCAAGGTGACCGCCCGCTGATAGGATAATTTTTCTTCCGCGAAAAGCCGTTGTCTGATTATCTCGCTTTTAAGGCCACATACCAACTGGTCCCGAAGATTTTCATCTAATGCCGACTTGAACTCGCAGTCCTTTGACATTTTTTTTAACTCTGTGACGTAATCCGCAATAGACTCGTTATTTAACTGCCGACGCTGCCGAAACTTATATCTTTCGGCCAACTCTGAGGGTTTTGGCTGCAGGTGTGAAGCTAGTAACTTCACCGCGTTCTCGTACCTTAACGCTGATGGTTTTGTAGGGCTGGCCAATGTTGATAATAACTCATACGCTTCCTCGCCCATGAGCGAAATTAATGTGGGTAATTTTAATTCGTCCGCCACCTTGTTCACTAAGAAGTACATTTCTATTCGTTCTACATATCCGGTCCAATTGCCGGTTTTAAGGTCAAATTCACGTAAATGTCCGACTGACATGATGTTAGTTAACTCCACGCACTATATTTTTTTTTTTGTCCAAACACGAGACACTTTTTTAATTATTTATTTTCAATCCACGTCGCCACTGCTAAGTAGTAAAACACGTCCGCTCGGTACAACCATTTATTGCAAGACTACCTTACATATGCAACATTATTAAAACGTAACCAGTTTCGATAGTAGTGGGGCCCCATTTTTTATTTGCACCAGGGCTCTTGGTTACCTAGCTACGCCACTGCTCGGTCATAAAATTGTGATGTCAAATCAAGAGATTTTATAATTTACGTTATCTCATTGGTTTGGCGGGAACAGTCAGCGTCACATTAAATTAATATAATTGAAGGCTCGGGGACCTCCAGTGGCGTAACTATAACGTCTGGGGCCCGCGGCAAATTCGTTAGATGGGGCTCCTTCCTCGATATAAAGAAGTGCATCAGCGTCCCTCCTGTGCTCTAAACCAAGCCAGTTCGGGGCCCTGTAGAGCTAGGGGCCCGTGGCATTTTGCCACCCTATAGTTACGCCACTGGGGACCTTATACACCCCTTTTATAAATGTATTTAATTTAAGCACGTTTAGCATAAAAGGGCGTATCTGGAAAGGGAAATCAAAATAGTGATGGGTTGTTAGCCGCATCGCCTATAACATGATTCCTAAGACGAGAAGCAACTGGTACATTCTATGTTTTGACGTGACAACGTCTTATAAATTGGTTTGCCGGGTGACACTTCAAGAAACTGCGTTACGCTCCGCTCACGTTATGCGCTCACAATGAGAGCGAGTGAGAGGCATGGTTAGCCCGCCTAAGAGCGAGAGAGACAGACATAAAAAGTGAAAGGCACGCGTCCCTTCCACTCGAGCACAGTTAGCCCGCCTAAGAGCGAGAGAGACAGAGCGAGAGAGAGAGAGTGAGAGAGATAGGCATACACACCGGTTCATGTCTTGCGCTTCTTCCTACTATAATGAATATTCACATTAAAATTATTTTCCTTTGCTTCCAGAGCAGCATGGAAGTTTATTATATAACTTATAACTAGTACCTATAGGAAATAAAGGTGAAAGAGCAGGAGTCGCGGTGGAAAGCAGTCACGGCCGTCCAGCAACTCGACAATTGCTGCCGGCCCTGTTTCGAGACAGGTAGATATTTTTTTTTAATGCCTAAATTCGTGTAAGTATAAAAACTTAATAATATAGGGACATTTAGCGTGGTCAGCGCATATCACGGTACACGAGTACTGGAATATGAGCTGACACAGCTATTCCGAGCCCCCGCCGCAGGACCCGCGGCCCGGGCGACAGGCAGTCGCTATCGGGGTTCTGTACTGTACGGTACTTTTATATAATTAAATAGTTATTACGAAGCAAGGTTGTTCTCATTCCTACATAACCCAGAAGACCCCGGTAGTGCCTCAATAATAATTTACATAACTATGTATGTAAATTATTGTACACTTAGTCGATAAAGATAATTTATCCAGATCTTTCACCATGAAACTGCAGTGAGACTCAATCGTAATTAAACAAAAGGATAACTCATGAATAGGTAAAAGTCAAGTGAGTGTTCGTTCCGCAGCCGCCCCGAGAGGAAGGTCTAGGGGTGCGAGTCGGGTTACCTCCACGTGTGATTAAGAGCTGCGGTTCGTTTTTGGATCCGTCCGGGGGGAAGAGCAGTGCTTGGTCCGGTGCGCCCTGGGCAACGGCTAATGATTTCCTGGCAGTTTCTGAGGGATATCATTGACCGTTGGCTAAGAGCCCGACAGGGGGGAGGGGGGTCTTTGACTATTACCGTACAACGTTGCCGACATTTTGTCACAAGATTTTTTAATAAAAATTTTTACGTTGACATTGGCGAAGTTGTCGTCACTATAACGACTTGATACGCCACAAATAAAAGAAGAAGAAGAAGAAGAGGAAGGTCTACGAACTAGTCCGAAACATGTCGAGCATCACTCGACTTTTATACGCGAGTTATCCGTTTGTGTAATTATCCAGATCTATTTAATATTAGCGCAAAACTCGAGAGTATAAAATACATACATACACACATAAATCACGTCTATCCTTTACGGGGTAGACAGGGCCTAAGGTAACAAGATCTGAAAGCCACGTTTAGCATGATTGTGGGTTTGTGGGCGTATAAGTGGAAAGGGGAATCAAAATAGTGATGGGTTGCTAGCATCGCCTATAACATGATTCCTTTGCCCATTCCCTCAATGAGCTTTACCATCTGTGCAGGAAGAGAAGCAACTGTACATCTATGTTTTTTCTATACTCCCAGACCAGCATGGAAGCAAACAACAAGGTCCATGGGAATCTATTTTATTAGTTACCGACTTTATGTGAAACCATGATTGAAATATTATGATCACTTCACTATCACTATCACTACATAGTGTAAAACAAAGTCTCTTTCTCTGTCCCTATGTCCCTATGTATGCTTATATCTTCAAAACTACACAACGGATTTTGATGCGGTTTTTTTTAATAGATAGAGTGATTCAAGAAGAAGGTTTTTGTGTATAATTCTACGCAGACGAAGTCGCGGGCAGAAGCTAGTTATGAATAAAATTAAAATAACGAAAAGGAAAATTACGAACGTCTGTAACGCGTTATTTTTTTATGTACCCACAGCCAAGGGCACAATTTTATGTACGTTACTAAAACGTCAAAAACATCTAATCTTTATGCCATAAAAAATAAGGTCAGTGACACAATATTCGACATGGCTGTATAGATATTTATGCCCTCGTCTATGTGTTTATTAATTGAAGTTCTAAAAAGGTTCATATACAGCCAATTTATTTTCTAGAGCGAATCCGCGGGAATAAGCTGAACAAATAAAATGTTTGTGGTGTCGGTACCCCGTAATAGTAAAGTTATTTTCGACCCAATTAGTTCAATGTGGTTGGCCTCAACTTACCTGTAATGTAGAGCCGTTTAGATATTTATCAGTTATCACCAAAATCAACAAATCGATACCATTTCACAGTCAAGCGTCGCGTTATAGCGCCAAAGATAATTAAAAACGCTAATCAAATCACTTGTTTATGGTACGCGCAGATTGACTATTAAAAACTTACTAAAACGCAGGCTGTGTCTAAAATTACGCGCGACGGTGTCTGCTCAGAATATCGACTGAAGGGAAAGCTGTATTTCAGCGGTGTTGCCATGCACGCGAGCTTTCAGTTTACCCTGTTTATAGGGTAAATTGATATAAGCCTCGGGCCTTGTCGTTTCTGGTACATTCTGTTTTTTCTTTGCTCCCAGACCAGCATGGAAGCAACCTATTTATTTTATTTGACTTAAGGCGTCTCTAGCCCATGTAGCGCCTGGAAGCACTCGAAAGTTAATGAGTGGATGGATGTTTGTTACTCTTTCACGCCAGAACGGCTGGACAGATCTGGATAAAATTTGGAACATAGATTATAGTCTGGAATAACACATATGCTACTTTTTATCCCGGAAAATTGCGTAATTCCTGCGGGATAGCGATAAACGAATTATACGCAGACGAAGTTGCGGGCAGCAGCTAGTAATAAATAAATGTTTTTGAGAACAATAAAAATGCTGTTTGCTAACTGATTTTTAGATTTTTATTTAACCTTATTGATGTTACAAGTAATCATTGACATACCTCTAACACTCAAATTAATAATAATATAGCCCCATTTATTCCGTTCCGCTACAATTTTAATACATTGTGTAGTTTTTTTTATATACATATATAGATTATCGCGTAATTCGGCGTGCCTCATGGCATAGGCATCTCCCATTTATTGGTCTGGTCAAGTTTGAATTGTGTTTTTAATTTCTTCATTTAATTTTCTGTTTACTGTCTAGGTCAGTCTAGAAAGGTTTAGTTGAATATTTGATTTAAAACAATACAAAATAATTGTCTTTCTATTCACAGAATCATGCACAACATGGCCATAGTGCCAGTTCTTTTTTTTTTTATTAAAAATAACATTTTGTGTATTAAAATTGTTCTATTGTCAAACATTCAAACTTACAGACATTTACTATTAGCTTAATATTATCAAAATTAAATATTTGGTAAGGCTCATACAGTTTAAAAACACTGTCCACATTAAAAACAGAATCATTCACATACTTGCTATTAATTAAAATTAAAAATACTTCATCATTCACATCCATAGCCTTTAGCAGGAAACAACTAAAATTAAAAGTAACTTTTTGAATTCTGAACACCAAATGTTCTCCTTTGGGGATTTTGAAATTAGAGTTTTCAGCCAGGAACCTCTCGTGCTGCCATATTGAAATATTAGCATTGTGCTTTTTTAAAAGCGCATTCAGCCTGTATGCTAATCCATCCTTTTTATATCGGATCTTTTTTGATTTTTCTGCCTCTATTATAGAGTTGTCGGTGGAGTTAGTATGCTTTATACTTTTAAAGCTCTCATTTGAATTCATCTGGGTTATTGCACTTATTATTTCTATGTCATCACTAGAACTAATTTTTGGTGTCAAAGTATCTGCTATAGAATGTTGTGAGCTGTTTTCAGAATTGAAATGGCTTTCAAAGAATGATTTAACTTTCTTTACCAAGTCCACGTTAGTTGTTTTCGAAGTAAAATTAGATTTTTCGAGTTCATTCTCTTCTTGAGAATTGTGCCTCTGTATGACCGGTGTATGAGATTCAAACAGATTTTCGGAATTTTCCTGATCCTTCCTTCTTCGGTCTAGTTCGAATTGCTTGTTAAATACTGGTGACGCATTTCTTTTATGGTTTCTAGCCTGTAAATTGTGAGGATTTTCACTAAATAATGTTTTTTTTACTTTTGTAGCACTGCCAGGGGACGCGAACTTCTGAGCGATAATAGGGCTTCTGTTATTTGAATTTGATCTCATAGGTCCAGTGCATAATACCGGAGATGTTGTTACTGTCCTATTATCACCTAAAGAATACGTCATATTGTGCGTATTTTCGTAACTTTTAGATTTAGTTTTGACGGTCAAAATAGGGGATTTCTCGCCACGGCCATCCTTGATAACGTCAATCACAGTAATATCTAAGTTAGAAAGGTTATTTGGTACCTTATTCTTACGTTTTCTCTTGCGATTTGGTATTTTGTTGGTTATGTTGTTCAAATTCGGTTTGTTGATTTCTTCGAATTCGCTAGACTCGCTTGAAGACCAGCTTATTTCTTCTGAGTATTCTTGAGAGTCTAATAAACGAAATTTCGTGGAGAAAAGATTTTCTTTTTGTTTCTTCATTTTATGACAGTAATTAACGCAGATATGAAATAAATCCTGTTAGTATATTATGTTTATTTTTTGATCATAACATTATGACAATGTATGACCCGAATTCAATTCAATTTTTGGGATAATATGGCCCCATCGATCAGTGCGATGATTCCGCCAATGTCGAGGTTGGATAAGACACTGCCAGGTGACTTCTTTGGTCTTGTGCGGTGTATGACCCGAATGAAGTTTCAAGTTTGTGACATAAGACTTTTTAAATTTTTATAGAGTTGCGCACGTTTTCGATTATGAGACTTGTGTAATCGATATTTATGATGTTACCATTATTTGGATATTATTATCCCCATTATGGTGTTTTTTTATTATCACTATTACCCAACATAAAGCGTGGGTTTATTATGACAACACTTATCTTTCCGTTATGTTGTCAACATTGACACGCGGCAGAGTTACCATCGATACACACGACTAGGTCGGCTAGTAGTAGGTACGGCTACTAAAACTCGAACGCAACTCGCGTGGATTTGATGACTGATAATATTGAGCAAAAATTTTCTTGAACGTTACCTCCTACAAAAATTTGTATTTTCTGACAAACATGAAACAAGAAATAAAACTCAAAATTATGAGAAAGTTACATTTTAGTCGTTTTCATTCTATTTTATTATAATTTAGTTTTTCCACATACATGACATTCGTTGAAATAACAAATAAAACCGTTTTTACAGTATATATAAAACAGGCAGTTTTAATATTTTACTGCTTAAACATTTGGATTGAATGCTTTATTTGGTCACTCGAATTCTTATGGTAACGCATCTACGGGCCATGTTGGCAGCACTGTAGACTACGCTTGTTATTTACCAAACTTCACACCGGTGTGCGCTCTCAAAACAAATACGTGCTCGGCTCGCTGGATCCCATTGTTTATTAGTGCGTTATAACAGATTTCCCTTTCATTTTTCATCTTTAAAATTCCAACTAGACACACAATAGTGGTGAAACTCTATTGCGGACCCTCGTTGCCCCCGCGTCAGTTATTTCCGTCGTCACAATGGAAGTCGAGCCCATCGCTTCCGATTTAGAAAACGTGGCGGCGAGCGATACTGATAACTCGAAGCCGGTGGACGTGGGCGCCGGAGATGCTGCGACGTCTCATACTGAGCGTCTGAAACGGCGGCACAAGAACAAAAAGCTAGCTAGGACAAACAGCAAGGAGAACCCGGGAGCGAGCACACCGACGCCGCTTCCGCGGTACCGCAGTTGGAAGAATAGTCGCCGACCGCGCAATGGCCACGGCCGCGGCTTGCCTAAAAAAGGTAAATACGTTCTACCGCCGTTTCAGTGCTACACGACCACGTTTCCGACTTTTCTAGAATTCAGTACGGCATGAACAGAGCCGCAGTAGCTTTTACATAATATTTTGTTTACTACGCACCGGTCGCGTAGGTATTTTGAGTTGCCGCATATCTCAAGGTCATTCGAGGCTGCGGCGTAGTTACGCTGGCTTTTAGTATCGATTGCCGTAGGTCACTAATGCCTAGCCTAGCCTAGAAGTTGAACGACACGTTACGAAACCTAGTAAACAACTTTCGAACGCTCTAAGCTATTTTAGGGCGAACCGAAACCTACGGCGTTTATCATGTCGAACATGTGCACATGGCTTAGGTTACTTTTTTAATTACGGTCCGGATATGGGCCAAGGTCATTAATGTTTTTCAGACTGAGGTAACACAATATTTGTTTTTTTTTTATCGCTAAAGAACTAAGGAAGGTTACGCGTCGTATATTGATTCTATTCTCTGAAACTTCCACACTTGTTTTTCGAGAAAATAAACTTGTTTTACTGCTTCGTAACTGGAATATCAACATCAGTTGCCTATATAGGTACCAAAACAAAACCGTTATACCAAATATGAAAGATTCGCACAACTAAATAAGAACTTAATACACAATTTCCCTAAGACATTAAAATTAAACTCAATTTTGAAATTCGAAGCTCGAATAATGCTGTCTCGTTCATACTATTAGTTTATTGCGGGAGTCACAGAGACAGGAATATAAACTTTTATCTGACTATGAGACTGAGGAAAGCATGCTACGGCCGTGCTGCTTTTTTGCTCGACTTGGCGGGAGCACTGCGGTGCCCCCAGATCGCCAGACATATTTTTTTCAATGATCAGATCCTGTCAGAAGCACTTACTAGGGTTATAATTGATAATTAATTCTGATACTGGCTTGTAGCATAGCAAGCAAATAAAAAAAGTAAAGGTTGCCTCATGTTTTGACCATAAAAGGCATTACTGCATGTTTATACATTGCATAGCAGTGTAAATGCGACTCAATCATCATTTAAGTTGTACTTAGGTATAGGTAACATGACCATTTTTTTTGCCAGAGCGGGACATCTGTGGAATTTGATATAAAAAAAAGTTTTGTCTTTTGCAAATTTTATTATAGAAAATAGAACACAAAACCAATCAAAGCACTAAACGCAAAATAGTTAAGTAGGCACAGCTAACTAAGCCCCAGTAGTGGCGTGACTTCTAAGTCGTATTTTTGTTTGACGGCGTATTATCTTTTGGTCTGTGCAAAAGCGGGACTACGTCGGTCTTGCTGGGGACACCGGGACAGACTACCTGAAGGGGGACAGTCCTGCCCAAAGCAAAACTTATGTCACGTTATGTATACGGGCTATTATAAAAGTTTCATAGCACGAGAGCTGGATTTACCATAGAAGCTGAAAAAGCTGAAGCTTAGGGCGGCAAAATTTGCCCAAAAAAAGTTGTAAAACTGATGTAGAAAAGAAATTAACATTATTATGATTTCAAAGGTCAGTAGGGGCGGCAAGTGTTCAAATCCAGCACTAGGTAGCACAATACTATAATTACTGGAACTAGGTAACTGCTTGTTTGTAGAAAAACACAAATAATTTTTAAGCAAAACTAACCCCAAAAGTATGTATAATAAAATAATAAAATGTTTATATCAAACTTTTTCGCTGACTGCTAACCTAGCCTGCATAGACCAGATGATGATGATGAAGATGATGTTATTATTACATACATACACAAATCCCGTCTTTATCCCTTACGGGGTAGACAGAGCCTAACGTAACAAGACCTAAAGGCCACATTTAGAATGATTGTGGGTGTACAAGTGGACAGGGGAATCAAAATAGTGATGGGTTGCTAGCATCGCCTATAACATGATTCCTAAGATTTTCGCCCACTCCCACAATGGGTTTTTACCATCTGTTGTTATAGGTATAATAATAATAATAAAGCCTTTTATTTCCAAATACAAAGCTACAGTATTCGTTCCGAAAATTTTTTCGAGTTGTTTGTTAGTAATGTTAGTGGTTGTTGAGTTTTGTTAATTGTGTTAGTATTAGTTCCCACAGATTTGGACCCCTCTTTGGGTGTAGGCCTCCTCCAGCTTGCTCCATGACTGCCTGTCTTCCGCCTTCTTCAGTGTTTTCCTGCTATCTCCACTATGTGGTCCGTCCATCTTTTGTAGAGTCTGCCGACTCTTCTTTTCTCCTTTTGTCCTTGTACCAAGCTGAATGTCCTGCCCACCGCCATTTCAGTTTCAGGGTTTGAGTGAGTGCATCCTGTATTTTGCACTATCTGTCATCTTGTGCATGAATCTTGTAGCTGGCTTTTTTAGGTATGTGTGTATGTGTCTATTTATATCTCCACTAGCAGTTGCCCGCAACTTCGTCTGCGTAGAATTCGTTTATCGCTATCCCGCGGGAATCACGCAATTTTCCGGGATAAAAAGTAGCCTATGTGTTATTCCAGACTATAATCTATCTATGTTCCAAATTTCATCCAGATCGGCCCAGTACTTTTTGAGCCTATTCATTACAAACATACAAACATACAAAAATAGGTACAAATCTTTCCTCTTTATAATATTAGTATAGATATAGATTTATTGTAAATGTGTGTTTCATGTATAATATATTACGTATTTCAGTACTTAGTATATTAATATATATTCTAAATTGCACCACCTGCTCAGATCTGTTCTGTTCTCCAGTCCATTATGGTTGCCTGGTAGAGATCGCTCTGTAGCGATAAGGCCTATTGTTACCTTGTAATATTCTGTATACCTTTTTTCTGTTTTGGTTGTTATATGTGGTGTTCAATAAAGAGTTGTTGTGTTGTATTGTATTTTGGATTTGTCTCGTATGTCTTTTGTTATAGGTAAATAAAAAGTATTTTCACTTACATCGGATTACTTATCGCTGAGCCGACTTATCGCCAAACTTATTAGATATTGTTGAATAAACATGATAGTTTGATAAGCCACATGGCTGTGTTGTTAAATAGGGTTATCAGTAATACCTATTCCAAGTGTACATGTAAACACGACAGCCATATTAAATTGTTACATACATAAATAAATAAATAAATATCTTGGGACAAATTATACCAATTGACCCAGCCCCAAACTAAGCAAAGCTTGTGCTATGGGTACCAGGTAACGGATAAACATACTTATATAATGTAGATAAATATATACTTAAATAAATACAACATCCATGACTCGGGCACAAACATTCGTACTCACCATACAACTGTCTGCCCCTACCGGGATTCGAACCCAGGACCTCTAGCTTCATAGTCAGGGCCACTAACCACTAGGCTATCCGGTCATCAATCACATACATATACACAAATCACGTCTTTATCCCTTACGGGGTAGATAGAGCCTAAAGTAACAAAACCTTAAGGCCACGTTTTGCATGATTAAGGGCTTGTAGGCGGAAAGGGAAATCAAAATAGTGATGGGTTGCTAGCCGCATCGCCTATAACATGATTCCTAAGACTCGCCCATTCCCTCGATGGGCTTTTACCATCTGCGCGGGAAGAGAAGCAACTGGTAAATTCTATGTTTTTTCTTTACTCCCAGACCAGCATGGAAGAAGTTACATACATACACATACACAAACCACGTCTTAACCCTTACGGGGTAGACAGAGCCCAAGGTGACAAAACCTGGCCACGTTTAGCAAGATTGTTGTTTGTAATTTAAACTAATTTAACGGCTAATTCATGTTATTCCAATTTTAGGGTTCCATACACAAAATCGAAATCAAAATTTTATTTTTGCAAATTGTCTGCCAAGGGCTCTTTTTTGAAACTACCAGAGCATTCGGAAAAACCCATCATTGCCAAGAATGTGCCGCAAGAAACTTGGCAGAGTCATTATTTCAACATAAAATACATTAAGCTCCTAAAATACTTAAATTCTACTAAAAATTAAATACATACATACATAGGTACATATATCACGTCTTTATCCCTTACGGGGTAGACAGAGCCTAAGGTAACAAAAACTTAAGGCCACGTTTAGCATGATTAAATGATGATTTGGTTCTTCCATGCTGGTCGGGGAGTAAAGAAAAAACATAGAATTTACCAGTTGCTTCTCATCCCGCGCAAATGGTAAAAGGCCATCGAGGAAATGGGCGAGTCTTAGGAATCATGTTATAGGCGATGCGGCTAGCAACCCATCACTGTTTTGATTTCCCTTTCCAGCTACGACCTTAATCATGCTAAACGTGGCCTTAAGGTTTTGTTACCTTAGGCTCTGTCTAAGCCGTAAGGGATAAAGACGTGATATATGTATGTTTGTAGGGAGCGGATCAGAATACATAAAGTTTAAAATGTATAATGGGTTAAAATACATAATGGTTCAAAATATATAACGCAATTTTCTGTAAAACTATTAGCTAAATGAACTTTTTTGATATCGTAATCTATAGATTGGTTTATGTTAGGTTTGTTTTATAACAATCCTGTTAATTTGTAACTTTCTGAGAAAATCGCATTATATGTTATAAACCATTATGTATTTTAACCCATTATACATTTTAAACTATATGTATTATAATACATACCCATGTTTGTACTATACGACACAAACTGACGTAAAAATATTATCTTTTTTTAGGCGGCGCCGGCGGCAAGGGCGTGTGGGGAGTCCCGGGCTCCGAGCTCCTCGAGGAGTACATGGAGGACGAGAACGACCCCAACTACGATTCGGAGGCCGTCGCCAACGGGGACATAGAGTTCAAGCAGGTCATAGTGGAGGCCGATCCTGAGGAGATCGTGGTGAGTACCTATAATACACACATACATACACAAATCACATCTTTATCCCTTACGGGGTAGACAGAGCCCAAGGTAACAAGACCTACAGGCCACGTTTAGCAAGATCGTGGGCGTATAGGTGGAAAAAGGAATCAAAATAGTGATGGGTTGTTAGCCGCATCGCCTATAACATAATTCCTAAGAATTACGCCCTCCCTCGATGGGCTTTTACTATCTGCGCGGGAAGAGAAGCAACTGGGACATTCAATGTTTTTCCTTTGCTCCCAGACCAGCATGGAAGTATATACCTATAATAATAATAATATAATAATATCTTGGGACAATTGACACCAATTGACCTAGCCCCAAACTAAGCAAAGCTTGTAATATGGGCACTAGACAACGGATAAACATACTTATAAAGATAAATACATCCAAGACTCGAGAACAAACATTCGTATTTTTCATACAAATATCGGCCCCGACCGGGGATCGAACCCGGGACCTCGAGCTTCATAGTCAGGTTCTCTAACCACTGGGCCATTCGGTCAACACCTATAGAAAGAATTAAAAAGTTTATTTGTGACTAGGTGTTGCCAGTGGCGTAACTATAGGGTGGCAGGGGTGGCAAAATGCCAGGGGCCCCTAGCTCTACGGGGCCCCGAACTGGCTTGGTTTAGAGCACAGAAGGGAAGCTGATGCACTTCTTTATATTGAGGAAGGAGCCCCATCTGACGAATTTTCGGATTTTTCTGTGTTCTAATTAGTGATGTGCCGGATCGTTAAAAATGTATGTCCGCGGATACGGATCTGATTACGGATATTTAGTGTCATGATCCGCGGATATGGATACGGGTACGGATCTTTATTTTATTAAAATATTTTTTTGGTTTTCTCATTATCTCATACTTATAAAAGTGATTTTTGTAATTTTCCATTATATTTGGATGATATAAAAGTGACGTTATAAGTTGCTATAATATTGATCTCACTACAATTATAAAAAAAAAAGTTTTGGTTATTTCATTGTCATAAAAGTGATGTTATAACTTGCTATAATATTGATCTCATTATAAAGATTCTTTCAGTTATGTAGTATTTGTATGGTAACTTACTGCGATAAATGTTTGCAATATAATGGTGCCAAATATTTGAATTTAAAAAATAGAAATACTCTGAATGGAATTTTATACCAAGTTAAAATTTTAATTCTACCTAATCACCTGTAAAAGATCCGTGTAAAAAGTAACGGACACGGATACGGATACGGATTTTTCTTTTCCCTCGGATATCCGCGGATACGGATACGGATACCGATATCCGGAACATCACTAGTTCTAATTTTCAGTGACGTTTAGATTTTTTTTACAATGTGTTTGTGTTTATAAATCGTAAAAAGTAAAGTTATTATAGAATGAACTGGCATTCGCTTATCTGATCTGCTATCGATTCGATAGTTCGCGCGCGACCTCGCCGCGTATATAAATAATGCTTTTATCGGTTGTGTACTGCCTTTTTCACACTTGATTCAATATTTTGCACGTCAAAACAAACATGGTGGATGCCAAAGCTAACAGTAACAGTCTATAGACTAAAAGTACTTTATAAATTTGCATACATAGCTATCATCCCTTACGGGGTAGACAGAGCCTAAGGTAAGACCTAAAGGCCGCGTTTAGCATGATTGTGGGCGTAGGTGGAAATGGGAATCGAAGTAGTGATGGGCTGCTAGCGTCGCCTATGTAATGATTCCTGTTTTCGTCCATTCCCTCGATGGGCTTTTACTATCTGCGTGGGAAGAGAAGCAATTGGTACATTCTATGTTTTTTCTTTGCTCCCAGACCTACATACAAAAAAAAAATCTTGACACTGAAAATTAGAACAGAAAAATCCGAAAAGTAAAGCTATGGCCGGGAATCGAACCCGGATCCTCGTCGTTCCGTGACGCGTGCTATACCCCTAACACCACCCATACCACCCATAACCTTTACTTTTCGGATTTTTCTGTGTTTAGAAATTTAATTTCTAACGGTAAAACCGTAAAAGTAAAAGTCAAGAAGTAAAATTCTTGATACATTTGATAGTACCTATACATACATGCATAAATCACGTCTTTATCCCTTACGGGGTGGACAGAGCCTTAACAAGACCCAGAGGCCACGTTTAGTATGATTGTGGGCGTACAGGTGGAAAGGAATAAAAATTGTGATGGGTTGCTAGCCGTACGCCTGTAACGTGATTCCCAAGACTTTCCTCCCATTCCCTCAATTTTACCATCTGCGCGGGGATCGGTGCTACTGTAACATTTTATGTGTATTTTTGCTTTAAAAGTTTTTGTTTTAAATAAAACGTATATTACTTATTGTAATGCACCGAAGTCAAATATTATTTGACGACCGGATAGCCTAGTGGTTAGTGACCCTGACTATGAAGCTAGAGGTCCTGGGTTCGAATCCCAGTACTGGCAGACAATTGTATGATGAATACGAATGTTTGTTCCCGAGTCATGGATGTTGTATGTATATAAGTATGTGTTTATCTAATAGGGTGGCAGGTGTGGCAAAATGCCAGGGGCCCCTAGCTCTACGGGCCCCGAACTGGCTTGGTTTAGAGCACAGACGGGACGCTGATGCACTTCTTTATATTGAGGAAGGAGCGCCATCTGACGAATTTGCCACGGGCCCCAGACGTTATATTTACGCCACTGTTATCTACATTATATAAGTATGTTTATCCGTTGCCTGGTACCCATTTATTTATTTATATAACTGGAGAATTCGCGTCCACTTGAGACAAATTGCCGTTTGTTTGTAAAAATGTTTATTTTTAACATTATCTCTGTCACTGCGGCTTGCAATGCGGCGTGCAGTCATCGGCTGTCATTGACCCGCGCCATGTTGTATGCGGCGCGCGCGCAGCACCGGCGCGTACAAAGACGCCATGACACATATTAAACGCTATTTTATTTACTAGCTACCCGCCCCGGCGTCTCGCGGGCGCAATGTAGATACGGCGCTGTGACAATAGAGAATTATATTTATACATACACATACCCACATCACGTCTATATCCCTTACGGGGTAGACAGAGCCTGAGGTAACAAAACCTAAAGGCCACGTTTAGCATGATTGTAGGCGTATAGGTGGAAAAAGGAATCAAAATAGTGATGGGTTGCTAGCCGCATCGCCTATAACATGATTCCTGTGATTTTCGCCCATTCCCTTGATGAGTTTTTACCATTTGCGCGGGACGAGAAGCAACTGGTACATTCTATGTTTTTCCTTTGCTCCCAGACCAACATGGAAGAAAGCATTATATTTATTGCTGACATAAATCATTTATTTGCTTCCATGCTGGTCTGGGAGCAAAGAAAAAACATAGAATGTACCAGTTGCTTCTCTTCCCGCTCACATGGCAAAAGGTCAAGAAAGCTGGTGCTTCCCGTGTGGTCCCATTTCAATTTAGTCCAGTTCTGACAATGGCACCCATGAGAAAACCATATAAGTCTAAAATTAGCGTTAAGTATGTGTGCGACAAATCATCCGTTTCATTTAAACGGCGCTGTCATATGAGCAGCACGTTTAGTAGGTCTACCCATATTCAGAAAAAATGTTAGTGTACTTCAGGGGTACGTATTAAAATACATAAAGTTTAAAATGTATAATGGGTTAAAATACATAATGGTTTATAATATATAATGCGATTTTCTCAGAAAGTTACAAATTAACAGGATTGTTATAAAACAAACCTAACCTAAACCAATCTATAGATTACGATATCAAAAAAGTTCATGTAGCTAATAGTTTTACAGAAAATTGCGTTGTATATTTTAAACCATTATGTATTTTAACCCATTATACATTTTAAACTTTATGTATTCTGATCCGCTCCCGTACTTCAGATTCACTAAAAATCAAAAAATAAACAAAAAAATTTAACAAAAAAAAACCGACTTCACAAAAAGAAACTATTCCAAAACAATAAGACAGCCGGGGAAATTACGGGCACAAGAGGCATTTCATCTTAGTCCTCTAGGTTGGCAACGCATCTGCAATCCCTCCGGGGTTGCGGGTGTCTATGGGCAGTGGTGATCACTTACCATCAGGTGACCCAGTTGCTCGTTTGCCTTCCTATTCATATAAAAAAAAAATCAAACTAATACGCACTAAAAAGATAATAATTGCACATTCTTCTACAACTTAATAATCAACTTACTTTTTCTACTTATCAATGTGTAGGTACGATCTGTGTAATGTTGTTACAATTATTGTTATTTTTGGATAACCATGTTTTCGCGTATATTTATAAGCTGTTGTTTGGCCCACTCCCGCGGTCGTTGACCTATAGCGCCGAGTTCACACTGCACACTAACCCAGACAACTAATTTGAGTGTATCAACATTTTCGCGGGAGCCATGCAATTCCCTGCACGTCTAGCACGAGAGCGCACAAGAGTCGCGTCGCGCGCGAGTTAGATTGCCCGTCCTTTTCTTACTGTACCAACAAGAAAGAGACGGGTAGTCCAACTCGCGCGCGACGCGACTTTCGGGCGTTCTCGTGCTAGCGGGGCTGGGACTCGAACTGTCTGTAAACCAAATTTCAACTAAATCGGTCCAGCAGTTTACGCGTGAAAAGGTAACATACAGACAGACAGTTGCTTTCGCATTAATAATATAATAGCTGTTGCCCGCGCGCGACTTTGTCTGCGCAGAAGTAGCTTATCGCTATCTCGCGGGAAATGTAATTTTCCGGGATAAAAACTATCTTGTGTCTATGTCCTTCCCCGGGACTGAAAATATCTCTGTACCACATTAAAATCGGTTCAGTGGTTTATGCGTGAAAGCGTAACTGACAGACAGACAGAGTTACTTTTGCATTTATAATATTAAGTAGGAATAGTAGGAACTAGCTGTTGCCCGCGACTCCGTCTGCGCAGAAGTTGCTTATTGTTATCTCGCGGGAACTATGCAACTTTCCGGAATAAAAACTATCCTACTACAATTTAGTTTTCCGTCCTTTTTTAATTTTTTGTTTATTGTAAACTATTTAATTAATTTATGTATTTTTAATTAATTTATTTTTTTTAGTTACACAAAAGTCGGGTTCTATCTATTTTACCATTTATTTCTCCTATTTGTTTACGTAAAAGTTTATGGATTATTTAGTATATTTTATCTGTGTATCGTTTCGTGAGTCACGGTTCTGGCTGAAAATCAGTGCTGCAGGTGTCTAACGCCTCAGCGTAAGGCTGAGCCAGCGACCGTTTCACTTTTGCGGAGACACACACAACGCTCATGATCTATTTTTATTGTCTTGATTATTTTCTATAAAATTGTGTATATTCTCTTTTATTTGTGTGTCTTGCAAAAAGGAATAAATGTTTTCTTTCTTTCTTTCTTTCTTTCTTTCTTTCTTTCTTTCTTTCTTTCTTTCTATGTACCAAATTTCATTAAAATCGGTTCAGTGGTTTACGCGAGAAAGCGTAACAGACAGATAGAAAGATAGAATTACTTTCGCATATATAATATTTGTAAGGAAGTAAGGATTAGTAGGGATTATCTTTAAATGAAGTGTCCATTACTGGTGTTTGTCAGCTTAAAGTGTCCACCACTGGTGCCGTCCTACTAAATATTGTGGACGGTACTTAGCGCGGTGTTAACAACAAACAACATTGTAATCTATCTGTTTATGTACATACATAATGTGAGAAACTGGGCCGTCGTAGATATAGAATAGAATAGAATAGATCAGGGGTTCCCAAAGTGTGCGCCGCGGCGCCCTGGTGCGCCGTAGAAAGTAAAGAGGGGCACCGTGAGTTCTATCACTATCCGAAACCACAAATATTCGCGGGTACCTATTTGAGCGCTCGCATCGGTAAATAATATAATATAATATTCCTTTAAGTAGCCTAACCTAACAATTTAACTAAGGCAGGGCGCCGTTACAAAATACTAAACTTGTAACTGCGCCGCAGGTTGAAAAAGATTGGGAACCCCTGGAATAGATAAGTCAATATTTGCTGTTTTCTTTATTTGGTGCAGACGTTTCTGAGCGTCAGTGGAAAAGTAGATGCTTTGAGGGAATCCACTGTGGAGTCGAGGTCAAACGTGTATTTACGAATTGAACGATACAAAAATATGTTTTCGTTTAAAAATGTTTACACACGACCTTCCATGCTGTTCTGGAAGCAAAGAAAAACATTCATGCTTCTCTTCCCGCGCAGATGGTAAAATTCTATCGAGGGTCAGGGCAAATATCTTAACGGTCATGTCACAGGCGACGCGGCTAACAACCCATCACTAGTGTCCGACCGAAACTGATTTTTCAGCCGAAACCGAAACCGAACTTTCGGTCTTGCTCTTTGTTTCGGCCGAAACCGAAACCGTTACTTATTAAAACATTTAAAATTACGATTATTTACTGAAATTTACTGTTGTTTTAACATTTATTAACACATATTATACTTACCAAATCACTCAATTGCAAAATATAACCTCAACTCACGATTAAATGAACTAAATAATTGTGTAAAAAAATTGCTTACGTAATACTTGAATGGCCCCATAGTAAAATCTGGGACACATGTTTTCTTGTATGAGAAATTGAGAATCGATAGGATGAACGATTCTGAGTAAGACAATCCCAAAATAGTTACATTCTGGAAAAAAATAATCTTGTAGCCTTTTTTTTGGGAAACACTCGTTTTGGGTGACGGCACCAGTGTTGGACTCTAAGCTGGCAAGCACCAGTAATGGACACTTCATTCTTAATTTAAAGATGGGTTTAAAATTGAGTGTTGTAAAATAAATGACTATGCCTTAGTGGCTTTTAAATAAGAGTGGTAAGAGTGGTAGTGGTGGTTTTGCGGGTGGTAGGGCCTTGTGCAGGGTCCGTCCGGATCGCTACAACCATCTTACTCGCTAATCCTGCCGCTAAGTAGCAGTGCTTGCACTGCTGTGTTCCGGTGTGGAGAGTAAGACAGCCGGGGAAATTACGGGCACGAGGCATTTCATCTTAGTCCTCTAGGTTGGCAACGCATCTGCAATCCCTCCGGGGTTGCGGGTGTCTATGGGCAGTGGTGATCACTTACCATCAGGTGACCCACTTGCTCGTTTGCCTTCCTATTCATATAAAAAAAAGAGTTATAGTGCATTATTGGGTCCATGTCTATTACTGGTGATGTCACCTTATTTGTTGTTATTTTGCAGCGTAAATGCGAGCCTGTGATCTTGGAGTACTTCGAGCACGGAGACACCGATGCCGCGGCTGAAGATTTTCTAGAATTCGTCACCGCCAAGCGGAGTCACTTGGTAAGTGTCAGCTCTCTACGGCGGGTGCTCTATTGGCGAGTCGGATGTTTTTAACCCGACTGCGCCATGAGGGTTATGTTCGAGTGTATGTATACTTGGCACGCTTTAGAGCCTAAACAAGCTTGTCGCATTTGAGCTTGAGAGGTATCACTAGAATCGTCTTAGTCGTGAGATTGAGGTACATCAAACTTATAAAAATTGGGTGTGTTTAATTCCCGACCATGGAAATCCCGCGTACATTGTACATGAAATCGTCGGTATTTCCACCCAGGGAATCGAACCCGGGACCTCGAGCTTCATAACTTTGTTTGTGTAGGTGTGTGAAACTATTGTGGAGATAGCGTTGGAGCACAAGCCATCGCACTGCGAGATGGCCTCCGTCCTCATCTCCGACCTGTACGGGAGGGTGTTCTCCGCCAAGGATATAGCCACAGGTAACTTGCTTGTCTGGGAGCAAAGAAAAAACATAGAGTGTACCAGTTGCTTCTCTTCCCGCGCAGCTGGTAAAAGCCCATCGAGGGAATGGGCGAAAGTCTTAGGAATCACGTTATAAGCAATGCGGCTAACAACCCCTTTGAACTAACCTCTTTTACATGTCTTTTTTGAAACTACCAGCGCATTCGGAAAGACCATCATTGCTGTGGGATTTAGTGGTTTTTCGTAAAAAAATCTAAAAACGAAGAGCAGTTTGCAACTCTCCAGCATGAGACGAATCTAATGACATATAATTTATCAAAATCGGACCATAACTGTAGATCTGATGGCTTGTACAAAAATCGGCCTCGCGTATTATATATATAGATTGTAATGATTCTTAGACTTAATTCATCTCATTTTATTAACATAAGAATTAACTAGAATCGAATAACATTAATGAATTTAATAATATCAATGTATAGTTTAATGTACTAACTTTGACATCATATTAGAAGCCCAGATTTAGGTATTAACTACTATTGTGTGCCCTTACAGGGCGTCATGGACTGACTTGGAACAATGTTAACATCTTTACATGTATGTACACGACTTGTCAATGAATAAATGAATAAATAATCGACCATAAAAGGACGAATGCGATGTCAGGAAGAAAAAAAGATGCTGTGATTTTATTTTGATCAAAATAAATAAATAAATATCTTGGGACAAATTACACCAATTGACCCAGCCCCAAACTAAGCTAAGCTTGTACTATACCAGGCAACGGATAAACATACTTATATAATGTAGATAAATACATACAACATCCATGACTCGGGCACGAGCATTCGTATTCATCATACAACTGTCTGCCCCTAACGGGATTCGAACCCAGGACCTCTAGCGTCATACTCAGGGCCACTAACCACTAGGCTATCCGGTCGTAGAATACGTACAAGAGAGTATTTTTTTTTTTTATGAATAGGAAGGCAAACGAGCAAGTGGGTCACCTGATGGTAAGTGATCACCACTGCCCATAGACACCCGCAATCCCGGAGGGATTGCAGATGCGTTGTCAACCTAGAGGAACAAGATGAAATGCCTCTTGTGCCCGTAATTTCCCCGGCAGTCTTACTCTCCACACCGGAACACAGCAGCGCAAGCACTGCTACTTAGCGGCAGGATTAGCGAGTAAGATGGTGGTAGCGATCCGGACGGACCTTGCACAAGGCCCTACCACCCGCAGACTTAATACTTAAGTGGTTATTTAGTATAGTTTTATAATTGTTATGTAATAAATAACGCGCTGTAAGCGTGCGACAACAGTAGCAGATAAACCGATCGCGGTTTTCGCTCGCTGTTCACACATAATGTTTTTTCTTTGTAATTGATTTGAATAAATAATTAAAAATAAAAAAAAACCTGTGTGAAAGTTGGCCTTCGACATATCCATTTGATAGCAAGTTGGATGATGGCCGGACCTATTCAAGTATGACACGTTGTACAGGGTGTCTTTATTGTTTAGCGTTCGAGCACCTGCTGGAGAAGATGCCGGACCTGGTGCTGGACACGCCGGACGCGGCGGTGCTCATGTCCAACTTCATAGCGCGCTGCGTGGCCGACGACTGCCTCGCGCCGCGCTGCGTCACGCAACAGCTGGCGCAGCCGCCCAACTCTGCTGCCAGGTATGACAATTATAATAATACTAGATATGACAAAAATTCCACCTATACGCCCTCAATGCTTGCTAATTGGCATTGTTCATTTTTTTTAGTACGCCCCATTTCGAGGAAAACCATCAATTATCCGATTTATCTTGTCCGATTTCAAAAATACTTTTCAACACAGTTGCTCGTAAATTGAGTCTTATTGCACCGCATTTAAACTCATAATACAGCTTATTACGCACAAGTGCTGTAATAATATTACCGCACGAGTGCGGTAATATACACTTTTTTTTAATCTCAGCAAACGGTTCAGTATCAATAGGAACAAGGAATATTTTCGTGAATATTAATAAACTATTTTAGTTTAAAGATGATAAATAAACATTTAATTTCGACAAATTATTCATTTTTATCTAAAAAGGGACCATAATTTGCATATTTAAGACATTGATTAATTATTTTATTATAATTTTAATATTAGGCTGTTTAGCAGTCTGTTGATAGTGTCTTCGTCACGCGCGTGCTAAGTGCACAGTGCGCATGCGCGAGTGCTGCGTGCGGATTGGCGCGGAGAAATAATATCTGCCGCCATTTTCCTCTGATATTGTTGATTCAGGCTTTGTTATTTTATTACTTTAAAAATGACTAGTTCAAGTAATAAAGAAATGTAGTGTCCGTCGCTGGAAATACTAAAATATGTTCGGACAATGTTCGGACAGTTATATCAGTAAGAAATCCAAGGTGTTAATTACCAAATGATAAAGTAAAGTTCTAAAGCAGCTCCAGGTAAGCAATGTCTGGTAACAAAGGTAAACTAAAGTTCTTAAAGCCCTTTTATTAACTAAATTTTATTTATTTTTCCTCGCAAATGTGTTGAAAAACGTCGTATGCGACGCGTGTGCTTTGGTAATTACCTACACATCTCGGCTCTCTTACCCGCGCTCGCTAGCGCTCGCGCGTACAATACGCCTCGTGTGTAATTACCAACATAGCACACTTGTATCATAATGTGCTATTATGATTGCAGATATTTTTGTAAAAGTACTTTGAACCTTTGTTTGACCGAACGACCGGGTTTTTAGACAGAATCCAGCATCGAATGTTTGCCACAAAAGCGAAAAAAAAAAGTTTGGCTATGGCAACTGTCACGTGTCACTGTCAAATCTAACAAAACCATAGACAAAGCCGTTTTTTTCTGTCTAAATTCACGAATTATCAAACAGCGAAAAAATATTTATTATTAACTAACAAAGCTTCGTAAAAGCATAATATTCAAATTAGTTGCTTGAAATAGTCCATTTTATCAAATAAGGGTGTTAAAAGCACAGCTTAAAAAAATGAACAATGCAAATTGTGGCCTGTAGGTACCTATTACCTTAAGCTCTGTCTACCCCGTAAGGGATAAAGACGTGACTTGTGTGTGTGTGTGTGTGTGTGTGTGTGTGTATGTATGACAAGCACTGCTCTTCCGCTCGGACGGATCCAAAAACGAACCGCAGCTCTTGACCACACGCGGAGGTAACCCGACTCGCACCCCGACGCGCGAGCAGCTAGCGCCAGTTCTAATGACAGCTGTCACATCGTTCCACATCCCGCTAACGAAGTTTCTCAACGCGGCTGCGTAAATACAACTTGCTACTCTCTTCCTTCGGACTTTGGTCCCCAGGTATAACGTCTGCCGGGAGAGAGTTCTCTACTGTGGCCTCTTCTCACAATCTATTTGATATCGTTGGTTGCAGGCAAGCGCTGCACCGCGCGGAGACGCTGCTCTCCATGAAGCAGGGGCTGGTGCGGCTCGACAACATCTGGGGCGTCGGCGGCGGCATCAGGTAGCGAGGCTTCAGCTGGTCCTAAAGTGGGGCGAGGGCCACCAGGCGGGTGGCACCCAGTGTTGGGACACTAAGCTGACAAGCTGACACTCAGTGACGTAACTATAGGGTGGCAGGGGTGGCAAAATGTCAGAGGCCCCTAGCACAGTATATATATAAGCTAAAGCAGTAAGGAACCTACGAACAAATCGGTTGAAACGAAACACGCACACAGGCGCGCGCTTTACACGACCCCTAAGCGGACCTGAGCCTGAGCGGAGTGGACGAGGTCCGCTTAGGGGCCGTGTAAAGCGCGCGCCTGTGTGCGTGTTTCGTTTCAACCGATTTGTTCGTAGGTTCCTTACTGCTTTAGCTTATATATATACTGTGCCCCTAGCTCTACGGGGCCCCGAACTGGCTTGGTTTAGAGCACAGAAGGGACGCTGATGCACTTCTTTATATTGAGGAAGGAGCCCCATCTGTCGAATTTGCCGCTGGCCCCAGACGTTATAATTACGCCACTGCTGACACTTTTTTTTTTAATTACATATAAAAATACCGGTCAAGCCGGTTAGATACAAAGAACTGTCCAAACCTGCATTGCTGCGGTGCCGCGAAGAGGGAACCCCATCCCGGGCTGGTCGTGGGGCGTCGCGGTGACACCGAGTGCTCCCGTAACGCCTCACATACGACTGAATAGGGAATCCGTGTGGTTTTAGTGGGTATGCTGCCGTCGCGGGAGACCCCCACATTCCCCCGGTAAACCCGTACCGGGCGGATGCATAAGGCGCATTTTCCACATACTAAGAACCTTTCCCTTTCAGATTGGGCGAAAGTGCGTGTTTTGTATGTCCAAGTGTCTTTTGCATATGTTTGTAAAGCTATCGGCGTAAGAATACATATAAAAAATCAAGAAGTAAATTCTTGATTCGTTGGATCCTACTAATGTTATAAATGCGATATTTTGTGGGGGTGTGTGTATGTTTGTTCCTTCTTCACGCTGAAACAACTGGACGGATTTAGATCAAATTTGGAACGGGGATAGGTGGTACCCTAGATTAAAACATAGGCTACTTTTTTTGTTTATTATAAACTAGCTTCTGCCCGCGACTTCGTCTGCGTAGAATTATACATAAAAACCTTCCTCTTGAATCACTCTATCTATTAAAAAAAAACCGCATCAAAATCCGTTGTGTAGTGAAGATGTAAGCATACATAGGGACATAGGGACAGAGAAAGCGACTTTGTTTTATACTATGTAGTGATAGTGATGTGTGTATCATGTATAATGTATTGTATTTTCACCACTTAGTATATTAATATATATTCTAAATTGCACCACCTGCTCAGATCTGTTCTTTTCTCCAGTCCATTATGCTGGCATAGTAGAGATCGCTCATTAGCGATAAGGCCTATTGTTACCTTGTAATATTCTGTATACCTTTTTTCTGTTTTGATTGTTATATGTGGTGTTCAATAAAAAGTTATTGTATTGTATTTATATTATATCTAACAGTAAATACTTTGATGGTCGAACAGCTTGTTATAAAGTTGACTTTGTGGACACAGGCCTGTGAAGTCGCTGATCAGGCAGATCCAGCTGCTGCTGAAGGAGTACCTGACGTGCGGCGAGCTGGCCGAGGCCATGCGCTGCGTGCGCGACCTGGAGGTGCCGCACTTCCACCACGAGCTGGTCTACGAGGTACGCCAGCTGTTGGTACAGGCCGGGGCAGCTGATGCGGCTCCAGCTAGTACAGCCAGTACCCAGGCCCAGGCACAAATAACAAAATCTAGAGCCGGCAGATTGTTCTTGTGAACTGTAAATGTAAAGTGTAAAGGTAAATGTCAAAGTGACAGATAACAAACGATTGCTAAGTTAGCAGAAGCATATAGAGCGTTTATGAAAGGGGTTAGCTTGCTCGCAATCGCCATCGCTTTCATTGTGACAGTTCATGTATGGGCTGACAATTGGCATTGTTCATTTTTTTTAGTATGCTCCAATTCGAAAACCATTTCGAGGAAAACCATCATTTATCCGATTTATCTTGTCCGATTTCAAAAATACTTTATGATTGCAGATATTTTTGTGAAAGAACTTTGAACCTTTGTTTGACCGAACGACCTGGTTTTTAGACAGAATCCAGCATCGAATGTTTGCCACGAAAATTAAAAAAAAAGTTTAGCTAAGGCAACTGTCACGTGTCACTGTCAAATCGACAAAAACCATAGACAAAGCCGTTTTTTTTTTTATAGCCAACCGAACGAAGGCGATTGGGATTCTGTCTAAATTCACGAATTATCAAACAGCGAAAAAATATTTATTATTAATTAACAAAGCTACGTAAAAGCATAATATTCAAATTAGTTGCTTGAAATAGTCCATTTTATCAAATAAAGGTGTTAAAGGCACAGCTTAAAAAAAATGAACAATGCCAATTGGCATCGGAATCGGCTAGCTGTCAAATTCGTACAACTGTCATTTCAGTCTGAGGCTAAGTGTCAAAATAACTACATAATTACCCTGTAGCTATCGGATTTTATCTTGCAATGCCGATCCATACACATACACAAATCACGTCTTTACCTCTTACGGGGTAGACAGAGCCTAAGGTAACAAGACCTACAGGCCACGTTTAGCAAGACTAAGGGCGTAGAGGTGGAAAGTGGAATCAAAATAGTGATGGGTCGCTAGCATCGCCTATAACATGATTTCTATGATTTTCGCCCATTCCCTCAATGGGTTTTACCATTTGCGCGGGAAGAGAAGCAACTGGTACATTCTATATTTTTTCTTTGCTCCCAGACCAGCATGGAAGTAGTTGCCGAACCATTACTATGTTTTATTGTATACTAGCTTCTGCCCGCGACTTCGTCTGCGTAGAATCACTACATAGTATAAAGCAAAGTCGCTTTCTCTGTCCCTATATCCCTATGTATGCTTAAATCTTTAAAACTACGCAACGGATTTTGATGCGGTTTTTTTAATAGATAGAGTGATTCGAGAGGAAGGTTTATATGTATAATACGGAGACGAAGTCGCGGGCAGAAGCTAGTTATACATAAAAACCTTCCTCTTGAATCACTCTTATCTATTAAAAAAAACCGCATCAAAATCCGTTGTGTAGTTTTGAAGATATAAGCATACATAGGGACATAGGGACGGAGAAAGCGACTTTGTTTTATACTATGTAGTGATGTATGATCGTGGCTTGGCAGACGGTGGTCCTGGCGCTGGAGACGATCAACTCCTCGGTGGAGGAGCAGCTGTCCACGTTCCTGGCGGAGCTGCATCGCTGCGCGCTCGTCACGCCCGACCAGATGGAGCGGGTCAGTTGCCGTAGCCTATCGATAGTTTCTAGCTAGAGCTGGGCCGAGTACTCGTTTGATACTCGGTACTCTGCGTACTCGGCGGGTTTTTTGATACTCGTACTCGGCCGAATAACTCGGTTATTAGATAACGAGTAACGAGTATAAATACTTTGTTTAAGAAAAGCAATATATTTAGGTAGATATAATTAAAACAATTGTTAATCAAAAAGTATTTATTAGTAATTTAGGAAATATTTCAAAATCTAAATTAATAAACAAACTTTTTCAATTATTTATTTACTATGACGCGCAACGTGACGTGTTTGTCTGCAAACAATCAAGTGACTAGTAGTTGAAAGGCGTGGGCGGGGTGAGGGGTGTATCAACGCGAGCCGACGTCTTGACCGGCGCAAACCTGTTTGTACTTGTTTACGCGCACGAAATGCGAATTTGATTGAACCGAGTTACTCGGCCGAGTACTCGGTTGAAAAAAAATTGAGCCGAGTAAAACTCGGTACTCGTTACTCGGCAAAAGTGTTACTCGGCGCATCTCTAGTTTCTACTAGACCAGGGGTCGGCAACCTGCGGCTCGCGAGCCACATGCGGCTCTTTGGATGTGAGGCTGCGGCTCTTTAGTTCCATTCGCAAATATTATTTATTTTATAAAAAAAAATGTTCTGAAACGATTAACGAGGTTTAGGCATTATTTCTATCTCTCAGCTACTTATACTCGCTTTAAGTAGTGTTGTAAGTAAGTAAATGTTTATTTGTTTTCATTTTTATCTTATTCATTATCATGTGATTATTTGTTGTGAAAAACACTACTTATATATGAATAAATAGATTACTTTTTTTTATCAACAAACTTTATGAAAGTATTGAGGCTATTTATTGTTGGCGAGAAATTTTTTTGTGGCTCTTTAAAAACTTGAAATTTTGTAAATAGTAATTTTTGGCTCTTCCGACTCAAAAGGTTGCCGACCCCTGTACTAGACCAACGCTAGCACACCAATCGATCTATGTTCGAACAATGTCGATTGATTGGTTTATCCATCGATCAGCCAAAACAATCGATCTTAACTATTCCACAATCCAGGGATCGGAAACCAGTTTAGGGTCAACCGAAACCGAAATAGATTGAGGATTACGGTTTGTTACCGGTTTTTTAACGTTTTCCAAAAAAAAAGTCCACAAACATTCCAATTTGTTACTTTTTTAAATATAGGTATTATAGGTATGTATGGAACGTGACGAACAGGAAAATAAATTCCATAGCTAAATCTGGGATACACTGCGATATACTTACATGGACTTATTTTTTGGAAAAAAGCTCATTTATCGTATTTCTTTGGCTGTTAGTTACAAATTGACGTCGTTGAAGCAACTCGTGTGTTCAAAATTCAAATTCAAATTATTTATTAAAATAATCAAAATAAATTATAAAGGGTACTAAGCACTATATTATTGTGTTCTTTAGGGTTTCATTCGCGTGCTGGAGGACATGTCGGACATCGTGCTGGACGTGCCGCTGGCGTACATAATGCTGGACCGCTTCCTGGAGCGCTGCCAGCACAAGTTCACTCTTGGCCCCGCCGTCCTGCAGCGAATGCCTAGCAGGTACGTTACCGATCCACACCTCATACGAACTGCCGATACAGAATTATACAAACGGATGACTCGCGTATGAAAGGGGGCGTTCAAGTATTACGTAACGCAATTTGAGGGGGGGGGGGGGGTATCGTAAAACGTTATGATGCGTTAAAGGGGCGGGATCAGTCTTACATACAACACGTTACGTAACGTTTTCTTTTTTTTTAATAAAAAAATAAGGAATTAGAACTGCCAAGTTAACAAACTACGCATGTATTGCGGGTTAACTATCTCTTGTTTTATTTAGTACTAGCGACCCGCCCCGGCTTCGCATGGTATATTATGTATGTATTATACATATAAACCTTCCTCTTGAATCACTCTATCTATTAAAAAAAAACCGCATGAAAATCCGTTGTGTAGTTTTGAAGATATAAGCATACATCGGGACATGAGGACAGAAAAAGCGACTTTATTTTATACTATGTAGTGATGTAGTGATTATTACCGTAAAGGCGATTAAAACTATAACAAGGATATTAGAGCGACTTTCTTGTACTTTGCGCAACATAAATTTTGACTTGGGTTAAAATGATCACTTGAGTGAGCTTTAGGGGGGGGGGGGGGTTACAGAAAAACGTTACGGCGCGTTACAGGGGGGGGAGGGAGGATCAAAAATCTTCAATAATTGCGTTACGTAATACTTGAACGCTCCCAAAGTCGAGTGATGGTTGACATGTTTCGGACTAGTTCGTGGTCCTTCCTCCGGGTGTTTAAACTGCCAGCGCATTCGGAAAGTCCAACATTGCCAAGAAGAATGCGCCGCTAGAAACTTGGCAGAAAGAGATTTTTTCAAAATAAAATACATTTACTACAATACCTAAATTCTACTTAACTTATACCTAATACATTTATAAAAGGGATGTATAAGGTCCCCAAGGTAAGTACATACATAAATCACGTCTCTATCCCTTACGGGGTAGACACAGCCTAAGGTAACAAAACCTTAAAGGCCACGTTTGGCATGATTAAGGGCGTATAGGTGGAAAGGGAAGTCAAAATAGTGACGGGTTGCTAGCCGCATCGCCTATAACATGATTCCTAAGACTTTCGCATTTTACCGGTTTCTATAAGAAAACCTCAATTTTTACACAGTAACTTCTTCTTTTTCTAATATGGCCCCATCGATCGAAGCGATGATTTCGCCAATGTCAGAGTAATAAATACAGTATTCAAAAATCTTGTGACAAAAATGTCGGCGACGTTGTACGGTAGAACACGGTCAAAAGACCCCCCCCCCCCCCTGTCGGGCTCTTAGCCAACGGATAACGATATCCCTCTGAGACTGCCAGGAAATCATTAACCGATGCCTAGGGTGCACCGCACTGCTTTCCCCTCGGACGGATCCAAAAAAGAACCTCAGCTCTTGACCACACGCGGAGGTAACCCGACTCGCACCCCAACATTTAAGGAAGTGTCAATGTTGTGTTTTAACTGTTGTTTGTTGTTTGTCGGCAGAGGGCGCAAGCGTTTCGTGTCCGAAGGCGACGGTGGCGCCATCAAGGACCACGCGTTGAAACTGCGCGAGTAAACGCACACACACGCCGTCGCACACACACACACACACACACACACACAAACACACAGCTCACCTCCATATAGTATGGTATGAAGTTAGGTTAGTATTGTAAATCTTGAGACAGCGTGGTGAGCAGTAGATGTTCCACGGGAGTTAATTGTGTCGTATAAACACATCATTCAAACAGATGACGCTTGGCGACAAAAATTCGCATAGTAACAAGGTCACGTGGCGGCTAGTATTAGATAGAAAAATTCGAAGGCTTACCCACCTGCTATGGGTGGTGTGGGGGTAGAGCATGCGTCACGGAATGACGAGGATCCGGGTTTGATTCCCGGTCATAACTTTATTTTTCGGATTTTTCTGTGTTCTAATTTTCAGTGTCGCTTAGAAAATTTATATTCATTAACATTCATAATTTAAATACATTAAAATCATGTCTTTATCCCTTACGGGGTAGACAGAGCCTAAGGTAACATGACCTAGTCACGTTTAGCATGATTGTGGGCGTATACGCGGAAGGGAGAAAAAAATAGTGATGGGTTGCTAACCGCATCGCCTATAACATGATTCTAACACTCGCCCATTCACTCGATGGGCTTTTACCTTTTGCACGTGAACTGAAGCCATTGGTACATTCCATGTTTTTTCTTTACTCCCACACCAGCATTCATAATGCGATATTGCACGAGCAAAAGGCGAGGGCGATAAACATGCGGACTGAGGCTTTCTTTATCACCGCCCGAGGTGTGTACACAATTTTACGTCTTTCCGTAATCGGGAAGTGCTAATTTCCGCTCGCGTAGCAGGCCCGGGGCAACGTAGCTCAAGCCCGGCGTTACAAATATCTGCCTAACTTCATACCCTGTATTTTAGTTACAAATATACCATATTAAACACTTTATCCCTCACGGGGTAGACACTGTCTATAACCAACATCAAACAATGGCAAAGAGTAATCTTGTTTTTATTTGCTTTATCAGTTTTAAATTAATAATTCACATCAAAATCGTTTTATGTAATAAACGGTTAAATGTATTTTTTTATATAGTGCATTGGGGTAGATTCGAAAATGGGGGGGAAGTTCGAAATTCGTGGATATCCACTAAACGGGGAACAATTACATAATCTGGCAACGCTTGCCTAGAAGCTCCAATGTCTTTGGCGTCTAGATAAGTGTTGCCAGATTATGGAATTGTTCCCCGTTTAGTGGGTATCCACGATTTTAGAAATTCCCCCAATGCACCTTAACTAAAAATAATGGAGATATAAGCTAGCTAGTATATCTTTCTAGAAAAAAGCTGATTTTTAATATAAATAATAATAATAGGGTGTAAAGACGTTATAAATTCAAGATTACTTTTTACCCCCAAAATAAGTACAATCGGTTGGCATGACAAGCAATACATATATTTCCATATATTTTTATTATAAGAAGTACGTCTGAAGACAAAATTAATGATATTAATAAAATATATTTGCTATATATTTGGTTGCGTAGTTTAATAAGATAATTAATATAAATGTATGGCTTATTAATGTAAGATCTATAAAGTAATTATTATGACTTAATCAAAACAATTTGAACGCCTGAGATGAGAAGCCCATTGCCGTCGTTACAAGCCTTCTGTCTGACGCTCGCAATCACAATCGTATGCTATCTCTTTCTGTCAAGCGTTGTGAGGCTAGAGAGAGATGGGAAATGCGATTGCGTGTGCTATGCCTTAGGCAGGTCTATCTTGCTTAAAACGTCGCCGACCTATACAGTTTTTTTTTTATTATCCCGCAGGAATTACGCAATTTTCCGGGATAAAAAGTAGCCTATGTGTTATTCCAGGCTATAAACTATTAAGTTAACTTTCCTTGTGAATTTCGCTTGGTTTTTAGTAAATTTTGATAACAATTTGGAAAATGTCTATGCTCTCTTTCTATTGCTATGACGGGAGTGCGGCAACTTTATATGTCGGTGACATAATGGCTAACGTCGCATCATGTAAACATAGATATCAGATAAACTATACCATAGATTCGCATAGTAACAAGGTCACGTACAGCTAGTAAAATATAGAAAAATCCGAAGGCTTACCCACCTGCTATGGGTGTAGGGGTATAGCACGCGTCGCGGCGACGAGGATCCGGGTTCGATTCCCGGCCAT
Source organism: Pandemis corylana (assembly GCA_949127965.1). Taxonomy (NCBI): domain Eukaryota; kingdom Metazoa; phylum Arthropoda; class Insecta; order Lepidoptera; family Tortricidae; genus Pandemis; species Pandemis corylana. Next base: position 6,705,261 of record OX421875.1, on the reverse strand, counting down.
AGCTTTACTTTTCGGAGTTCACAGTGTCGTTTAGAAATTTTATACGATAGATTACGCTAATAAAAAGATTTGGGGATGTTTTGAAAAAAGGGTGGGGTCAAGAGTACCCGAAACCGACGAGCATGTGTGAAGAGATTGATGAATGATGCTCTTCAAGGCTAGAGTGAATAGGCTGTTACTGAACCAGTGAGTTACACCTTTGGCCTCATCTGCACCTTCCACCAAGTGAGATAGAGGCCAATCACTGGTCAGTTCGTAGTAAAAAAAAAAAAAAAAAGAATGTACGTTTTGCAACAAAAAAACCCACATGAACATTTTTTCCAGAAATATTTTGAGTTTTTCTTAATCAGAATCATTTACCCTGTCGATTCTCAGGGGGGCGTTCAAGTATTACGTAAGCGCTTGAGGGGGGGCGGGGGGGGGTCTTTGCTTTGCTTATTTTTGATGACATGGGGGGTGGGGGGGTCGATATGGTGGTTACGTCAGCAGCTTCGATTCGAGCTGCTGCTCACGAATCGATAAAAAACAGAATCCATTAAAAGAAAAATGCATATAGGTACCAATGATTACGTAAGCATGGGAGGGGGGTAAGAGGTTTGCTTACTTTTGCTGACAAGGGGGGGGGGGGGGTAAATAATTGTAAAAAATCTGTTTACGTAATACTTGAATGGCCCCTCATACAAGAAAAAGTGAGTCCCAGATTTAACTATGGATTTTTTTTTCATGTTCGTCACGTCTCATGCAACTGGAATGGAAATATTGGGACAATTTTTTTTTCTTGGATCGTTAGTGTAAACGAGTCTGAGTAAGAAACACCCGAAATCGTTTAAATTCTGGAAATAATGTTTATGTGGACTTTTTTTGGAAAACGCTGGAATGTGTATCGGAAGCGCAGCAAGTGGAACAAAGTAGTCTCTGCCTACCCCTGTGGGAAAGAGGCGTGACTGTATGTATTGAAAGCCAGCGTGCTTAATTTTTGCCACTAACCGTGACGCCACAGCCGAGAGAGGGGGCGTCCATTAATTACGTGAGGTATTTTTAAGGATTTTTGACCCCCCCCTCCCCTCTTGGTGAGACGTCGTAAGATTTTTCTCGACCCCCTCCCCCCTACCCCGATCTCACGTGAGATTTTTCAAAACTTGTACTTTGGGTATAAAAGTATTGGATTTATTAAAAAACATAACACAATTTGTTTAATTACTTTTTTAAGACTAGCAAGGACTATTGCAAATATTGCTGTAATTTTAATTATTAATTCAACTTTAATTTAACTTAATTTTCACGCAGTTTTACACCATTTTCTGCTAAAAAAAAATTACGTGATATTTGCCAAGACCCCCCCCCCCCCCCCCCCTCTCCCCCAAGTGAGATTTAGTAAGATTCGGCTCGACCCCCTAACACCCCCCCCCCCCCCGAATACCTCACGTAATTAATGGACGCCCCCAATAGTGACGGGAAATCCAAAGTGATTCAAAAAACAAACTGGAGCTGTCGCCTTTCAAAATGTCTTCGTATTTCCCAAATGTAATCGAAGCAGCAGTTCTTGCGCTGGCTGCTGCGTTCTGGAGTCGAGAGTCCCGGTGAAATGGCAAATGAGGTATAACACATCTACAATGCTCCGGTGTTCAGTGATCAGGTAACTTCTAGTTTTCCTTGTAATATTGTAAAAAAAAATGTTTGCAACAAACCTCGACGCTTTGAAAGTAGATGTATTTGCATAATCTGTGGTATATTTGATATCTGTGTGTGTACAGGAAGTATTGCAAGCGTCAGATTTTCTGTAGTCACCATTCCGTAGCGCAAGCTCTGACTTCCAATACTTTATTTTAAACCAATGTATATCCTATAATTGTCATAATTAGACTCTAAAAAAGCTACCATTGTGTTGCATGTATTCCACTGTCTGAGAAATAGTAGATCAATGCCCGGGAAGTAGCTAGTTTCTGGATGAGTAACTTGTTTAAAAACACGAACCGTAGATGAGTGTTTTTTAAAGTTACGAATCCAGCTGCGGCAGATGTTTTTTCTCAAACATTGAGAGGAAATAAAAACAAATTTTGCACTAAACTTCCCCGCAACTTGGGCGGTTTTCACGTTCCCGCCTTTTTTCTTAAGTTTTTTTGTCATCTGTCACCGTTAACTATTTGAGACATTGATAAAAACGTTACTCGAACATAACGCGCACTCCATCGACTTGGCTGTATGACATTGTTGGTCATTATTCCATAGTCTCTTTGACGTTTAAAATAAGATAGAAACAAATGGAAAACACTCCAGCAATCCGATTTATGGTCAGAAAATCGCGCCTGCAATGTAATTCGGCCGTCAACGAGACCCTTCGTGTTCTGTACTTAGAATACAATGACGACATTTTTACGACAATGTTTTAAAATCGAGCTTATTTACATATTAGTCGCACCAATTGCTATTTCATAGAGAAAAAGTTAATGTTGTAATGCCTATGTGTCAGGTTAGTAAATTTTGATTGGTTACATTTGGAACGTCACTATGACATTGACATTTGTGAGTTTGACAGTCGGCCATCTTTGATAACTTTTTCGGGATCTAATTATGACGGTTATATAAAAAACTTACCTTGTCCAAGTTTATTGCGTTATAGACATGTATTTAAGTCTTGGGACACACTTTCCGATGTTTTAAAGACAGTTAACATTTCTGTAAAGGTTAGTGCTTTACTGTAAGACTCTTATGATTTTAGTACAAATCTTGTGTTTATAGTTTTTTTTGTGCGTGCGGCGGCGCGCTGTGTTGCCAGTTTGAAATCAAGGAAAGCGGGTTTTTTTATTTGTATCTCTTATGCCATGTGGCAATACTGGAGTTTAATTAATGTAACTTTATTTGGTCATAAAATTGTTCGTAGATTTTGATTTTTGAATGTGAACACTGAAATTAATAAAGTCTTTTTTTTATTAAGCATTTATGTTGCTTGATTGTTGTTGACATTTGTGGCTGTACAAATCATTAAATCCACTTTTCTTTTTTTTTTTGGATATTAATGAAATAATACCATCAAATATATTTCCTAAGTTGTATGTAATTAACTCTTGTCATTTTTTTCATTCGTTCTGCGAGAAAAATAGTTGGAATACAACAGAAAAATATAGCTTTAGTTAGTGAAATAATTTTTAGAATCTACACTTACAGAGATTAGATTACCATACAAACAAACATTTGAAATTATTGAATAAACACACGGATCACTAATGTATTTGTAGTCAAGTTATGTATTTCAAACTAGTCCCTGCTATCATCAAGGTGAGTTCGAACGGATAATTGTGATGAATGATGATAGTTTTTAACCTCAGATTGTCCTGTTCACCGTCTTCGAGCTGACCTTGAGGATGAACCACAGATTGGTTGGAAACATGTCGGGTATGCCTCGAAAATGTTCTCTACGATTTCATCGTTATTACGTTGGTTTTCGACTATTTTTCGCGTAAAATGATATGATTTGATTTTTTTTATGAGCGTCTAGTGACGATAGTTGTAGGCGTTTTAAAATTTTATAAAAGTTCATACATTTACTATGTGTAGCTTGTTGCGATGTATGCCTCGCCCCCGTTCGCTATAATTAGAGCTCTGGTTAGCTGACTGACTTGCCGTGCGCGGGGGCCAATGTTAATTGGACAAAGTGACTGAGGGAACTACCAAGAAATGACATGCTATTTTCAAATAATGAATATTGTTACAACCGATACCATTGAAATAAAGAAAATGAGGTAATAATCGATTGGAAAAACTCGATTCTATACAACAAAAACTAATTGTGTTACGCAGTTACACATTTATTCATGGATCGAAACTGTCGATATACTGCATTGGGGTAAATTCGGAATTGGGAGAATTTCGAACATCGATATCGACTAAACGGGGAACAATTACATAATCTAGCAACGCTTACTTAGAAGCTCCAATGTCTTTGGCTCCTAGATAAGTGTTGCCAACTTATGGAATTGTTCCCCGTTTAGTGGATATCCAAGATTTTCGAATTTACCCCAATGCACCTTTGTATAAGCTCTCAGTCATTGGACAAAAGACATAATCCGCCATCTTTGGAATGGCAACATCGCTACGCGAGCGGGAAGGAATTAGTTTCTTTCCCATTATGTGTGGTCGTGCGACTGTTACAATATTATCAAAATATTGTATTTAAATCGTATATTTTCATATATGTAGTTCGGTACAAATACTTTTTTTTGAAGATCATACATACATACATATGTATAACTAAGACTGTAATCAGATCATAGCTGTAGGACTGACAATTGTTCCGTATACTTTTGTCAACATTTATATGAAATGATCAGGGATCACAATATGCGAGCAAAATTCATTGAAGTAATAGGGTTGTCAGTTGCACATTGCATCAGTAAAATAATATTTATTTTGTATTATTTTAGTTCATTAATTTAGAACCATCGCCAACCCTGGTTGTCATACGTCATTTCAATGGATCTTGGTCGCATTTCACGATCCGTGGAAATGAGAGCACACTGAGACTGTTCGCCGAGACTTCTCATTGAGTCTTCTCACCGTCAGTTGTAGGAGCTCGAGACTTCTCACAGAGATTACACACTAAGACTGTTGGCCGAGACTTCTCACTGAAATTTCTCGCCGAGACTTCTCACTGCAACTTCTCGCCGAGACTTCTCACTGAAACTTCTCGCCGAGACTTCTCACTGAAGTCTTCTCGCCGATACTTCTCATTGAGACTTCTCAGCGTGAGTTATTTAAGATATTTCTCGCATTTTCTTGCAACTTAATGCATTTAGTGGCGTCGCACGGCCAGCTTCAAGTCATTTTGGTGCCTGTTCCTTCGGGAAACTATTGTGATTGATTTCGACTGTATATGAATGAGTCATGCGTGATTGGCTAGTTCGTTGATACAATAAATAAATAGATATTTCCTAGGTGTGTGTTTTATTTTTAGCTTTCATCATTAATCCTTCACAGTTCACTCCATTCAGTAAGGAAACTTTCTTTTCTTGCGCATTCTTCTTGGCAATGGTCTTTCCGAATGCGCGGGTAGTTTAAAAAAAACATGTAAGAGAATTTAAGAATTTTGAAACAATACACAAGTATTGCTTTTTTTTATAGTACAGGATTAACACTAATGAACAACAATCTTAGAAAATAAGAGTAATTAAAAACGGTTTTATCTAAAATCTTATTTATTAACTAACATTCACTACAATAACAGTAAATATAATTCAAATATTAATATGCCTTATTAACTAGTTTTTGGTAAAAAAAAACATTGGTATAATAATATTTTTGTGGACGGCAGCATTCTAAATCTAATTATATTACAGGTGAAAAACAACTCACAAGATATCAAGTGCATGCTATAATGATGTTTCGTAGTTGCATACAAAAAAGTTGCTAGAAGTGTGTGTTAAACATACTAGATAATATCATTTCATTAAAGCTCAGTTAGAAATATTGCTTCTCCACTCCATTCTCCAAACCAGAGGGTGTTCTGAAACAAAGATTTCAAGTCTATAATAGGGATGGCTACATCAGATATACTTTGGAAAGCACAAATTTTAATATTAACTACTTAAATATAAAAATATAAATGTATTACAAGATAAATTGCTTCCATGCTTCTCTTCCCGCGCAGATGGTAAAAGCCCCCGGCGGCTAACAATGATCGACTATCAGAGGCAGGAGAGTTGGATAGTTTTTTTTTTATCTCATATGTAAAGAGACTTTAGTACACAGATGTGACTATGTCAGCCTCATGGGAGGACTCAAGATCGGAAATCACAATTCATGCAGCATCCCCTCCCCCAGAACCAGATGCTCTGGTTACGAAAGAATGCTGCACAAATTTGTATATGCAAAGAGCTATGTCTGACAAAGTGCAAGCCAGCAAAACGTTTATTTCACCGTTATGCATGTTTAGGTTCTCCAGGTACTTCTCTCTAGGATGCTTATACCGTTCGCATTCCACCAGAATACAGTATAAATCATCAGTTTTATTACAAACCTCGCACATTTTAGATTGAGACTAGATAGTTTTGTAATCCAGTCCTATATTGACATACCATATCACAATAATATTACCCTCAGTCCCGTTTGACGCTCTGGCCGTGCGTGGAGTACCGCGCCGGCACCTGCCGCAGCTGCCACCACTCCACCGCCACGGCCACTGCCGCCGCCACCACTGCTGCGCTGATCAGAATGCCTTTCATCAAAACCTCCATTGTCCACCTATAAATACAGAATAACGTACAGTGGCGTAACTATAGGGTGGCAGGGGTGGCAAAATGCCAGGGACCCCGAACTGGCTTGGTATAAAGCACAGGAGGGACGCTGATGCACTTCTTTATATCGAGGAAGGAGCCCCATCTGACGAATTTGCCACGGGCCCCAGACGTTATAGTTACGCCACTGCCTACGTCCAGCAGTGGACGGACAATGGCTGTAGATAGATAGATAGGACTGGCTTGGTTTAGAGCACAGAAGGGGCGCTGATGCACTTCCTTATATTGAGGAAGGAGCTGACGAATTTGCCACGGGCCCCAGATGTTATAGTTACGCCACTGTCTAGATCGCTACGCTTGCTCGGTAATAAAAAATAGCTAATTTAAATTTAATTTAATAAATACTATAAAATTGCATGATTTACATTATTATAATATTACATATTAATGTACATGACATTACAGTGTAATAATTAAATAAATAAATAAATAATAAATAAATAAATCCTGCCACAAGTAGTGGCAGCGGGCATAGAGTACTTTAAAAAAAACTGCAAATGTAGAGAGCTGGAATCCAGACAGATTTCTTTTTAAATTCCCACGAAAAAACACCAGCGGCACCAGCTACTGGTAAAAGATGTAGTAAAATTAATACGTAAATTAATCTCATCTCCAGCCTATATACGTCCCACTGCTGGGCACAGGCCTCTCAGAATGTAAATAACAACAACACAATGTAAATAACAATAAACAAACAAATTTGGTAGTGACTGACTTTACTTCTACATTGTACCATACCACTGTATAGTTGCCAATTGCTGTCTGCCAAAAGATTCACTTGCCAAACTATACTACGAGGTATGAGGTACATAATAATTTGATAATTTTGATAGTCGACACTGCGCAGATTCACTATTATATTAATAATCGAACGCGATTGCAACAACACGGAAGACGGCTATAACATGCAAAAGATATTATCTCGCTTACAATTTATACTTTCTTCTTTCACGAGTTTTATAACTTACCTATTTGTGCAAAAAATTCTACGATATTAATCTATGCTATCGTCTAACGATCAAACAGCTGCGTTGCGTAGCTACCACCAAATCAATGATGAATTAATGAATGATGTTGAGGACATATCACTGGCTAAAAGGTAATATTATGAAACTAAGCTAAGAAATGATAACATTGATTATATTTATATAAAGTTATATTGACGTAATTCCCCTAGGAATAGATGACGAAAACACTACAGTTTTTTTTTTAATTTTCTTCCACACAGAAAAGACAAAAGGGTCCAAGGCCATGTCAGATGTAAATATATATAATATAAGAACGATTAATACCTATAAAACAAAATAATTTCACTATGGTTTATTAGTCGACGTGTTTTATTATCGGTGTATCAATCAGCAGAAAAAAAAGTGTTAAAGAAACTAAGAAACGTGTGAAAATCTTTTTTTATTCCATAAAAATGGTAATTTAAAAATACATTTAATTTTTTTGACATATATTTAATTTAAAAAATGCATTTATGCGTTAATGATTCAACACGCTAAAAGATTAAAACATTTATTAATGACTGCTGGCTTGTGTTTTTCAGACTGTCACCACATCACAATCGACGATTTCGACTTAACATATTTCCAGTTTCTGTAACGTTACTACAACCCTATCTGTCAATGTCAACGTCAAAACATAAACGAAAATATTTTATTTGTGGACTGAAGGTGATTTAAGAACAACGCAATAATTAAGAATAAAGATGAGTCTGCGCGAAGAAGATCGGCAGAAGAATAACTGTCCAAGCCGCGGTCTTGGTTTGGCCGCCGCGGCCATAGGAGTCGGCGTAGGGGCCGCACTGTACTACTTCTTCAGCAAGAGGCCCGAGAACCCAGACGAAGAAGGCTCTACGTCCGGTTGGACCTGCGAGCAACCTCAAGCCTTGTGAGTATGACTTTGAAGTCCAATATAGCTTATCACGCTTTGCATCCGCACTGTATTTTTTAATGTTTTGATTAATTGTGCGATGAAATAAACTAAATGCTTTCATAACTGCCTTCACGCCTGATGACTTTAGAATTAGAACACTTAATTAGTCGTTAGCATTCGTACCTTCGATCTACATTGAACAATTACATGACTACCCTACATTTTATCACGGGTATACTCTTAGCAATTTTATATTAGTACAGATTTTTATCTATTTCATATGTTTACATACTCTACCAATAGTAATCAAATTTTAACCGTGGATATTCAAATAGCTATTTAATAATAATTAGCGGGGTAAGTCAACATGGAGTATTAATGTGGTATGGTGTGGATCAGGGCTGTGCCCTCCGTAACATTAACTTATAGGCAACAATCTCTATCACTTCATCTCAAGCACTGTTTTAAGACAAAGATCGTAATTAATTTTTATGAGCATATTGCTAATAGTTTAGGCAAACATTAAAGGATTATGGAACGCTATCCTTGGCTTTAATATAAAATAGTTTGCTGTGTGAAAGAGTAACAAACATCTCGCACACTTCGTGGAAGAAAGACGTAAGTCCTATTAAGGCTCTACAGGACTTACGTTTTTCTTCCACGAAGGGTGCGATCTATTCATTGCATTTTATTCTCTAACTAGCAGTTCCTCGCAACTGCATCTGCATAGAATTCATTCATCGCTATTCGGCAGGAATTACGCAATTTTCCACGATAAAAAGTAGCCTAGGTGTTATTCCAGACTATAATTATCTATGTTCCAAATTTCATTCAGATCTGTCCAGCTGTTCTGGCGTGAAAGTAACAAACATCCATCCATACTAACAAACTTTCACGTTTATAATATTAGTAGGGTTTTCTGAAATCGCACTGTGAATTTGTATCATTGTCAGAGTAGGTTTCATTACAACTTAATTTAATAAATTCAATTAAAGATTAAGACATTATGAAATCACAGAGTAATGAAATCTATTTTATATTCATCCCACATTCGCCCTATCATTATAGTAATTTATTTAACGAAGACGAAGAATCCAATGTTAGCATGGAAAACCAATGTGACAGCACCAACAGTTCAATATCCGACTCTGAATACACCACCATCTCTGAGACAACAACGACAGACACCAGCATGCATGACACCGAATCGAGTATCAACTCCTCAGCCAGTTCCGAGCAGTCTGATGATTCATACATCGATGTTATACCAAGTACGGATGAAGAACTAGACGTATTCAACATAGAAGACTTTGTGGTGAATTCGGACAGTGTCGTTTCTGATTTTGATGCACCAGAACAGGGTTGGGAAGATTGGGATGTTACGGAGTCTTCGGTGGGGCTGCCAGAGGAGTTGTTCAGAGAGTTGTCGCCGATGCGGGTAGCGTTGAATCATTTAGGGTCGATGTTTAGCCCTAGAGGGTCGAGGAACAACTGGACCAGGGTTAGAACGTAAGTGATCATTACTCATTATGATCTGATTATTTTTCTTCACACACACACACACAAATCACGTCTTTATCCCGTACGGGGTAGACAGAGCCTAAGGTACCAAGACCTACGGGCCACGTTTAGCAAGATTGTGAGCATATAGGTGGAAAATGGAATCAAAATAGTGATGGGTTGCTAGCCGCATCGCCTATAACATGATTCCTATTTTCGCCCATTCCCTCGATGGGCTTTTACCATCTGCGCGGGAAGAGAAGCAACGAAGCTCTTCGTAACCGTTGATGAACGCGAGAATTGTTCTTTTTGTACATTTAAATTTTATCACATCTGCATATTCATTCCGATCTGTATACCTCTCTGTCTGAGTGGTCGCAAATAGACATTTATTTACATTATGTGGATAAATTCTGACTTAATATTGATACAGGCTGCATGTGACTGCGTGCATAGCAGTGGCGTAACTATAACGTCTGGGGCCCGCGGCAAATTCGTCAGATGGGGCTCCTTCCTCAATATAAAGAAGTGCATCAGCGTCCCTTCTGTGCTCTAAACCAAGCCAGTTCGGGGCCCCGTAGAGCTAGGGGCCCCTGGCATTTTGCCACCCCTGCCACCCTATAGTTACGCCACTGGTGCATAGGTAACTGTATGTGTTATTTTAAGTTCCTACGTTATTTACAGGTATGAACAAGAACAGACGGACACGCTGAGGGCTCAGGCGTTGTGAGCTTATTTGTTGTTAAAATAACACAGTAGTATTGTTATATATATTAAATTTAATTTAAGTAATAACATTTTTAGCATAACATAGAATGGGATGGGATTTTGTTCCATAAAATTGAAGTTCAGAATGTACAGTTTGCCATATTTATTTTTAGAATTGATAGTTACTAACCTGATCTAACTACTTAATGGGGACTATCGTTTCTTTGCTCACCAGTTGGCGCCACTGTCGACTAAGGTCCAGAGGTATAGCTGTCGAAGGCGACTTTATAAGATCGGCGCCGAAACAAAGTTTTAAATCTTGAATCTCATTAAGTTTATTAATTTTAAATAACTATCAGCATATCGAGTAGCTATGCCGCAATGTTGTGCAGTTCCGTTTTGTTCGGAACAAAAACTGCTTTCAAAGCGTTCGCATCCATCGCCAAATAATCGATGGTTGCGATAATTTCACGAAGGAGATCAATTTTCAACAAGTAAATGAAAGAAATTATAATTTATGTTATTGGACCTCATGCGACACTAGCGTCTCTAGTGGCAAACTCACACGCGATAGGCCCATTCAGATGACTTCCAAAATTTCTGAAAAATGCACGATTTTATGTGTTATAACCAAAGAGATCATGACTAAATATTATTTGTGACCAATGAAAATTTTGGAACTGAAAGGGACCCGGTCCGGTGGCCAATGGGCATGTCCTATACTGTCAAGGTCATCAATATGTACGGGGTGTCAATTTAGTTCTACGATAAACAAGGGAGGTCGTAGGCGCCCTAAGGGCCGAATAGATAACGACACAAGTGTCGGACATTAATGTCTGATCCGGTCAAATGTAAGACGCGACACTTGGCAAGATGTCGCAATTTATGACGCGAGCGCAGATAGTGGCGTCCAAAGACACACTCGAGTGTCTGAATGTATACACCAAAGTGTTCTATCTAATCAGCCCCCAACCACCCACTGCTGAGTAAAGGCCTCTTCATTTTCACGCCACTGCCCGGTCCCGCGCCAGTCTCATCCACAGTTTTGCAGCCGAATGACAGATGTCGCCTGACCAACGGGCTGATGGTCTGCCCACTGGCCTTCGACCCAGTCTTGGCCACCACTCTGTGACCGCCTTCGACCATCTGTCGTCGTTCCGTCTTGCCAAGTGCCCCGCCCATCGCCACTTCAGCTGTGTTATCGTAGTTCCGACATCCACAACTCTAGTCCGTTTCCGAATTTCGAAATTGGAGCTGTGGTCAAGAAGTGAGATGCCCAACATAGCTCGCTCCATGGCTCTTTGTGCGACTTTAATTTGGTGCATGTTTGCCTTCGCGAGCGTCCATGTTTCTGCTCCGTAGGAGAGGACAGGCAGAACACTAAAGTGTTGTAGTTATTTAATACTATAGGCGGGTAGGGCGTCTCATGAGAGGTCATATCATAAAATTTGTAATGAATGCGGCAAATGTGCTACAGGGGCAAGCAGGCGGGCTACTCCGAAATACGAAGTTCGTAGTTGCGTGCTTCGAATCGATAGGTTGCTACTACGAAGTTACTTCGAATTCGTTTTCGGATGCGAAGTTCGTATATTGTGATCGAGGCAGCAAATATTTAGTCGTTGAGTGGCGTAGAGAATTAACTCGCTTGTGGACTTTAAAATTCATGAATGCATGTTGATATTGCGATGTTTTGTTTGTACAGGTGAATATTAACAAATAACATGCTAAAATTGAACACCGTGAACTTCCAATAGAGTAAAAAATGTATTAAAGACGAACTACATACCTTTTTTCTGTACAAAATTGTTGTCGTTTTCAAGTATTTTGCATCAAAAAGTTGCCAATGCAAATAGCGCCTCAATATAGTTTTTACTCTTCGTATGGGAGCTTACACTTTGATATTACCAGTAACTTTCTCATGCTCATGGTTTGTATTTCAGCCAGAAAATTTGCATGTGAAATTTTTATTAGGTAATTCAAGTACAGACTAGGGCATTGTGCGTTCACCATGACGTCAAAAACATGTGATCATCTTTATGCCACACAATATTTGTCTATCTGTCTCTATGTCGGTATGTTTGCTACCTCTTCACGGTTAAATCGCTTAATAGACTACAGGCCCACGTACAAAAAATGTGGGTCATACGAACCACCAGGTGACGTATATAGGACGATATAAGAGCATAAAATAATAAGATTCAGCACTATGCCGTCACTTGTAAGCTGTCCAACTGGGTGCTGGTGAGAATTCAAAAGTGCAACCCTCGATTTTTTCTCCTTGTCGCATGATTTTTGTACGGCGTTGCGGAATAATGGATTAGAAGCTGTATTGAAACAGTATGAAACTGATGCCGTACAGAATCAAATGACCAAATTTACCCTGGAAATGGTCAGAAAATAAAAAAAAATTACCGACTTTGTGGCGCACCATTTGTACGGCATCAATTTCATACTGTTTTAATACAGCTTCTAATCCATTATTCCGCAACGCCGTACAAAAATCATGCGACAAGGGGAAAAAATCGAGGGTTGCACTTTTGAATTCTCACCAGCACCCAGTTGGACAGCTTACAAGTGACGGCATAGTGCTGAATCTTATTATTTTATGCTCTTACATCGTCCTATATACGTCACCTGGTGGTTCATATGACCCACATTTTTTGTACGTGGGCCTGTAGTCTATAACTGATCGTGACGAAATTTGGCAAGAAGTTACTTCAAACAATAAGGAATATAATAGGCTACTTTTTACCACGGAAAATTGCAAAGGTATGGGTATAAATGAATTCTTCGCAGACTAAGTCGCGGGCAACAGTCGTTTATATTTAGAAACTTGGATCCAAATGAATATGCCACAAATAAAAAACAATTTGTATTTTCACTAGCTTTGCCACTCTAATCACTCTCTCGCTCACCGTCCTTCCCATAGCTACTAGCTAGCTTCTGCCCGCGACTTCGTCCGCGTAGAATAAGACTTAAGAACTGATGTTGATAGTATATTCTGCAATAATTATTTACGTAGCAGGTCTCCGCAACTCCGAACTTTGACATGTTTAACGCTATCCCGCGACTGCAATTTTTCGGGATAAAAGTAGCCTATGTTTTAATTTAGGGTACCAGCTATCTCTTCCAAATTTGATCTAAATCCGCCCAGTCGTTTCAGCGTGAAAAAGGAACAAACTTACACACTCACAAACCACATTTATAATATTAGTAGGACAAACCCGTTCTGTACAGTACAGAGTTTCTCCTAGTGTACAGAGTTTCTCCTATCTTTTTAATTTAAGGAGCTTGGCTTGGCCCCCAAACTTCCTCTTCATGATTAAGATAGGGGGGCAGCGACAACCCGTGCTACCCCACTGCCACTCTGCTAAACGTCATAATATTTGTGTTAAAAGTATAAATGGTAACGGTTTCTTTCAGGTCTGAAGAGGAGTATGAGAAGTTTCTGAAAAGTCAGAAATTGTAAGATTGTTTGGTTTGATGTTTAGATTGACACTAGTTAATTATTTTGTGCACGTTGTTTCGTTTTTATAAGTTCAGTCAAGGTCACCAATATGTATTAAATACATAGTTGCAAAATGTATACATATTTACCTAACCTACAAACCTTAGTCATGGCGATAAGGTTGATGTATACATTTTTTTGCAACTAACATAACTTTGACCTTGATGGTACTCGCTTTTGGCAATGGTACAGTCAGCATTAAAAGTTGACGAACAGTCGAGGAACTCAAAATATTCTACACACCTTATTACATTTGGCAATAGTGGTGTCCAGATCACATTGAGTTCTTCGACTGTTTGTCAACTTTTGATGCTGACTGTACCTGCCAAACTGCGCATTCTAGACTGACAATACTGTTATTTGTTAGATTCACGCTTAGTTACACGTAAGCTAGCAAATTTAGTCGGTGTTAATACTAAACAAAGTAGTCTCGAGTTATAGTGGTCATTTTCTAGTCTGTGATGAGGTGTCTGTACTAATACTTAACGTGGTACTAGTATAATGTTCTGTGGCACGATCAAGGTCACTAATATGTATACATCACAAATATGTACACGTTGCTATGTTTACGTTCTCCTCGGTCACTCTTTAAACCGCAAGTCTGGGTTTAAAATGTTACAAAAATTTATTTTTGCAGTGGTTTTAAGCATGTTCTAAAATTGGTCATTTGTTCAGCATGTTAGTTTGATGAGACATTTCTTCCAACAAACTGTAGTACTTTTGTCACTCGCTGATGGGACAGAATAACAAGAAATAGTTGACCCACCCATCGATCGGCCTCAGCGGCAATCAATGGGCTAAGGGGGCGTTCAAGTATTACGTAACGCAATTTGAGGGGGAGGGGGGGGGGTATCGTAAAACGTTACGATGCGTTACGGGGGGGAGGGGTTTTTCTTACAACACGTTACGTAACGTTTTCTTTTTTTAAATAAAAAAATATGGAAATAAAACTGCCAAGTTAACAAATTACGCATGTTTTGCGGGTTAAACATCTTTTGTTTTATTTAGTATTATTACCGTAAAGGCGATTAAAACTATTGGCAGAGTGCAAAGCGGGTGGAGGGGGTAGCCTAAACGATCACAGCGCTCGCTACGGCTAAAATTGTCATTTTTGTCGCTGACCTGAGCTGTCAAATCCATATTGCAGTAAACATTTTCTAATCGTTTTTGAGATAAAAATATGGTCCTGGTAAGATGTGTTGTTGTGAATTGTAATAACACCAAGAAGAATAGCGACTGTAAATTTTACCAATTTCCAAGACCATGGTGGAAACGGGACCAAAGAAATAAGTGGATATTTGCCGTAAGAAAAAAAAGTAAGTTACCTAACCTCTAAAATTTCACTGAAAACAACAATTTTAATATTATTGGCAATAATGTTACTGACTACCATTGTCCAAAATTGTGTAATATAGTAAAATAACACAAGATTTCATTAATATTTTTCACAATATTTACTTACTTCTTGTTTGACAGCGGTGACAATATTGTCCATAATGGCCGCCTATCACGTGGCGCTGTCGTCGCGCACGGTCCCAATAACAAGGATAACGACTTTCTTGTACTTTGCGCAACATCAATTTTGACACTTGGGTAAATATGGTCACTTGAGTGTTACGTAACGTTTAGAGGGGGAGAGGGGGGATACAGAAAAACGTTACGGCGCGTTACGAGGGGGGGCGGGAGGGTCTAAAATCTTCAATAATTGCGTTACGTAATACTTGAACGCTCCCTAAACTTGAAACTATTAACTTGTAAATGTATGTAGAAGTAATTCCCTCGCATTTTTAATATGTTTAATTTTAATTGTGATTGTCTTTCGCCCAGCCGCGAACGCTCCTGGTCCTTAGAAGAATGCTCGATCTGCTTCGAGATCATGCTGAAAGACCAGGATCTGACGAAGCTGCCCTGCGCGCACAACTTCCACTCGTCGTGTCTCGCGCCTTGGCTGTCGGAGCAGCAGACGTGCCCTAACTGCCGGAAGGCGTCCGAGTGAGCAGGTGAGCACCTCGAACATTCACATGGTAAGGGAAGCAGGGAAGTATTCGCGTAACACCGTAGAAGCATGTTTGGAACCCTGTCGCAACTGACAGGTGACTCAAAACTCGAGTGATACGTCACCTTTTTGCGTTAAGGTTCTACGGTGGTACGTGAATACTAAGTTACTGTACATACATTACATATATAAATACACACACAAACACACACACACACACACACACACACACACAAATCACGTCTTTGTCCCTTACGGGGTAGACGGAGCGTAACGTAACAAGACCTACAGGCCACTGTGCAAGCAAGCCACTGGGGGCGTATAGGTGGAAAGTGGAATCAAAATAGTTTTTTTTTTTTTTTTTTTATATGAATAGGAAGGCAAACGAGCAAGTGGGTATAGTGATGGGTCGCTAGCCGCATCGCCTATAACATGCTTACAATCTTGCTAAATGTGGCCTGTAGGTCTTGTTACCTTAGGCCCTGTCTACCTCGTAAAGGATACAGACGTGATATATGTTTGTATGTGTATATGTCAGGGGTCGCCAAATGGCGGACCGCGGTCCGCATCCTGACCGCCGACCCATTTTTACGGACCTCGAGAACTCAGCTACTTGCACTAATGAGTACGTAATTTAATAAAAATGAATCCCCCGAATTATCTTTGTTGACGTCAATTTGAAAAGGGCCGAGCGAGGCTATGAGCTAACAAATGAGCCAAAAAATTTTGCGGACCGCGATGGTCATTTCATTTCTTAAAACGGACCCCGAGCAAAACTAATTGGCGACCCCTGGTATATGTTATTGTGCATTTTTGGGTCCATGGTCATTATTGGTGCCGTCACCCTGTAACGGCTTTAGATAATTTTTGTTGTTGTTTTCTTTTCAGCATATTTTCGCGTCCCCTCATCACGTCACTTAGAAGATGCAGGCAGGCCTGCGCTTATTTTGACAACAAAACAATTATGATACTAACATGTACTCCTTACAGCACAGAAAAGGTACATAGAGGTTTAAAATTATTGTTGACAATCATTGTAACTAACTAAAATTCTATCTTTATATATTCATTTATTTTTCGGTGAAGGATAAATTCTTATAAAACATAGATACCTATTAGAACAGTGTTTCCTAACCTTTTCAATGTCACTACCCCTGTGAACAAGTATGGGAATCGAGTTTACCCCTAGCTAATTTAAAATAATTAAAACCACACAAATTCGAACGAAAATATGTTTATTATGTAAGAAATTGCACGTTTAGGTAACTAGTAAGTAAAGTAATATATAAATCTCGGAGTTAACGGTACTATTGTTTTGTTTATTGCTATTTTTATACTATTTCGTGCCATCCCGTGTTACCCCCCCTAGAATCTCCGTTTTACCCCTGCGGGGGTAATTACCCCCAGGTTAGGAACCACTGTATTAGAATAACGACGTTGATATAGTTATAAAATAAAGCAAATGCCGTTTATATATTATCTAGTCATTAACTGTGAGAAATAATCAGTTAATACATCAACCTTAGTGCCACAGTAATAAGGTCTGTGTACATATTTTTGCGTTTTTTTTTGTGTATACATATTTGTGACCTTGACTTGAAGGGTTAGTTTTATTATTAATAATGTTTTAGTCAAGAGAGTAGATACATAGTTAAAAACAAATCGGCAGCAAGGCAAGATAATGTAGAAAATTACTTAGAAATACATAGAAAATCGTGTAAATATTTTTAAATAATGTAAATTTAGACGGTCAACTATTGTCGTGTGATCCATCCATATCGCGATCCATATTGAGGCGTATCGTAGCGAATCCGGTTGTTTTGAAATCCACTATAAATTTTGATTTAAATCGGATTTATTTGATGCTATTAATAATTAATGAGAACATTGCGCTTGCACTTTATTAAACAATTGATGAATTTTAATAAATACCTAAGCCGATAGCGTCCTCCTTGGATCACCCTACGCCCCCCAATTACGCGCCCCACTGGTTGGGAACCCCTGAGCTAGCGCGATGGCAATACTTTTATGTGAAACTCCAAATCCGATGGCTATTAGTATAATGAAATGACTAGAATTATTATCTTAATTTTAGTATATACAGGATGTTACAAAACTACCCGTAAAGCCGAAAGGAGGTTAAATGTGGCCTTATAACGAGTCCATTCACAATATTTAAGAACCGTAGTAACGCTGTATAACATACCCCAAAAAAATAAAAAATAAAATATTTTCACTGATGTGCAAACCCTATTTCAGTAAAATTAAAGAGTAAACTACGCAGAATGTACAGTTATAGGATATCGATTAGAAGATTTGAAATCGACAACATTTTTTTTTTCCAACTTGTCATTTTTTGAAGCCAGTACTTGAGTATGATGACATCCGTGTATTGAGGTAACAAACATTTATGAATGAAAAATAGAAAAACTATTAAAGTAGACAATTATTAGGTAAAATAGGTACGTAGGCCTTTCTGTTAAATAATCTGGTTCCCTGACCTGACAGCTTACTAGGGTTGACAATATTTTTGGCTTTAATAATTAATTATATTTTTTACGGGGTATTTTGTAACACGTTGTATAGGGAAGTTTTTAGTGATTGATAAATAAAAAAAATAGGGCCTGAATGCACAAAAGCTGTTAAAATGTTTCGTCTTTGTGTATTCGCACTCACGGAGGTCAATTAAATTTATATCGTTTAGCGATGCTTGTCCACATTTGGAAATGGAACGTGACCACGAGTGCTAACAGTTAGAAATACATTAATGCTTAGTACCTACTGTTAAGTCCGTTTTACACTAGGCTAGTGAGTTAACAACTTTACATGCAAGCAATAAATCATGCACCGTTTGATAGATGTTTAGATAGATTTTAAAACAGACTATATTTTACATGACCACGAGAGTTTTAGATATATCACAATAATTGACTAACGTTAACATATCATGACTTTGGTGCATCAATTATTTCTTGTTCTTCTGTCCCATCAGCATCAGAATGTTGGTCTTGTATTGATGACCGTGGCGTATGAGGGTGTTACCACCCCGATCGATCGGTCGTCGATCGATGGTAAAATGGAACAGTCGACGGCGATCGATAGTTTCTACTATAGTCTTTCCAACCATTTATTTTCTCGATGACAGATGTAGTTTGATAGTTATAGTGTTGTGACCTAATAAGTGATCAGTAGTTACGATATCGATCCAATTTTATTATATATACGAGTAGTTGGGAAGTATTCAGCTATGGAGGCAATAAAACAACCGACTTGAATGCTAATTTATTACTAAGCGTGCAAAATGGCCGAATGACAGTATGTTTGTAATGAATAAACTAAAAACTACTGGACAAACAAAAAATATTTCACCATTAAAATGCTACATTATTCCTGAGTAACATAAGGCTATTTTTTATCCCGGTAAAAAATTACAACGTGTACAAAGTCGCAGGAACACATCTAGTTCAATATATAAATACCGATACAATATCGATATTTCAATCATAACATCACTATTTGCATTCCCATAGAATGTAACTTTATTAAAACGTTTATTGTTTATCGTACTTTAAAAAGATATTACTGCATATCTGGACTCAATTTGTCTTAGATGCATATTATATGGGATCAAGGAACAAAATTAGGCAGTCGTCATATTTTTTATACCTCGCATTTAAAAGTTAATTTTTGCGTAAAAAGCGCAGTTACATTCTACGGGAGCTGTTATCGAGAAAATAAATGATTGGAAAGACTATAAACCTATCGATCGATGGTAGAATGGAACAGTCGACGGCGATCGATAGTTTCTACTAAACCTATCGATCGATGGTAGACTGGAACAGTCGACGGCGATCGATAGTTTCTACTAAACCTATCGATCGATGGTAGAATGGAACAGTCGACGGCGATCGATAGTTTTTACTAAACCTATCGATCGATGGTAGATTGGAACAGTCGACGGCGATCGATAGTTTCTACTAGACCTATCGATCGATGGTAGAATGGAACAGTCGACGGCGATCGATAGTTTTTACTAAACCTATCGATCGATGGTAGATTGGAACAGTCGACGGCGATCGATAGTTTCTACTAAACCTATCGATCGATGGTAGACTGGAACAGTCGACGGCGATCGATAGTTTCTACTAGACCTATCGATCGATGGTAGATTCGAACAGTCGACGGCGATCGATAGTTTCTACTAGACCTATCGATCGATGGTAGATTGGGACAGTCGACGGCGATCGATAGTTTCTACTAGACCTATCGATCGATGGTAGATTGGGACAGTCGACGGCGATCGATAGTTTCTACTAGACCTATCGATCGATGGTAGATTGGAACAGTCGACGGCGATCGATTGGTTTATCTGTCGATCAGCCAAAGCCTCCACACTAATCGATCGATTGATGTAACAGCCTGAAGCATCCGTTGGCTGTCACGAGGACTGTGGCGGTCAAGAGGTTAAAGTTGCTTGATTGAACACTTCTAAACCTTGTGACACATGAAGTATGTAGTTTTTCTAACTTCTTTGCGATCTACCTGAATGCTATGTGATATAAGCTTTATTTGAAATGTAAATTATTGATAGATTTATTAAATAAAATGCTCAATTAACAAGACATTGTTCTTTTTCTAATACCTACCTACTCTATTGGTCGAAAAACCGTTAGAGTACCTTCTTTTTATGAGGCACCGACTTCAAAAGAATGTCTATGGTTATAGTTCACTTTTTAGCGGTAATTTTTTGAAGGCGGTTTCATTTTTTACTAGCTTCTGCCCGCGACTTCGTCTGCGTAAAAGCACATATACATAAAACCTTCCTCTTGAATCACTCTATCTATTTAAAAAAACCGCATCAAAATCCGTTGTGTAGTTTTGAAGATATAAGCATACATAGGGACCGAGTGACATAGGGACAGAGAAAGCTACTTTGTTTTATACCATGCCTATGTAGTGATTGAGTGGTTCAAAACACTGGCAGCATTTTCCGGGTTGGACAAATTAGTTGGACTATAAAATGACAGAATAAAACAAATAAATATTACTAAATTGTTTATTAAAAATGTAGTGTCATTTTTACATTTTAATATGTTCAATATTCATTATTAAAAAATATCGTGACATGTACATCCGATCGATAGCTACCAAAATAAGTGGAGGTTCGATTCAGTCAGAAAATTAGAAAAGGTATCACTCAGTCGCACACGTAGGTCCCATCTGCTTTATGGGACATGACGTTATAGGTAGAAGAAAATGAAACATTTTCAAACAATTTTCATGCAAAATAGGAATCATACAGACAACAATTCTGTTATAACATTGATCAAAATATCTTATTTGTCTATAGAACAAAGTGAGATATAAAATTATTGCATGCTCCATAGCAAAATATAAGAAAAATATCTTATTCGGCCCGATAACGTCAGGTTCCATAGAAGAAACGGGAAATAGACTCGCAGCTGCACGAGGTATGATTTCATTTGACACACGGCTCTAAATCGAAACGTTAATGGCTGCCTCGAACAAAAACCAAAACCATTTGCAACACAAACATTTTCTATATTTCTTGTATAAATTTCGCGTGATTTTTTCCAACTTTTCGGACACATGAGTTGACACTGCGATCCAATACGATTAATTCCCTAAATGTCTAATTGGTCCATGACGTCTAATTGCCTAAATGTATGTTTCCCAAATGTCTACCTCCCCGAATGTCTAATTCCGCGAATTTAGGTTAGGTTCGTTAGATATCTTCAAATGCCGAAATAGGAGTACCTTGCTACTCCGCTACTCACGTGCAACATAACCAAGTTTGTGTGAAATATATATGTTTTTCATGCAACTCCTCCCTCCACTACTGCCAATAAAACACGTAAATCCCACAAACTTAATCATCCCTTACACCACACAAACACTGCGCGTTTCGATCCCTCCACGGGATCATTATAAAAGTTTAACCTTTTCCCCGCCACTTCAAACACAACAGACATCACCCATACGCACAACTGTTACACATGCAAACCGTCGTACGACGTAGCAGTAGTGGAGGGAGGGATTGCTGAAAAACATATATTTCACACTGGCTTGGTTATCTTGCACGTGAGTAGCGGAGAGAGGTAAATTTTCTGTTAATTGAAATGGACCTCCGCAAAGTAACGCCTGATTCAATAGGAACTGCTGACGTAATCACCATATCGACCCCCCCCCCCCCCCCACCCACCAGGTCATCAAAAATAAGCAAAGCAAACACCCCCCGCCCCCCTCAAGCGCTTACGTAATACTTGAACGCCCCCCAAGCAGGATTTTACCGAGTTTATAGCTCATTGAGATCGAGATACGAGGGATCTATGAGCGCGTAGTCGTCGGCCAGCGCGTCCAGCTGCAGTGACGTCACAAAGTCCAGGTTGATGGCCATGTTGTCCGCGTGCTCGTGTATCTGCGTGTGGCTCTCCAGCTCAGCGCTCGTCGCGAACCTCTGGTCGCACTGGTTGCAAGGGAAACTGCAAAAAAAAAAAGGTTTTGAAATGCGGGTAGCAGTGGCGTAACTATACCACCTGGGGCCCGTGGCAAATTCTTTTGATGGGGCCCTATCAGTAAAAATCGTCACGTTGTACTCAGTTTAATTTTAATATCTTTGAACTCGCGGCCTCTTGGGCCGGGGCCCTCTTGGGTCGGGGGCCCCTGGCATTTTGCCAGCCCTGCCACCCTATTGTTACGCCACTGGCGGGTAGAAAGAAAGAAGACATTTATTCCTTTTTGCAAGACACACAAATATACACAATTTTATAGCAAAAAAAAAACACAGACATTTAAAAATAGATGTTCAGCGTTGTGTGTGTCTTTGCAAAAGTGAAACGGTCGCTGGCTCAGCATTACGCTGAGGTGTTAGACACCTGCAGCACTGATTTTCAGCCAGAACCGTCTGTGACTCACGAAACGATACACAGATAAAATATACTACATAATACATAAACTTTTACGTAAACAAAGTAATAAATAGATGGAACCCGAGTTATGTGTAACTAAAAAAAAATACATAAATTAATTAGATTACAATACACAAAAAAAAGGAGGGAAAACTAAATTGTTCAAAAACAACAGGTTGGCATATCAATGCGCAAAGTGCTGGAGGACTATTGTAAGGATTTTTTAAGAGTACAGTTCCCGGCAAACATCTCGAACCTGACCTTGAATAAGGAGCGGATTTAACGTCTCCGGTAGAAAAGTACTGCGAACTTACTTCTTCCACGTCACCCCAGCTCAAGAAGATTGCAGTAAACTGTATCATTGATTTGGAAGGCAGTTTAATCACCTATAGCACAGTATATATATAAGCTAAAGCAGCAAGGAAACTACGAACAAAACGGGGCACACATAGCCTAAGGTGGCAAGACCTACAGGCCACGTTTAGCAAGATTCTGGGCGTAAAAGTGGAAAAAGGAACCAAAATAGTGATGGGTCGCTAGCCGCATCGCCTATAACATGATTCCTATTTTCGCCCATTGCCTCTGGGCCATTGCCATGGGCTTTTACCTGCGCGGGAAGAGAAGAAAATGGTACATTCTATGTTTTTTCTTTGCTCCCAGACCAGCATAGAGAATGCATGGATGTGTTTTGAAGCTTAGTTATGGATAGTTGCATTTTTTTTTGTTTTGACTAGTAGAGTCTTTATACATCTCCACTATAGATGAATATAATTTAAGGCTCGGGGACCTTATACATCAATTTTATAAATGTATTTAATTTAAGTACAATTTAAGTATTCTTATTGTATTTTATTTAAAAAAAAATACTTTCTGCCAAGTTTCTTGCGGCGCATTCTTCTTGGCAACGATGGACTTTCCGAATGCGCTGGTAGTATCAAAAAGACATGCAAAAGAGCCCTAGGCGGCCAATTTGCGAAATAAAATTTTCATTTTAATTTTACATCATTACGCGCGCGCGCAGCCAAGCTACTCGTATAGGATCACGTTTGGTACTGACTTGAGCCTGTGCTGGTTGACGTGCCAGCGCAGCGCGCTGCGGAAGTAGAAGCTGACCCCGCACACGGGGCAGCGGTGCGGCTTGCGGCCGTCGCCGTGCTTGCTGGCGCGGTGCGCGGCCAGCGTGCGCGCGCGCGCGAAGGCCGCCGGGCACGACGCGCACTGGTGCGGCCGCGAGCCCAGGTGCATGGTGCGTATGTGCTTCTTTCTGCTAGCTGGATAGAGGTAATACAAATTATCTTCAAGATTCTATTGTTTAACTAGCTCTTGCCCGCAACTTTGTCCGCATAGAATTCGTTTATCGCTATCCCGCAGGAATTACGCAATTTTCCGGGATAAATAGTAGCCTATATTTCCTTTTTTTTGGATTGGATTTTGGATGACTAGGCTGATTAGCCCGTTGTTTGTCGGTCATTAACAGATGACTGACGGACGACTAACTAGTGACTGACTGAAGACTGACTAGTGACTGATTGTCGACTAATTAGTGACTGACGAGACGACTACTAGTGACTGATTGTCGACTAATTAGTGACTGACGAGACAACTAAATAGCGACTGGCTAGTGACCGACTGAAGACTGACTAGTGACTGATTATTGAATAATTAGTGACTGACGACTAAATAGCGACTGGCTAATGACCGACTAAAGACTGACTAGTGACTCATTACTGAATAATTAGTGACTGACGACTACTAGTGACTGACTGGCGACAGGTTAGTAACTGACGGACGACTAACTAATGACTGTCTGACAACTGGGTAGTGACTGATTATCAACTAATTAGTTAATGACAACTAAATAGCGACTGGCTAGTGACTGACTGAAGACTAACTAGTGACTGATTATTGAATAATTAGTGACTGACTGACGGACGACTAACTAATGACTGACTGACAACTGGGTAGTGACTGATTATCAACTAATTAGTTAATGACGACTAAATAGCGACTGACTAGTGACTGACTGAAGACTGACTAGTGACTGATTATTGAATAATTAGTGACTGACGACTAAATAGCGACTGGCTAGTGACCGACTGAACACTGACTAGTGACTGATTATTGAATAATTAGCGACTGACGGCTACAAGTGACTGACTGACGACTAGGTAGTGACTGACGGACGACTAACTAATGACTGACTGACAACTGGGTAGTGACTGATTATCAACTAATTAGTTAATGACGACTAAATAGCGACTGGCTAGTGACCGACTGAAGACTGACTAGTGACTGACGGACAACTGACAAACGACTCACTGACGCCTGTCTAGTGACTGGCAGACAACCGATGCGAGTAATCTGGCAGATGACTACGACCCACCTGCGTAGGCAAACTTGGCGGGGCAGAACTGGCAGCCGTACTCGGGGGTCTCCCCGTGCGCGGCCTGCACGTGCCGCAGCCGCTGCAAGTACGTCGGGAAGCGCATGCCGCAGTGCTTGCACTTGAACGGGTCGCCCTTAGAGTGCACGCGCCACGTGTGCGCGTTGCGGGTGTTCGAGTTCGAGAATTGCTGGAACAAATAGAAAAAAAATCAATCTGTGACAACGTGGTTGGCCTGGTTAGTAGTGTCTGCCTTGGTTCAATCCTGGTAAGGGCATATGTGTGATGAGCACGAATATCTCCCAGACATGGATGTTTCTATCTAGTATCTATGTAAGTATGTATATCGTTGTCTAGTACCCATAACACAAGCATTGCTAGAGCTCACTTTGGGACTTTTATTTATCAATCTACTAGCTGTTGCCCGCGGCTTCGCTCCCGTTTTTTTTCTTCTAAATTTCAATATTTTCTCACCGTTTAAACCTTCCCTGGGCTTCCACGAATATTCGAAGACTAAAATTAGACAAATCGGTTCAGCCGTTCGCGAGTTTTAGCGAGACTAACGAACAGCAATTCATTTTTTTTATTTATATAGATAGGTAGTAAGGGAAAAAGAAGTGATTTGTGTATGTGTGTGTATGTATCTTCAAAAATGGACTTCCCATCGAAACTGAGCTGAAAATACCTTATCGCAGATCTTGCAGGTGAACGGACCCTCGTCATGGGTCCTCAGGTGCTGCCGCAGCCTGTTCTTGGTGGCCATCTCGGCGCCGCACGCGCCGCACACGAACTGAGGGTAGTGCGTGTTCATGTGCATGCTGAGGGCCCGGGGGGTCTCGAAGCGCGCGCCGCAGAGGTCGCAGGCCCTCTGGTCGGGCCGCAGGGTGAACGGGGGAGGCGTTTTGGCTGGGAAAACACACCCATCAAAAAAAAATTTTTGCAAATTGACCGCCAAGGGCTCTTCAGTGGCGTAACTATAACGTCTGGAGCCCGTGGCAAATTCGTCAGATGGGGCTCCTTCCTCAATATAAAGAAGTGCATCAGCGTCCCTTCTGTGCTCTAAACCAAGCCAGTTCGGGGCCCCGTAGAGCTAGGGGCCCCTGGCATTTTGCCACCCCTGCCACCCTTTAGTTACGCCACTGGCTCTTTTACATGTCTTTTTTAAACTACCAGCGCATTCGGAAAGACCATCATTGCCATTTTTCAAAATAAAATACATTTACTACTACATTACTTAAATTCTACATACATACATAAATCACGTCTATATCCATCAAGAGGTAGACAGAGCTTAAAGTGACACGACCTACAGGCCACGTTTAGCAAGACTGGGCGTGTAGGTGGAAAGTACAAAAATAAATTTAAGAAAATTATGTATCTTACGTCTCTTTTCCTTCTTTGGCCTTTTAGCTTTAACTTCAACGTTTCCCGACACATTCTCTTTAACCGAAGCTTCCTTCTTTTTCTTGCTCCTTTTAGTAGTTTTACTCTTTTTACTTGCATTTTTATCAACATCATTATCATTACCAATGTCCATCAAACTTGTTTGTTCATCTTTAGTTGCTTGCACATCTTTTACACTATTAGCTGGGGTATTCTCGTCAGGATTTTGTTGTTTTGTACAAATCTGTGCTAACAAACTTATTTCATCTTTCTCTTTCTTCACAACTCTTTTGCTTACCTTTCTCTTAACCTTAATCAGATCTTTTACATTTATTTCATCTAAAGTCCCAGCTCGGCTGAGCACAGTTTCACATTTTTGTATCTTTTTCACATTTTTCTTATTTCTATTATTTTTGCTTAATTTAATTTTATCCTCCATTACATCCACTAAATCGGCATTAACTATATTTGCTGGTATTTCATCTATATCAACAAGAGCTGCCTCTTGATTCAGCACAGTTTCCTCTACACCATCATTCCTGGCATCTATCTTGCCTTTACCTTTTACAATAACTTTTTTCTTATCAACTATTACCTCATTTTTAGCTTCAATCAAGTAATTTGCAACCGTTTTATCTATTATCCGTATTTCACCTGGTTCCAAGTCATTACCAACTAAAACATCATTCAGTATGTCAATTGAATAATTTTCAACCTGTTTATCTAAAATGCATAGTTCAGCCGGTTCCAAGTTTATTACAGAATCAGCTTTATCATCTATTTCATTATGTGTAACATCACTAACATCATTGCTTTCTTTAAATACCTTATCTACAGCATCATTATCCAAATCAAGCAAATAACTGTCATTCTCATTGATTTCCTTGTTGTATATTTCATCTAATGTGTATATTTGTCCAGTAGCTGTGTCTAGTGCTGTGTCAATGTCATAGTCTGCTGCAAAAGGCATATCTTCTAGATATTCAACTTCAGAAAACTGCTTATCATTTGTTGTTACGTCTGCAATAAGAAAAATAAGAGTTGTGACAATAAATAAAAGAAACTTACCAATAAAGCTGCTCGTTGATTTGGTTATCAAATCGGTTAATTATGACGTAAGTGGTTAATCTCAAATATCCGATATCGGAAAACGGATGGCGATCACATAAAGGGAGACTATGGGCCTGTATCACCACTCTCTGTTAACTTCCAGTTATCTTAAGTGTAAGTTATCTGTGACGACGTCTCTGCCTGTTTCGTAGATATAAATAGACTAGCAGTTGCCCGCAACTTCGTCTGCGTAGAATTCATTTATCGCTATCCCGCGGGAATCACGCAATTTTCCGGGATAAAAAGTAGCCTATGTGTTATAGTAGACTATAATCTATCTATGTTCCAAATTTCATCCAGATCGGCCCAGTACTTTTTGAGCCTATTCATTACAAACATACAAACATACAAAAATAGGTACAAATCTTTCCTCTTTATAATATTAGTATAGAAGTATAGATATAGATATGGAATCACAACAGAATAACGTTACGGCGCATTACAAGAGGGAGGGTCAAAATTCTACTGCTTTACGTAATACTTGAACGCTCCCTGAGATAAACAGATGTACAAAGGCGAACTTATCCCTTAAAGGGATCTCTTCCAGCTAACCTTCGAGCGATTGACGGGACAACAGAAACCAGAGTATAGAGTATACTGGAAAGCTAGAAGAGCAATGACCCTAACTCAACCTAAACAAATGAAGCATTAGAATAATAATAAGAATACACCTACACAACAATACAGGTACACCCTAATACAGTGGTACTCAACCTTTTTTTTATACAGGCCACAAACACATTTCAGTCATAGTGTCGCGGGTCACAAGCAAAAATTATTTAGGGGTAGTTCGTAGAGGTAGGTAACTGAAGGTGGGCCAACCACAAGGGCCGGGCGGGCCGCAGGTTGAGTATGACTGCCCTAATATGTATAAAAACTTAATTACAGTACCCTGAGCAGATATCAGCTTTTCGACCGCTTGCAGTATGTCATGTCTGAAATTATAAGCTTTCTTCAGCTTCATGCTGCAGGCATTGCACAAGGCATTGAGGCCGGTACCAGGGCAAATCTGAAAAAACAAATATGTATAGTCCAGTTTAATGTGACAATTTAGACGACCGGATGGCCCAGTGGTTAGAGAACCTGACTATGAGGCTTGAGGTCCCGGGTTCGATCCCTGGGCGGGGCAGATATTTGTATGAAAAATATGAATGTTTGTTCTCGAGTCTTGGATGTTTAATATGTATTTAAGTATGTATTTATATATATAAGTATGTTTATCCGTTATCTAGTACCCATATTACAAGCTTTGCTTAGTTTGGGGCTAGGTCAATTGGTGTCAATTGTCCCAAGATATTATTATTATTATTAATGTTCTACGGTGGGTCAGCAAACAATTTGTTTGATAGTACATATTGGAAAATACTTTTAGAACAATTTTAGATCGTCTAAGTATCATTATTAAAGCAAATATCTTTAAACTTTAAACATCTTTATCATCTTTATCTTTAAACATACATACATGCATAAATCACGTCTTTATCCCTTACAGGGTAGACAGAGCCTAAAGTGACAAGACCGAAAGGCCACGTTTAGCATGATTGTGGGTGTATGGGTGGAAAGGGGAATCAAAATAGTGATGGGTTGTTAGCCGCATCGCCTATAACATGATTCCTAAGATCGCCCATTCCCTCAATGGGCTTTTACCATCTGTGAAAGATAAGAAGTAACTGGTACAATCTATGTTTATTCTTTGCTCCCAGAATAGTATGGAAGTGCCAAACATGTTTAAATATAATGAAACTTAAAACTAAGTTAAATTAAAATTAAATTAAAGTTAAAAATAGACTAGACATTCATTTAAAAAGTCAGAGAACACAAGTGCAGTGATAGATATACACATATCAGCTCAAAGAGCTGCTAGTGTATTATTTTAAATAATAATAATAGTGTTCCACAAAAGTTAAAGATATAATTATATTTATTTATTTTACTTTAACTATTACCTAGTTAAAAAGCCATAGTGGCCTAGTGGTTTGACCTATGGCCTCTCAAGAAGAGGGTCGTGGGTTCGAATGCCGGGCGTGCACCTCTGAGTTTTTCGGAATTTATGTGCAATTTGAAATTTACCATGAGCTTTTCAGTGAAGGAAAACATCGCGAGGAAAACTGCACGCCTGTGAAGCAATTCAATGGTGTGTGTGAAGTTCCCAATCCGCAGCCAGCGTGGGAACTATAGCCCAAGCCCTCTCATTCTGAGAGGAGGCCTGTGGCCAGCAGTGGGGCGTATATAGGCTGGAGATGATTACCTAGTTACAGACTGGAAAAATAATATCCAGCTTCTTTTGAAATTTAAGAGACAAAGCATTTTCAAGTTGCGACAGATGACGGATAGATTCCGCCTTTTGTATTAATTTATAAACTTAAAAAACAATAAACGTAACCTCAAACTGAACACAATTAAATAAACAGAGGAATATCGATTTGAAATTACCTCGATATTAAAGCAGTTCTTTATCACTTCGACGTACAACTCCACTTTATCAACACGCATATTGTAAGTGGTAAATATATTCAAGTTACGGCCGGCCTTTAGGCAAACCAAACATTTATCTTCCAAATCTGAAGACATCTTTAAAGGACCTAAAGTTTAATCCGATTAAAAGACTTAAAGTTTTAATAATTGGTAGAAAATAAAGGAAAGAACGTTAATTATTTATTTCGGCCGTACTTTGGACACAATTGAATTTCGCTTCGCTTCACAGCTTTGTTTGTTTTATTATTAAAAAAAAGTTCTGTCATTCTGCGCCACAGCACAGATAAGATATGTAAACTCAAAAAATTATTGGGTTGTTGAGGTCGTTCGGTTGCGCTTCGAAATCTTTGTGCACAAAAACGCATAATTTTATGTATAATGAACTACAACAAAAAATATAACATCAATTTTAATGACATTTACGACACTCGTAAGTTCTGTAAATTTCATGGAGTAAACTCCGTAAAATGAAACTCATATAACGCCGCGCGCGATTGTCTTTTGTCAAAACAAATTCAAAATGACAAAAATGGTATTTTTTATTTGCTAATAAAATATTTCACAAAAATGGAGGAGCACGACTTTGTAGGTTGCATCAGCTGCATGAACACTAGCGATTTGTACAAC
Source organism: Pandemis corylana (assembly GCA_949127965.1). NCBI lineage: Eukaryota > Metazoa > Arthropoda > Insecta > Lepidoptera > Tortricidae > Pandemis > Pandemis corylana. The sequence continues at coordinate 6,674,474 of OX421875.1, read as the reverse complement.
CTATTTGCTACCTACACCGATAATGTGGAAACTTATGCAAAAATGTTTGAAACCTGTTTCGAGTTGAAGGTAACAATTTCTTTTTAAATGCATTTTTAATACAATTTTGCTGTGTCATGGTCCAGTTATCACTCATACTTTGCAACCTCTCTAGGCTTCTGCAACTCGGACTAATATTAGCTATAGTAGTATTGTTAAATAAGCATAATGTGTGAAAGTAGCCTTTAACTTATTTCATAGGTGTTGGATGTGTCTAAATACATTTGTTCCTCATGCGCCCAAAAATTAGAAGAGGCATACGTCCTCAAAGAGCAGACTTTGAAAAACATAGCCATGTTGCAGAGCATAAAAGGTAAGTACAGCATTGAAAGATATTTACAAAAATTAAAATCATAATTACTAATGGCACAAACTGATGTCTATGCGCCCATGCACAGATCGGTGGTGCTTCTGTTGTTCTTTTTGCGCTTAAAAGTGGTCATCCCTTGAATAATCGATGCAGGAATTTCAAGCATTTTGTTGTATTTGGTGATCGGTTATGTTTTTGTAACAATACAAGTAGGTCTCTGTAATTGGGGTTGGTTGAAGAGGAAGCCACACATTTTTTTTTATTGAATATTATTGCCTATTTCTATTCCTCATTTTAACAACAGGAAAAATACTACTGTTGATAAACTTTGATTGAAAAAGAAACTAGACAAAAATGATTAAAAGCTAATTTAGTTCTTAAATACATACATACATACCGTCACGCCTCTTTCCCCACAAGGTTAGGCAGACACTTTGTTCCACTTGCTACGATCCTGACATACCTTGGCTTCATCCACATTCATCAATCTCTTCATGCATGTTTGCCGGTTTCGGGTACTCCTGACCATTTCTAAGTTCCTAGATACCACAAATAAAGATAAAAAAATTACCTATTTCTTAGATATTATAATATCAGTAGGTATAATCAATATGAAGATTAGACATGTTATTTTATTTTATTATTTTCCGGTTAGCTACTTATTAGGTTAAAATTGCAACAAACAATATCATTGTATTTTATTAATTTTATTTGAGGTGCTATTAACTGCCGTACTCAGAGACTGTCAGTTACCAAATTTACTTAAATGAACTAATTCCATTTTCAATAATTTGTGTAAAAAAATATCAGTAGTATACATATACACAAATCACGTCTATGTCCCTTACGGGGTAGACAGAGCCTGAGGTAACAAGACCTAAAGGCCACGTTTAGCATGATTGGTATACAATTTATTATTAAACTATATCTGACAATCCTACTAATATTATAAATGTGAAAGTTTGTGAGTATGGATGTTTGGATGTTTGTTACTCTTTCACGCCAGAACGGCTGGACAGATCTGGATGAAATTTGGAACATAGATAGATTATAGTCTGGAATAACACATAGGCTACTTTTTATCCCGGAAAATTACGTAATTCCTGCGGGATAGCGATAAAGGAATTCTATGCAGACGAAGTTGCGGGCAACAGCCAGTATTATAAATGTGAAAGTTTGTGAGTATGGATGATTTGATGTTTGTTACTCTTTCACGCCAAAACGGCTGGACAGATCTGGATGAAATTTGGAACATAGATAGATTATAGTCTGGAATAACACAGGCTACTTTTTATCCCGGAAAATTACGTAATTCCTGCGGGATAACGATAAAGGAATTCTATGTAGACGAAGTTGCGGGCAACAGCTTGTAGTAAATCTGTTTTTTGGCTTTTCAGACGAGGAATACCTTGATGAGTCCATTTTGGAGGAGGCAGAGTCAATATCCGAAGATGCAAAGCGTCAGGACTTGATCATCATCAGGAACCCTGTCTCCGAAGCCGGTGACGACAATGAACTGGATGGTGAGATGAATTAATCATTTGATACAAACATTGTCTTGGTCATAACAAACTCAACAATAAAATATTTTTCAATTTGGTGCAAGTACATACACACATACATGCACAAATCACGTCTATATCCCTTTCGGGGTAAACGGGGCCTTTTAGACCTTAAGGCCACGATTAGCATGATTAAGGGTGTATAGGTGGAAAGGAATCAAAATAGTGATGGGTTGCTAGCCGCATCGCCTATAACATGATTCCTAAGAATTTCGTCCATTCCCATGATGGGCTTTTACCATCAACGCGGGACGAGAAGCAACTGGTACATTCTATGTTTTTCCTTTGCTCCCAGACCAGCATGGAAGACCCAAAACACCAGTTTCCTAAAATATCCATTTCCTAAAATACCCATTCTCCATTCTATGTTTTTCCTTTATGTACCAGCATGGAAGTAGATGGTGTAGATCAGGGGTCGGCAAGTTGTTTTAATCGGGGTCCGGGTACTGTGAGAAATTTTTAACGAGATCCAGAATAAAACAATTATACCTTATCTACGTGTTAATTGATACTTGATATACAATACGTTACAATATTTGGCGGTCCGAGGTTCGACCTCTCGCGGTCCGCAATCGGACCGCGGTCCGCCTGTTGCCGACCGTTGGTGTAGATGTTCGGAATTATTTGATTTAAGTATCCTAAACAAAATAATTATCACCTGGGTTACCAAAATTTGTATGTTTCATACCTTAAAGGCAGATTAGAACCCTTACAGGATCCCTTTCTTGTCTATCTGTCAGTTATTCTATCCGTCTGTCAAGACACTTTTTTTGATGCTTAGCGACAAAAATTCGCATAGTAACAAAGGTCACGTGACAGCTAGTAACAGGTAGAAAAATTCGAAGACTACCCACCTGCTGTGGGTGGTGTAGGAGTATAGCACGCGTTACGGAATGACGAGGATCCGGGTTCGATTCCTGGCCATTGCTTTACTTTTCGGGTTTTTCTATATGTTCTAATTTTCACTGACATTTAGAAATTTAAGACACTTTTTGTCAGGAACACATGAAAGTAACTAGGTTACTTATAGGACAAATCGGTACGGTCTCGGAGAAAGTACCCGGTTTTTAAAATGTTTATTCTGTTTTTTTATTTATGTACTTAGGTACACAGCTCGCAGCATCATCCGTTCCCTTTCCACCGACCTTGTTTCCCCCCCTCCCTTCTAAACCCTTTACCCCTGACAGGAGACTTGGAGGAAGAATACGCCATCCAAGCGCTGGATGACACGACTTGCATCTACTGCGACCTCCAGCTCTCAGATGCTTCTGAGGTACTACACTGATATTATAAAGAGGGAAGATTTGTTTGTTGAATAAGCTCCGAAACTGCAGGATTTGAAAAATTCATTCACCATTAGAATCCTAACATTGTCCCTGATGAACATAGACTGTCATTTTTGGGGACGTAATCGCGGGCAACGGCTAGTAATGGTGTAGCCAGTGGCGTAACTATAACGTCTGGGGCCCGTGGCAAATTCGTCAGATGGGGCTCCTTCCTCGATATAAAGAAGTGCATCAGTGTCCCATCTGTGCTCTAAACAAAGCCTGTTCGGGGCCCCGTAGAGCTAGGGGCCCCTGGCATTTTGCCACCCCTGCCACCCTATAGTTACGCCACTGGGTGTAGCTACTTTTTCAGGGGTCAGTGAAAGCCTTGGTTTCAAGTGTTGGAATAATCTTATTATGAGCCATTATTTTGTTTATATACAAACATACTAAGCTAAGTTAGAAAGAAACAGACGATGTTTTCGTCTCACTACTGTATAATAAATAAAATTCCCCGTATAAGAAGCTTGCGCGGTGCCGCGGCCGGTCAGTACGCGCCTGCGCAGGGGCCGAGCGCGTGTGTTATGCACTACAATGGTGTAGTTCTTTTTCTGACCAGACCGATGTAATTCTGTCAAAATTTTAACGTTTAGATATCCCAGCAATTTTCTTTTGCCATTTTTGATACTGTGAACATTTTAAAAATGTTCAGTAGCGTAACTATAGGGTGGCAGGGGTGGCAAAATGCCAGGGGCCCCTAGCTCTACGGGGCCCCTAGCTCTACGGGGCCCCGAACTGGCTTGGTTTAGAGCACAGAAGGGACGCTGATGCACTTCTTTATATTAAGGAAGGAGCGCCATCTGACGAATTTGCCGCAGGCCCCAGACGTTATAGTTACGCCACTGAAAATGTTATCAAGATTTGGCTTTTTAATTTAAAACGGCTTATCAATCATGGCTGAATGCTTACGTCTATATCCCTACGGTGTAGACAGAGCGTAAGGTAACAAGACCTAAAGGCCATGTTTAGCATGATTGTGGGTCGCTGGTTTACTTAGCTAAAGAGTATCAATATTCTACAGGATCCTATTCTGTTGCTTGAAAATTAGGAAGCAAAAATAATATTACAATTTAAAGTTGAAATCTTTTTGATGCCAATTGTGCCTTCAAGGTGGAGGAGCATGTTCGCGCGGTACACGGATTGGAGCCCCGCACGGGCCAGAGGCTGCGGGAGTGCGATCTCTGCGGAGCCACGCTCACCAACAATGTGGAGGACCACATCAACAGGTCAGTGTCAGGAGAGTTTCAACTTTGCCACGTCAACGAGGCCTGTGAGGAACCCGAGAGACTTGAACCAAGGATCGGAGTAAGCCTTCGAATTTTTCTATCCGTTACTCGCTGTCACGTGACGTTGTTACTATGCGAATTTTTGTCACGGGTGTTTGTAATTGTGTCGTACAGACATCATTCAGACAGATGACGCTTGGCTACTCAGGGAGCGTTCAAGTATTACGTAACGCAATTATTGAAGATTTTTGACCCCCTCCCCCTCCCTTGTAACGCACCGTAACGTTTTTCTGTACCCCCCCCCCCTCCCTTTAAACGTTACGTACGTAAGTGACCATTTTTACCCAAAAGTGTCAAAATTTATGTTGCGCAAAGTACAAGAAAATCGCTATAATATCCTTGTTATAGTTTTAATCGCCTTTACGGTACTAATACTAAATAAAACAAGAGATGTTTAACCCGCAATACATGCGTAGTTTGTTAACTTGGCAGTTTTATTTCCATATTTTTTTATTTAAAAAAAGAAAACGTTACGTAACGTGTCTTAAGAAAGACCCCCCCCCCCCCCCCCCCCCCCTGTAACGCATCGTAACGTTTTACGATAAAAAATTGCGTTACGTAATACTTGAACGCCCCCTCACCTGCTATGGGTTTAGCACGCGTCACGGAATGACGAGGATCCGGGTTCGATTACCGGCCATAGCTTTACTTTTCGGATTTTTCTGTTTAGTGTCGTTTAGAAATGAAGAATCTTTGTAGGGGTGTTCTGTCGAACTATAACCATAACCGTGGGACCCGATTTTTGAAAGCACATCACTCGAAAGTGGTATAAATCTGTTTACATCTTCAAAACTACAGCTCTAATCAAATGTTTGACTAGTTCACAAGATTAATGAGAGCCGTAAGTATTTTCCAAGCTACTCGTATTTAAAATTCAGCACAATTTTTCACCACTTCCGAGTGCTATTTTCACACGTGCTTTCAAAATACAGGTCCCTACTGAATAATCATGATTTTTAAACCGGGACAGTATTTAAATATTTACTTATGGGCTGGGTTACTGGGCCACCATAATTCCAAAAATCTTAGGAAATCATGTTTTAGGCGGCGCCGCTAGCAACCCTTCACTATTTTGAGTCCCCTTTCCACCTATACGCCCACAAACATGCTAAACGTGGCCTTAAGGTCTTGTTACCTCAGGCTTTGTCTAATTGTTTAACGTTGCCTACCATACATTTAGAGAAAGTTTATGTAATGATTTTAAGTTTTTTTTTATTTCCCTTTGTTTTTTTTCCTTTTTCAAAAATTTAGCTATTGTTTTATTCAAATTAAGTATTTTTTATATTTGTTCCGCGTCCTTACGCGTCCGTCATATTCAGCTAGGAGGCTGAATTACTCAAATGTGCTATTTTAAATGTGAACACTGTTTTGTCAATGATTATAAACTCTTTGTGATTTGTTTATGAGCCATGTATGACTGTTTGTGTTCCTATAAATAAATAAATACCCCGTAAGGCATAAAGTCGTGATTTATGTATGTATGTATGTGTATGATTCAAACTGGGACATGTCCTGGAGTACCGGAACGTACGGCAACCCTACACTAGCGCCATCTAGTCATCGACTACGCCGGACAAGTAGCTAGCGTCGATGACGTCACATGTTCTGCATCGCGCCAACGAAGTTTCTCAACGCGGATGCATGAATACAATTTGCGGCTCTCTCCCTTCGGACCCCGGTCCCCAGGCTAACATCTGCCTGTTAAGTGATCTTTCTATTGTGGTTTGTCCTCTCCCCACATAAGTACCCGTAGAGAAGATCCCCGGATACGTCCAGAATTCACATACTTCGTGGAAGAAAGTCTTACTTTGTTCTATGGAGACTGTGAATTTTGCTAACGATTTTCCTTTTTACTCATCACGGTATTTTTTTTTAACCGACTTCAAAAAAAGGAGGAGGTTCTCAATTCGTCTGTATTTTTTTTTATGTTTGTTACCTCATAACTTTCGACTGGGCGAAGCGATTTTAATGATTCTTTTTTTATTTGAAAGCTGGTGCTTCCCGTGTGGTCCTATTTCAATTTGGTCCAGTTCTGACAGTGGCACCCATGAGAAAACCATATAAGTCTCAAATTAGCGTTAAGTATGTGTGCGACAAATCGTCCGTTTCATTTAAACGGCGCTGTCCTGTCATATGAGCGGCACGCTTAGTAGGTCTACCCATATTCAGAAAAAAATGTTAGTGTAGGTACTTCAGATTCGTAGTGATTATCCGTTGGCTAAGAGCCCGACAGGTGGGGGGGTCTTTTGACCGTGTTCTACCGTACAACGTTGCCGACATTTTTGTCAAAAGATTTTTGAATACTGTATTTATTACTCTGACATTGGCGAAATCATCGCATCGATCGATGGGGCCATTATTAGAAAAAGAAGAAGATCTATTAACCTGACACATTGCCATTGTAATATGAATTCTATAACAAGCTTTGTATTAACTTGCAACGCACGTACTTATATGTAGGTATGTATGTAGTTAAGTATGTTTGTCCGGGTGGAATCTTGCGACTCAATTTTGAAGCAGATGTCTTCAACTGATTGAGCTGAAATTTTGCATACTTGTGTAAGTCAGATGACAATACAATAATCTGGTTGTAAAATTCTGGTGGTCCAGTCAGGACCGTCTCCGCTGGAGGGAACTCTTCAACGGTTGGTCCGATCGATTTGAAATTTGGTTCACATATGTAGGAGGGAGAACGATGCAAGTACAGTCAACAAAAAGCACAGTCAGCAAAAAAGTTTGTATCTAAAATGAAAATTTTAGGTTAGGTTATTATTTCTTCTATAAAAGTGTTTTAATGAAATATCATATCAATATGTGCGAATAATATTTAAATAATATTCTTTTCTCCGGCAGTTGAATTCAATTTTAACTTTGCAATTGGGAATGGATGATTATTTTAAAAGTGCTTGATGATTTTTCTATTGATAGGATCCTTAGCCATTTTGGAAAAAGGTCAGGTCAGGAGTACCCGAAACCGACGAGCATGTATGTAGAGATTGATGACTGTGGTTGAAGCGAAAGAAATATGTCAGGATCGTAGCAAGTGGAATAAAGTAGTTTCTGCCTACCCCTGTGGGAAAGAGGCGTGACGGTATGTATGTATCCTTAGCCATCCATTTTCAACAACTGATTCTTCAAAATACACATTAGTACATTCATTATATGATGAAAATGCACGCGCGTGCGTGTGTGCATGCGTGCGTGCGTGCGTGTAGTTGAGTGTAGGGGTCGCTATATAGTATTGTTTGTCCAGATGCCACGGCGGCAACGCGGAGGCCGACAACCGTCCTTTCCCGTGCCACTTCTGCGACAGCGTCTACGCGAGTCGCAAGGCTTGCTACACGCATTTAAGAATGAAGCATGGCCGTGAGTACTCTAAATGTAGAAATATCAACACTATAGTCCGTTCTAATCTACGAATAATAATAAGTCAAGAAGCGTAATTCCCTAACAGTTGCCGCTTCGATTGTCATTCCACTTACGCACACAAACTAACAGCAATGCAAACGTAACACCTGTCACTCAGACAGACAATACTTGCACGCGATTAGTCCGCGCGTCGTGATCGTGTCCGCCTACTTGCGGTAAGGGACGGGTGCGTGGATCGCATGCATCCAGAGTCGTCAAGTATGGTGTCCTAAAATATTTATTTACATACATATGAAAGGTGAGTCCTCTATTTTTCATGCCTGAATGGCTTCTACACCACTTCACACAACACGATGCCATATTTTTCTAATGTATTAGCGCAAAAATACAATGATAACGTCACGATAACGGCTCGAGCGTCCCGGCCGAACTAATTCGCCGCGCGGTACACATTTTAAGCCTCGCCCCCTGCGATTCACTTCGCGTGGAATGATTTTTGGGGCTTAGTTACGCTTCTTGACTTATTATTATTCGTAGGTTCTAATCCAGTTTTACGCTTTTGTAAGCAAACAAGTTCTCCCCCCCTCATCTATATATATATAATTCAAAGGTGACTGACTGACTGACTGACTGACTGACTGACTGACTGACATAGTGATCTATCAACGCACAGCCCAAACCACTGGACGGATCGGGCTGAAATTTGGCATGCAGGTAGATCTTATGACGTAGGCATCCGCTAAGAAAGGATTTTTGGAAATTCCCACGGGATAAGGAAAAAACGGGAATTATATATTCGATTCCGAGTGACGCTATCTCAGTAACTATAATAACTAGACTCTTCAAATTTGATACAAAAGTAGGTGATTACAAAACTAAGAAACTTATTTCAGGATTTTTGGAAATTCCCACGGGATAAGGAAAAAAACAGGATTTATATATTCAGTTTAACGAAATCCTATGAACTATAATTACTAGACTCTTCAAATTTGGCATAGAAGTAGGTGATTATAATAATAGTAAAATAATATTTTAATGCTTTTTGGAAATGCCCACGGGATAAAAACGGGATTTATGTATTCAGTTCTACGGGATCGATTTTTCGTTTTACTGGTCGTATAAAATTGAAATTTGGCCTTCAATTTCCCTTGGGGAGTGTAGGGGAGCGCTACAAAAGGATTTCCCAAAATTCCTACGGGAACGGGAAAACCGGGACTTTTCGTTTTCTGGTTGCAGAAAGCTGAAATTCGGCATGTATGTTGCTTCGGGAGTGTAGAGGAGCATTAAGAGAGTACCTACTTTCCAAAATTCCCATGGGAACGGGAAAAAAACAGGATTTTACGTTTTACTGGTCGTAGAAAGCTGAAATTTGGCAAGTGTGTTCCTTGGGGAGTGTAGGGGAGCATTATGAGATAATTTCCCAAAATTCTTCTTCTTCGTTCCCGTAAGAATTTCGGGAAATGCTTTATTTGGCGAAATTCTTACGGAAACGGGAAAAACGAAAAGCGGGGGAAAGTTGAAATTTGTCATGTAGGTTTATTCGGGAGTGTAGGGGAACACTAAGAAAGTATTTTCCGAAACGCCCACAGGGACGGGAAAAAACCGGATTTTACGTTTCCAGACGAAACAGCGAAAGAAAGAGACTTAACATTTATAACGTGTGTTTCTTTAAAGGCTTTAAGTGTACTCCGAAAAAACTCCCCAAAATTTCCACGGGAACGGGAAAAAACTTATTTTTTCATTTTACAAATTAGCGCGTACGAAGTCGCGGGCAAAAGCTATTTAGGATGTATTTTAGGACAGCCCTATAGGTTAGGTTAGGTTTGTTTTATAAAAATCCTGCAATATTTACAGTTTCAGAAAAATTAAGGCAGCGGGGCAATGCGGGGGCTGGCTTGCATGCTTGCTTGAGTCCTTGCTTTGCATGCTTGCTTGCATGGGTGCTTACTTGCATACATGCTTGCTTGCACGCTTGCTTGCATGCATGCTTGCATGCTTGCTTGCATGGGTGCTTACTTGCATGCATGCTTGCTTGCACACTTGCTTGCATGCTTGCTTGCACACTTGCTTGCATGCTTGCTTGCCTGCTTGCATGCCTGCTTGCATGCATGCTTGCATGCTTGCTTGCATGGGTGCTTACTTGCATGCATGCTTGCTTGCCTGCTTGCATGCCTGCTTGCATGGCTGCTTGCATACTTACATGCTTGCATGCCTGTTTGCATGCCTGCTTGCATGCCTGCTTGCATACTTACATGCTTGAAGGCTTGCATGCCTGCTTGCATACTTGCATGCATGCTTGAAAGCTTGCAGGTTTGGTTGCTCGCTTGCTTAATTGCTAGCTTCTTTGAAATGCTCATGGTTCACGCGTGCGAAGCCGCGGGCAAAAGCTAGTTGTAAGTATAATTCTTATAAAATGTCGTGAGATATCAAATATGATCTTTCCGGTGGATGTTGGTGGTGGTAGCTGTTTCACCGTCTGGAGAACAGCCGCGCAACGCAAACACAGCTGCTGGACGATAGGATTAGCGAGTAAGAGTGGTAGCAATCCGGGCGGGTCTTGCATGAAGTCCCCCCAAAAAACACCCGCAAAAGCTTAAATACAAATTTTTGTTCGTAACAAACAAAATGTACCTACCTACCAGTGGCTTCTTCGTGGAAATCTTCGGAACCATGTTAAAGGCGATGCGGCGAGCAATCCGTCACTATTATAATTCCCCTTTCCACCTATACGCTCACCCTAAACTTGGCCTTTAGGTATTGTTACCTAAGGTTCTACCCTTTAAAGGGTTTAGACTTGAGTGATGTGTATATGTGTTGCAGTGAAACTGAGTAATGATCAAACACCAAAGTACACTCCGCGCGAGCGTAAGAAGTGCCATATTTGCGAACGGGACTTCAGCCAGAAGCAGATTCTTAACAAGCATCTCTGGAAGGCGCACGGCTATGAGGTATGTTAAAAAATACGATATGTACTTCCATGCTGGTCTGGGAGCAAAGAAAAAACAGAATGTACCAGTTGCTTCTCTTCCCGCGCAAATGGTAAAAACCCATCGAGGGAATGGGCGAAAATCATAGGAATCATGTTATAGGCGATGCGGCTAGCAACCCATCACTATTTTGCAGGGGCGCCGACTCTCCTTTCTCTTTCCTCGAACCCCCACGCACCCATAAGAAATAAACAGTGGGTGCCGAGCACCCCTGAGAATAGACTTTTAGGGATAGGTGTTTTTTCATTACCTGACGACCCGTTTAGCGTACATTGAAATAAGCATGAGCACCCACGAGGTTTTCTAAAAGTCGGCGCCCCTGCTATTTTGATTCCACTTTCCACCTCTACGCCCTCAGTGTCTTGCTAAACGTGGCCTGTAGGTCTTGTTACCTTAGGCTCTGTCTACCCCGTAAGGGATAAAGACGTGATTTGTGTATGTATGTGTGTATGTGCACTAGTTCCACGCTTCGTACGCTTGATCGCAGTTCGGACACGCGAAGGATATGATATCTGTGTACTTCGTTGACTTCATAACATTATTGACCTTCTCAGGTACAAAAACGCAAAGCGTTCATATGCCCTCTGTGTCCAAACCGAGTGAGTTATGGGGCTCAGTTCAGTCGCCATTTGCTTCGCGAGCATCGAGTCAGGGAGCATGTGGAGAGGTTGCACCTGCATTCTATGGATGGTGAGTGGCCTCTTGCAGTTTCTGGTAGCCTGGTACGGTACCTAAGTTGCACAGTTTTGAGAGTAGAGGTTTCTTCGAGAAATGTCAGTCAGAGAAAGGCACACTGCGTTCTACGAGTACCTATGGATGGTGAGCCTCTAGCTGTTTCTGGTAGCCTGGTACCTAAGTTTGACAAATTTGGGAGTTTTTTTTTCGAGGAATCAGTCAGAGAAAGGCTGCACTTGCGTTCTATGGATGGTGAGTAGCCTCTTACAGTTTCTGATAGCCTGGTACCTAAGTTGGTCAGTTTTTGGAGGTTTCTTCGAGGAGTGATAGTCAGAGAAGGGCTTGCTGCGTTCTATGGATGGTGAGTAGCCTCTTACAGTTTCTGGTAGCCTGGTACCAAGTTCATCAGTTTTTGAAGGTTTCTTCGAGGAATGACGTCTGCCGAAATGTTACGACCTGGTAGTGTTTATATTCTCGAGCCCCTACAGCCGAATTGGAGAATGGATATTTTAGGAAACTGGTGTTTTGGGCCTTCCATGCTTGTCTGGGAGCAAAGGAAAAACATAGAATGTACCAGTTGCTTCTTTTCCCGCGCAGCTGGTAAAAGCCCATCGAGGGAATGGGCCAAAGTCTTAGGAATCATGATATAGGCGATGCGGCTAGCAACCCATCACTATTGTGATTCCCCTTTCCACCTATACGCCCACATGCTAAACGTGGCCTTTAGGTCTTGTTACCTGTCTACCCCGTAAGGGATACAGACGTGATTTATGTATGTATGTAAGTACGTATGTATTTTGGGAATTTACCGTCTCAAAGTTTACCCACATACTTTCAGAGTTCATGCTCTTCAAGAGCGCTATCCAAGAAGAGACCAAGTACCGTTTCCGCAAAACTACGGCCAGCAAGCAGACCATAGAAGGCATCAGATCCCACTACATGTGCAGTCAGTCCGGTGTCTACGTTTGTCAGGTACCTGCTCATATAGACTACGAGCCCATGGAAAAAAAAAACATGTGAAATGAACCAGCGTGGATGAAGCTTAGAAGGCTGTTACTATATCATAAAATAAATCTGAGCGCTGTGCCGTCATTTCTGAGTGGCACATTTATGGAATTTCTCAGGTACAAGTGAGGAATTACGACTTATTATTAATTTACGGCGTTTTTATAGCTTATAGATGATTAAAAATAAATGTCGAAAAACCCAGTGCCGCTTTAAAGTGGTGGTGCCGGAAGTTAGTGCAATTTTTTTTTAAATGTATGAGAAAAAATCTGTGCCGTTCAGAAATGACGCGATATGCCGTAAGAGACGGGTACTTAGATAGCTCAGTTGACACTGGTTAGACTATACCTGCTCAAGTTTTCCGGATACATTTTAAGATAGCCTAGACTCCAGAGGAATCTTTACCTATGGCACGGGTATAACATTATTGCCTAGTTTTCTTTACACCGACCGCTTTTTAAAATGAAGTGGTCTACTGCAGTGAATTATCTGTCGAACTTTAGAGTGTGACATTAACTCTCGGCGTCTCATTGGAATTGTCCAGGGCAAGGGCAAGCGTCCGGCGCCGGAGCGGCAGATCTACAAGACCGGCAAGGCGTGCCCGGCGCACATGATCGTGACAGAGACCACGGAGGGCGTGCTGGTCACCTTCCACAAGACGCACGTGGGCCATGGACGTGAGATAACACTTGCTAAATTTAGGGCTTCGTAGATTTATAGGATACTAGCTGTTGCCCGCAACTTCGTCTGCATAGAATTCGTTTATTGCTATCCCGCAGAAATTACGCAATCCGTTCTTAGAGGATGCCTACGTCATAGTAGCTTTATGCATGCAAAGTCTCAGCCCGATCGGTTTAAAATTGATAAAGTTTCATACAAACTTTCATCCCCTATTTTATCCCCTTGGGGGTAGAATTGATCAAAATCCTTTCTTAGCGGATGCCTACGTCATAACATCTACCTGCATGCCAAATTTCAGCCCGATCCGTCCAGTGGTTTGGGCTGTGCGTTGATAGATCACTATGTCAGTCATTCAGTCACCTTTGAGTTATATATATTTTGAATTTTTCCTGTTCGTCCGTCAACGCCAAGACTTTTTTTACGACCGGCCTCTTAGTTCTGTGAAAAAAAATTAACTTAATCTAAGTCAACTCAATCATAAGATTACAGACATTACAAAAGGTGTTTCTGTACAAATTGTCGTGCTCTCAAAAAATAAGGGGTATTATTTACAGTTGTCTTGGAAATTTGAAGTTTGGTATGAAAGTAGCTCTCGATGCAACTAATGAAAATAAGTCTAAAAATGTAAATATTTTAAGTCTATAGATCTGTCAATTAACCAATATAGAAATGACCTCACATCGCCTCCATTTTGCTTAGAAGCTGTAGGCTTATTACCTAACTCGCTCGCAATCGCCATCGTGTTCATTTTGACACTTCATGTATGGGCTGACAATTGGCATTGGAATCAGCTAGCTGTCGCATTCATACAAGAACTGTCAAAATGAACACGATGGCGATTGCGAGCGAGTTAGGTAATAAGCCTACTCCTCTGTTAACACTAGATTTTATATTCACTTGCCACATTTGTACGAAACCCTCGGTGCGCAACTCCGACTATACTTCATTTATTTTAGGATGAGAAACCACAACAACATTAAATTGCGTCTGGTCAACTATTTCTTACCTAGCAAATAGTACAGTGCAATAGTCTGGGAGCCGCAAAATAAAATTGTTTTAATGCCACTTTATTTTCGTGTCGTTTACAATTGACTACTCTAGTACAAATTGCAAAGAGAGCACACTTCACGAGCCGCAATATAATGTTGTTGTGGTTTCTCATCCTAAATTAAATGAAGTATAGCACTTGGCTGGTCTTTTTAAAGTCTATTTTCCTAAAACGTTTGCAGCTTGTCCATATTACGAGCCACGGGAGCCTAAGAAAGCCAAAACGGAGACTGTATCCTCCCTCATGCTGCCGGACCAGGACCTGGAGATTCTGGAGAAGCAAGACGAGGACACTGCCTGGATTTGTGACTCGTGCGGCATGGGCTTCATGGACTCTGGGAAATTTAGAGACCACGTGGCGACGCATGGCTTGGCTTTGTATCCCTGCCAGTACTGTTCTAATGTAGGTCTTTGCGTCTTCTGGTAGCCTGGTACTTTGTAGATAGCTTTACCTGCGTAAGTGATGTAGTTTGCTAGCTTTTTGCTATCTATGTCTCTCCCTCGTGTCCGTCCTTTCCTTATGATGGACTTGGAAATTCTGAAGAAGCAAGACGAAGAGACCGCCTGGATGGCATGAGCTTCATGGACTCCGGGAAGTTTAGATTAGAGACCATGTGGCGACGCATGGCTTGGCTTTGTATACCTGCCAGTACTTTTCTAATGTAGGTGTTTGCTTCTTCTGGTAGGTAGCCTGGTACTTTGTAGTAGGTATATAGGATTTGTAAAATTTGTGAAACTGTTTTTTTTTTCGATAATTTAGGAAAAATATATTTCATGATTTGGAAATTTACGGAAAATTTGGAGCTTGGATTATTTAGAGAAAGGGTTTTATGATTTGAAAATTTACGTTAAACTTGGGATCTGGATAAATTAGGAAAAATATATTTCATGATTTGGAAATTTACGGAAAATTTGGTGCTTGGATTATTTAGAAAAAGGGTTTTATGATGTGAAAATTTACGTTAAACTTGGGATCTGGATAAATTAGGAAAAATATATTTTATGATTTAGAAATTACGCGTAAATTTGGTATTTGAATAATTTAGGAAACTGTTACGGTTAGGTATACGATTAATAATAGTTTTCTTTTTCAGGTATTCCAAAACTTAGAGGCGTGGTCGCGTCACCTGAGTATCGAACACAATGTTGGCTTATTTTAAGAGTACATAGAATTATGTGTAGATGAAATATTGGTTTTATTCTGTTGCGCACGAGTTGTTAATTTTGTTTGTTTTTGTTTGTCAATAAAGTTTACTTACTTATTTTGGTACAAACTTTGTTTCGTTTGATTCAAATTGTACCTACGAAAGTTACACTTATAAAACCGCCCTACGCCGCGTCTCGCCCTGTCTGTCTGTCTGTGTGTTCCGTGGTGAACTCAAGAACTACCTACCTACTCCATGTGTTTTTATTCGATTTTCATCCATAGGGGTTCACGAGTCAATGTTTGTCAATTGGTTGAAATACATATACCCGGCTGCCCCACCTCACCCAACACGCCGAGACAGCAGCGCAAGCACTGCTGCTTGGTGGCAGGATTAATAAAATCTGTTGTCTGCTGTGAGGTTAAACCACAGAGTATTCATCATATTCCAATATCTTTGGGTACCATGCCTCCGAGGTTAGATATATCGTGTATTTTCCACATTTTCCCGACAGTTTCAAAAACATTTGATAAATAAAATGCGTTATTTGAGCGTTTTCCAAAAAAAGCCCACATATTTTTTTTTCCAGAATTTAAATACTTTGTGTTACTCAGAATCATTTACCCCGATTCTCATACAAAAAAAGTGAGTTCCAGATTTGACTATGGAATTTATTTTCCTGTTCGTCACGTTCCATCCTACCTATACATATTAAAAAAGTAACGAACTGGAATGGAAATTTTGGCTCACATTTTTTCTTGTATCAGGATCGATAGGGTAAACGATTCTGATTCTGAGTATGAAAAACCCAAAATAATTAAATTCTGGAAAAAATTGATCGTATGGAGATTTTTTTTTTGGAAAACGCTCATTTCCTCGTTATTTCTATTCTTCTATACTTTTCCAGTTGTATGCTACTCTACACAAGATGGCGCTTGTAACATTGTTGTGACGCTCAAAGTTTACGTCAGCGAAAATACGCCCACTCAACCTGTCAGTAGTGATGACAGCTTAAATTGACAAGTTTGGTCGATTCGATGTATTCACATCACAGATCACTTTATTTTCAACACTCAGTATAAGTTTGTATCTACAAACGACGTTAAACATTAAGATAAACGGGTGTTACAGAGTTTATTTTTAAAATAATACCGCCACAGAGTTGCGCAGCAAAGTATCTTATTAGTAAAGCACTCAATTTGTATATGTTAAGCTAATATTTATAAATCTCTTCGGTAAACGTCACGACTTTGTGTTAAGTTTTTCCGTATTTAATATATTGTGAACTGGGGAGAGGCCCTGAAGATTACTGTAAAGAGGAATACATTGTGAGATCAATTCACAAGCATTGGTAAAGTTAAAATGTTGATGGTGCTTTTGTTTTGAGGTTCCTGACTCAGTAGGTAAGTTATTGTTTATCTTGAGTTTTTAACTCTGTTTGGCCTAAATATCTGTGCCCAGCAGTAGGACGTATATATGCTGGAGATAATGATTGGTATATTATATTATATAAGCATTGAAATTGAAATTTATACCTGAAGAGTACTACTTACAATTTGATGCTATTTGTTGAATTTGGATGGAACACCATTACCATACACACACACACACACACAAATCACGTCTTTATCCCCTATGGGATAAACAGCCAAAGGTAACAAGACCTATTGACCACGTTTAGCATCATAGTGGGCGTATAGGTGGAAAGGGAAATAAAAATAGTGATGGGTTGCTAGCCGCATCACCTATAACACGATTCCTCAGATTTTCGCCTATACCCTCGATGGGCTTTTACCATCTGCACGGGAAGAGAAGCAACTGGATTTATTCTATGTTTTTCTTTACTCCCAGACCAGCATTGATGTTTTCTTTAAATTATTACAATAAAGCATTTACTTACTTACTTTACAATACCATCTTCACCATAAGGACACATGGGGCCCGTGCCCAGGGCCCCATTTTCAGGGGGCCCCAAAGGACGGACCATTTCATATCATTTTATATCATAGTGGTTTTGATTACCTATAATAAATCATACTTAGTAAAAAAATTTTATTATAATTCACTTTTTTTAATTTCCAAGAGGGCCCCAAATTCTTGTGTGCCCAAGAGCCCCAGCCTAGTTTAAGACGGTCCCAACTGTACAATGTTATCACAATAAACATCACAATGATATTCCTTGCCGATTGAAGGTAACATCACTATGACATTAACTGTTCTATGGTCTCATGTACAGGTGTAAAGAATGGAGAGCCGCCACGGTCCGCCCGGTGTTAATTCCCGCTCGCTCGGTGCTGCACACTCTGCCGCTGACTTAGAGGTAACTTGCAGTTATGATACAAGCAAGTCGCTGCTGGATAATCTGATAGACGGCGCAGAGAAGACTGTGAGGTTAGGCATAAAGACTATCAAATGAATCAAGAATTTTTACTTCTTGATCTTTTATGTTTACTTTAACGGTACGGGAGTTTGTAATTGTGTCGTACAGACACATCATTCAAACAGATGACGCTTAGCGACAAAATTAGTAACAAGGTTACGTGACAGCTAG
Organism: Pandemis corylana; assembly: GCA_949127965.1. Lineage (NCBI taxonomy): Eukaryota > Metazoa > Arthropoda > Insecta > Lepidoptera > Tortricidae > Pandemis > Pandemis corylana. The sequence goes on along the minus strand of OX421875.1, from coordinate 6,656,492 downwards.
TAACAGATAGAAAAATTCGAAGGCTTACCCACCTGCTATGGGTGGTGTAGGGGTATAGCACGCGTCACGGAATGCCGAGGATCCGCGTTCGATTCTCGGCCATAGCTTTACTTTTCGGATTTTTCTGTGTTCTAATTTTTTGTGTCGTTTAGAAATTTTATACAATAAATTACGCAAATAAAAAGATTTGTCGTTGCTATAACGACTTGATGCGCCACAAATAAATAGAAGAAGACTTGTAATTTGATACATGCGTAAAGCTATAATGACTAAGTAAAATTAAGGAACCATTCCCCTAAAAACTTTTTTCTCATTTTTCTATTTGATCATATTTTTTGTCTATTTTCACATGGAGCTGTCTCAACTTGGTTCCAGGTGCTTCGCGAGATAGAGAATGTGTACTTCTCGCCGCCGAGCGAGTTCGACGCGGCGCGGCATGCGCTCGAGAGCGCCCCCGAGCCGCCGACCTGCGACGCCATCGAGGCCATGTTCACCAAGCTGAAGCGGCAGCAACAGGTAACTGCTGGAGGGCTATGCTCTCCTGGTACTTCGTGGAACTAAGCTCGTTGCTATCCCCGACGAAGGTGGAACAGCAATGGGTAATTTCTGGCAGGCTATTAATATCATGGTATTTCTCGCCGCCGAGCAAGTTCGACGCGGCGCGACATGCTCTAGAGCACGCCAGCAGCTAGTATTTGTGGTAACATAGATAATTTCTTTATTTTCAGGTAGTATCAGGCAAAGCGCTTCACCTCATTTCGCAGCAACGCGACAACTGCGACCGAGAGTTCGCCGAGATCCAGAACATTCGCGAACAGCTCGCCAAAACTCTGGACACGTGCCGCCAAGCCCGGCAACACCTGCAGACAGCTTCCAACCACCTCACCATATCCACCTTCGTCATACTGGCCAACTTCAGAAAACGCCAGATCATCAGGTCAGTCCTCAAATCATTAGAACTATTGATGAGCTTACGAAGCGTCGAAAAGGATGTCTCTGAACTATTAAATAAAAGAGAATATTGTGAAGCTATAGAACTTATAATAAAGAGTAGGAAAGCTGCTGCAAATCATAAAGAATACACATGTATTGCTGATTTAGCTATGAGATTACAGGATACCTTAGATTTGACTGAGGAAAAATTAGATTCTGTGCTGTCTAGCATATGTTACAACTTCGATGAAGATACTTTTGGCAAGTTAAGGAAAGCACACGCGTTACTAGGCAAGAGTCAAGCGGCTATGGAGCAACTGCACATGCATTATTCTTCAGCGGTGAATGAGACTTCTCTAAAATCGGTGAAAGAGTGTATAGGGGAAGTGTCGATCGAAGTTAAGTTTCAAGAGATGTGCCAGTTGGTGCCGAAGGACAAGGCGTCGGTGTGTTTCCTGAATCTGTGTGAGAATCTGTTTTTGATAATGCGCAGTTATTATTTGTTAGTTAAATGGCATTCGAAACACGAAGAAGATGTTCCTAGTTCGAGTAATGTTTTTGAAATAGAACGTAATGTAAGTAGAGAGTATATTAGGCAGAAGTTAAAAGGTGGTCTGGTGAGGATCTGGCATGATGTGCAAGCTAAAGTGTCTACGTTTTTAAAGTCGTCGTGCATAGAAGACTTTGCTTTTGAGAAATTCATTCAGATCCTAGGCATTTTAAGGAAGTTGATGCAAGTAGCTGAAGTGTTTTGCGGCGATAAGTCCGACATATTGCAGGATTTCATCAAAACTCACAGCATGTCATACATAAAGAATTATCACAGAGGACGCATGGAGGAGTTGAAGTTGTTCTTAGAGAATGAGGGTTGGGAACAGTGTCCGGTCAAATCTACGTTTAATTTGCTAAATTTGCAAGAGTTTAAACAGTTTAAGAAATACTTGAACCCTAATTTTGATACATCCCTGTCAAAGCACGGGACGCTCTCTGACGGTACCTCGTCCGTCCATTCACAAGATGACAGCGTGTATATAGCTAAATATTTCAATCACAAAACGAATCATACACCCTTCGAGATATTTCGGAGTGAAAACGTCACCAACGATGATATATTTGGTCTGGAACCTGAGATAGACCCCAGCGATACCTCTGATGATGAACCAGAGGAACTGAGAAGAGATTTCGTTGAAGATAACGATGTTAAAGATAGCCCCTCTAAGGTAAGAGACTCTGTCATAGTAACAAACACGACACTATCAGTACTGAGGAACTGCGGCCAGTATCTTCAAATATGCAGATACCTTCCTCAGATATCTTTGGAAGTGGTCATGTTAATGAATCAACTGTTCGACTTTTATTTCTACACCGTGCATCTGTTCTTTACCGCCGATTTGGATGTCGCATCGACGACTTTATACACACCAAAATTGAACGCGTCGTTGAAAAGAATTTCAAATTCCATAGACGCGGCTAACGCGGCTGATTCTAGAAATTTCCTTTGCCCAGAACTGCCTCAGCATTTGGAGTTGTCGTCTGAGGAAAATTTGCACGGTCTGACTGAGAGGATAGTAGCTGTTGAGAGCGTCATATTTCTCGCGAAACAGTTCGACATTTTGCAGCCGTATTTAGAGTCGATCGTTGCGTCGCATCAAAGATTAGTTTTAGAGCATTTCAGGGATAACACATTAGCCAGTGCCGTTGATCTTAGGATGCCTGTGTACATGTGTTCTGCATCCAAAGCTGTTGACGCTAGGATGACTCTGCTAGCCATGTCCCAAGTTCGATGGGATGTTAAGAATGTCGCTATCGAGAATAGTCCCTACGTTGACATAATAACACGCAGAATCCAAGTGTTCGCGCTACGTTTAGAAAACATATCGAAGAAGGTGACGTTGAACATGGAAGTTTTGAATTCTATTTGGGCTATGGTCTCCAAATTCATAGTCCATCTTTTGGTTGAGGGCTTTTCTAATGCGACGAAATGTTCGAACGGTGGCAGGGGACTTATGCAATTGGATTATAGACAGTTGTTTGTGAAGATTGAGAAGAATTCTGGTTTGAAACCGGTGCCGTTCCAGGACTATGTTGATAGGTATGTGAAAGCGTATTATTTGCCGAGGAACGAGTTGGAGCAGTTCGTGAGAGAACGTATGGAGTATTCTAATAAACATTTGCTTGCTTTAGTTTGTTGCGCATGCGAGAATAAGAGGGATAGGCAGGAGTTGACAGCTGTCATAGAAGGAAGGGACAATTAGGATGCTGTAAAAGGTTTAGGGAGAGATGTCTCTATGGGAATGATGACGAAATTCTAGTTAGATTATTAAAAGGTATAAATAAAAAACAAAGATAAAATGAAAGTTGGGGATTTGGGGCTCACGACAATGTAGCTGCTGGTGAAATAAAAATGCTTCATCCGTTTTTTGGGTTGATCAACTTTTTCTTGTCACTTGTTGCTATGGTAACGTTTTCCTTGGACACTCTTTAAACCGTACCTAAGGATAACAAGAAATAGTTGATCTTCCCTTCTACACTTTATTGTTGGACTCTAGGGATGTTTTTTAGTCCATCAAAAAAGAATACATAGGTACATACGTATATTACGTCTTTATCCCTTACGAGGTGGGCAGAGCCTAAGGTAAAAAAAAGAAAAGAATATCAATATAAATAGTTCATATTAGATTAAGTTATTTTACTTTGTTGCGAAATGTTTATAGATGTGAAGTGAAAATGAATTATATATCTCTTTTATTATGGCTCAAAACAACGGCATTGTTACTTAAATTGAGAATTTTAATACGACTTAATCAGATATATCTTGTTCTATGTTAGTTTAAGTTTAAAATGTAATCAAGAAAATGTAGGTCTGAGGCAGATTTCATGACATACAACTGTCTCTTTCTCTCCCTAAGCATCTATTATCAGTGGCGTAACTATAGGGTGGTAGGGGTGGCAAAATGCCAGGGGCCCCTAGCTCTAGGGGGGTCCGAACTGGCTTGGTTTAGAGCTGAAGGGACGCTGATGCACTTCTTTATATTGAGGAAGGAGCCCCATCTGACGAATTTGCCGCGGGCCCCAGACGTTATAGTTACGCCACTGTCTATTATACTGTCATAAAAACTTTTTACATACTTAACTGGTAGGGTGTCGGTCTAAATAACCCCTGCAAAGTTTTATATCTATAGGTTTAATTATTGCCTAGCTGCCCTAGCTAAAGAATGTTTCCATATATGCACAGTATATATATAAGCTAAAGCAGTAAGGAAACTACGAACAAATCGGTTGAAACGAAACACGGACACAGGCGCGCGCTTTACACGGCCCCTAAGCGGACCTGAGCCTGAGCGGAGTGGACGAGGTCCGCTTAGGGGCCGTGTAAAGCGCGCGCCTGTGTGCGTGTTTCGTTTCAACCGATTTGTTCGTAGTTTCCTTACTGCTTTAGCTTATATATATACTGTGATATATGTTAGTTGGTACAGTTAGCGTCATATAATAATAATAATCATTTATTCCAGATAACTAAAGATTCATAAAAGTTCTATTACATTCATTGATAAAGAAAATAATCTATAATACAGGCAATCACAATATTAGTTGAATAGTAGATTAAAGCCGAGGCCTGGGAAGTAGCCCATTGCTGGATGAGTAACTTGTTTAAAAACACGAACCGCAGGAGAGTGTTTTTTCTAAGTTACGAATCCAGCAATTGCTCTTCCAGCTGAGGCAGGTATAATGTTTTTTCTCAAACATCGAGACGAAATGAAAAAAAAAATGTGCACTAAACATCCTCGCAACTTAGGTGGTTTTCACGTTCCCGCCTTTTTTCTCAAGTTTTTTTAAAGTCATCTGTCATCGTAAGCTATTTGAGACATTGATAATACGTTAGACTCGAACAAAACGCGCGTTCTTCGGCCATCGACTTGGCTGTATGACCTTGTCGTTCATTATTTCATAGTCTCTTTGACTTTTACCCCCTTTTTATGGGATTTTTTTAAAAGTTACAAAATTATGTACATTTGTTTTTTCTTTACTCCCAGACCAGCATGGAAGACACCTCTTCACATGTAAAATATATAATTAAAAATTAACAAATAAAAAAGTAATGCTAAATATTTGTTTATTTCGATGACCTTCAGGCCCCCACAAGTTTGTTTAGGAAATTGTCAACGATCACGTACTAGTAAAAGTAGCTCAAGGTAGCTTTACTGTACCAAACTATATGACGCTGACTGTACTACTTTCTAAATACATTTAGCTAAGTTAGGTTCTTGAAAAGAAAATGTTTGTGAGGGTATTCAGACAGACTTACCTGGCGAGTTTGTGAAATATTGCTAATTCTTGTAACTAAAAGCGAAGTGTTAATTTAATTAAATCTAAGTTAAAATAATAAATGGGCATAAAACAGACATTATAATCGTGTAATCTCAAACAAAAGACATTATTGTGGTAGAAATATTATTTTAATAATAATAATCAGTATTTTTGAAAGCTTGTTAGTAATAGTAAATAAATAAATATTTATGTTGGTCACAGTTTGTTTTGTTTTATTAATACTATTTTTGTTCCTTTTGGGATGGATGAATGAATCTGAATCCAATTTTGCAAATGACAAACGTATATTATTAAACGTATAACAAGTGGAGTGAAAGAGAAAGAGAGCCGTTGATCTCGCTCGCTCCGGGCACTAGGGTTGCGCCGGAACAATTTTCTTGTTGATTACCTACCTTAGCGTCCACAAACAATGCAAACATATCAAATTGACAATATTTTACCAACTATTTCACCAATTTGACAATTGTCAGCTACACGTGACAATTCGTTTGTAATGTAAACAAAATTAACACTTGTGGCGTCAATGTCATGTTGGTGTGACAGGCGCCTGGACTCAGATCAATCACATACACATATACATACACATCACGTCTTTATCTCATACGGGGTAGACAGCTTGCGTGACGCCAATTGCTTATTTCCAAAGACCGGAGTGCAATCTTTATGGTAGTACATTACTTACATCTTGTCACGGAGTGACCAGATGTGGAGGGAAGAAAACTCTGGAGATGATGGATATGGAGGAGGTGGTTTATTTTTTAAATTATAAAGGTAAAGGTAAAGATAAAGATTAAGGCACCTGAAACAAGGTATAGAACAGCTTAATATACAAATACAGTAATTTATAGAAACAGTTAGCCCAATAAATATAAAACTTACGAATACGAAAGGCACTAGCCTTTGGAAACAATGAAGAACGATTATGATGATAGCAATAGAACTGATAGAAAATCACAGCACAGCGCAGGATAAGATCGGTTATTTATTAATATGCACTGCACAATCTTGGTACTTATTTTAAATTTTATGGTGAATAGATATGGATTCTGCCAGACCTCATTTAGTAATGACATAGAGTCATGAAAGATCGAACAAGGCGATCGATATGAATTCTAAATTTTGAATTTGAAAATAGAGAAAAACATGAAACTGAGGATGGAGGATGAAACAGACAAGGCTGGATATCGCCTTGTTACAATCTGTTCTAACAGACTTAAATTCCGGGTTCCGGTCTTATATGTATGGGCTGACAATTGGCATCGGAATCAGCTAGCTGTCACACTCATACAAGAACTGTCAAAGTGAACAAGATGGCGATTGCGAGCAAGTTAGACAATAAGTCTACCGGTTAGTTGGCTTAGCTAGTTTAACGTAAATAAATAACAATTTGACTATCTATGATCTATTCGATTATTTATACAATCCTTGTACATCCAAACCGACGACATGATCCACAGTTTCAACAAAGTCTTCGTAGCGGCAACAGAAGCTGTGTGTGCCGTCGTTCCGCCATTTCAGCCACGAGATGGCGTCACAGACGTCGTCGCAGAACGTCAGGTTGTCTATGGTGGTTTTGTTGTAGAATGAAGAGTTGATGGAGACGAACGCTGTGGCTGCCCGGCGACGCGGGTCGTGGACTAGCTGGATTAAAAAAAATACAAATTTAGCTTGACTGTAGTAGTTAAGCCTGATGGGACTAAGTCGGGATCATGGTTTTAGGTTCATTCCGTCGAAATTTCAGTTTACCCTTTTACCAATACTCCTACAACTCAAAAGGACTTAGTGTCAAAATACCTAATTTCCAGAATGCCTAAAATTTTTCTTCATTACACAATATACCCAATATGACTGAATTTTAAAATGTCTAATTCTCATATCTAAGACTCAAAATTCACAACACCTTTATCGAAGTATACCGTATATTCAAAACAACCAAGTGTCAGAATACCTAAATTTCTATTGATGATTAAAAACTATTTATTATCTTCTTTCGTGCTGGCCACTTACATCAGGCAAAATTTAGGCATTTTGAACTCGTGAGATTTTACCGTTCTGGAGGGAACAGTTTAAGTTATATTGAAATTTGGTCGTATCTGTGATTCGGTATTTTTAGGAAATTTACATTTTAATATTAGGTATTTCGGACATGAGACATTATGATATTTGTTTTTTTTAGGGACGAGATAATATGATGTTTAGGTATTATGAGCCTTTGGCAATTTGAAATTTAGTGAAGTTAGTGAATTAGGGATTATGTATTTTTGGTACAAAAGCCTTACTCGGATCATGGACGGGATAAGACAAGACTGTCGCCGTAAAAGCGCGACCACGCGCAATTAGTACAAAAGTTCCCGATAGATGTCACTGTGACAATGTGTAGGGTGAGAGAAGAGCAAGGCAGTACTCACAGCTCGTCCTTTCGATTGTCCAAATTACAGTGCACTGCAGGCTTATTACGTAACTCGCTCGCGATCGTATTCGTCGTCGAAGACGATTGTGATTCCGATTCCGACCGCCTTGAAACATTGGTATTACGTAAAAAATGATTCCGATTAGCCTCGCAATCGAAACGCGAAAAACTAAACAAATTGAATGGACCGATAAGTTTTGTTTTTGCAAACATTTTTTAGTGACGAATGGTTTTTATTAAATTAATTGACCCTAATTCTAGCGTTTTCATTCAGTTAAATAACTAAATTAGACACTTGATTTTGGTTAATTGAAATATTAAGACCCAAATAACAAAAAATATCATTTATAACCTAAAATACAAAATGCAGTGTGAACGAAACTAAACGCAAACTTAATTTAAAAAAAAAGACATCTTGACAATGTCTTCCCAACACAAATCCAACAATCAACGAACTAAGTAAGTTTGGTTTACATTTTTTACTCTGTTTAATTGCTTTACTGTGCGTTTTATAGTTAAATTGATAGAATACAATAATGAATTAACCCTGGAGTGATTACAGCAGTTCCGTAAGCATTATACTCACGAAAATAGATTAGTATAGAACACATCGTGTCAGAAATGTTCGAAATAAGCGTTTGTTTTTTAAACTCATATACGATTGGTGATTCTTTCTTTTAGTGTATAAACATCCAGTGCATTTGATATACAATGTGTGGTGCTTCCAGTGGTTTATTAAAGCACCCAGTGCATCGGTATGAGAAGTACGGAACAGTTTCCAAACTTGTTTGCCGTACCATAAAATCATTTTCTCTCACGAATTATAATTAGTCCCATACTTATTATTATACAACAAAAACAGCGGTAGACAATTTGATAGCAACACCCTTTCCCCTCAAACCTACGAACGAACTACGAATATCGAATTTCGGTGTATAAGAATTTTTAACATTTTAGGAGCCGTCGCCGGACATGGCCAGCAGCTCTGTGGCGGCCCGACGCGTGGCGCCTCACCCCGACTATGACTAGCTGCATGCCGTATCTACAGGTAATACAACTTAGCACAACATTCAATAGTTGACTTTGCTGGGTTTAAGCATTTAAAATTAATGCGAAAACATCCAATTCGTACATACATACATAAATCACCTTTATCACTTACAGGAAAGACAAATCCTAATGTAACAAGACCATACACATAATATAAAGAAAGAAAGAAAGAAAGAAAGAAAAAAAGTTTATTCATGACAATCACAATCAAATAAAATATAACGCGTAAGGGATAAATAGGTGATTTATGTATGTAATTATTATGTATGAAACGGGTGGTTTTGTGTTTACTTCAAAATGTTTAAAAAAATACGCCTCAGAAGTAGAACTTTTAGATTTCCAGCCATTAAATTTCTAAGTTACCTGTAAAATGTTATAAATGTAATATTTCAGGTACGTACTTCTGAGGATGATCATACCATTTATTTGTTTCAGCCCGAGATGAATAAAAATAAAACTTTATGTTAGTGTCTTATGTTATAATTTTATGTATTATTTATTTTCAGAGTGCAGAATTACAGCGTCGGCTCACCAGCTGTTTGAGCGGCAGCGCTTGGCAGCAGCAGGCGCTGGCCAGCCGCCCCATTGATCTTATATCAGCAGTCTAAACGATTGCTGCTTATGACATTCTTATTCTCCTCATTTGAAATGGAGTCTGTTACCTCTACATGCTTATACTGCCGAACCGATTTTTAAGACCGATTGGTAAGAACATAAAGTATGCACATGACAAAATCTGGCCATGAGTTGGATTCTAAAGGTGAAAGAATTTTTCAAATCGGTCCAGTAGTTTCGGAGCCTATTCAATGCAAACAAACAAACAATCAAATCTTTGCTATTTATAATATTATGTAGTATAGATTTATTCAAGTTTAAAATCAATCCTACCAATACTATAAATGCGAATGTTGTGACAAATGTGAGGATGTCAGTCAGTGAGTGAGTGTGTATGTTTGTTCTTTCTTCACGCTGAAACGACTGATAATATAATATTAATATAGCTATAAACATGTCGATTGCTAATTCTATGTGGAGGAAGTTGCAGGCAGAAACTGGTAATAAATAACTAAAAAATGATCTACGTTTTTTTGTTAACTACCTTTTTTAAATCCATTATTCATATTCCTGGAGCAATACAATCCATTATTGCTGGAGTAATGCAGATTTTGTTATAAGAACTTGTTTTTATTACCTAATTAAAAATAATGTAATAAAGCCTCAATAAAGTTAATTTATAAGTATTATTTGTGTTTTTTTTATTTATTTATTGAAAACAAATTCATAATATACAATTTAAAGGTTTATGTCAGCGGGCAAAAACTCGGCAGTTTATCTGCTGCTGCTAGTTACTCCCATTTAATCCTTAAACTAAACAGATGAGTTATTGTTGTGCTGCGTTACAGTTTAGGTAAAATGCTTTGACAATTCTCTTGCATCTATTGGGGTTGGCACACACTTCATTATGAGTTTCCGATGGTAACTCGTTGAGAATACTTGGTAACATATACTGCCATGTGCGTTTGCCGTATACATTGGAACATTTAGGTAGAATATATTTCGGCAAGTAATCTAATTGACGGAGATTTTGTGATCTAACATTATTCAAATTATGCAACTTATCTATTTCGTAATTAAGTACTTCATTTTTAATGAGGTTGTGAACATACTTACTACGTTACTATATTCAAAGAGCCTCGCCTCAAACCCGCGCATCTTTTTCTTGGCAGAACTGGGTATTCCTAATTGCCTTTAGTGGGCTTACCTGCGATCTATAAATTTTATCTACATGGGTTTTGAATGTTCTGCCATGACTACCCAGACTATAACTCGATAACTGATTGCGCAAGTGACATGTGGGTACAGAACTCTCAATATACTGTACGGCAGTTTAAATTTAAGTAGGGAAATTTTGGATAACACGGATCTTAGTTTATTACAAACATGATTTATATGGGGTCCCCAGTTGAAGTTATTATCTATAACTAAACCAAGGTACGTATGCTCCGATACCACCTCCAGTCTGCCACAGTTACAATTACAACCAATACCTGTATCACTATTATTATGTAGGCATTGGTGATTATGAGCTACAATGGTAGGGTTGATCATCGGTTTTAAGTGAGTGGAGTGTATATGCATTAGTTAACTCGCTCGCAACGTCTAGTAAAATCTATTTTTTCGATTCAATTCTTTTCACAATTAATATCAAACTGTTTAACCTTCTTTTCTCTTTAACAATTAAACCTCCGAGTTTTACGGAATTTTTGACAGTTGATTCCGAGCGAGATTGGTATCAAAATGAAAACAATCGGTGAAAAAACTCGAACTCGGTTGGTTTGACATTGCATTCCAACGAAAGCGGTTGGAATTGGGTTGAGAGCCATATTTTTCAAACCAATTGAACGAATGATTTGCCACAAATTCGTTCCACGTACCTAAAATGACAGCTTGCAATCGGCTTGAACCCCAAGGCAAGCCGTCAAACCAAAGCGAGGACGAAATTGTCCTCGTCTTGATAGAATGGAGTTAACTTGAGTTGGATTTTTTTGATAGTTTTAAGTTATCAATATAATAATTGACTTACAAAGGCACCTTGCTAATTGCTAGGTAAAATTGAGTATTTTGTTGTGATGTTTTCCTCGATCAAAAAAATAAAAATAGCAAGAAGTAAAGTAAGACAAGCCCGCCTTCGTACCCATATGTATCTTAGTACATTAAACAAAAATAATCATCAAGGGGGAGTTGTATTCGAAAAGGAATAATATAAAAATAAATTTCGTATTTGTAATGTTTTATTCTTTTTAATTTAAAAAATAGCTATAAATTTCCTAATAGGTAATTCTTAACAATACGAGTACCTACTAATATGACACTAATCATCATATCCAGCCAATATACCTACGCCTCACTGCAGGGCATGGCCTCCTCTCAGAATGAGAGGGTTAGTGCTGTAGTTCCCACGCGAGCCCGGCCAGTGAGGATTAGGAACTTCATACACAACATTGAATTGTCTCGCAGGTGTACCTGTTTGAACCCACGAACCTCTGCTTGAGAGTTATTAATCTATCTATGAAATCAGTCCACATCCAGGGTTAGTTACTACCTATACCTTACTTATACCTTACTTAGGTTGAGAATGTTAAGATTTAATTGACAAGATTTTGGTTATTAAGAAAGGTTTAATTGTTAAAGAGAAAAGAAAGTTAAACAGTTTGATATTAATTGTGAATAGAATTGAATCGGAAAAATAGATTTTAATAGGCGTTGCGAGCGAGTTAGTAGATTGGGCGATCGGCGCAGGCGTAGTCTCAGCAAATGCGGGCGGCACGCGGCGTCGCCGCCGGCCACGCTCCGGCGGGGCGTAGCTTGCAGCGATGTGCTGTTCACACCCACTGCTGGGTAAAGGCCTCTTTATTTACACGCCACTTTGCCCGGTCCTGTGCCAGTCTCATCCACAGCTCTCCAGCAGACTGCTAAATGTTATCTGACTAACGGGTGACCGCCTTCGAACATCTCTCGTTGTTCCGTCTTGCCAAGTGCTCCGCCCATCTCCACTTCAACTGTGCGTTTCTATTTCCCACATCCACAACTCTATTTCGCTTCCGAATTTCGGAATTGTGGATGTGGTCGAGAAGTGAGATCCCTAACACGGCTCGCTCCATGGCTCTTTGTGCAACTTTTATTTGGCGCATGTTTGCCTTCATTGCCACATTGGTCGAATACTTTGGTTTTAAGGTATTGTTGGAACTTTGCCTTACATTTTTAAGTTTTTGAAGGTGACCCATCTGAGCGATTCGTCTAGCGATCTCCTTGGTTTGGCTGTCCCAGCAAGATAAACGATACCCCAAAAATACGTAGTCATGTACTAATAATTCCACAAATAATTCTAATAAATCAACTTTATTGAGGGTTTATTACATTATTATGAATAATAAAAACAAGCACTTACAACAAAATCTGTATTGCTGGAATAATGGATTTATAAAAGGTGATTAACAAAAAACCTGGATCATTTTTTAGTTATTTATTACTTCTTTCTGCCTGCAACTTCATCCGCATAGAATTAGCAATTGACATGTTTATCGCTATATTGATATTATATTATCAGTCGTTTCAGTGTGAAGAAGGAACAAACATACACACTTACTCACTCACTGAGATCCTCACATTGTCACAAACATTCGCATTTATAATATTGGTAGGGTTGATATTTTATATGGGGGGCATTTTTCTGTCAAAAAGGCAAATTATCAAAGTTAAAACACCTCCAAAGTCCCTCAATCTGAAGTCAATTAGTGAAAAAACAATGTAATAAAGTATAAAGTGGAACGTCCAAATTAAAAAATATATGTACTTTTTTAACAGAAAAGCCTAGTAAAGACTGTCAAAAACGCTGTTCAAGGTAATTTAGGCACAGTAAAATATATAAAGCTGAAACTCACAAACGCCCTAACATTTCATTATGATTGTATTTTTAGTACCTATGTAGTTTGATAACCATTGATTATTTGAAAAAGTACACACAGAAAAAGTATACACAGATCACGTCTTTATCCCTTACGGGGTAGACAGAGCCTAAGGTAACAGGTACCTACACGCCACATTTAGCAAGATTGTGGGCGTATAGGTGGAAAATGGAATCAAAATAGTGATCGGTTGCTAGCCTCATCGCCTAAAACATGATTCCTATGATTTTCGCCCATTCCCTCGATGGGCCTTTACCATCTGCGCGGGTAGACAAGCAACTGGTACATTCTATGTTTTTTCCTTGCTCCCAGACCAGCATGGAAATTAAAAAAGTGTTACATGAAAATTAGCATTCATTGCAACGATACACCAGTCATTTATGGCCAGATTTTGACATGTATATGTGGGGCGGCTCCCGGCCGCCGGCGTCGAGCTCGCGGACAGCGCCTGCGTCCGCTAAGCGCTGCCGCTCAAAACAGCTGGTGAGTGTAAAGACTGTGTAACTCTGCGCTCTGGAAATAATACATAAAATTTATAACATCGGACACTTTATTCCTCAAAATAAAAATAAAGTTTTTTTTAGTTCCATATTCATCTCTGACTGAAACAAATAAATGGTGCACAGTATGGTCATACTCAGAAGTAAATAGGTACCTGAAATATTACAATTATGACATACTTTTACAAAGTACATTGGAAATTTAAAGACAGTTGGTTATTGCCATAAAGTATTAAAGTGTTCTACTTCTGAGGCGGATTGTATCTACTCATAAGTGCTGTCAAACATTGAGGAGACAAATATAAAAAAGTTTTTAGCATACTTTTTGAGCATTTTGAAGTAAACACAAAAACATCTGTTTCATACATAGTAATTACATACATAAATCACCTATTTATTATACCTTACGGGTTATATTATGTATCATGTATATGGTCTTGTTACCTTAAGATTTGTCTTCCCTGTAAGAGATAAAGGTGATTTATGTATGTATGTATTTTATTAATATTAGGTACTTAATCCAAGGTATGACTGTAATTTTTTAATTTTTGAGAGGTAGATTAAAAAAACAAGCAATGTCACAAAGGATTAAAGCTCTGTGGTGATAGCTGTAGCTAGCTTTAATATTTGTTTTAGACTGGATGTGGCTGGTATTTCACCGAACACTGTCTACCTTACCGCACAAGATCAAAAGTCGTCTGGCTGTGTCTTATCCAACCTCGACATTGGCGGAATCATTGCACCGTTCGATGGGGCCATTATTATCCCAAAAATTGAATTGAATTGAATTGAATAGGTAATTATACATAAATGAATAAATAAGTTGTATAAATCAAGTATAATAAGTTAAATTATGTTGCAGTGCCCACTACTGGGTTTCATTTGGGGTATTTATTTGCTTGTAAGATCCAATGTACACATGAAAGCGACGAACAAATGACTTATGTACAAATTCGATGTTTTCGCTTTCACTTTAAAATGCTTAAACCCAGCAAAGTCAACTATTCAAAAACTTATTTTTATAAATAACATTTGGTGCCGGTCTCTGTAGTTGTATTAACCTGTGCAGCATGCAGCACGTTTCCGCTGCGGCCACTACGGCGTCGGGATGAAGCGCGGTGGCCGCCACAAAGCTGCTGGCCATGTCCAGCGACGGCTCCTACAATGTTAATAATTCTTATACACCAAAATTCGATATTCGTAGTTCGTTCGTAGGCTTGTGGGGAAAGGCTGTTGCTATCGAATTGTCTACCGCTGTTTTCGTTGTATAATAATAAGTATGGGACATATTATATTGCGTGAGGGAAAATGATTTTAAGGTACAGCAAACAAGTTTGGAAACTTTTCGGAACTTCTCGTACCAGATGCACTGAGTGCTTTAATATGCCACTGGAAGCACCACACATCGTATATCAAATGCACTGGATGTTTATACACAAAAAGAAAGCATCACCAATAGTATCTGACTTTAAAAAACAAAACGTTTATTTCGAACAAACATTTCCGACACGATGTGTTCTATATTAATCTATTTTCGTGGGAACAATGCTTACGGAACTGTAATCACTCCAGGGTAAATTCATTATTGTATTCTATCAATTTAGCTATAATACCTTGATTAAAACACACAGTAAAGCAATTAAACAGAGTTAAAAATGTAAACCGAACTTACTTAGTTTGTTGATTATTAGGAAGACACCTACCTACTATCTCTCTAATCTGTGGAAGACACCGACATGACAAGATGTTTTTTTTAATAAAGTTTGCGTTTAGTTTCGTTCACACTGTATTTTGTGTTTTTAGTTATAAATGATATTTTTTATTATTTGGATATTAATATTTCAATTAACCAAAATCACGTATCTAATTTAGTTATTTAAGTGAATAAAAACGCTAGAATTAGGGTCAATTAATTTAATAAAAACCATTCGTCACTAAAAAATGTTTGCAAAAGCAAAACTTATCGGTCCATTCACTTTGTTTCGTTTTTGAAAGGGATTGCGAGGGCAATTGGAATCATTTTTTTATATAATACCAATGTTTCAAGGCGGTCGGAGTCGGAATCATAATCACAATCAACTTCGACGACGAATGCAATCGCAATATGATTGGCTGGATTATGACGATTAGTGTCGTATAGTATTGTTAAGAATTACTGATTAGGAAATTAATAGTTATTTTTAAAATTAAAAAGAATAAAAAATTACAAATGCGAAGTTTATTTTCATTTTATTCCTATTCGAATACAACTCCCCCTTCATGATTATTTTTGTTTATGTACTTGTATCTAAGTTAACACTATTGAATGTACCTAAAAAAAATTAAAATATACAAACACAATAGTCAAAAATTAAAATACATATACAAAGGCAGGCTTATCTTACTTTACTTCTTGCCATTTTTATCGTTTTGATCGACATTCAAAGGAAAACATCACAACAAAATATTAAATTTTACCTAGCAATTGGGAACGGATGATTATTTTAAAAGTGCTTGATGATTTTTCTATTGACAGAAATAGCCATCCTTAGCTACAGAAAAAAGTTACAGATTCCATCGAACGATATATTTTATAAAAATAAAAACGTTTTACTCAGTCATTCGGCGGCCCCTATATACGGCTGATAAGCAGTACGTCCATAACATAAAAAAAAAATGCTGCTTGAATCTGTGGTACACGATGACATACCTAAGTAGCTAAAAAAAGCAACGGCTAAGTGGCGCCGTCTGTGAATTGTTGGTGTTACTAAACCATACACGGGGAATTTCATTAAACATTAACATTAATTTCTCATACAACATTCAATAGTGTTGTTGATTCTGAGTAGAAATAAGCCCAATAATTTCCAAAATCTGGGAAAAAATATATATATAGTCTGATAGCTACTGGTGGTGGACTGTATAAACGTGAATGGAGGATGATGGAAACACTTAGAAATGTAACAGTATTTAATTACTTTAGCAAAAACACAACACGTACATAAGGTGGTACAAGGCAGACTGACAGGAAGAAATATATTGACATGTATCTGTAGCTGCAAGCTACACATATATTATCGTCTTGCAAGAAACAAGAAGAAAGCGACGTCTGCAAGAAACGGTGACAAGCCTTGTCTCACGTAAACACTCGCCGCTCTCAGAAGTGCATGCGATGTTTACGCCGTGACGTCTGCGTGTGGAATGGACGCAACTTAGGCGCTGCGCGTTTTTATATGTGAGCGAGAGACCGCCGCGCTGTGAGCACACAACGACAGCGTTTGGATGTGTATACGGGACATCACGCGATGGTTTCGCCGCCTCTGATTGGCGCGTCTACATTCGCGGGTAAACCCGCTAGTTGTACATTGTTAAGTTTGTATATTTAGAACCTCCCTGTAAATAAAGAGTATTCCATTATTACGATCTCGAGCTCATTTCTCTTCGCACCTTCTACAACCTAAGATCTCCTAAATATCAAAAGGGTAAAAATAGGCCACAAACGAGCCAGTAGCCAACAAGTCATTTTTATTGAAATTCCCCATGTATGGTTGAGTAACACCAACAATTCACAGACGGCGCCACTTAGCCGTTGCTTTTTTTAGCTACTTATGTCATTGTGTACCACAGATTCAAGCAGCCTTTTTTTTTATTTTGACGTACTGCTTATCAGGCAGGACTTTTTGGCAAATCATTCGTTCAATTGCTTTGAAAAATGGCTCGCAATCGCTTTCGAAAGCGATGCCAAGCCGATCGAGTTACGTGGAAAGATTGTTTTCATTTTGAAACCAATCTCGGAATCAACTGTCAAAAATGAAGACGATGCTGATTGCGAGCGAGTTGCGTAATAAGCCTGCTGTTCACTCTTTCACTCGCGCTTCATAGGCTTTGGTTTCGAAAGCCACACGCGGCACGAGGGGTGTAGAGATTCACCCTTTTTTGAGTTCGTTTTGAGAATTCGGTCCACACGCGCGATAAGTGTCAAGCTCGGAGGCAGCTCGTATTCTGCCGAGCGTCCCGAACAATCGCCGTCAGTTAAGATTTTGGGAAAGGAAGGGTAGTTGGAAACTGCACATTGTCACACACTAAACATCAATCAACAATTTATAAAGCGATGGTTTTACGCAACTAAGTATTGGCAGAGTGCAAAGCGGGTGGAGGGGGTAGCCTAAACGATCACAGCGCGCGCTACGGCTAAAATTGTCATTTTTGTCGCTGACTTGAGCTGTTGAATCCATATTGCAGTAAACATTTTCTAATAGTTTTTGAGATAAAAATATGGTCCTGGTAAGATGTGTTGTTGTGAATTGTAATAACACCAAGAAGAATAGCGACTGTAAATTTTACCAATTTCCAAGACCATGGTGGAAACGAGACCAAAGAAATAAGTGGATATTTGCCGTAAGAAAAAAAAGTAAGTTACCTAACCTCTAAAATTTCACTGAAAACAACAATTTTAATATTATTGGAAATAATGTTACTGACTACTATTGTCCAAAATTGTGTAATATAGTAAAATAACACAAGATTTCATTAATATTTTTCACAATATTTACTTACTTCTTGTTTGACAGCGGTGACAATATTGTCCATAATGGCCGCCTGTCACGTGGCGCTGTCGTCGCGCTCGGTCCCAATATTGTATTTCTCCCTATTATATATCTACGTGTATCGAATGTGTGTAAATAAATGTTTCTCTCTCTCTCTCTCTCTCTCTCTCTCTCTCTCTCTCTCTCTCTCTCTCTCTCTCTCAACTTGAGTTTTTTTTATTTTCTCATAGCCGTCGAAATATAACAAGAACGTAGAAAAAAATTAGACTAGTCCTCGCCTCGCGCAATTAAGAGCGCCATCTATTATTTCGAGCTAACCATTTCTGTGATTGAGATTGTTGTCTTATTTCGTCCATGACATGAGTAATCATGGAAATATGTATAGAGAGACCGCTTTAATGAGTCCTCGCCCTTGCGGCTGCGGGGCGCGGGGTAGGACGACCGCGGGGAGCTCTCTCGGCGCGGGCGGGTAGTGCGCCTGCCGCCCGTACAGTTTCACAACAAGTATAATGCGCATCGGCAGTATTCGTTTGCGCAGAGAAGCGCAGACCAGTTTCCGATGGTAGCCGAACGTGTAAATAATCTATATTGAACTTTATTTGCAAGCGCAACTGGCAGAGTATTGCTTGCTTTGTATTCTTAGCTCTGTCCCGCTTACACGATTTTGCCATTGTTGGTACGAAATCGATCGACCAATAACAGCGCCAGAGTTTCCCGCGCTACTAAAATTGGTCTACTGCGCAGGTACATCGTGGAGCATTATTTTTGTTGTCAAACTGTACAGAGAGAGGCCCCCGCGGTTGTCCCTCACCCGAAACCCCCCGCCCCCCTACACCGCGCGGGCGTGGGCTCATTAGCAGTCGGTCTAGTATAGGCATAGATTTTGCGATAACTTTGCCTGCCTTCTGGCTTTGGGCGCCTGGTCCTGGTACCTTGTAGAAGTAGAGCGGCACGGGCGCGACGCCGTTGTTGTTCTCGTCGATGTGCAGGTACAGCTCCCGCTCGCCCTGCCGCCCTGGTAGCCGGAGCACCCCGTGCGTCCCCGTGTACACCGTGACTGACGTGTTGGAGCTGTGAACGCGGCGGCGGAGGCCCTAAACAAATTTGTTAGAAAAATAGTACATTACTGCAGAGGCCGTGAAGTAAGGGATTGCTGGACGAGTTTGGGGTAGGTGGCCGAGTCGAAGACGAGGCCAGATAGAACGAGTCCTGCAATCCCTGTTCCGGCCAAAGCTTGTATAGTGCTTTTCTCAAACAATGTGAGGAAATATTAAAATTAAAATAACTACTAGACAATCAAGTAAATCATAGTTTATTATAGGGAAAAAGTAATTTAAATAGGTACTAATTCATGTTGAAGGTAATATTGGACATATTAGGGCAGTTTTTAAACGTGAAATGTATTGTTTTGCCGGGCACATTAATGGTGTAACAATCACTACGAAGTACGAATAAGCAGAAAAAAAGATTTTCGATTTGCCACCTTTTTTATTTTTTAAATGTACTAATTTGATCCAGCTATTTGAGCACCATTTTTAACCGCACATAAATATAGTACCATAGATTTTTTTTTATGTCGCAATTATGCTTAGGTACAGATTGTGGTGGTGGTTGGCTGTATGTAATTTTTTCCTTTGCCAATTTAATTTTAGTATAGAAATTTAAAAAATTAGAGCAGCGGACAAAAATGGATTTTCATACTAACTTTTGTGGCCTAAGCCAAGAAGTAATGTAGGGAGCCATAAACGAGAAACTTCATGTCCTCATATCGGGACATTAACGCATACATTTCCGAGCATGTTTGAGAAAACATACATACATACATATATCACATCTTTATCCCTTACGGAGTAGACAGAGGCTACGGTAACAGAACCACAAGGCCACGTTTAGCATGATTAAGGGCGTATAGGTGGAAAGGGAAATCAAAATAGTGATGGGTTGCCAGCCGCATCGCCTGTAACATGATTCCTAAGACTTTCGCCCATTCCCTCGATGGGCTTTTACCATCTGCGCGGGAAGAGAAGCAACTGGTAAATACTGTGTTTTTCTTTACTCCCAGACCAGCATGGAAGAAAAAACAACATTTTTACTCAAACATGCAATGAAATACTGGGGTCCTAATAAAGGAAGGTGTAATTTTGAATTTCCTTGATCATCTTATATTTAACTAGCCTTCCGTCCGCAGCTTCACCCGCGATAAATTAATTTTCCCGTAGGAAAAGGTATTTTCCCGCGGTAAAAAGTAGCCTATGTCACTCAGTGACAATGTAGCTTTCTAACGGCAAAAGATTTTTTGAAATCCGTCCAGTAGTTTCGGAGCCTATTCAATTCAAACAAACAAACAAACAAACAATCAAATTTTTCCACTTTATAATATTAGTATAGATGAAACCGTTTACACCAGGGATGTTACGGAGCTTCGACTCCGGTTCCGTTAAGTCGGAACTTCCGATTGTTATTACACCTTCGGTTCCGAATTCGGCTCCGACACTTTTAAATCGAAGGTTTTAATCTGAGGTCGAAGCATAACATAGCGGCGGCGGCCTGTGTCGACTGTTATGAACAGGTTCATACATGTCGCGCGGGAATCCCCCCGACTCCCACTACGTGCACTCTATCGTCAATTATCCCTGCCTCCGACTCCGATTCCGACTCCGATAAAGCAAATTTAAAAACTCCGACTCCGCCTTCGGTTCCGATAAAACTACCTCCGTTACATCCCTGGTTTACACTAGAAAAGAAAAGAGAATTTTTCACATACGTCTTCCAATGCGGCCCAGTCCCCGCTATTGCCGCGTTTCCACTGCGGCGCTACGTTGACGTAGTGGAACGACGCTCGCTTCAGAGCGCGCAGTGAAAAGTCCGCGTTCGCGGCCAGGTGGCCTCTGGTGAGGTACTGACAAAAGAAAAATGAGATATGAGGTGTTTTTTTTTTTTTTTTTTTTTTATATGAATAGGAAGGCAAACGAGCAAGTCACCTGATGGTAAGTGATCACCACTGCCCATAGACACCCGCAACCCCGGAGGGATTGCACATGCGTTGCCAACCTAGAGGACTAAGATGAAATGCCTCTTGTGGCCCGTAATTTCCCCGGCTGTCTTACTCTCCACACCGGAACACACTTACAAGCACTGCTACTTAGCGGCAGGATTAGCGAGTAAGATGGTGGTAGCGATCGATGATCTAAAAGTAATGATAGTATTCCTAATTTAAAGGCATTGGGCCTTTTTCATTACACTCTGTTAAGTTCCATTTATCTTAAGTGTCAATTATCTATGATGACGTCTCTGTTTCTTAGTAATAAATAACTTAAGTAAGATACCTACATACATTTTGCTGGTAGGGCCTTGTGCAAGGTCCGTCCGGATCGCTACCACCATCTTACTCGCTAATCCCGCCGCTAAGTAGCAGTGTAGGCACTGCTGTGTTCCGGTGTGGAGAGTAAGACAGCCGGGGAAATTACGGGCACAAGAGGCATTTCATCTTGGTCCTCTAGGTTGGCAACGCATCTGCTATCCCTCCGGGGTTGCGGGTGTCTATGGGCAGTGGTGATCACTTACCATCAGGTGACCCACTTGCTCGTTTGCCTTCCTATTCATATAAAAAAAAAACCCTTTCCTTAAGGGGTGGACAGAGCCTAAGTTAACAACACCTAAAGGCCACGTTTAGCATGATTGTAGACGTATAGGTGGAAAGGGGGATCCAAACAGTGATGGGTTGCTAGCCGCATCGCCTGTAACATGATACCTAAGATAATCGCCGGTTCCCTTGATGGCCTTTTACCATCTGCGCAGGAAGAGAAGCAACCAGTGGCGTAACTAGTGTGGCAGGGGTGGCCAAATGCCACGGGCGAGCTCTAGGGGGCCCCGAACTGGCTTGCTTTAGAGCTCAGAAGGGATGCTGATGCAGTTCTTTACATTGAAGAAGGAGCCCCATCTGACGACTTTGCCACGGGCCCCAGACGTTATAGTTACGCCACTGGAAGCAACTAATATATTCCGTTTTTTTCTTAGCTTGCAGACCAGCAAGGAAGTTCACTTGCGTTACATTTAAGATACTTAAGACTAGTGGAACTTAGCAACTTCTTCCATGCTGGTCTGGGAGCAAAGAAAAAACATAGAATGTACCAGTTGCTTATTTATCCGCGCAGATGGTAAAAGCGCCTCGAGGGAATGGGCGAAAATAATAGGAATCATGTTATAGGCGATGAGGCTAGCGACCCATCACTATTTTGATTCCATTTTCCACCCTATAAGCCCACAATCTTGCTAAATATGGCCTGTAGGTACCTGTTACCATAGGTTCTGTCAACCCCGTAAGGGATAAAGACATGAGTGCATCGTGCATATGGAACTTAGCAGACAATGGTGAAATAGGCCCATAGTGTGTTTGTCTCACCTGCTTTTTTGTCAAGTACGCCTCGTCCATATTCGGGCCTAAGACGGCGTTGATGCGTTCCTTCTGGTGCGATACTTTGTACAAGTCGGCGATGTGTAACTTGCCAAATAAATCGCCGCCTGCGCAGAACATTCTTTTTTAATTTTTAATACAAGACTTTTTTACCCTCGACGCAAAAAAGGGGTGTTATAACTCTAACCGTCAACACAGTATATATATATAAGCTAAAGCAGTAAGGAACCTACGAACAAATCGGTTGAAACGAAACACGCACACAGGCGCGCGCTTTACACGGCCCCTAAGCGGACCTCGTCCACTCCGCTCAGGCTCAGGTCCGCTTAGGGGCCGTGTAAAGCGCGCGCCTGTGTGCGTGTTTCGTTTCAACCGATTTGTTCGTAGTTTCCTTACTGCTTTAGCTTATATATATACTGTGCCGTCAATGTGTGTCTGTGACATCGTAGCTCTCAAGCGGATGGATAGGTTTCGATGTGGTTTTTTTTTCGAAAGCCAATTTCTTCCGTGCGGTGGTTCTTAGCTGTTTGGTAAATCGGTCAAGCAGTTTAAGGCTATCAGCTGTTTTCCAACATAGCATTGAACTATTTTTATTTTACTTTTAAATGGTTGTTTCATAAACTTTAAGTATAAGTCCTTTTTTTCATGGGTTTTTTAAATTTTCAATAGTTATTTCATATCTGGTGGATCACTTGCCCACCTATTTCCCTTTATTGTACCACCTACAAGACATTCTGTACGACTATTATAGTACAGTCAAGGGCATAAATAAGACGTCAAAACACACCTTTATGCCACAAACAATAACACACATATTTGACATGATGGTTGATGGCTGTATCGATATTTACTTATTTAGTCACTGACCTGTGAACTGAGGCCTCCTCCCTATTTGACTGTGGTAGCTGCTGGGGGTCAACTCGTGCTGGACGAAGAGAGTGCGCATGACCGCTCGATCGAAGCAGGCCGTGTACAGCGTGTGAAGTTTGCCTCGAACTATGTAGCCCACCCTGTAGGAGAGTATAAGATGTGATGCAACGTTCTTTGTAACTGTTACACGTTACAGTAAACTAACGACAATGTCTCTTAGAATTATTCCGAAACATTTCAATGCAGCTGCGTGCTGTTCGCGATTGCGCTGAGCTCGCCGCGCCATTGCCTGCCTGCGCTGACTGTATATTATAGTTAGTTACTTGACGCTGGTCTGTCCTCTGTGGTAGCACGCATGCCGCGTCTCCTGCGCCGTGAACTGCGGCTGCGTGCTGCACGTGACCGCGCTGAGCTCGCCGCGCCATTGCCTGCCTGCGCTGACTGTATATAGTTAGTTACTTGACGCTGGTCTGTCCTCTGTGGTAGCACGCATGCCGCGTCTCCTGCGCCGTGAACTGCGGCTGCGTGCTGCACGTGACCGCGCTGAGCTCGCCGCGCCATTGCCTGCCTGCGCTGAACGTTCTGTTGGTCTCGCACTTTATGTCCTGCCGATAAAAAATACCTGTCAAGCAGCTGTGGTAGCCTAGTGGTTTGACCTATTGCCTCTCAAGCAGAGGGTCGTGAGTTCGAATCTCTGGCTCGCACCTATGAGTTTTTCGGAATTCATGTGCGATATCTCATTTGAAATTTACCATGAGCTTTTCGGTTAAACATCGTGAGAACGAACACGAACACGAACACAAATCACGTCTTTATCCCTTACGGGGTATAAATATAAAAAGTTGCGGTTCGTTTTTGGATCCATCCGAGGGGAAGAGCAGCGCTTGGTCCGGTGCACCCTGGCCATCGGTTAATTGTTTCCTGGCAGATTCTGAGGGATATCGTTATCCGTTGGCTAAGAGCCCGACATTTTGACCGTGTTCTACCGTACAACGTTGCCCTTTTTGTGTCACAAGATTTTTGAATACTGTATTTATTACTCTGACATTGGCGAAATCATCGCATCGATCGATGGGGCCATATTAAAAAAGAAGTAAAAAGTATGGATCTGACAGCGAGCGAACCTAAACTGAATCGGAATTGAATCGGATTAAGATATCGTACGTTCTAGAAAAAGATGGGTATCGCGTGCAACGCAGCTCTCACGCGCTCAGGCTACCTGTGTAGGCTTATTAGTTACCTACTGGCACTCACCAGATCTTCGAGCCCGCTGGTCTGGTTGCCGAGCACGACGACCCTGCCAGGGCACGCGACGGTGACGACGGCCGCGCGCCGCAGCGACACCGCCCCACTGCTGCTGGGCAGCACGAAGTCGTTGTTGTGGAGGAACACGGGCGACGGGGAGCCGAAGTCGTCCTTAAGGGATAGGACGCAATCTGAAATTAACGGTGCATTTTTTATATTGTAGCGACATTAGCGCCACCTAGTTGTCTGTTACATAACTACTGCGACGCACGAGTAGCTAGCGTCAGTTCTAATGACAGCTGTCACGTTGTTCTACATCACGCCAACAAAGTTTCTCAACGCGGATGCATAAATACAACTTCCGACTCTTTTCCATTGGACTTCGGTCCCCAGGCTAACATCTGCCTGGAGAGAGATCTTTCTATTGTGGTTTGTTCTCTCTCCACATAAGTACCCGTATAGAAGATCCCTGGAAATATCCAGAATTCGCACCCTTCGTGGAAGAAAGTCTTACTTTATTCAACGAAGGCTGTGAATTTTTCTGACGATTTACTTGCCTATTTCTGCTCCTCACGGTAACTAAATTCAAACAAGTTACCAAAGACGGCGAGTATCAAGCTCAGAAATGTCATGTAAAAATGCAGGATTTTGTGCTCAGAACTTGAATCCCTATTTCCCTTGGTCACGGCATCACACGTGAGCGGCTGGACCGATCTCGCTAATTCTTTTTTTATTGTGTTTGTAATTGTCAAGAGAAGGTTCTTATGCAACAATATTTAAATGAATAAATGAACATGACTTAAAATGTGTATGAATAAATGAATAAATGAATAAATGAATAAATGAATAAATGAATATTTTGAAAATAAACTGGCACGAGGGCGAAGCCGCGGGTAACAGCTAGTAAACAATAAGAATAAAGCCGATGACACATATATTTGACATTATGGCTGTATCAATATTTATGCTCTCAGTGCAACATTCACGATCAAAGAGAAAATATCAGCATCTATTGTTCAAAGTATTGATCCAATTCGTTAACTTCCATAATTAAAAAATAACCAAACAAAATCCATGTACAAATAAAACAATAATAAAACTGAACAAAAACCATCATATTAAACAAAAGCCATACATAAAAGAAAGAAATATTAACAAAACTACGCGGACGTCATAAAACAAAAGAACTCACCGCACTGCATTTCATCCACGACCTTCAATATTAGCATCAGAACCAGCAGACGGCTTATTGACTTCATGTTGGTTATGCCGCCCTGGTACGTCGTGCGCGGAGTAACGGTGCATTACACAGTGACTTTGGCTTGGCGGCTATAACGCGATAGACGGCTATGTTTGCAGACAATGCCCCTACTAGTAGCTCGGTAACTCACTTTTTAATCACTTACCTAGTTAATCCTTAAAACTGCACTAATAATAATAACGCTAATTCCGTTCAATACAGGGTGTTACAAAACTACCCGTAAAGCCGAAAGGAGGTTAAATGTGGCCTTATAACGAGTCCATTCACAATATTTAAGAACCGTAGTAACGCTGTATAACATACCCCAAAAATTTTTTTAAAAATATACTTTCACTGATGTGCAAACCCTATTTCAGTAAAATTAAAAAGTAAACTACGCAGAATGTACAGTTGTAGGATGTCGATTAGAAGATTTGAAATAGACAACATTTTTTTTTTCCAACTGTATTGAGGTAGCAAACATTTATGAGTGAAAAATAGAAAAACTATTAAAGTAGACAGCTATTAGGTAAAATAGGTACGTAGGCCTTTCTGTTAAATAATCTGGTTCCCTGACCTGACAGCTTACTAGGGTTGACAATATTTTTGGCTTTAATAATTAATTATATTTTTACGGGGTATTTTGTAACACGTTGTATAAGTAGGTACAGTTACAGTATAAGTAGGTTTAAGTAAACAAATTCAGAGAAGCGCTTGGCTTTTAGATACCGCTCTGCGGCGCTGCCACGGCCTCGACTTCCACAACCATGGCAGAATAAACAACTACTCCAAGTAGGTATCACTTAGTACCCCGTACTCCGAAAAATAAAGTATATAATGTCGTTTAATGGGGTCAGAAGGGATAGGAGCAAATAAAAAACCGACGATAATAATTAAAACAAACCACACCACCTGCTCAGATCTGTTCTGGGGCCTGATTTTTGGAAAGCACATGTGTGAAAACACCACTCGAAAGTGGTGAAAAATTGTGCTGAATTTGAGATACGAGTAGCTTAGAAAATACTTAGGGCTCTCATTAATCTTGTGACCTAGTCAAAAATTTGATTAGAGCTGTAGTTTTGAAGATATAAACAGATTTATACCACTTTCGAGTGGTGTTTTCACACATGTGCTTTCCAAAAATCAGGCCCCTGTTCTCCAGTCCATTATGGTTGCTTGGTAGAGATCGCTCTGTAGCGATAAGGCCGCCTATTGTTACCTTGTAATATTCTGTATACCTTTTTCTGTTTTGGTTGTTATATGTGGTGTTCAATAAAGAGTTATTGTATTGTATTGTATTGTAAAATCGCTTCGCCCAGTCGAAAGTTATGAGGTACCTACTTAACATACATAAAAAAATACAGACGAAATTGAGAATCTCCTCCTTTTTTGAAGTCGGTTAAAAAGGGAGATATAATTATGTGTAAAATACATATAACTAAACTACTTTTAGAGCAAGCTGAGCCAGAAATTTTAAGTAGCAAGTAAAAACCAAATATTCTATTTCTTCTCCTGTAATCCCTTCTCACCCAGTTTTACGGTAAGTACTTGAAATTCTTTAAACGGCCGGTTTTGTTTTTGACAAATTACACTGCTTTTAGAAGCTGCGACGTTCTGTAGAATTAAAATGCAATTAAATGACAAAGCATGGTAAAGTTACGCTAGTTCGCCACGATACGCGAATTAAAACCAAATGAGGCAGTAAAACACCTTTTTAACAACCATGGTAACCCTGCGAGTTCGTATAAACATTCCAATGGTAATTCCAATACGTCAGAAACATAAACAACGGCGAATGACGTGCACACACGCTAGATTAAAATTTAGGCTAATTCTTTGACTTTGCGAGCTCAATAAAATCTTACGGGACATTCTATCACTTAGAGTTAAAGTCCTAACGCAAAGCGTTTAGTTTTAGCTTAATTATTATTTAATTTGGCGCATAAATCCTTTTGTTTGTGAGAGGCGAGTAACGTTATTACCTCGTCAGAAAATTACGGTTTTTCTGCGATTAAGAATGAGTCAATTAAACTAATTAATCATACAAATATAGAGCGTAAAACACGTAGGTGTATGTACAGTCGAGAGCGTGAATATCGATACAGCCATGCTGTCAAATAAATGCGTCACCGAAACACCCACCTTATAATTGTATAGATATTTTTGACGCCTTGGTAACGTACATATATGTATGCGCTTGACTGTACTATAAGTCCTACAGAATGTCTCGTAGGTAGTACAATTAAGGGGGAGATAGGTGGACAGGTCATGCGCTAGATATGGAATAACTATGCATATATACACACACAAATCACGTCTTTATCCCTTACGGGGTAGACAGAGCCTAAGATGACAAGACCTACAGGCCACTTTTAGCAAGATTATGGGCGTATAGATGGAAAATGGAATCAAAATAGTGATGGGTTGCTAGCCGCATCGCCTATTCCTATTCCTATGATTTCCGTCCATTCCCTAGATGGGCTTTTACCATCAGCGCGCGGAAGAGAAGCAACTGATACATTCTATGTTTTTTCTTTGCTCCCAGACCAGCATGGAAAAAATAAGTATATTAAAAAAATATATGCCCTTGACCATAAATATATGCAGGTTACCAAGACGTCAAAAATATCTGTACACCTTTCGTAAAACTAGTTATAGTCCAGAAGCTACTATGGTCTATATTGTCCATAACTTCAAGACGACTTTAAGTAGGTATCCATGCCAATATTCTCTTTAGGGTTCTGTACTTCGCTGTCCGTCCGTCTGTCTGTCACTAGGCTGTATCTCATGAACCATGATGGCTACACCGTTGGAGTTTTCATTGATGATGTATTTCTGTTGCCGCTATAACAAGAAATACTAAAAACAGAATATTTTTAAGCATGTCTATTCTATGTTAGTCAATACATCACTACATAGTATAAAACAAAGTCGCTTTCTCTGTCCCCATGTCCCTATGTCCCTATGTCCCCTTTGTATGCTTATATCTTCAAAACTACACGACGGATTTTGATGCGGTTTTTTTTTAATAGTGTGATTCAAGAGGAAGGTTTTTATGTATGATACTACGCAGACGAATTCGCGGGCAGAAGCTAGTAGTTAGTATAAAATACTGTCCCTATGTATACTTAGTGTTTGGTTGTCTGGAAGAGATCGCTATTAAGCGATAAGACCGCCTATTGTCTACTTTGTTCTTTGTTTCTGTATTGTTTTGTACTGATTTGTGGTGTTCAATAAAGAGTATTTGTATTGTATTGTATTGTAGGTACTTAGATCTTTAAAACTACGCAACGGATTTTGATGCATTTTTTTTTGGTGATAGAGTGATTCAAGAGGAAGGTTTATATGTAGAATTCTACGCTGTCTAAGTCGCGGGCAGAAGCTAAGAAGGTAACCAATATAAATTTATCTCACACTGCCTACATTTTGCTGAGGAGGCAATTGTTTTGCCCAAGTTTTTCCTTCCGTTAATGAACATATTTAACCATTGAACTTCCTCATTCTGAAAGTCGCACCTAAACGAAAATATTTGAATACCAAGTACCTATTTGAGTCAGATCTCGATTTGGATTTTAAGACCGCCTATTGTCTACATTGTTCTTTGTTTCTGTATAATATTGTACTGATTTGTGGTGAATGAACAAAAAATTTTTACCTTGCTACTCCGCTACTCACACTACTACTCATGAGTAGCGGAGTAGCAAGGTAAAAATTTTTTGTTCATTGAAATGGACCTCCGCAAAGTAGCGCCTGACTCAATAAAATTTGTGGTATTCAATAAAGAGTAGGTAGGTACTTGAACGCCCCCTGTGGTGTAAGGAATAATTAAGTTTGTGGGACTTATGTGTTTTATTGGCAGTAGTGGAGGGAGGGTTGCATGAAAAACATATATATTTCACACAGGCTTGGTTATCTTGCACGTGAGTAGCGAGGTAGCAAGATAAATATTTTTTGTTCATTTATAGTTGAGTTTACGGTTTATAAAGTACCACAAAGAATAAGATTGGTGACACGTAAGCGCCCCGTAAACGATCAAATTTGTTTGACAAACTTACTTGTCAAACTTCACGTTTTCATCAAACATAAGCGTAAACGATCAAACCAAATATCAAACAAATTTCTTACAGTGCCCCGCGCAAACGGTCAAACTTGCTTGACAAACTTGTTTGTCAAACTTCTTCTACCGAGATCTTGTTTGACAAACACCGTCCTACACGTTCAAACCTGCTTGTCAAACTCGACATCAATCCAGATTTTCATCAAACGCATCAAACACGTAGATTGTTTGACAAACGCCTCAAACACAGCCGTACACGATCAAATTGTTTGACAAACACGTAAAGTTTGACAAACAATTTGATCGTTTACTGGGCGCTTTATATTTGACACGATGCCTGTATCGATATTTATTCCATCAACCGTACCTCAGGCCTATGCTCAGCTCTATATTCGAAATGCAAGCCATCCCGCTCACACAAATAGTCATCAACTTGAGAGCGAGAGGGACGCTGTGATACGAACTTCAGAAAACAAATTTCGGAGTAGTCCAAACCACACATTGAGTAAAGACGACCTGAGACCGAGCTAAGGTACGCCTTGCGGCCTGCGCGTGTGTATCAAAATAGCTATGCTTGTGTTGATTTAAACTTTTTTTTGTTAATATATCATCTGCAATCGGTTTTCTGCGATCGGGTTCGCAATACCGAAATCCGCAGCAGAACAAGACTCACTGACATTGCGAAAATCATAGCCCAAAGGAAGTGGAAGTGGGCTGGCCACATATGCCGCAGATCTGATGGAAGATGGGGTAGGAAAGTGCTGGAGTGGAGGCCAAGGACTGGGCGCAGAAACGTGGGGAGACAGCCCAGAAGATGGGCCGATGACCTCATTCAAATAGCGGGGAAGGACTGGATGCGGAAAACCCAAGACCGCGGCAATTGGAGGGCTATGGAAGAGACCTTTTCACCTCACTTGCTCGAAAAGGCTGTCTTTCTCCTTCAAAATCTGCGTGGAAAAGTGCTTTTTCCCCGCTTGCGTGGAAAAGGTTTTTGGAATTCGAACGTGACGATGACCACCATTGCCCACCTACTCATATACTCAGAAATTAGAACTTTGAACTTCGTATGTTGTCGTCTCGCTTATACGAATAGTACTTAATTAGGTGAATGAGAAGGACGGAATAATACGAACATCAAATGTCGAACTTGTTATCAGACCCCTAACTTTTTCATCCGATAAAAAAAAAACATAATGTCACGTTCAGAAACGCGATCCGGTATCCAGTATTAATTTATTTTAAAATCCGTTACTTCCTAAGTTATTTTATAGATTTGCTAACTTTCGTTGCTAAAAGAAAAAACGATATTGGTTTTTATTAATTATTTTAATTTGTGGTTAACCTCAAAAATAGCAACCAAGCAGGAAAAACAGATATTATGATGAAAATTCAGAACGCGCCCCATTTTTTTTTAATTCAGTCTAGTTAGTGCGATTTTTTAACTTTCTTTTTAAAAATATATCTATGATTAGAAAAAAAATAAAAGTTTTTAGAGATTGCTCGTTGGGAAACCGAAAAGTTGACCAAAATTTTATTGTTGTTTGGTTTATGATACACAAGAAATTAATGTGATAGAACAATCAGAAAAAATAGTTTTACTTATTAGATTATTAGACTAGGCTGTATGGGCTTAGATCCTTTTACCTTTCTTATTTAGAAGAAAAAGAATAAAAAAACTGATTTACTATTAGACTGTTTTTCTTTCATCCACCATTTTTCTCGCTGTAGTGAGGTGAAAAATTGTGTGTTTCGCTCGGCAGCAAAGTTGTTTAGTATCTCGTGCCTTGAAACCCTCGCGACGCTCAGGATTCTTCTTTTGAACCACTCGCTTCGCTCGTGGTTCAATCATAGAATCCTTCGCTTGCTCGGGTTTCAATTCAGGCACTCGCGCCAAACAAACACTTTGCAGCCTTGCATAACAAATAACTATTACTCAGCATTGGGTAGAAAAAGGTTGAAGAAGAAGAGGAGGAGAAGAAGAATCGGTTTTCAACCATGAGCAAATCTGTTGCATGAAGTATATGGCATTTGGAACGAGAAGTCCATCGACAACTCTCTTCCGCATTAGCTATGTTTCACTGTAGAAAGCGATTTACAGCTCAGTCTTTTGCTGCATCTAATATTTTGCGCCTCTTCAGACGGCATTCGTTATCATTTGTGCAAGCTCATTATTCTTTCAACATGAAACTACCGTGAGACTCAATCATAATTACACATAAACGGATAACTCACGTATAAAAAGTCGAGTGATGCTCGACATGTTTCGGACTATTTCGTAGTCCTTCTTCCTGGAGCGCTCGCCCCGGCGGCAGCGAAACGAACACTGCGCGCCAGCGAAACATGTCGAGCATCACTCGACTTTTTATACGTGAGTTATCCGCTCATTATTCTTATGTGTTAAGAGTCTGATTTTATATGATTTTCTTCATATATTGTAGGAATCATAAGATATTTGTGAACATCCTTCATTTCTGGTAAACCATGGCGCACTGCATATCGTTTTGAGTGCGTTATTTTGAAATCGTCGATAAACTACAGCTCAAAAAAAATCGACTAATTGCATAGTATAATTAGTGACTTTCTTCTAATCTCAAACTCTGCCCGGGCCATGACGTCTTAAAGCGACTCAATTCCGAACCAAAACTGGCTCGCTCGCTGTCAGATCCATTCTAGAAGTGTCAAAAATGACAGCTAAGACGTCAAATTGGATCGGGGTGCGAGTCGGTTACCTCCTGGTCAAGAGCTGCGGTTAGTTTTTAGATCCGTCCGTGGTCCGGTGCATCCTGGGCATCGACTAATGAGTTCCTGGCAGTTTCTGAGGGATATCATTGACCGTTGGCTAAGAGCCCGACAGGGGGAGGGGGTCTTTGACCATTACCGTACAACGTTGCCGACATTGTGTCACAAAATTTTTGTTTTTTTTTTTTATTTTTTTTTATTTTAAAACGGGCTTCGTACATTTTATCACATTAGCTCATAGGGCAACAGCGAATTAAACAAGTGGAACAATTATATTACACTAGCTCATATTGTTGGTCCCATCAGCCAACCTGAGATTTTTGAATTTAATGTTTGTTACTTTGACATTGGCGAAGTTGTCGATATAACGGCTTGATACGTCACAAATAAGAAGTAAAATTGAATAGCATTTAAGACGTAAGGCGCCAAGTTAGATACTTACCTCAGTGGACGTGGAGCGATCCTTTCCCACTTACAAAAATATTTTGAATGAATGTAGACACAATCTTACCACCGAACATTTGGAACAATACTTGATTATTAAATATTTTTAATGTAATGTAATGTTACTGTATCTATTAGCGTCTATCGATGGATAATTTACTAATTGTAAGCTGACTTTTTGGTACCCCGCTCTGTCTACCCTACAAGGCAGCCTTATTCAACCTTTTTTTTTTTAAAGGGGACCCAAACACGTTTCAGCCATGGTGTCGAGAGCCATAACCAAAAATTATTTAGGATTGAATTAAATGTTTGATGTTTGAATTAAAGTTAAATGAAAAATATAGTTTTAACACAGATATTTATGTTTTAATGCGATTTTTGATAGGTACTGACCATTTTTTGTGGGGGCTAAATTTGAAATGGTTTACAATAAACCGTTCAATAAATCACAAAGACCCGATGAGGCGCAGGTCGAGTATAGCTGCCGGAAGGGATGAAGACGATTTTTTATATATGCTACTAGCTTCTGCCCGCGATTTCCTCTGCGTAGAATTATACCTATAAACCTTCCTTTTAAATCGCTCTATCTATTTAAAAAAACGCATCAAAATCCGTTGCGTAGTTTTAAAGATCTAAGCATACCTATAGGGACTGATAGACATACGACGGAAAGCGACTTTGTTTTATGCTATATAGCTAGTGATGTACAGTCTCTCTTATTTTCTTAATATAAATGAAAAATAATGTTGTTACAGTTTGACAACAAATATAATGCGCATCGGCAGTATTCGTTTGCGCAGAGAAGCGCAGACCAGTTTCCGATGGTAGCCGAACGTGTAAATAATCTATATTGAACTTTATTTGCAAGCGCAACTGGCAGAGTATTGCTTGCTTTGCATTCTTAGCTCTGTCCCGCTTACACGATTTTGCCATTGTTGGTACGAAATCGATCGACCAATAACAGCGCCAGTTTCCCGCGCTACTAAAATTGGTATACTGCGCAGGTACATCGTGGAGCATTATTTTTGTTGTCAAACTGTAAGATCGAGAGCAACAGCTGTATCGAGCATCTCTGTCCAAACTACTCGCTCTCATCCCGAATAACGTACTTTTTTATTCATTTTTATTCAAAACACGGCAACTGTTAAATAATTAAGAAACTAGAAGCACTGTATGTTGTCGCGCTGAGTCGGGTTACCTCCGCGTGTGGTCAAGAGCTGCGGTTCATTTTAGGATTCGTCCGAGGGGAAGAGCAGTGCTTGGTCCGGTGCACCCTGGCTACGGCTAATGATATCCTGGCAGACTCTGTGGGATATCGTTATCCGTTGGCCAAGAGCCCGACAGGGGGGGTGTCTTTTGACCGTGTTCTACCGTACAATGTTGCAGACATTTTTGTCACAAGATGTTTTAATACTGTATTTATCTTTGCCTGAAGGCAATAATTTCAGGATATTAAGTGAATGAAAGGCAAGGTTATCCAAATAATTTATTGTATGGGCAACAAGTCACCCCAATTGCTAGACCTAGCGCACCTATATGTCGTCTGATCAAACTTGGACTTAGAAAATATAACCTCTTTCAATTCCCCTTGCTTCGTGCATAACCTGCAAATGGTGTGACCGGAACGGACAATAGGGGCTCTCACTATCCTGGGCCACTGTGGATCGTCTGACGGACGGACTCCTTTCTTCAAAATTACGTAAGAGAACAGTTCTGCTGCGACATCAGATTTCGACGGGTACGGCAAAGTCTCATACTTCATTAAGAAGTTGCAGGGAGTTTTATGTTCTAAATATCGGGGACAAACATTGTCATTTGGACATGGAGAGAATGCAAAGCCGGTGTGTTTACCTTTCGGTAGATTTAACACAAATTCTCTAGCTTCATTTACTACTTGGAAGCCAGCATTAGTGCCCTGTTCGATTATAATTAGAAAATCTTCTGTCTTTTTCCACAGTTTCTGAATTATTTCCAATCTTGATCTCATATCCGATTGTTCGAATAATGAGAAGGCTGACAAAACTATGCTGTATTTAAGATCTGATGATGCTGGTAGGAACTGCCTCTGAAAGTAACCTTTCAAAGGCATTGTGACATTGCCTTTGCCTTGGCACAAGATCAACCTGGCCAAGTCATGCATGTGTTGTGACGTGTCTACACAAAAATATTCAAATATATCTCCTTTCCAATAGTTATTAACGGCCCATGTGCCCGTTCCTACTCCAGAACCAAAGTCGAAGAAACTTCTAGGCTTATAGTCCGGATATTTAACTCTAATTTCATCTAGCACTCGTACCAGGACTGCATATTCTGGAGCAGATCTAGACATTAAATACTGCAAGCATGTGGCTTCATCATAAGAAATACTGCCCCATCGGTACACATTAGCTTTCAAAATATTAAAAACTTTGGATTGCACTTGCTTATTAAACTGATTTAGCTCGTCTTCCGATAAATTGTCACCGATTTTCGAATAAGCTTTCTTCGCTACTTTGTCGTGGATTTTTGCTGCTTTTTCGTCTATATCGCCGTCTTCTGGGGGCAGCAGTCGCGATCGTAGATAGTTGCTTAGCTTTAAGCTGTCTTGGTACAAAGCTCTAGCGCCGGAATCATCTAAAACTATTTTAATGGCTGTTGTGATGTCCGGAGGAATTGATGCGATTTTTATTCTTGCTGTTCCAGGGTGCTTGCGAGGTTTATACTCCTTGCTATCAAACTTGTCCCTCAGACTTGCATCTATCTCTACTTTGACGGAGTAGTTTGAATAAAGAGTAGAAAATCGAGTTAATCTTAGTTTTCTAAACATTTTGTAGCTTATAACCTAACTTTCGCGTGTTATTGTTTTGAAATTGTCAAATTGACAGTCTGGGTTGCCATTTATATGTTGCGAAATAAAATAAATGTAAGATAAAGTTACGACTCAATTATCAGTTCAAGATCACATTCTCAAAATCGAAATTATTTGTGCATAAAAGATAAACAGGATTTGTGGTATATCTAGTTCATTAAATATTCATTAGCTTTAAAAACAGTAAACGTAATTGGAGAATATGGTAACAGTTTTCGACATACTTAACGTTTACGAAGATAGCTTTGGTTCGTTTCTAATATTCTATATCAGTTTATAAATTAGAAAACTAAAGAAATATGTATTTTTAAGAGGCCTTTTCAAATTCATACAATTTTATAGGGCTATTCTGATTTCTCAGTAAAACCACAAAACATGTAATTTGTTAAGGTTTCAAATTTGAAAGTATAATGGTTAAAATGAAAACAAAACTTGACAGAGTTTGTATTACGTATCTAATCAGAACAAAATAAACATAAAAATTTAAAACGACTAATTTTCTTGAATTCAACAACAAACATACAATTTACAACAATCACATTTCAACATTATCCCTACATTACATTAGACTTAGTTCTTCTTAGCCATTTCTTCCTGTTTGTGTTTTCCAATGCACGTCCGGAACTCCTCCACTTCTGTCTGACACTTCCTCCAGTCCTTTGTTGTAGCTATGCACTCCTGGTAAAAAAAAAATACATAAATGCATGTAGACTTAATAACTTCATTGCATTTGAGCTTAGAATCTATTAAGAGTGAGATATTTATGTTCAGCTTTTAAGGAGCTAAACTAAACAAACTCACATGTTTACTAATTTTTAAGTATTTCCTAGACTTAGAAACAAGTATAAATTAGAAGCAAATAATTTTATTGTAAGAAAACTATATCATACTAGCAAACCCGGCGAACTCCGTTTCGCCACCAGATTGAAAAAAGATTTCCCCGCTTTTCTGTTGAAATTTTTCCTGAATTTTCTTTGCTATAAACCTCACGGAGCCCGAGACCTTTCCAACGAATGCAAAACCGCGTTCTGGAGTTATAGCGTCAGGAAGGAAAACCCGACTTATTTTTGTATAGTAGATTATGCATAAATGATACTACATTCAATGTATGAAAATAGCCAGTCCAAGAAACGTTTTCAACCTTTATGTGACCTGTCTTATCGATGTCATTATAAAAAATTGTAAACAAAGAAGAAGTTACAAGTACTTACCTGAACTTTATAGTGTAGTTCTAAGCATCCAGTTTTTTTTAGCATGTTTTCGACAGGGTCGTCCTCGCCTTCTGGAACTTCTCGTGGTTTAACAGTCATCTTAAAGTCTTGTTACATTAATGAGAAAATAATTTTGGATTATGGAACAATATTTCTTGAATCTTATGAAATTACACTAAAATCCTTGAAAATCAGTCCAAATCCGCATGTTATGACATTCCGTGAAATTTTTTGACAGGTTTCATTTTTTTGGCGTTTTGTTTCCCCGTAAAATTTAAAAGCAGGCATTTTATAATAAGACTGCGTTTTTACCCGTGCGTGACCGAAGTATATATTTTGAAACACGTAGAATTTTTCAATTTACGCATATTTTTATTATGTAATCAATAATATAATAAAGCCAATTACCTTTTTGTTAAGTCAGTCTTGTTATGACTATAAAAAAATTAAATTAAGAGCTAAAAAAATCTATCATAACTGAATGTTAAGTTTATTTTCAGTCAATACATAGAGGAGCTGACGTTTGCAACTTAAGTTTTGTGTAACGAAACGTAACTTAACCTAAAAACTGTAAATGAATTCAGGGTCATTTGCAATTTCAAATATTTATCCGAAGATTACCATTATACTTCTCTATAGCGTCTAGCATCCTGTTAGATAGTAATTCAAAAGAGTGATTCAGCGCTTATTGCTGTGTGTTAACCTGAAAATGTTTTATAGAATTTTACTGAGAACTTTCACTGTCCCACGGATACGTAGCCTAAATAGCTGGTTTAGGCACAATTCGAGTAGCTTCGAGGGCTCCGCGCCGCTCTCCACGTCTGTAAAGGCGTTGAAAGATGAAAAGTAAGTGCTAAACATAACTATGTATGTATGTTTCTAGTTTTGTAAATAGAGAATCAACTTGACATTGATTACACAATTTGAGTTGATAAGAGAAGAATAAGGTGACGTAAATTTAATAACAATCATGAAATTAAGCTATTTTTATTTGTTGGCACAGAGATAATACTAAAATCAGCTTATCATTGTCATTAAACTGACAAGTTTATAGAGTTTTCATGTTCTACCTATCAACATTAAAGATTTATATATAAAGACGATTGTACATGCATATGTCACGTCTATATCTCTTAAGGGTAGACGGGGCCTAAGGTAACAAAACCTTAAGGCCAAGTTTAGCATGATTAAGGGCATATAGGTGGAAAGGGAAATCAAAATAGTGATGGGTTGCTAGCCGCATCGCCTATGACATGATTCCTAAGACTCGCCCATTGCCTCGATGGGCTTTGACCATCTGCGCGGGAAGAGGAGCAACTGGTAAATTCTATGTTTATTCTTTACTCCCAGACCAGTATGGAAGTATTATGTATGTATAATTTGGAGAAATTATTAATTCCAGAGTTAAAGTATCCTTCATCCTCCATGATGGGAAGAAACTAGAATCCGAAGCTAAGGTCGGCGACACACTGTTGGATGTGATCGTCAACAACGACCTCAATATTGAAGGCTACGGCGCGTGTGAAGGCACCCTTACATGCTCTACGTGTCATGTTATTCTGAAGCAGAAAGATTATGACAGGTATTTTTTTTTTCTTTAAGTACGTTATAGTTTTTTTCACACCACCTGCTCGACAATGGCTAATTATAGCCCTTGGCTTTCGCCGTGTAGTAATATTGTACTGAAATTCATTATAACCTGTAGGTTAGTAATATGATTCTCACTTTTCATAGTTCTTATTCCTATCCCCTAAAAGTCCAATTTCGTAAAAATCGCAAGGCTCCGAAAATCGAGATGGCCACGCAACTGCAAGCGGCGTTCGATTTTCGAACGAATGAAACAAATTTCAAATAAAACAAAAGCTGCCAGTGTTTGCCGACCCTGTAATATTACATGTATAGAACTGCTATAAGATTCCAAATAAAAATATTATTATACTAGCGACCCGCCCCGGCTTCGCACGGTATATTATGCATGTATTATACATATAAACCTTCCTCTTGAATCACTCTATCTATTAAAAAAAACCGCATCCAAATCCGTTGTGTGGTTTTGAAGATATAAGCATACATAGGGACACGGGGACAGAAAAAGCGACTTTATTTTATACTATGTATTGATATTGATTGATACACAACTGGACTAATTTCTCAAACTTAAATTATTACTTTTAATTTCGTTTTATTGTTGTTTTAATAAAATTTTTTTTTCTAGTTACCTTGGTTTTTATTGTCTCGCAAATGGTGAGAAAAGTAGAGTATACTCCTCGGAGCTAAAACTGTGTATGTCTTGGGTGCTTAACTGCTTCGCTCCACTCAGGACTCAATCTTAATTCCCTCGCTACGCTCAGGATTCAATATCGCGCCCCACAGTCTTGCTAAATGTGGCCTGTAGGTCTTGTTACCTTAGGCTCTGTCTACCCCGTAAGGGATAAAGACGTGATTTGTGTATGTGTATGTATGTACAGGTTACAACATGTTAGTTCAGCAGCCTCCGCACTAGACTCGGGCTCTGTGTCGCGGAGACTAGAGACAGTTATAACAATAAGGGACTAACATAAAAATCCGAAATAATTTGTGTGCATGTGTGTAGTATGTATAGACGATTATCCGGTTGATGCGTGAGTGGGGGGGGGGGTTTAAATTTGAATTGTAACTTCGTACATCTTTGACCAGGTTGCCAGAAGAAGCGTGCGACGAGGAACGCGACATGCTGGACTTGGCGTACGGGCTGACGGAGACCTCTCGGCTCGGCTGCCAGATCACGCTGACGAAGGACCTGGACGGGCTGGAGGTGCAAGTCCCGGAGACCATCAACGACGCAAGGAGCTGATGCAGCAGGCTCCAAGAGGTTGGGGTACTGTTGCCGACCTTTAGTCAGACTATTCCCACTGGTTGCATTATCTTATCCAAGTAGTACCAAGTACCAGCAATGGAACTGATAACGTAACTAGTGGGAAGTAATCCGATAGTGTAGTGACTATCGATGTTTGTGCAAAGACATATAGATAGTAAAATTTGTCGATAGCATCGGTAGTATTGGTAAACTACAGTGTCGATAGTATCGGTTAACTACAGTATCGATAGTATCGGTGCTATACCCCTTTTTACTTCTATTTCTACCTAAATATTTTATCTGCCTATGATAAAGGTTGGATTTAGACTATTTTATGTTAAACGATTTTTCATAGTTACACAAAGATAAGTATTTTGACATAAATATAGTATGCGCTCGTGGTCGGAACGGATCGGATACTACGGGGCTAATTAATAATAATAATTAAATTGTTTATGTAGGCAATAATCCCATTAAATAATTAAACAATAATACAATAAAAATCACGTGATGTTTTTAACAACTTTTTAGGCAGATCCCCCCCCCCCCCCCCCCCCCCCTGTTGATACGTGGTGAGGTTTTGTACTACCCCACCAATTATTTTGTACATACCAAGTACGTACATAGGTATATTTAAAAAGACCTAAACTTGAAAACCAGAATCAAATTAGATTCTGGAAAAATAATGTAGTTCGGTATCGATAATAAATACAAGTGATATATCCTTAACTCCCTCCCCCCCTTGTGATATTTGGTGATTTTTTTCGGAAAACCATTTGGGCCTAACGTGATTAATGGACGGCCCCTTTAGGGGGCGAGCACGAACATCACCAAATCGAAAAAAAGAGACTATGCCAGCTACAAAATAAACTTTTCAAAGCTGTCATCGTGCTGTCAACTTCTTGTTCTCCTTCTCTATCTTACACAAAGTCCTACTCGCAAGTTAGTACGTCGTTTTTAACCTTTTTGCCGGCACGTCAAATACAAGAGACGTCACCTACACTCCAGACTTTTTTATTGCGATGCCTTAAATTGAACCTAACTACACAATCGAACGAAGGTTGCTTTTCCTTTAAAGTAATGGACGTATATAGTCGTTGGCGTTAAAAAGGTTAACGACTTAATCTCATATTTTCGGACCTACAATAGTCGGATAACTCGGACCAATCGGAAAAAAAATATTTTTTTTTAATAACTGAAAACAAAACTAAACTAAGAAATTATCGTGTTTTTTGTACAATAAAGAGTTATACATATGACATGAGGGAAGTGTTTTATGACGTCACATGTCATATCGGATCTCTCTTTCTAATTGCTGTCTAATCAGTAGTTAGTTTCTTGTATTTCCCGTATGTACTTCTTGACCGATGTTTCTTTTGATTTCATATTTTGTTATGAAATGTGTTAAAATAAATTATGTGTATTCCCTATTGTGGCTGTCATGAGCAAAACTTTCTTTGAAATTGTGTAACAATTATTATTTTTATTGATACCCACGTGTACGTAGTTTTTTTAGCGTTTATTAGTTATAATTTTCTTGTAAGGCACAATTTTTATTATTATTTTGATGTATAGAGATGAATTTATTAAAAGCGTTTACTTTAATCTGTATTCTTTCTTATTTTCCTTATCACCTTCGTAGTAACTTTTAATTATTTCAATAAAATTTCGTGGTTTGATTTTATGGATGGTAAATAATTAATTTTAGGGTACGCTACGAATGGGGTACTGGATAAGTTTTATTAACCTTTTCGTCGTCATTGACTTGATATGAAGTCAGTAAAGACAATGTAAAATTCACCTTCATTTGACAAGTTATAATTGACAGTT
Organism: Pandemis corylana; assembly: GCA_949127965.1. NCBI lineage: Eukaryota > Metazoa > Arthropoda > Insecta > Lepidoptera > Tortricidae > Pandemis > Pandemis corylana. Next base: position 6,614,544 of record OX421875.1, on the reverse strand, counting down.
GTTAATGACATTAGAACTATTCAGTGGCGAAAAGGTTAAAAAACGGTCTCGTGCATTTAGTTAAATACTAAATTTAAGTGAATGAAACCGAGTTTAAAAAACAGACATACTTACATAAATGACATCTTTATCCCTTACGGGGCAGGCAGAGCTTAGAGTAACAAAACTTAAAGGCCGTGTTTAGCATGATTGTGGTCGTATAGGTGGAAACGGGGAATCAAAATAGTGATGGATTGGTAGCCGCATCGCCTATAACATGATTCCTAAGATTTTCGCCCATTCCCTCGATGGGCTTTTACCATTTGCGCGGGAAGAGAAACAACTGGTACATTCTGTTTTTTCTTTACTCCCAGACCAGCATGGAAAAACATAGTCCCAATTAATTTGATCGTTTGCTTTTTTGCATTGCTAGATAATGGTGGCAGGCGTCTTAGAGCGGCGGTGATCACTTAATATCAGGTGACCCCTTGCCCGTTTATAGGCTTTAGAATGTTTGTATGTATAACTCTTTATTGTACATAAATCACAAGAAAAAGATGAATATAGGACAACACAAATGCACAAAGGCGAACTTATCCCCAAAAGAGATATCTTCCAGTTAACCTTTGAACGATTGACAGGACATAAGTATTAAGCAAGAGTAGACACAGAAAAAGTAAAAGAACCGATCGAACGATCGAAAAAGGGAACGGGTAAAATATTATTGAATATTCTACAGAACCCACTACTGGTAAAGTCGATCACCCTTGACGTTTGACTTCGCAAGACTTCTAATCTTAGCCAAAATGCTGATTCTTTTGAAAATGTTACCGAAAAGCTTTGTTATGTTAATGTTAAGTAAGTTATTTTTGTTGTGATTACGGCCGATGCAAGATGAATTTACAATTTCCAAGTAACTTTTAAAAATCCACTAATATAAATTTGGGACGACAAAGGGTGCCGAGAGAGGTGCAGGCGGCGGGCGCACACCTGCCCGCACCCGTTATGATTAATATGTGTTAATTAAACATCCATTGTTGATAATTTGTTTATTCTTTAAGTTGACCAGCTAGCTAACCCCCGTACTAGCGCCGGGTGCTGGGTTACGCCAAAAGTGACATTGACGTTAAGTGTCAAATCTTTTTTTTTTTTGTAGAATATGGCTTGGTAACTGGACCTTTAAGCCAAGTCTTTAACTGAATTAACTGTTTCACATTTTCACATCACGGGGTCAATATTGATACGCTATATTTTACCAACAGTATTTATGATATACTTGTAAAGTGGTAAGAAGCACTTCGAGTTTTTCAATAGATCTGCGAGGCTCAAATCTTATTTTTTAATAAAAGTAACAAAGGCAAGGCATTATGCCAACATTATGTATCTTGTAATATTTTTCAGTATCAACAACATGGGCTGGTGTTCTACCTAGATCCCGCCGTCCTCTAAGACACGGAACCCGCTATGGATATCTATTAGGACAAATCGAGCTACGAGACCCTTCGCTCGACTTAGACAACTTTGCTTTAAGGAAAAACATTCGTCCAACCGATGAAAACTTGTTCGGAGAAGATGGAATTATATATTTGAGTCGACCGAGAGTTAAAAATAATTTGTTGAACAAAGTAGCGGAGCTGATGGCGCTGCAGTATTTGAGGTTGAGGGAGCCGGAGGACCAGGACAGCAGGAGTGATGAGCTGGGCTTGGGTTACAGGAGAGTGGACAGCGAGCCTCAGTTGGTGTTCGATTTCAATGAGCTTGTGGTGTGACTAAAATGAGAAGCCTAGCCTTCTAGGTCCTGGAGCCCGATTTTTGAAAGCACGTGTAAAAATACCACTACGGGTGAAAAATTGTGCTGAATTTTAAATACGAGTAGCATAGCAGGCAATCACAGCTCTTAATAAGAGTGAACTAGTCAAAAATTTGATTACAGCTGTAGTTTTGAAGATTTATACCAGGGATGTTGCGGATCCACTTTTTTCCACATCCGCGGATGCGTATCTGTATAAAAAACTTAAGTGTTGGGTTGGTAGAGTTAAAAAAACACAGCGCGAGTCAGATCTTGTCAGTTGTCACAACAAAACAGTAGCGAGCCGCGTCACCCGTCACCGATTCACCGAAGTCCGAAACAAAATTACCGCTTTCCTATTGGTAAATCAGCACGCGCGGTCGACAGTGCCACTCGCCGGGCTCTCCCCTTTCTTTCATGTCGCGACCCGCCGGCCGCTTCAGCTCCGCATCAATTTATGCGGATGCGGATGTCGAAATTGATGCGGATGTTCCGCATGTGCGGATGCGGATGCGAATATTCGCAACATCCCTGATTTATACCTACTACTTTCGAGTGATGTGCTTTCAAAAATCGGGCCCCTGCGGCCTGAGTTTTGGAAGCACATCACGCGAAAGTTCTATTTAAAATAGGAAAAAATTGTGGTTTAGTTCTGATGGCCTCACTGTTTTAAAAAAGTCGAATTACACTCCACCGTAAGGTCGACGGAGCCCCGCTTTCGCGGGGTTCCTGTTCCTATTTCGTTTGCCCTTCGGCCATTTGAAGATACCTAATAAACCTAATCTAATTTTATTATTTCTTGGATTTTTATAAGTGGGACCACGAGAACTAAAATAAAATTGTGTATCGGAGCGTTTTCCAAAAGAAAACCACATGAACATTTTTAAATACCTAATTAAAATGGGTTGCTAGCGTCGCCTATATCATGATTCCCGAGATTTTCACCTATTCCCTCGATGGGCTTTTACCATCTGAGCGGGGAGAGAAGCAAGTGGTACATTCTGTTTTTTCTTCGCTCCCAGACCAGCATGGAAGGCTTGAGTGATGTGTTTTCAAAAATCAGGCCCGGAGCTTTATGAAAACCAGAACATTTCGCGTTAAAATCCAGAACAGCTGCACATAACCACACGCCTGGGCTCAGACACACCAACTAATTTGTCCCAGCCTTGAGAGGAACTCCGTCGAAAACGAGGACCAGCTGCAGAAGAACTACGGGCAAGGACCGGGGCTCAGAGGTCAAATTTTAAACAAGCCTGAAAATAAATCTGTATTCTACCAAATAAAACAACAAAATGTAATAGATTATTTTATTTATATTCATATAAAATATTAAAATCAGCCCTCTCTTACATATAGTATCCAACACCGCCAAGCACTGATTCACACACATACATTTAAATAGCACTGCCAACATGGCTACCTTTTATGTCTCTTGCCCAAAGTATCGTTTCACCGAATTCTCTTTTCCCAGAAATAAAATTTGGACGAAACCGTATTTCATTTTGAAACGACAGTAAATTTATTGCTATGAATTAATAATATCTGACAATTTTATTCATTGACGCTCAAGTTACATTTTTATAGCAAATAAAAATTCGAGCAAACAATACTTCTGGAAAAAAAATATTCGGTCAAACGTCCAACAGCGGCGCATACAACTAATAACCAGCACGTCTATCACGAGCGCACAAGAGCCGCGTCGCGCGCGAGATAGTTTTCCCGTCTCTTGCTAGCCGGGCTGGCCTGAAGAAAGAAAAGGTTCCAACTGTACTGAAACTAGGATTAAACGTAATGCAAGTTATCGTAAAACTCAAATTACTTCCGATAAGATGACACCTTTTAACTATAACCAGTTGACAGCCTTCCACAGTTGACAAGCTTCGTTGTAACCAAGATACTTGCACAAACCCATGTTATCCTGGTACCAACAACTGAATAGTTGATCTTATACGCTTTTTTGAGTACGATTCAGTTAAGTCGCTCGCTGTCAGATCCACACTAAAGATGACAGCTATAATCGCCATTGTGTTTATTTTGACAATTCATTTATAGGCTGACAATTGGCATCGGAATCATCTAGCTGTCACATTCATACAAGAACTGTCAAAATGAACGCGATGGCGATTGCGAGCGAGTTAGATAATAAGCCTACTGAACTGAGTCGGAATTGAATCGCATTAGAACTTTATAGTAAGCGTCTGTATAGTAGACGTCTCAATTACTATAGAAAAATTGGCAGCGCCACTTGCGGATCGAAACGGCAACAAACTGTTCTCATAGTATTAATGACATTTTAACGGAAGAGCGTTCGAGACGTAGTTTATGACAACTAGGTAAAATTTACTTAAAATTTTCACGTTTTTCGGAGTTTGCTTTTTTCGAATCGTGTACCAGGATCGCATAGATTTGCGGTAGTTTTGAAAGACATTAATTACAAGGGTAGGCAACCGGACCATCCGCCATTTATTATAAAATAAGTTAAGTTGTTTTTGTTCAAGTCAACGCATACCCTGCTAAGTACATATTTTTTCTTTTACCAATAGCGTTCGGCAACCTTCGTGTTTCTAGTCGTTACATTCAGATGTCGAGTAACTTCTACGCTTATAGTCAATTAAACATTTAAGTACCAAAACTTGCAGTCCGCTGTCTCCCTCACTCGGCCAATTCAAGCATCAAACCCATGAGTAAACGGACTGTATTTACTTTTAAGGTTAGAAACACGAAACACGAAACCGAAAGCCAGTTATAAAGGAGAAAGAACTACTAAGTACTTATTTAAAAAAAAAGAGCGTAAACGCTCAAAACAGTACATATTTTTATACATATTCGCAAGGCGAGACTTTTTGTGATCTGTACATATTTTTTTCAATTTAAACAATTTTTACATAATAGTTCAATTTTTAAATTACTATAATAGTGTGGGCATTTTCAAATTTAAAGTGTAGGTTTCGTCAGTAAAAAAAAAAACATACAATTAACACAAGCTGTCGCAAAATTCTTACATTATATTTCAGCAGCTAGATCGGTTATTCCATGCTGGACTTTCCAAGGAAAAACATAGAATGTACCAGTTGCTTCTCGTCCCGCGCAGATGGCAAAAGGCCCTCGAGGGAACGGGCGGAAATCTTAGGAATCATGTTATAGGCGATGCTAGCAACCCATCACTATTTTGATTCCCCTTTCCACCTATACGCCGACAATCATGCTAAACGCGGCCTTTAGGTCTTGTTACCTTACGCTCTGTCTACCCCATGGTGGTCGTGGGGCGTCGCGGTGACACCGAGTGCTCCCGTAACGCCTCACATACGACTGAATAGGGAATCCGTGTGGTTTTTAGTGGGTATGTCGCGTCGCGGGAGAGCCCCACATACCCCGGTAACCCCGTACCGGGCGGATGCATAAGGCGCATTTTCCACACCATAAAAAAAAAGCTCTGTCTACCCCGTAAGGGTTATACGTGATTTGTGTGTATGTAGATCGGTTATTTTGATTGAACACACCTACAAACATTGATTCAAATGTCTCGCCTTTGACGGTTCACTTTAAGTGCTTTAAAGCGCCCTGTAAACGATCAAATTGTTTGTCAAACTTTACGTGTTTGATGCGTTTGATGGAAATCTGGATTGATGTCGAGTTTGACAAACAGGTTTGAACGTGTACAACGGTGTTTGTCAAACAAGATATCGGTAGAAGAAGTTTGACAAACAAGTTTGTCAAGCAAGTTTGACCGTTTGCGCAGGGCACTTTAACAAATTTGTTTGATATTTGGTTTGATCGTTTACGCTTATGTTTGATGAAAACGTGAAGTTTGACAAACATGTTTGTCAAACAAATTTGATCGTTTACAGGGCGCTTAAGTGCTTATCCATTAGAGGCAGCCTCGGGTCGAGCGGCTGCCTCGCTCCGAGGCCGCGCAAGTGGAGACGCTGCCTCAACGCTGCCTCAAAGTCTTAGCGTCTCCACTTGAGAGGAGAGGCTGCCTCTAGTGGATAAGCGACTTTTGACCTATAGGCGATGCGGCAGCCACCCATCACTATTTTGATTCCCCTTTCCATACGCCCACAATCATGCTAAATGTGGCCTTTACGTCTTGTTACCTTAGGCTCTGTCTGTTCATAATAACCCAAGAATCTGCTGAAATAATTCTGAAGAATTTTTAAACACCGTGTACAGAACGACACAAGTGATATGCAAAAATTTTATGTATGAAGTTTTTTTTTAAGACACACTTTAAATGCTTTTGTACAGCGAAACCCAGCATAACCCCTATACATAACAAAGTTACGATACATACAATTGTATGACTGCCATCCACAAGCGGCCATAAGCGGTAGCGACAAGCTTAGCGACAGGATACGCGTGTAGCGATTACCGAAATGCTAATGGTATTCTGTATACCCTTTTTCCGTTATGGTTGTTATATGTGGTGTTCAATAAAGAGTTAACTTAATGAGCTAAACGTGGCCTTAAGGTTTTGTTACCTAGCTCCGTCTACCCCGTAAGGAATAAACACGTGATATATGTATGTATGTATAGAGAGTTATTGTATTTTATTGCATTGTATATATTGTAAACCAATTGTATATGTTGTGTCGTGTTGTGTTGATGGGTAAAAACCCATCGAGGGAATGGGCGAAAATCATAGGAATCATGTTATAGGCGATGCGGCTAGCAACCCCTCACTATTTTGATTCCACTTTCCACCTCTACGCCCTCAGTGTCTTGCTAAACGTGGCCTGTAGGTCTTGTTACCTTAGGCTCTGTCTACCCCGTAAGGGATAAAGACGTGATTTGTGTATGTGTATGTATGTATATATTGAAATGTATAAAGTTTGTTTCCATTCTTTGCTTCCAGATCATTGTGGAAGAGTGATGAATGAAATATGGTGGAACAATTTTAAAACACCCTTTATATATCTATGGGTCCACGCGGCGTAGCCAGAGCCTTTAGATCACCAAGATATGTTATTATTATTACATAGAGGCAGTTACCTAAGCGCTAAGCTCACCGCTAAAGCTATTCTTTCTAATAAATAAAATACTTGCGCCCCTTGCACGTCTAATTTAATTCAATATCACATAGGAAATAAGTCGAGACGCACACACCCATACAAATAAAATTTTTAAACGACACTGATTTATTAGAACACAAAAAAAACCGACAAGCAAAGCTATGGGCGGGAATCGAACCCGGATCCTCATGATTCCGTGACGCGTGCTATACCCCTACACCACCCATAGCAGGTGGGTAAGCCTTCGAATTTTTCTATCTGTTACTAGCTGTCACGTGACCTTGTAATGCGAATTTGCTGTCGCTAAGCGTCATCTGTTTGAATGATGTGTTGTACGACACGATTACAAACTCTCGTGGAACACCTAGTGTTCACCAGGGACGAAAGGCGTTGTTTTTTAGGATCCGGGTTCGATTCCCGGCCATAGCTATACTTTTCGGATTTTTCTGTTTAAATTTTCCGTGTCGCTTAGAAATTTAATTTCTAACGGTAAAACCGTAAAAGTAAACATAAAAAAATCAAGAAATAAAAATTCTTGATTCATTTGATAGTACCCATACAAATATAAATTAACTATAAAAAATTATATAAAAACACACCCCAACTTTTTTTTTAAACTATACACTAATTTTACTAATTACAAGTTAAGTAGTGCAGTTTTGAAAAAAAATACATCATTGAGAGCGGTTGCGCTGAATGGGATTGCGAAGGCTTTGTGAAATGATCTTCTCAAATTTCTGATGCCCTAGTACCGTCAACCGAATGACTTCAAAAATTTGTTATAATGACTAAATCATTAATTTTTATTAGCAATACTGCTTTTCAATGTCTTTTTCGATCTTCTTTGCATGCCATGCTAAACATTCCGCATGTGGACAGCAGTGGCGAGGCGTCCATAGAACTCGACTCCCACCGGCTTGCCTATTTCAAGGCAGTTACACTTTTATTGTGCAGAATTGGCATTGTTCATTTTTTTTAAGCTGTGCTTTTAACACCTTTATTTGATAAAATGGACTATTTCAAGCAACTAATTTGAATATTATGCTTTTACGTAGCTTTGTTAATTAATAATAAATATTTTTTCGCTGTTTGATAATTCGTGAATTTAGACAGAATCCCAATCGCCTTCGTTCGGCTGGCTATAAAAAAAACGGCTTTGTCTATGGTTTTGTTAGATTTGACAGTGACACGTGACAGTTGCCATAGCCAAACTTTTTTTTTCATTTTTGTGGCAAACATTCAATGCTGGATTCTGTCTAAAAACCCGGTCGTTCGGTCAAACAAAGGTTCAAAGTACTTTTACAAAAATATCTGCAATCATAAAGTATTTTTGAAATCGAACAAGATAAATCGGATAATTGATGGTTTTCCTCGAAACGGTTTTCGAATTGGAGCATACTAAAAAAAATTAACAATGCCAATTAGAGAAGGCTAGTTAAATTTCCATCGGCCTGCCTTCTGATATACTTGACGCCACGCCACTGCTGGACAGTATCAATTCAAAAACGATCATAGTAGCCCCAAAATTATCAAAGTCATCCTAGTTTACGGTACATTTGCCATAATGGTTGGTAAGACATCGCTTTTAGGCCAAAAGGCCGCTTTTTCACCCTATTTTTTTTTTGCAAGTTCATAAGGTCCAGTTTTAAGATTTTAAAATTGACGATACCACAGATGACAATGTAAGTTTGTACAGTCAACAAAAAGTATGGCCAGTAAAAACACTTATTAAAAATAATTTTCTTTACTTCACAAATGTAGTTTTTATATACCAACGATGGACATTCAGGGTTGCCTGTTTTTGAAAAGGAACAAGCGTTTTAAATCGCCGTTTTTGCTGACGGTACTCCTTTAATGCTGACGCCAAATTTCAGGCCAGCCGAACCTTTAGAGCGGAAGAAAATAAAATTGCTAGATTTTCTTACACTCACATATTGACAGCCATTCAATTGGAAGAAAAGGCAACCGCTCTCTCTATAATTCTGCGTCTAACGCAACGACAATAAAATTTATCATAATAATATCAAAAAAAAATACGTCTAAAAGTGGAAAATTATACTTTGTGCATTTTAGGAATGATAACTACATAGTTAAGATCTATAAAAACGATATACAAACATATATATGCATCTAACACAACCCAACCAATCCTGTGAGGTCGGCCATTGTATTTTTAGGATGGTCATACTGTAAATGTCAACCTACGTGGTTAATATTGCGTCACATACGTAAATTAAATACGTACTTATACTATTTGTCGTAAGTGTAAGCTATTAACATCAACAATCTACACTCGGGAGCAAAAGTAACCGTGTCACTTTTCATATAACTTTCCACGGGTATGACCCGGTTATTTTGCCTCCGAGCATATTTTATACGCGCCATTTTGGTACAAACTGCGATACACGTTACTTTATGTCCTTAGTCCGTTTTGGTCAACCATTTATAGCTACTAATTGGACGACGGAAGAAATAATCCATTTAGTCCCAATACTTCTGACACGAATTTTAAGAGGACTAAACGGACGAAATAATCCGTTTAGTCCCAATACTTCTGACACCAATTTTAAGAGGACTAAACGGACGAAATAATCCATTTAGTCCCAATACTTCTGACACGAATTTTAAGAGGACTAAACGGACGAAATAATCCATTTAGTCCCAATACTTCTGACACGAATTTTAAGAGGACTAAACGGACGAAATAATCCATTTAGTCCCAATACTTCTGACACGAATTTTAAGAGGACTAAACGGACGAAATAATCCGTTTAGTCCCAATACTTCTGGTGGGTAGGTTTAGGTTGTGTTAGATTTACATCGGCCCGAAGGGCCAAAAGCACGCAGGTAATGGGACTTAACAGAATTTTCTGTCCGTTTATGCCTACTAATAGGACTGAACGGAATTTTCTGTCCGTTTATTCCTACTAATAGGACTTATCGGAATTTTCTGTCCGTTTATGCCTAGTAATAGGACTTATCAGAATTGTCTGTCCGTTTATTCCTACTAATAGGACTTATCGGAATTGTCTGTCCGTTTATGCCTACTAATAGGACTTATCGGAATTTTCTGTCCGTTTATTCCTACTAGTACTGAATGGTAGACCAAAACGGACTATATCTATTATATGTCTATTTATAAATATAACGGTTTTTTATTATAATTATCTATACAGGCATAATTTTAGCATAAGATTATTGCAACGCTTATTCTCTCGATGCTGTTTATGATTATGATGTAAGAATATTATATAAATTACCCAGAGCCTGGAATTGCATGTCACTATTCTGTGTTTAACCATTCTATATTTGAAATTTCCCTTTTCCCGTACTGTTATGCTATCAGCATACACAGAGGTTTGTAATAAACATACTGAAGAAGACACCAAAATATCATTTACTTTATGCGTATATTTTAACGGCTGATTTTATTGTGTTCTCACAAATTTTAAAATAATTCTCTCGGCCCATACGATCTGGCTGGGTTTCATTTTTAGACAACGTACCAAAAAGTACCGAACAAAGTTGGGTCCGCCGGGTGCTTTAATTTATGGGGGTTATAAAGGAAGTATCTTACCGTCCATCCAAATTAATGACTATTTGTATGAGGAATGGTAGGAATCCAACTTCGAACATCGAAGTACAAGGTCAGCATGACGTCTTAATGCGATTAAATTCCGAGCCAAATCGCTCGCTGTCAGATCCATACAAAGTGTCAAAAATGAATGTCAGTTAAAACGTAAAATTGAATAATAGTAATTGAATCGCATTAAGACATGGTATATCAAAGTCAACGATGAGACGTGTACGAGAATTGGTCAATTATATTAAAATTCTTAATTGCCGTTTCTGAGTACGATCTTGCTCGTTAAAGTTACAAGTAATAGCCTAAAGGAGTACCAGGCTGTCATAACCGCTTCGGCGGTATCCAGGAACGAATGTCAAACGTGTGACCGTCGTACTTAGAAACTTCCATTTCATTTGTTTAGCTGCACTCAGAATCGTCAATTAACTTTAATAAAATATAGGCGTCCCATTTACAGATAATAGCCGTCTCTGAGTACGTATAATGCTCGTTAAAGTTAAGGAATAGCGTGTAGAAGTACTAGGCTCTCATGACGCTACGGGAGCTTCACCTGTGATTCCTGTCGTCCAGCTGGAGTAATAATTAAATCGTCCCATTTACAAGATAGTTGAATGTAATCGCCGTCTCTGAGTACGTAAATCAGCTCGTTTAAGTTAAGTTTGCATGAAGAAGTACTAGGCTGTCATAACCGCTTGGGCAGTTCACCGGTCGGCGTGTATCCAGGAGCGAATGTCAAACATGAGGCCATCATGCTTAGAAACTTCCATTCGTACGAGTTAGCTGTACTCAGAAACGTCAATTAACTTTAATAAAACATAGTCGTCCCATTTACAGATAGATTGAATGTAATAGCCGTCTCTGAGTACGTATAATGCTCGTTAAAGTTAAGTAATAGCGTGTAGAAGTACTAGGCTGTCATGACGCTACGGGAGCTTCACCGGTCGGACGTTCTCCTTGCGATGTCATCTAGCTGGAGTAATAATTAAATCGTTCCCATTTACAGATAGTTTGAATGTTAATCGCCGTCTCTGAGTACGTATAATGCTCGTTAAAGTTAAGTAATAGCGTGTAGAAGTACTAGGCTGTCATGACGCGACGGGAGCTTCACCGGTCGGCCTGCGACGGCGCGGCGTGCCGGGAGACGTTCTCCTTGCGATGATTCTTGTCATCCAGCTGGAGGAGGCAGCCGACGGCGCCGAAGTATCTAGAACAAACAAACAGTCCGTAAGCTAAAGTTACAGGTAGGGGGCCATTCAAGTATTACGTAAGCAGATTTTTTACAATGATTTACCCCCCCCCCCCCCCTACCCCTTGTCAGCAAAAGTAAGCAAACCTCTTACCCCCCCCCCTCCCATGGTTACGTAATCATTTGTACCTATATGCATTTTACTTTTAATGGATTCTGTTTTTTATTGATTCGTGAGCAGCAGTTCGAATCGTAGCTGCTGACGTAATCACCATATCAACCGCCCCTCCCCCCACGTCATCAAAAATAAGCAAAGCAAAACCCCCCGCCCCCCTCAAGCGCTTACGTAATACTTGAACGCCCCCTAGACAGAGCCTAAGGTAACAAGACCTAAAGGCCACGCCTAGCATGATTGTGGGCGTATAGGTGGAAAGGGGAATTAAGATAGTGATGGGTTGCATCGCCTGTAACATGATTCCTAAGATTTTCGCCCTTTCCCTCGATGGGCTTGTAGCCTTGTACCATCTGCGCGAGAAGAGAAGCAACTGGTACATTCTATGTTTTTTATTTGCTCCCAGACCAGCATGGAAGGAAACAAAGGTCCTGGAACTATATTCGGATTTTGGGTACTATTATCGGCCGATTCGAGTATCAAACCCATAAAAGTCGGTAGACAGCGAAGGTTATTTCTATCGAACGGTAAGATTTTGTTAAAAATTATCCAATGGGAGAGAGAGAGGGGGGGAGTGAGGGAGGGAGAGAGGGGAGAGAGAGAGAGAGAGAGAGAGAGAGAGAGAGAGAGAGAGAGAGAGAGAGAGAGGCAGCTCACCCTTCGTGTTCTAAGAAGAGGGCTTTGAGTGCGCCGCGCGACCAGTACGACATAGCGTACGACAACAGCTTCATCGACAGCGGGTTCACTCGCAGGAAGTTGCCGCAGAACACCACCTGCGAAGATAACACACTTAGTCAAATTTCAATTTTACTTTATTTTTTCAGTTTTCCAAAATAAGGTCGGTAAAAAAACCGGCCTATTGAGAGTCACACTCGCGCGCCGAGGGTTCCGCAAGTGCAGAGCCCTGCTCCTAGGCCAATTGTAGGCAGCGTGAGTTCATCTCATATTGGTTACTTAGACGTACAAAAGTCAGGTTTTTTTATTTAATTATCTAGTTGCGCAAAATTTCAATCACAGTTCCCGAGGGATAGCGACCAACATGTCAAATGCTAATCTTGCGCGGGCGAAGAAGTTGAGTCGCAAGATTCCACCCGGACAAACATAATTACATTGCAAGTTAATATAAAGCTTGTAATAAAAATGTGTGTGTGTGTGTGTGTGCTCACCCGCTCTATCTTCTGGTTGCTGGCGCAGAGCCTCGCGATGGAGCCGATGTTGTTGGTGATGGTGACCAGCGTGGCGCGCGCCAGGTCCGAGCGCGACACCTTGGCCCGCCGCTCTGCCGTGCACATGTGACCGAAACTGCACACAACCAGACATTACTATAGAGGCCAGGCCCGTATTTCACTATCTCGACAATTATCAGTGACAAGTGACAATTCTAAATCCCAGTGGCGTAACTATAACGTCTGGGGCCCGCGGCAAATTCGTCAGATGGGGCTCCTTCCTCAATATAAACAAGTGCATCAGCGTCCCTTCTGTGCTCTAAACCAAGCCAGTTCGGGGCCCCGTAGAGCTAGGGTTCCCTGGCATTTTGCCACCCCCGCCACCCTATAGTTACGCCACTGCTAAATCCAATGTTTATTTAATACTAGCAGTTGCCCGCAACTTCGTCTTCGTAGAATTCGTTTATCGCTATCCCGCGGGAATCACGCAATTTTCCGGGATAAAAAGTAGCCTATGTGTTATTCCAGACTATAATCTATCTATGTTCCAAATTTCATCGAGATCGGCCCAGTACTTTTTGAGCCTATTCATTACAAACATACAAACATACAAAAATAGGTACAAATCTTTCCTCTTTATAATATTAGTATAGAGTATAGATATAGATGGAGCCAACAGGCGTAGATTTTTGTCGAGTTTGTAGTGTAAATAATGTGCGTCGTGCATCTGCGTTCGATTTAAGAGCAAAGACGTTTTGAAAAATGGTCAGGTCAGGAGTACCCGTAACCAACAAGCATGTATCAAGAAATTGATGAATCTTTTAATTGATCGTAGCAAGTGGCGTAACTATAGGGTGGTAGGAGTGGCAAAATGCCCCTAGCTCTACGGGCCCCGAACTGGCTTGGTTTAGAGCACAGAAGGGACGCTGATGCACTTCTTTATATTGAGGAAGGAGCCCCATCTGACGAATTTGCAGCAAGTGGAGCAAAGTAGTCTCTGCCCACCCCTATAGTTAGGGAGCTGGCGAGCAAAATTTCTATATGATCAGCACACAAGGCAGACGTTATTAATAGTGATATTTATGCCCTAAGAAACATCAAGGACCTAGTCTGCCACCATGGTTGCGCTGCGTTGTAAATTTACAGCGTTTCAAAAATGTAAAAAAAAAAAGGTGTGCTATATTATGCGCACACGTCTGCCTCTGGGGCTGATGATCACAGTCATCCTGGAAACACAAAAAATCGAAAAGGCAGACATCCAGGGCTCTGACTTTTTTAGTATTTAATTTTTTAATTTATTTTTATGATTTTAAAAAATGTATATGAAGTGCACACTTGGCAGATTGGTATCGTTCGATCAAAAACAATGAGAAGAACCACGGAAAAATAGTCTGCCACCATGATGGCGCTGCGTTGTAAACTTACAGCGTTTCAAAAATGTAAAAAAAAAAAGGTGTGCTATATTATGCGCACACGTCTGCCTCTTGGACTGATGTTTGAATTCCTTATGAAAACCAAGAAAATCGATGAGGCAGACGTTCAGGCCTCTGATATTCCAAAGGCAGACCGTTTGATTTTTTTCTGAATTGAATTGATTTTTTTTTTGCATAGATTTCAGCTCCAGAAGTTTAATCGTTACCGTGAGCTTAGAGAATAATATTAAACAAAATTATGAGAATAAAACTAAACAATAACAATAATCCCATGCAATAGGTACACACGGCAATATAATCAGGTAAGCACCTACGCACGCTCGCGCCGTATCTATCCTGCTTACCGAATAGCTTTGCCTGCTGTCCCTTGATTCCGTGAATTTCAAACAGTTATACAGCTGAAAATCAGTGAGCAAAGTGTCTGCCTCATTTTTTTTCGAATCCACGGAGTCATGGTGAATCGAATGGGCGCAATGAGAACCGTGTGCAAATGACTTAGTAGAGTTTTTTTTTTTTACATTTTTACAACTCCGTCCCATGATAATGCAGAGTCCTGAATGTCTGCCTCTTCGATTTTCTTCGTTTTCAACATGATTGTGACCAATGAACTCCAGAGGCAGACGTGTGCAAATGACTTAATACCCCCATTTTTTTAAGCAACTTCAATCCGCTATAACGCGAAAACGCAGCGACATAGGACCTTAATTGATTGAACCAAATCGATTCGTAATGATTTAAACTGCACTCCACTTCGACGTGAAACGTGTGCAAATCATATACCGAAATGCTCGCCAGCTCCCTAACTACTATGGGAAAGAGGCGTGACTGTATTTATTTAAAAGCGCCATCTATTGGTCGAGTTTTGACCATTTTCTGTGGTCACTTTTGTATGTCGATTGACAGTCCTGTCTTATATCGTCCATGGTATTATTAACCAATCTGTAGCGACCCTAGCGCCACCTAGTTGGCCTCTACATAACTACTACGACAAACGAGTAGCTGTCACCAGTTCTAATGACAGCTGTCACATCTTTCTACATCACCATCCACCAGGCTAAACATCTGCCTGGAGAGAGATCTCCCTGGCTTCCCGCACAAATAATATATTTCTAAACAATATTGAAAACTAGAACACATGGAAAAATCTGAACATTAAAGCTATGGCCGGGTATCGAACCCGGAACCTCATCAATCCTGCGTGCTTTACCTCTACACCACCCATAGCAGATGTTCGCTCGCATTTTTCCAACTGTACCATAATGCCATTTTATTCAGTAACATTGCCGCCAAGCGCCATCTGTTGGTGGAATCGGTGGAAATCAACTGACCTGCTAGCAACGAGGTCCCCGGCCAGGCCGAACCTCGCGTAGTCCCCGCCATAGATGTCCCGGATCAGCTTGTCCACGGTGGTGTTGTCGCCGGATGCAGCCAAGGATATGGCCTCCTCGTAGCTACTGCAGCCTGTCAGGAGGCAGCAGAGGCCGAGGAACGTCCCGCCGCCCAGACTGAAAGATAAGATTTAGTTAAAAAAGATACAATACAATACAATACAGTAACTCTTTATTGAACACCACATATAACAACCAAAACAGAAAAAAGGTATACAGAATATTACAAGGTAACAATAGGCGGCCTTATCGCTACAGAGCGATCTCTACCAGGCAACCATAATGGACTGGAGAACAGAACAGATCTGAGCAGGTGGTGCAATTCAGAATATATATTAATACACTAAGTACTGAAATACGTATTATATTATACATGAAACACACATTTACAATAAATGGAGATATAAATAGACACTTACACACATACCTAAAAAAGCCAGCTACAAGATTCATGCACAAGATGATAGATATTCATTATTTTCATGTGTTTTATTATAATCCTACTATTTTATTGAATCAGGCGTTACTTTGCGGAGGTCCATTTCAATGATCAAAATATAATTACCTTGCTACTCCGTTACTCACGTGCAAGACAAGCCCGTGTGATATGTATATGTTGCATGAAAAACATATATATTTCACACAGGCTTGGTTATCTTGCACGTGAGTAGCGGAGTAGCAAGGTAAATAGTTTTTGTTCATTATAATCCCACTAAATATTATAAACGCAAAATTTTTAAGTATGGATGGATGTTGGTTACTCTTTCACGCCAGAACGGCTGGACAGATCTGGGTGAAATTTGGAACATAGATAGATTATCGTCTGGAATAACACATAGGCTACTTTTTATCCCGGAAAACTGCATAGTTCCCGCGGGATAGCGATAAAAATGTGAAAGGTCGCAGTTACCCAGAGTTGCAACGTAAATAATTATTGCAGAATATACTATCAGTTCTTAAATCTAATTCTATGCGGACAAAGTCGCGGGCAGAAGCTAGTGTACAAAGCTTATAAAAAGATGAGAGATATTATTAAAAAACCGGCCTAGTGTAAGTCTGACCCTCGCACCGAGGGTCCCGTACAAAATCCAGTGTTAGCAGAACTCTACTTGTGCCTAAAAGCCGATCAAGGGAATGGGTGAAAATCTTAGGAATCACGTTATAGGCGATGTAACCAATATAAAACGACCTCACACTCCATACATTCTGCTCGCGACCAGAGCTCTGCTAACACTGGTTTCTGTATTGATTTGTAAACGTGCGGTAACCACGGTCTTTCCGTTCTTTCTTCTTACCTGGTGCCGCTGACGCGGTAGTAGTCGTTGGGCGCCTTCACCACCAGTATGGAGACCCCGCTGCCAATGTTCACCAGCAGGAACGGGTACGGGCTGGAGAAGTCGAACGGCTGCCGCTCGTAAAGACTGAGCGCCGCCTCCAGATATGGCGGCTGTACAATAAAATACAATACAAATACTCTTTATTGAACACCACAAATCAGTACAAAACAATACAGAAACAAAGAACAAAGTAGACAATAGGCGGTCTTATCGCTTAATAGCGATATCTTCCAGACAACTAATAAGACAGGGAAATAAGTTGGAGACAGTTTAAGTAGGTGGCGGAAACAAATAGACAGAATAAACGCAGGGATAATAAAAACAACAATACCAACATAAATATAATACATAGGTAAATAAATAAAATAATACATACATACACACATAACATTACTGTATAATACTTAAGATAAAATAAATGTGAGAATGTAACAATGAAAAATAAGAAGGCCATACAACAGAAAAGGATTTGATCAGAAGCAAAAAGAAAAGATAAGGTACTAAAGACAGGGAGTGGATTAAATTAGTGATAAATAGTGAGACTTGAGTTGGTTTTTAAAAATAGGTAGAGTTTTAGCTCGTCGTAGCTCTACAGGAAGGGAATTCCACAGACGGATAGAGGTCTTAGTAAAGGAGTCATGATAGAACTTAGAGGAAGAAGCAGGAACAGCAAGGAGGAGATTTTGCGCAGACCGGAGAGAAGTATTAGAATTTAAAACGCTCTTGAAGATAACGGGGAGTTGTAGGATTAAAAATCAAATACATAAAGATTTATACCCTTACTCATAAACGCTCTGTAGGCTTCTGCTAAATTAGCAATCGTTTGTCTGTGACAGGGATGTAACGGAGGTAGTTTTATCGGAACCGAAGGCGGAGTCGGAGTTTTTAAATTTGCTTTATCGGAGTCGGAATCGGAGTCGGAGGCAGGGTCAGATAATTGACGATAGAGCGCACGTAGTGGGAGTCGGGGGGATTCCCGCGCGAAATGTATGAACCTGTTCATAACAGTCGCCACAGGCCGCCGCCGCCGCTATGTTATGCTTCGACCTCCGATTAAAACCTTCGATTTAAAAGTGTCGGAGCCGAAGTCGGAACCGAAGGTGTAATAATAATCGGAAGTAAGTAAGTAAGTAAGTTCCGACTTAACGGAACCAGAGTCGAAGCTCCGTAACATCCCTGGTCTGTGAAAGGTAAATGTCAAAGTGACAGATAAGGACAAACGATTGCTAAGTTAGCAGAAGCCTACAGAGCGTTTATGAATAAGGGGGTTACAGGGAAGTAGCCAATTGCTGGATGAGTAACTTTAAAAAACACTCACCTGCCGTTCGTGTTTTTTAAAGTAACGAACCCTTCTGCTCTTCCAGCTGCGGCAGATATGTTTTTCTCAAATATTGAGAGGAAATGAAAATAAATTTTGCACTAGACTTCCACGCAACTTTTGGTTTTCACGTTCCCGCCGTTTTTCTTAAGTTTTTTTTATGTTATCTGTCACCGTAAGCTATTTGAGACATTGATAAAAACGTTAGACTCGAACAAAACGCGCACTCGGCCATCGACTTGGCTGTATGACATTGTTGTTCATTATTCCATAATAATATATAGTCTTTTTGACTTTTCTGAGTTATTTCAGCTCAGGAACAAGAATACTGTCGTATCTCACACAAGAAAAAAAGTGTCCAATTTTACATAGTAATTTTTGCTGTCGGTTTTACATGCAATACAATAGGACCTGGATCTAGCGTCCAACTCGTCCAACTCGTCCAACTCGTCCAGCAGTGTACTGACCGTGTCGCTGCTGCTGTGCAGCTGCTGCGGCTCCGGCGGCGCCCAGTAGTAGCACTCGGCGGGGTGCCACGCGTCCACGAACAGCAGGCCCGCGATCAGCGCGTCCAACTCGTCCAGTTTCGACAGGCGCATGTTCACTTCCTGCCAATAGGAGCGCGCCATTAAAACACTGGCAAGAGGCCCAACATACAGAGAGCAGGCGCCTTAACACGACGTCTTCATGCATTCAATTCCGACGCAGTTCAGGTTTTAATTGTCATTTTTAGTATGGATCTGACAGCGAGCGAACCTGAACTGAATCGGAATTGAGTCGCATTAAGACATGGTAATGCCGCAACTTGAGCTGGCCTGAGTTCATTCATACATACACTACTTTAGCCTTTACGGGAGTGATTTTCAAAGTGGGGGGCGTGCCGCCCCAGGGGGGCCTGTAAGGGGGAATGGGCTACGATCTAGGACCTTATAGGACCTTTTTTACCAAAATAATTACGTTTGTTTCCGTCCTACGGCCTGGGCTAAGGGGAGCGTAGATTTTTTTCTTTTTGGAAAGGGGGCGCGTAGTGAATAAGTTTGGGAACCCCTGCCTTACGGGGTAAACAGTAGGAGCCCAAAGACCACGTTTAGCATGATTGTGGACGTATAGGTGGAAAGGGGAAACAAAATAGTGATGCTAGCATCGCCTATAACATGATTCCTAAGATTTTCACCCATTCGTTCGACGGGTTTTTACCATCTGAGCGGGCATAAGAGCAACTGGTAGGTACATTCCATGTCTTTTTCTTTGCTTCCAGACCAGCATATCTACCATTCGCATTTGTCTTGCTGTTTCCTCGGCCAATTCAGGTATCAAACCTATAGCAGTGAGTAAGACAACAAGACAAATTCTGACTGTACTGTACAGTGTACATACCTTGATGAAGTTCTCCTCGAACTTGTAGGCGCCGCCGCCGGTGGCGTAGATGGTGTTGACGAGCGCGGCCATGCCCTTGGAGCGCGCGAGCTGCAGGAACGCGCCCACCTCCGTCGTGGGGAAGCGGATGAAATGCAGCGTGCCGCGCCGCCCGCGCAGGGACACGTTGTCCATCTGCCACCGAAAATTAAAATTAAACCCCCTCCTCACTGCTAGTGGATTGTTCGTTGTGGAAAGCTGTTCCACAACCAACGCGCATCATCAAATCGACGTGCTATAGTATGTTAATAATGCTGACTTAGAAATGTGTCTCTACCCCGCTGCTAACGAACCGTTCGTTATGGAAAGCTGTTCCACAACCATTGCTTTTTGTCTCACCAACGTGCTGTAGTAATTCTGATACTGATTTAGAAATGTACGTTTTTCCTCGCTGCTACTAAAGCCTACGTTGTTGAAAGCTGTTTCACAATCAATGCGCATTATCCCTTAAATGACCAGCATTTCGTATGTTAACCTATAAATGTGTGTTGCTTGCTCGCTGCTTGTAAACCCTACGTCGTGGAAAGCAGTTCCACAACCAAATTCAGGGTTCAAACCCACGTGCTACATAGCATATTCCTGATGTTGACCTAGAAATGTATGTCCTTTACCAACTGCTATTGACCCCTACCCTGTGAAAATCTGTTCCACAACCAATGCTCTTGATCCCACCCATTTTCTATAGAATATTCCTGATGATAACCTAGAAATATTTGTCCCATCCTCGCTGCTAATAAACTGTTTGTTGTGGAAACCTGTTCCACAACCAATGTCAGTGCCCAAACCAACGTGCCATAATAAATCCCTCATGCTGACCTGTAGATGTACATCGCGACGGCCAGTGTTGCCGTACGCGGAGTTCCGCGTGAGGTAGCGCCTGATGTTCTTGAGGACTTCCGTTTCCTTGTCCAGCTCGCGGCGGTTGGTCTCGCGCGGCTCGAAGTAGACCAGCTTGGTGAGGGTGCCGCCAATGTCCATGCCGAACCACGGCATGGCTGCAAAACAAGGATAGAAGAATTCTTAACAGCTAAAAACAGTGATCGTTCGTGAACTCCTAGACCTAGAACTACATTCGGGTTTCGTGTACGATCGGCCCACTCTAGCACCCAACCAATAAGAGTGAGTGAGACAGATCCAATACTATCTTACTGAAGTACCTTGGTTTCATCTACCGCTAGTCGAGTGGAACAAACCCAAAAAAGTACTTAAGCATAACTATTTTTCTTTTGTTTCTTTCTATGTTTCTTTATTATCCAATAAAGTATATGTATTTTGATTTGGAAAGTGTGTACCATTGACAGACTTTTAGTGTTCCTTTTTTAATTATTCTAAAGAGAAGGTAAAGGTTTTAAAGCCATACGTACTCTTCCAGACTAGTACACTGAGGAGCAAAAATAGGGTCTCATACAAATTTGTATGAAAAACGATCCGTTATTTTAGCTCCTGACTTTATTTTGAAAAAACTATTGTAAGTCACTGCACGAAAGCAGAAAGTATCTAATTAGAAGAGTTAGGTTAGAACTTTCATTCAGTGACTCGTCGTCGTGTTTACGTCGTGCAGCGCCATCTTACGGCGGATAGCAGAACTGACACATCTATTATTATTGTACTCACGCGGCGCGTTATTATCTGGCGGCGTGGGCGGCGCCGGGTCCGCCATTTTGGCGCAGCCTTGCTTGCTCATCGGGTACGGAGAGCGGCGGCCGCGCTTGCACAGGCTGCTCCTGTCGACAGATGGCGTTAACATCAATTTTAGTGAAGATTCAAAAGATTTCATCCATGCTGGTATGTATCAGTTGCTTCTCTACCTGCGCAGATGGTAAAATACCATCGAGGGAATGGGCGAAAATCTTAGGATTCATGTTATAGGCGATTGCGTTACGTTATACGTTACGTAACACTCAAGCGACCATCTTTACCCAAAAGTCGCAAAAGTTATGTTGCGCAAAGTACAGGAAAATCACTGAAATATTCTTGTTCCATTTTTAATCGCCTTTGCTGTAATAATACTAAATAAAAACAAGAGATTTTTAACTCACAATACATAACATTTTAATAACCTAAGTTTTTATTCAATAAAGAAACAATGTTACGTAACGTACCGTAACGCATCGTAACGTTTTACGAGACCCCCCTCCCCCTGAACGTAATACTTGAACGCCCCCTAGCTGTAACACGCTGTAACACTGGCTGTAACACGTTGCGGGGTATACTCACTTGAAGAGCGCGCGCGGCGCGGGTTGCGCGAGAGGCGCGCGGCGCGGCGGGCACGCCGCGAGGCAGCCCTCACAACGGTGCAGGCGCATCTGTCAACAAACGGAACATATTAACGTACATACATATGAATATACATACATATATCACGTCTTTATCCCTTACGGGGTCGACAGAGCCTAAAGTAACAAGGCATAAAGGCCACGCTTAGCAAGATTGTGGCGTATAGGTGGAAATAGGAATCAAAATAGTGATGGGTTGCTAGCCGCATCGCCTATAGCATGACTTCTAAGACTTTCGCCCATTCCCTCGATGGTCTTTTACCATCTGCACGGGAAGAGAAGCAACTGGTAAATTCTATGTTTTTTATTGACTCCCAGACCAGCATGGAAGAACATACATATATGAAGGTGGGTAAAAAGCCATGGTAACCTAATGGTTTGACCTGTGGCCTCGCAAGCAGAGGGCCGTGGGTTTGAATCATGAGTTTTTAGAAATTTATGTGCGAGCTTTCCGGTGAAGGAAAAACATCGTGAGGAATTTGGACATATCTGCGAAGCAATTCAATGGTGTTTGGTGTGTGAAGTTCCCAATCCGCACTGGGCCCGCGTGGGAACCATAGCCCAAACCCTCCAATAAATAGAGGAGGCCTATGCCATGAGGAACGCCGAATCACGCGATAATTTATTAAAAAAAAAAAAGACTACACAATGTGCTGAAATTGTAGCGAACCGGAATAAAAGAGGCTATATTATATAAAGGTGAATCAACTATTTCTTGTGGTTCTGTCCCATCAGCGAAGGGGCAAAATTGGCGTTGTTCATTTTTTTTAGTATGCTCCAATTCGAAAACCATTTCAAGGAAAACCATCAATTATCCGATTTATCTTGTCCGATTTCAAAAATACTTTATGATTGCAGATATTTTTGTAAAAGTACTTTGAACCTTTGTTTGACCGAACGACCGGGTTTTTAGACAGAATCCAGCATCGAATGTTTGCCACAAAAATGAAAAAAAAAGTTTGGCTACGGCAACTGTCACGTGTCACTGTCAAATCTACAAAACCATAGACAAAGCCGTTTTTTTTATAGCCAGCCGAACGAAGGCGATTGGGATTCTGTCTAAATTCACGAATTATCAAACAGCGAAAAAATATTTATTATTAATTAACACAGCTACGTAAAAGCAGAATATTCAAATTAGTTGCTTGAAATAGTCCATTTTATCAAATAAAGGTGTTAAAAGCACAGCTTAAAAATAATGAACAATGCCAATTAATGTTGTGTCTCATTAAACTAACAGTAGATGAACAATTGCAGAAGAGGCTGACTACCGCAAAAATACATGAAAACCCTAATTCCTTCAACTTTTCTATTTCTATGTCTTCCATGCTGGCCTGGGAGCAAAGAAAAAACATAGAATGTATCAGTTGCTTCTCTACCCGCGCAGATGATAAAAGTCCATCGAGAGAATGCGCGAAAATAATAGGAATCATGAAAATGAAAATGAAAATTTATTTTTGCAAATTGGCCGCCAAGGGCTCTTTTACATGTCTTTTTGAAACTACCAGCACATTCGGAAAGACCATCATTGCCAAGAAGAATGCGCCGCAAGAAACTTGGCAGAAAGTCATTTTTCCAAAATAAAATAGGTACAGTAATAATACTTAAATTCTATTTAAATTAAATACATTTATAAAAGGGATGTATAAGGTCCCCGAGCCTTAAATTATATTAATCTATAAATAGTAGAGATGTATAAAGTCTCTACTAGTCAAAATATAAAACAAAAATAATAATAATAATAGTAAGTTCAGTGGAGGTGTAAAACGCCTCCACCGTCAAATAAACTAATTGGAGATGTCTCCAATGTCACAGGAAAAAAAATATATAAAACAAAATTATGAAATATATATTGTTTATATGTTATAAGCGATGAGGCTAGCAACCCATCACTATTTTGATTCCAATTTCCACCTGTACGCCCACCTTGTGCTCTGTCTACCCCGTAAGGCGTAAGGGATAAAAACGTGAGTTGTGTATGTGTATGTATGTTTCTATTTCTAAACGACACAGAAAATTAGAACACAGCAAAATCCGAAACGTAAAGCTAAGGCCGTGAATCGAACCCGGATCCTCATAATTCCGTGACGCGTGCTATAGCCATAACCTTGTTACTAAGCGATTTTTGTCGCCAAGCGTCATCTGTTTCTATCACACGTTTGATCCAAACTTATCCAAAAGGGTGCGACCTACGGTCAGGAACGGACGCCCACATACAATACAATACAATACAATAACTCTTTATAGAACACCACATATAACAACCAAAACAGAAAAAAGATATACAGAATATTACAAGGTAACAATAGGCGGCCTTATCGCTACAGACCTTCGCTACCAGGCAACCATAATGGATTGGAGAACAGAACAGATCTGAGCAGGTGGTGCAATTTAGAATATACAGGGTGTCCCAGAAACCGACGATAACCCGTTAAAGACTTATAGGCGTACTAATTACCTACCAGAATATCATATTTTAGGTATAATAAAAATCTTTTAGTTTTCGAGATATTGTCATTTTTGAAAAAATCTCGATTTTTCTCCCTCAGTTGAGTTTTTCGTCTACCACAGCCTCAAATGACCGAATTTAGTAAATCTGATTACTGATAAATATTGCGGAAAACATGGGCTTTTAAACGTGATATTATTTTATTTTATTATTCAGTTAAACTTGGAGGAAAAACGACTTAAGAGACAGTTTTTAGATATTTTACTGTTTCATCCCTTAACTTTGGTCCTCCATGGTATAAAAAAAAACTACGCTAAAGTGGCACTGCATATTAAAAACATGTCTAGCTAATGTAGTTTATAAAATGGTATAACACTTACTTATTTGTTTAATAATTTCAAATTTATTGCTATTTTCATTACTGAAGAAGCCAATCAAGTGAGCCGCCATTTAGTCTGACGACGGCAGAATTGTTGTTTTTAAATAAGGCTGGTAAAGTTGAATTCAAATTTCGAATAAAGTTTAAAAAAATTAAATTCGAATTCGTGCGTAATTACTTAAACAAGACTTAGGTATCCAAAAACATGGATCGGGCGTCTTGGACCTATCTTGTGGCCTCCACGGTCACCGGATTTAAATACTTTGGATTTTAATTACTGGGCCTATCTAAAAGAAAAAGGGTAAGCAAAACCAGTAGAAAGTCTAATAGACCTCAAAGAACGCATTACGGCAGCAGCTCAAGAAAATGTATCTAATAGTGCTCGACGCATCTCCCGGGCATTTTTAAGAAGATGTTATGCGTGTATTAGGGCTGGTGGCAGGCAATTCGAACATTTTCTGTGACAAAATGGCTGTGTAAAATTGGGTTGCTAAAAATATTTCATCTTATTTTAATTTGTAGTTGGTAGTGACTTCAATTTTATTTGAGCTTCTTCTGTAATGAAAATAGCAATAAATTTGAAATTATTAAACAAATAAGTAAGTGTTATACCATTTTGTAAACTACATTAGCTAGACATGTTTTTAATATGCAGTGCCACTTTAGCGTAGTTATTTTTTTTTATACCATGGAGGACCAAAGTTAAGGGATGAAACAGTAAAATATCTAAAAACTGTCTCTTAAGTCGTTTTTCCTCCAAGTTTGACTGAATAATAAAATAAAATAATATCACGTTTAAAAGCCCATGTTTTCCGCAATACTTATCAGTAATCAGATTTACTAAATTCGGCCATTTGAGGCTGTGGCAGAAAAAAAACTCTACTGAGGGAGAAAAAAATTAATTTTTGCAAAAATTACAATATCTCGAAAACTAAAAGATTTTTACAAAACCTAAAATATGATATTTTGGTAGGTAATTAGTAGGTCTATCAGCCCTTAACGGGTTATCGTCGGTTTCTGGGACACCCTGTATATTAATATATACTAAGTACTGAAATACGTAATATATTATACATGAGACACACATTTACAATAAATGTGTGTCACATAATTGGTGTCCTCCATTCGATTCCTACACAGTACACGGATTATGAGGCCGGACATTGATCACATATACAAAAACATATAAAAACGCAATAGATAAATTAAATGACTTACTTATATCATAATCTCACAACGATAATCGAAGTCAATCGAAAATAAGTCCGTTTTTCATTTGTTTATTAAATTTAACCTCTTTATTCAGCTAGTGCTAATCTATACTAATATTATAAAGAGGAAAAATTTTATTGTTTGTTTGCATTGAATAGGCTCCGAAACTACTGGAACGATTTTAAAAATTCTTATGCTGTTAGAAAACTACATTATCACTGAGTGACATATGCTACTTTTTACCGCGGGAAAATACCTATTCCTACGGGAAGCTGCGGACGGAAGGCTATAGGTAATAAACACACACACACACACACACACACACACACACACACACACACAAATCACGTCTATATCCCTTACTACTTAGACAAGAGCCTGAGGTAACAAGACCATGATCTTAACATAAATTGCCGTGACATGGAACTAAGAATAATTGAATTGAATTATGTGTGGATTATCTATAATATTATTATGTGTATGTTGTGTTTTGTGTTGTGTTATGGTTCGGGTGAATACTGGGTTAGTTTATAGATTAGGTTTAGGTTTAAGTTTTATTATTTATTTAATTTTGCAATGCCCTCCCAGGGCTATTCATATTGTATTTTTAACAATGTAAATGATGCAAATAAATGAAATGAAATGAGACCTAAAGACCTTTAGCATGTTGTGGGCGTATAGGTGGAAAGGGGAATCAAAATAGTGATGGCTAGCTAGCCACATCGCCTATAACATGATTCCTAAGAATTTCGCCCATTCCCTCGACGGGCTTTCACCATCTGCGCGGGACGAGACGCAAGTGGCACATTCTATGTTTTTCCTTTGCTCCAGACCAGCATGGAACAATCGAACTCTTAAAAGACGAATCGCACTATATATTTTACCATAGCGGCCTCAAAGGTAACTTTAATTTCATTTATTTTTTCTTTGTTTGTGAAGAAATTCAATTGTGTGTGTAAAGTTCCCGATCCGCACTGGGCCCGCGTGGGAACTATAGCCCAAACCCTCTCATTCTGTGAGGAGGCCTCTGCCCAGCAGTGGGACAGATATAGGCTGGTGACAATTTATTGTTAAATTTTAATTTATTTGTTTTTGCTGTACTCCTTTTTATATTGTGGCAAATAACCTTCTCATATTCCTTATCGTTAAAGCCGCCATAGTAATACACACCGTACTCTCTGAAAATTTGACACAGCAGCTAACAAAAACATAAAATTTATAACAATCTTCGACACAACGTGAATTATTATTTACTAGCTGTTGCCCAGAACTTCGTCTGCATAGAATTCGTTTATCGCTATCCCGCAGGAATTACGAAATTTTCCGGAATAAAAAGTAGCCTACGTTTTATTCCAGACTATAATCTATCTATGTTCCAAATTTCATCCAGATCTGTCCAGCCGTTCTGGCGTGAAAGAGTAACAAACATCCATCCATCCATCCATCCATACTTACAAACTTTCGCGTTTGTGATATTAAGTAGGATTCTAAAAATGTGTGTATTAATTTTTTGGAATAAACTCACTTGCATATGACACCAATGTTAAAACTATCCAAACAAACGCAACGCCATTAACAATAAAAAAATTCAAAACTCTCACCTCTTTTTTAGAAGGAGAACACCCCATTTTCTTTCTTTAAGTATATATATTTTTAACACTAAGTCAAACAAGGCATATTAAAACGAATACCTTAGGCTTTTCTTCCTTGCTAGTATCCATATTAAAGTCACACTTGCCACTTATTTATTTACAAAACCACATCACACATATCTGTAACTATTTGAGTGATTCCAGATCAAAACACACTTTATTTATTAATTCAAATTAAACTAGCAAATATAACTAGAAAACAATTTTAACTAACGTTTCAATACTAGTCTAGTCAGTGAGATTATGAAACTGCACAAAAACTGCCAAAACTTAAAAAAGCCACACAAGCTTAAAGTGAAACCACTCTCATACGTCCATCGATTCTTTAAAAAAATGATCCTACTACAAAAACCTTGTATATCGATGATTTTTCGATTTGTTTCAAATGAAAAAAACACAGAACCACATCGCGCCAGTCCTAATCGCAAAATGAAATGCCATTATCGCAGTCCCAAGGTGGCATAGCACTAGATACCTTATCTTCCAGATAATGATAATAGAAGGAAAATAATTTTGATACTTTCAGTAATTATAAAGTTAAATCACGATTATTTATAGC
Organism: Pandemis corylana; assembly: GCA_949127965.1. Classification (NCBI taxonomy): domain Eukaryota; kingdom Metazoa; phylum Arthropoda; class Insecta; order Lepidoptera; family Tortricidae; genus Pandemis; species Pandemis corylana. Next base: position 6,586,235 of record OX421875.1, on the reverse strand, counting down.
CAATAATTAATACTAATACCTGTCAAGGATCTATTCGCTTATCTAACAAAACACATGTACAAGTGGCGCGACGTATTAATGCGAAGTGTCAATGCAAACTGTTTTCTATTTATTTAATAATTATTATTATTATACTCTTGAATAGAATTACTATCTATACCTAAAAAAAGAGGTACGTACCTGACAGACCACGCACAGCCTACAACACTAAAGTAACAGCCCCTCTATGACCTCTATCCGTCTGTGGGATTCCCTTCCTGTAGACCTACGACGAGCTAAAACTCTACCTATTTTTAAAAACAAACTCAAATCTCACTATTTATCACTAATTTAATCCACTTCCTGTCTTTAGTACCCTTATCTTTTCTTTTTGCTTCTGATCAAATCCTTTTCTGTTATATGGCCTTGTTATTTTTCATTGTTACATTCTCACATTTATTTTATCTTAAGTAATATACAGTAATGTTAAGTATGTATGTATTATTTTATTTTATTTATTTAGCTACGTATTATATTTATGTTGGTATTGTTGTTTTTACTATCCCTGCGTTTATCCTGTCTATTTGTTTCCGCCACCTACTTAAACTGTCTCCAACTTATTTCTCTATCTTATTGGTTGTCTGGTAGAGATCGCTATTAAGCGATAAGACCGCCTATTGTCTACTTTGTTTCTGTATTGTTTTGTACTGATTTGTGGTGTTCAATAAAGAGTATTTGTATTGTTATTGTTGTAACAGACTTGAAATTCAGACAAATAAAGGTGCAATATGAAGGGATCTTTCGAAATTCCCACGGGATACAATACAATACTGACTGACTAGTAGAGACTTTATACATCTATACTATAGACTAATATAATTTAAGACTCGGGAACCTTAAACATCCCTTTTATAAATGTATTTAATTTAAGTAGCATTTAAGTATTCTTACTGCATTTTATTTAGAAAAAAATTCTGCCAAGTTTCTTGCGGCGCATTCTAGCAATGATGGTCTTTCCAAATGCGCTGGTAGTTTAAAAAAAGACATATAAGAGCCCTTGGCGGCCAATTTGCCTTGGATTAATTATGCGCGGACAAAGTCGTGGGCAAAAGCTAGTATAGTAATAATACAGCTCTATACGACGTTCTTTAAAGTTCATTATCATTAATTAAAACAATTACCACATGTTTATTAAGCGAGTAACAATATAAAAACTAAAAAGAAAATGTACAAAACAACATCTATGTACATAAAAAGCGTTTTTGTCTGAATAAATACAAAGTGTGTATATCAATGATTGTTCATGAAATAAAAACTCTTTTGTTCTTTTGAGTGTAAATTGTTACTGCTCACTAAATAGCCATAATACTTTTTATGAATAAACATCCTTTTTCTGCTGTTAGCCAAAGCATGTTTCATTTTTGGTGAAATAGGGCCTGTAATCATAATGTAGAATGGATGTCAACGCAAGTACAGTTAACAACAAAAAGTAGGTTAGGTACAGCTAGCGAAAAAGCTTGTTAGGTGTATTCGAATAATTCCGAAAATTATTAAAATCAGTCATATTCGATAAGTAATCGAGTAATCTAAATAGGACTCTTGTCCAGACTAGACATCCAGGTTCTTTAATTTTATATTTGCAATTAAAAATTCCAAAAATATTACGTACGTAAAGATTTTATGAAAATTTTAATTTAACTACCGCGTGGGGACTATCGTTTCTTTGCTCACCAGTTGGCGCCACTGTCGACTACAGTCCAGAGGTTTAGCTGTCAAAGGCGACTTTAAAAGATCGGCGCCGAAACAAAGTATTAAATCTTGAATCTCATTAAGTTTATTAATTATAAATAACTGTCATCATGCCGCAATGTTGTGCAGTTCCGTTTTGTTCTGAAAAAAAAATCCGCTTCCACAAAAAAAAAAACATATTTGCGATAATTCACGAAGGAAATCACATTTTAACAGATAAATGAAAGAAATTATAATTCATGTCACGCAGCCAAAACCAGTGAAAAGTGAATGTTATTGACCTCACGCGACACTAGCGCCTCTAGCGGAAAATTCACACGCGACAGCCCCCATGATGACGAGCATAGTGACAAACCAAGTCGCGGCAAACGTACTAGCAGTGACACAATCATTAAATCATTATCAGGCCTTTATCTACAGAATAGCGCGCCGGGTCCGAAACACGCGCCATTTTGAATGTCAGTAAGATAAACAAATTAAGCGACGCCGCGTGACCTTGAGATTTCTGTGTCAATCGGCCAAATTTATAATAGGTACTTCTTTTTTTTCATATGACCCCATCGATCGATTAACTGGTAGGGGAGACCGAGGAGAGTTGAGACAGAGGTGAGTTGATACACAGCCGATTTATCTGAACCGTGACAGTCGGACTGGTAACTTCGCTAATTCGTTGCTCTTTCTACACTCCACAGTTTGTGTGAAGTTGTGACCTCGCTAACTGTCATAGGTGCAGAGAAAAGGCTTTGTATCAACTCACCTCTGTCTCAACTTGCCTCGGTATCCCCTACAGATCCCTTATAGGGATAAGTTCGACTTCGTACATATATTCAAGGTCTTTTTTTGTGATTTGTCTCTGTTTCTTTATATTTGTACAATAAAGCATTTGCTTACTTACTTACTATGTATAACTTACTACAGTCGCCGTCAAATATTTGTATTAGATGACAGAAAATGAACACCAGCCAGCATATTGCCAAATCAAATACAAATAAATTATATGAATAATTTATTTCTGTTTCACTATCATTATAAGTATACACGTAATATATATATATATATATATATTTTATATGAATAGGAAGGCAAACGAGCAAGTGGGTCACCTGATGGTAAGTGATCACCACTGCCCATTATATTTCGCCGCTTAATTCTTCAGATATAAAGTTAACCAGGTAGTCCTTTAAGCCTACAAGGCAGAATTGCACGTATTCAGAGTAAAAAAGTTTTTTTTTTTTTTTTTAATCATCCTTTGCCTGACCTATCGACTTGTCTGTGCCTCATTCTTTTTCGTGCAAGGCAGCTAGGGAGCGCCATTTTTATGCGCTCCGCACGTAAAAATATAAAATGCCGAAAAGACTTAATAAAGAAAAAATCGAAAAATTAAAAAGAAAATTACGAAAACTCCAGTCTTCATCCGAGGATTCATCCGGTAAGTAAAATGAAGTGCTATGTAACTTAACCTGGAACACATGGGTCGCCATTTTTCATTGTTCAAACTCGAACAATAATCGCCGGGGGGTTGGCCGCGAGTCAACACGAAGGCAAAAAGCATGTAAGGTACACAATTCGAAATGAGTGGGTACTAATATGCACCACATTGTCAGCCAAAAGGTACCAACATGGTCTCCGATGGCATGGCGTGGGTACGAAATGGCCTCCTTGTTAAGCAGTTCAATTTTTAAGCGTGTAAGGTATCTGTCATTCGAAATGAATCTATACTAAAACGCTTTCGCAACAGTAAACTAAAGTAATAGACACTGCAGTAAATATAATGCTAAGTTACCGGTCTAACTTATTTTACTTTTTTCCGGGTAGACAGTGACGGCGATAATGATCTGGTGGAAGTGTTCATGGAGGAACCAGTTGAAAATGAGGACCTGGAGCCACCTGATGGTCTCGAAGGACTAGACGGACAGGAGCCCGATCCCGAAAATGCACCAATCATACCACCAAATCCCGAGGTGAAGCAACTTGACCTGGTACCGGAACTGGACCCGGTCCTAGTTACAGCATTGGGCGATGCTGGAGACGATACCCCTCTATATGGGGAAAAAATCCACCCTAATTTAGCGCAGCGTTGGCAACTTATACTTAAAAAAGGGCTGGCCAAAGAAACTAAAGAAAAGCTTCTCAAGACCCATCTCATTCCAGAAAACTGCACACTGCTGCAGGCACCGAAGCTGAATGCGGAAATCGCAGCAGCGGTAGTAGATGTGACACGAAATAGAGACAAAAAGATGGAAGCAGCGCAACAACAATTGGGTACAGGAATAACCGCAGTCAATAAAGGGTTAACAACACTTCTGGTAAGCGAAGATAAAGTTGCAGCAATCAAAGAAATCAGTGATGCTTGTCGTATCCTTTGCGATTTGCATTTTATGGAGACACAAGCCCGAACAAAGTTGGTGACACCAGCCTTATCAAAACAATTTCTCACAGTCATCCAGGACTGCGAACGGGATGACACCTTGTTTGGAGCCAAGCTATCGGATAAGATCAAAGCTTCCAAAGCAATTGAGAAACAAGGATTACAAATTAAGAAGACAAATAAGAACACAGCCTCAGCCGCCAGTACATCGGCAGCCCCACGCGCGGGCTATCATCACCACCATCAGGGAAACTGGCAAGCCCCTTCGCGCTACCTGCCGAGCAGGGGGGGGCGAGGAGGAGCCCAGAGGCGAGCAGCACCAGCACTGCCGCGCAGACCTGCCGCTCCGCCTCAGTCGAGGCCGGCGGGACAGAGCAAACCACGTGCGACGTAGGAATAAACAAGGTACATGCTGGTCGAATCCAACATTTTTATAACTGTTGGTGTACAATTACATCTAATTCTGTCATTTTAGACTGGGTCCTCAATGGCCTTGCTATACCTTTTGTAAACGAACCCTTTCAAGAAAAGTTGCCCAAAAATAATTTTAGTCAGGCTGAGAAAGCCGATATGAAATCAGCCATTCAAAACCTGATGAACTTAGGGGCTATAAGTACTTGTTCACCCTTAAAACATCAATATGTGTCTAAAATATTCTTGGCACCTAAACCCAATGGGGCTAAGAGATTCATTTTAAATTTGAAAAACCTGAATAAATTCATAGTAAAATCACACTTCAAAATGGAAGACTATAGGACTGCGGCCAGGATCATACCACAAGGTGGTTTTATTGCTACTATTGATTTAAAAGAAGCATACCTTCTTATACCGATAGCGGAGCCTGACCGTAGGTACCTTCGCTTCCAATTTGAAGATGAGAATTCACAACTTGTAACTTATGAATTCAATGCAATGCCTTATGGTTTGTCGATAGCACCACGAACATTTAGCAAGCTAATGAGAGAAGTAGTAACTCATTTGAGATCACAAGGTCTAAAGTCAGTCTGCTACCTTGACGATATATTATGTATAGGTAAGGACTATGCAGAATGCTTGGTAAATGTTCAAAATACGGTAAAATTGTTGAAATGTTTAGGATTTATCATAAATTACGATAAGAGCTCTCTCAGGCCTGAACAGTCTGGTAAATTTCTTGGATTTATATTCAATTCACAAGACATGACCATGTCTCTTCCATATGACAAACGTCAAAAAATTCTCCCATTGGTCCAAAAATTTAGGCTACTGCCTGATTGTACAATTCGAGATTTTTCCCAATTAATTGGTGTGCTAGTGGCAGCTTGCCCAGCAGCAAAGTATGGTTGGCTCTATACAAAGCTTTTAGAACGCCACAAATTTCTAGCATTACAAAAACACAAAGATTATAATGCCAAAATAAAACTATCTAATGTCATATTAGAAGACCTTAATTGGTGGCAAGATCATATAAGTTCCACATCTTCATCTATGGTCCTGCCTAAGTACGCACTCGAGATATTTACAGACGCTTCTCGCACTGGATGGGGCGGATTTTGTGCCGAAAATAGGGTACATGGGGCCTGGAAAAAACAAGAAATGGATTTTCACATTAATTACCTAGAATTATTGGCCGTCTTTCTAGCCTTAAAGTGTTTCGCAGTTAACCACCGAGATTGTGATATTTTATTACGTATAGATAACACAACTGCTATAAGCTATATTAACCGCATGGGCGGAGTTCAGTTTCCACACCTCAACAACCTTGCTAGGCAAATTTGGCAATGGTGCGAGATAAGAAACATTTGGCTCTTCGCTTCATACATAAACACTCACAATAACATTGAAGCGGACGAAGAGTCCCGCAAACGAAACCCGGATACCGAATGGGAGCTAAGTGACGTTGCATATCAACGAATAGTAGACCATTTCGGCCAGCCCGAAATAGACTTGTTCGCGTCTCGGGTTAACGCCAAATGCCAAGAATACGTGTCATGGAAAAGGGACCCCGAGGCCCTTTGCACAGATGCATTCACTATAAATTGGTCCCATAAATTCTTTTATGCATTTCCCCCATTCTCAATCATTCTAAAATGTCTTCAAAAAATCCTTCACGATAAAGCTACAGGTATCGTGGTGTTTCCAATATGGCCCGCGCAGGCGTGGTATCCATTATTAAAATCCTTAACAACATCCGAAATTATTTATATGCACCCTAATGACCACCGTGTTCAATCACTTTACAGGAGCCGTCACCCGCTCCACGCGCAGCTTATCCTGGGTGTTGCGGTGCTCTCCGGCTCGCGTTCTCACGGCACGGCGTGCCAACCGCCTCCCAGGAACTGATGTTAGCATCACTTTCGAAAAGCACGCTCCAACAATACAATGTCACACTCAAAGCCTGGTGGCATCACTGCTTAAATAATAATCTCGATGTTTTTAATAATGGCATTCCAGTGGTCATATCATTCTTATCAGAGCAATTCAACAGAGGAGCATCTTATGGTACTTTGAATAGCCACCGATCAGCAATATCTCTTTTCTTGGGTAACAATGTTGGTTCTAATGAATATGTTAAACGCCTCCTAAAAGGAGCCTACAAGTTACGACCCAGTTTGCCTAATTATAGCTATACGTGGGACCCACAAAAACTGTTAAACTATATTGCAGATTGGTTTCCGAATTCTAGTTTATCTGTAGAAAAGATTACTAAAAAGTTAGTTATTTTACTCGCCCTATGTACGGCTCATAGGGTTCAAACTCTGTCTCTGATAAAAACTAGCATGGTCAGTATTAGTCCTAATGGTGTCAAAATTATGATCACAGACATTATTAAGACATCCGCAGCGGGCAGAGATCAACCCACTCTGTTCTTGCCTTACTTTAGGGAAAATCCTAGCATTTGTCCCGCTACCGTTCTCACAGATTATCTCGCACTCACACGCGACATAAGACCGGAGAACGTGCCCAACCTCTTATTGACGGTGCGGCGACCGTATAGGTGCGCCACAGCACAAACAATAAGCAGGTGGATCAAGCAAGTGCTGGCAGAAAGCGAGATAGACGTGGCGGCGTTCCACGCACACAGCACGCGGCACGCCTCCACGTCGGCTGCGGCCGCCGCGGGCGTGGACGTAGCTACCATTAGGAGGACCGCGGGCTGGACTAACCAGTCACATACCTTTGCTAGATTTTATCGAAGGCAAATTATAGATGAAGGCAACTTCGCCAGGGCGGTATGCCATATTATGAATGATACGTCAGTGGAATAATTGATTTAAGTTAATTGTTAATTGCCTAAGTGTTAATTATTTAATAATGAAACAGGAAAATTGCGAGACTGATTAGAATACTTAGAATATAGCAAAGTCTAATTTTTGTTACAATGTGAGAATGATCAGCACAGACAGCTGATTAAGTATATTATAAATAAAACAAATAAAACAAACATATTATTTTTATTTTTTATAATATAATACAGTGCAGAACATCACTCTAAACATCTACCTGGTTAACTTTATATCTGAAGAATTAAGCGGCGAAATATAATATATGATCAAACGAACTTCACAAGTGAAATTCGATCATTATTATATGAGCCGCTTAATTCGAAGATATAAAGACCCACCCTCCCAGAACCCCTGTTTGTAGAAGTTCTGCACAATACAAGTAAATTTATACATAACTCTAAAATAATGAGGCACAGACAAGTCGATAGGTCAGGCAAAGGATGATAAAAAAAAAAAAAAAAAAACTTTTTTACTCTGAATACGTGCAATTCTGCCTTGTAGGCTTAAAGGACTACCTGGTTAACTTTATATCTTCGAATTAAGCGGCTCATATAATAATGATCGAATTTCACTTGTGAAGTTCGTTTGATCATATATAGACACCCCCAACCCCGGAGGGATTGCAGATGCGTTGCCAACCTAGAGGACTAAGATGCAATGCCTCTTGTGCCCGTAATTTCCCCGGCTGTCTTACTCTCCACACCGGAACAAAGCAGTGCAAGCACTGCTACTTAGCGGCAGGATTAGCGAGTAAGATGGTGGTAGCGATCCGGACGGACCTTGCACAAGGCCCTACCACCCGCAAAAATGTATTTAAATTAATAAGTGTGAGGGGAGTGCCGCAATAGAGAGATCTCTCTCCAGGTAGATGTTATACCTGGGGACCGAAGTCCAAGGAAGCGAGTTGAGAGTTGTATTTATGCAGCCGCATTGAGAAACTTCGATAGCGGCATGTAAAACGATTTGACAGCTGTCATTAGAACTGGCGCTAGCTACTCGTGTGTCGTAGTAGTTATGTAGGCGCCAACTAGGTGGCGCTAGGGGTCGCTACATGTGTTTAATCAAACTAACAGCCATCTGTTGATATATTCCAAAATAATTGTACGCCACCTCGCATTTGTATGTCTAGTTTTACATAAGAACGTTACAAGAAACAATGAACAAAAAAAATTCACACTTCTCATTCAGAAAAGTAACTTTTGCAAACTGACGAGAGGGATCAAAGTGCAACTTTTCTGTTCAAGGCTATTTAAGTTTGTCCAACTCAGCTACGCATCGTCCGTCAAACTATACACACACGCACGCACGCACGCACGCACGCACGCACGCACGCACGCACGCACGCGCGCACACACACACACACACACACACACACACACACACACACACACACACACACACACATACACACACACACACACACACACACACACACACACACACACATAATTCACGTCTTTATCAACAAGATTCCTATGCCCATTCCATCAATGGGCTTTTACCATCTGCGCGGGAAGAGAAGCAACTGGTACATCCTATGTTTTTTCTTTACTCCCAGTCAAGTAGGCTTATTATCTAACTCGCTCGCAATCGCCATCGTGTTCATTTGACAGTTCTTGTACGAATGTGACAGCTAGCTGATTCCAACTGTCAGCCCATACATGAACTGTCAAAATGAACACGATGGCGATTGCGAGCGAGTTAGGTAATATGCCTACATCATGGAATCAAACTACTATACCCATCCACGAATTGCGATCGCCCGTTCTCTGCAGTAATTTACTATTGTTTATTGAAATGGACCTCCGCAAAGTAACGCCTGATTCAATAAAATATAAACAAGAAACAGGTTAAGTGATAGGTATCACGATCTGAACACACACTCAATGATTATTAACACCTCAAGGTTTATTTGTTTACTAAACTAAAACCGGTCGCGAATATACTCAATGTTATAAGCCTAAAATCGCGTTAGCGGCACAGTTATAAGCTAAAGCAGTAAGGAAACTACGAACAAAACGGACGAAACGAACGCACACATAGACGCGCGCTACAAGGCCCCCAAGCGGATCTCGCGGTGCCGGCAGTCGCGAGTGCCGCACGAGCGGCCGTCTGTTACGTGCGCCCAGACAGTCCGCGATCTTTTCATTAAACATGCCAAGAGCGTATTGCGCAGTGTGTCCATGTTTCTCAATAGTTTATTTAAGAAAGCTATTCATTCGAAAGAGATTTTTCATACCATAAAATTTAATAATAGAGCTTTCCGAAAGTATCGTAGCAGGCGAAAGTAGTTTTCAGTAAGTAATATATAATACTTACCTACCGACGAATAAAAAAATCTTAAACTGTGAAGTTTTTTTTAAATACACTATTTTATTTATAAACTAGTAAATCTATTTAAACGGTTGTTTCTTTTTTACGGAAATTAAGGGTGCCAACCCTAATTCTCTTAATTAAGTATAGATAGTTACTTTAAAATAGGCCTTACCAGCTGAGATAGCGCTAACAAAACAAAAAGCTTTTTAATTTAACACAAATTAAATCGATAACCCTAACGCTCTTGGAGCGTAGACATTTATTTCAAAAAATAAGCCTAGTTTCCATACTGCTCTATTTATTTACTGTGTTAGCTCGATTTCAATTCACAACATAACACGCCCATAAAATGTAATATAATCCGAAATTTATGACTTTTGTAAATAGAGACTTGTTAGAAATCATTGTTATGGTATGACTACCGAATGACGTAATAACATAACCTAAAAATACATTTTAGATACAAGCTCTTCCGCTGACTGTACTTGCATTGTCATCCTACATACATGTGAACCAAATTTCAAGTCAATCGGACCCGTTGAAGAGTTCCCTGGTCCTGGTCGGACCACTATAATTCTACTACCAGATTATTGTACTGTCATCCGACTTACACAAGTATGCACAATTTCAGCTCAATCGGATGAAGATATCTGCTTCAAAATTGAGTCGAAAGATTCCACCCGGACAAACATAGATACATACGTTGCGAGTTAATATAAATATTTTATTGAATCAGGCGTTACTTTGCGGAGGTTCATTATAATGAGCAAAAAATATTTACCTTGCTGCTCCGCTACTCACGTGCAAGATAACCCAGCCTGTGTTAAATATATATGTTTTTCATGCAATTTCACCCTCCACTACTGCCACATAAAACACATAAATCCCACAAACTTAATTATCCCTTACACCACACAAACACTGACGCGTTTCGATCCCTCTACGGGATCATTATCTAAGTTTAATGAGCACAACTGTTACACAACGTTTGCATGTGTAACGGAGGGATCGAGATACGTCAGTGTTTGTGTGGTGTCATATATATAATATGCGCTTTTCATTCACTATTTGACAAACGCCCCTAAAGTAGCACATAGCCAATAGATTACGAATTATGACTCTCCTAAAAAGGAAAGCTCAATGGGGGCTATCGTTGTGAATTTGCCTTGCGCTAGTGTCGCGTGAGCTAATTATAATTTCTTTCATTTACCTGTTGAAAAGTGATCTCCTTCGTGAAATTATAGCAAATAATGGATTATTTGGCGATAAATGTGAACGCTTTGAAAGCGGTTTTTTTCCGAACACAAAGGAACTGCACAACATTGCGGCATAACTACTAGATATGATAATAGTTATTTATAATTAAAAAACTTAATGAGATTAAATATTTAAAACTTTGTTTCGGCACCGATCTTATAAAGTCGCCTTTGACAGCCATACCTCTGGACCTTAGTCAACAGTGGTGCCAACTGGTGAGCAAAGAAACGATATTCCCCATTCAACTGTATGTTTTTTTTTCAACTCTTGTCACCATTTCTCTCCTGGTACTTTCAAAATCGTGGACGCGTCATTAACCACGCAAGCATTAAAATAATGCTTAAATTGACTCAAGGTTACTCTGAAGGTGATCCAGGTACGTCAAATACGTAATACATTAAAATGTATACGTATGCAAAATAAAGCAGTTTCGCTGGCAACTGGCATGCGACACGCGCGACTCAAGTCCAAATCGAAGAAAAAAAAACAATGGCCGCATACGTCATGAATTCGTAGTTTGACGTTTGAGCTAAGTAAAAAATTGATTTACAAACAAAACCGACCGCAAAAATTACTACCTAAAATTTGCCTAATTTTTTTTCTTTTAGGAGAAACGGTAGTATTCTTGATCCTGCGCAAAAATAGCCTCAAATTTGTAATAAAAAAACTTGTAGCTTCCCGAACGCTGTATATTATTTATTATTATGTACGTTAAATTGTGCACACCTCGGCCGGTGATATACAAAGCCTCAGGTCGCATGTTTGTCGCCCTCGCCTTTGGCTCGTGCGTCAAGTTCTGATCTGAGACGTTCTTTATTTCACCACACTCGGAATGTAATGTTAAATAACATTACACGCATAAAAGCAAGTCGTCCCAACCGTAAGTAGGTGGATCTTAGCGCTGTCGTGTATGAGGGTGACATAATGCTATTACAGCATGAAATGGCGCGTGCGCATTTTTTTGCACTACCTGTAATGGGGGCAATGAACTTTGCTCTACTTGTCGTAACGTTGTTGACAACGTTGACAATATCTGATAAACGGAACTTCAAAGTATACTAACAATATTATGGCCGTTGCCCGCGACTACTGCGCAGAATTCGCTTCTCGTTATCCCGCGGGAACTATGTCATTTTTCGGGATAAAAACCTATGTCCTTCCATGGGAGTAAAACTATCTGCACATATACCAAAATATCAACTAAATCGGTCCAGCGGTTTAAGCGTGAAAAGATAACAGACAGACAGAGTTACTTTCGCATTTATAATATTAGTAGGGAAGTATAGATTTATATGAAAGTTTGAGGGTGAAAACGCCTGAACAGATCTGGCTGAAATCTGGCACAAGGATCTATGGCTCGGAATAACACATAGGCTACTTTTTATCCCGGTAATTGCTTAGTTCCCGCGCGATAGGGATAAACGAATTCTTTGTAGACGGAGACGAGGGCAACAGCTAGTTTATAATGAAAATAACTGGTGCCTGAAGAATTCGTTTGTCGCTATCCCGGGGGAGCTATGCAATTTTCCGGGATAAAAAGTAGCCTATGTGTTATTTTAGACACTATCTCTGTGCCTAATTTCACCGTTCTAGCGTAAAGGAGTAACAAACATCCATCCACTGACAAACTTTCGTATTTTTAATATTAGTAACATTGCTAGTTGTTGCCCGCGGTTTCGCCGACGTTCCAAAAAGAAAAACGAAAGAACGCAAAGCTTGTTTGTAACAATACAAAATAAACAAACGATCCATTACCAATAAATAGGAAATAAATTGTCACGAAATCCATTTTTATTTTCATACAAAAAGTGTCTTGTCATTTATGAGCACAAAAATATAGATAATTATCGCACTTAATTGTAAACAATTAGTTGTTCTTGTCCGGGAATTAAATACACCCTTGACTACCCTCGCAACCTTGACAAAACGCAAAAAATACGCCATCTTCATGTAATAGCATGGAGGTCAGTTTCATGGATTTATTTAATGGTCGCAGAAATACTAAGGTGAAAAACTTAAGAAAATGACTATGTAGTAGTGTACAGAACTGATATGGGACTTGAGTCATTTTTCTAATTTGAAACGTCAATTTGTCTATTCGCACACATTGCTCACACATACAACAGCCTCTAGTGTAAGTTTTCGCATATAAAAACGTCTGGAACGCGTTCACGTACACGTCTCGATGGGGGCTATCGCGTGTGGTTTGCCACTAGAGGCGCTAGTGTCGCGTGAGCTCCAATAACATTCACTTTTCACTGGTTTTAGCGGGCTTCGTGACATAAAATAATAATTTCTTTCATTTACCTGTTGAAAAGTGATCTCCTCGTGAAATTATCGCAAATATGGATTATTTGGCTATGAATGTGAACGCTTTGAAAGCGGACTTTTTTTCCAAACAAAACGGAACTGCACAACATTGCGGCATTGCTACTCGATATGATGATAGTTATTTATAATTAGTAAACTAAATGAGATTCAAGATTTAAAACTTTGTTTCGGCGCCGATCTTATAAAGTCGCTTTTGACAGCTATACCTCTGGACCTTAGTCAACAGTGGCGCCAACTGGTGAGCAAAGAAACGATAGTCCCAATTACTATGGAATAATTGGCAGCGCCACTTGCGGATCGAAACGGCAACAAACTGTACTCATAGTATTTGATATTTTAACGCAAACGCGTGCGAGACGTATTTTGCGACTTTACTTTTTCACCTATACGTTAGTTAAGTTAAAGGGTACCTCTTAAAACTGTCCCGGCACATTTCGGAAGTTAAATTTAGATCATTTTTACACTCAATAAAAATTAAATTTATAATATTAGTTTGGTATGGCGCAGATGGTAAAAGGCCATCGAGCGAATGGGGAAAAATCATATATGAATAATTTTATAGGCGATGCGATGCGGCTAGCAAACCCATCACTATTTTCATTCCACTTTCAACCTATACGCCTAGTGTCTCGCTAAACGTGGCCTGTGGGTCTTGTTACCTTAGCCTCTGCCTACCCAAAAAAAAAATGTTTGCAAGCTGGCCGCCAAGGGCTCTTTTACATGTCTTTTTTTAAACTACCAGCGCATTCTGAAAGACCATCATCGCTAAGAAGAATGCGCCGCAAGAAACTTGGCATAAAGCAATTGCTTTCCCCGTAAGGTATAAAGACGTGATATTATGTGTACGTATGTATGGTTTTTTTCCGATTTTTATTTAGAGAAACTATTGTAGGTATGTTTGAATCTCCGACCTGACGAATCGCCGCAACAATACGGCAGTACTAGCCGTGAAATGATGAATAAGTAATAAAAGTTTTCAGCATAATTTTCACGCCATTTCTTTAGTTACGCACGTAAGTCATAAATAAGGAACATGTGTTACTAATTCACATACTATGTCACCACATTTTGTACTCAATTTCATGCCTTCAAGGATATACGCAGACGAAGTCACGGGCAGAAGCTAGTTTCTATTAAAAGCTATTTCCAAATCCGACTCGCACTTGGCCGGTATTGTTTGCTTACGTCATGTTGATATATTCCACATACGTGCGCGGGGTCGCCAGTTCAAACCCCAGCTGGGTATTGCTGTTTAATCTACGTATGTAGGTATGTATGTATAGTTGACCAATTAAGTTATGCCGGTCTGAGACCAAAGAAAAAACATAGAATGTACCAGCTGGTTCTCTGTCCGCGCATATGGTAAAAGCCCATCGAAGGAATGGGTGAAAATTGTACGAAGCATGTTACAAGCGATGCGGCTAGCAATCTAACACTATTATGATTCCCCTTTCCTCGCCCACAGTCATGCTAAATGTCGCCTATAAGTCTTGGTACCTAAAGCTGTCTATCCCCTAAGAGGTAAATACGGGATTTATTATATTTATGTATATTCAGTTAATTACCGTAATATAAGGCGTTTCTGAAATCAGCAATAAACTGACTGATTGTCTTATTGACTTGTCAGAGAAAATAGTCTTTACCCCTTTGGTCCTTGTCCCAAACTAAGAAGCGGAGGGTGGGTTTTTTTCGTACGAAAATACGTGTCACACAAACAGAGCTTTCTGCACGTGTGGTCGTGGCGTGTTCTAACTTTTAACGTTGCGACTCTAGGTCGCTAGCTACGACTAGCTACGACTAGCTACGACCTTCGACATGTTCATCGCTATATATATATATCGGGAACTATGCAATTTTCCGGGATGAAAAGTAGCCTATGTTTTAATCTAGGGTACCAGCTCTTTCCGTCTTAAATTTGATCCAAATACGTCCAGTCGTTTCGGCGAGAAGAACAAACATACACATTCACTCACATACTTTCGCATTTATAATATTAGTAGGATAGGATAGCATTTTTTCATGATAGGGGGTCGTGCCATCAAAAAGGTCGGAAAACACTGTTCTAAATACAACTGACATTGGACCTGTAGTGAACATATAAGCTAAAGCAGTAAGGAAACTACGAACAAGACGGTCGAAACGAACGCACACATAGACGCGTTACAATTTTACAAAAAAGAAATCGACAACCCTATCGCTCCATTGGAGCGTAGGTATTTATTTCAAAAAATAAGCCTAGATTTCATACTGTTCTATTTATTTAATGTGCTGGCCACAGGTCGACTATCCAAATATACTATAGATACAGAATGTCCAATGAACTTTTAAGATTATAATTTTATCTCTTACTAGCCTTCCGTCCGCAGCTTCGCCCGCGATAAATTAATTTTCCCCTAGGAAAAGGTATTTTCCCGCGGTAAAAAGTAGCCTATGTCACTCAGTGATAATGTAGCTTTCTAACGGCAAAAGAATTTTTGAAATCGGTCCAGTAGTTTCGGAGCCTATTCAATTCAAACAAACAAACAAACAAACAATCAAATCTTTCCTCTTTATAATATTAGTATAGATAACATACAATGACACGCAATACCTAAAGACCTTATGTAATTTTAAAAAACACGCGTTTAACACGCATTGAACATACATGTATACATATGCCCCTCCCTATCCCTTTATCTTTTAGGTACGGGGTAGACAGAGCCAAGAGTAACAAGACCTAATGCCCCTAAAGGCCACGTTTAACGAGATTGTGCGCATATAGGTGGCCACCCATCACTAATTTGATTCCCCTTTCCACCTGTATGCCTACAATCATGCTAGCGTGGCCTTTAGGTCTTATTACCTCAGGCTCTGTCTACCCCGTAAGCGATATAGACGTGATTTGTGGTATGTATGTAAAGTTACACTAAGCAAGCACACTTAGACATCATCATAGATAACTGACACTTAAGATAACTGGAAGTTAACAGAGAGTTGTGAAACAGTAGGCTTATTGTCTAACTCGCTCGCAATCGCCATCGTGTTCATTTTGACAGCTCTTGTATGGGCTGACAATTGGCATCGGAATCAGCTAGCTGTCACATTCCCACAAGAACTGTCAAAATGAACACGATGGCGATTGCGAGCGAGTTAGATAACAAGCCTACAGGCCCTTATACCTAATAGTGTCTTTGCACTTTGACCGCTACAAGTTTGAAGTTCAACTATCGATCATTTTATCACCATTTCATATTCACATATGTATATGTTAATCACTAAATGGTTGCCCGGACAGTGATATGTTTTTTGTACGCGCTAAACCACTACTATATACATATATATATGTACCTACAGCTCTAAAGATGTTGGTAAAAAGTTCAATGTCTTATTACTTCACGATGTTAGTACACACACTTAAAAATCTATTATTACATACTAGCCTTCCGTCCGCAGCTTCGCCCGCGATAAATTAATTTTCCCGTAGGAAAAGGTATTTTCCCGCGGTAAAAAGTAGCCTATGTCACTCAGTGATAATGTAGCTCTCTAACGGCAAAAGAATTTTTGAAATCGGTCCAGTAGTTTCGGAGCCTATTCAATGCAAACAAACAATCAAATTTTTCCTCTTTATAATATTAGTATAGATTACATAATCATAAATCAGTAGAAAGTTCGTGTCTGTACATTAAATAAATTCACCAAAAATAGAGTGCTAACGATTAGGAAAGAGTAATAAAACACAGAAAAGTAGATTTAATATTTTTTGTCTGTCTTTATGTATGTATGTTTTCATTTACCTATGTCTGTGTTCACCACTCTCCAAAACTGTTGGGCCGATTTAAACGAAATTTTTAATGTTGGTACGTTATATCTCTGGTCAATATTTTAGATACTTTTAATCCCGGTAAGTTAAAGAGTTCCCGTGGGTTAGTTAAAAAACTAAAATAACTTATGCAGCTTAGTACCTACACAACTTAAGCATCTAATTAAGTAAAATTGGCGTGCTGACACCTTATATTGCCGCGGTTACATTAAACATACATACATAATTAGTTGAAATTTGCTATAGTTTTCATCCCAGATAACATCATAGTTCCCGCGGGATAGCTATAAGCGAACTCTGCGCGGACGGAGTCGCGGGCAACAGCTAGTCTTAAAATAAGTAGGCACTGACTCTATTTATGTATTATCTTAGCGCGTACGAAGTCGCGGGCAAAAGCTATTTAGTATATATTTTAGGACAGCCCTATAGGTTAGGTTAGGTTTGTTTTATAAAAATCCTGCAATATTTACAGTTTCAGAAAAATGAAGGCAGCGGGGCAATGCGGGGGCTTGCTTGCATGCTTGCTTGAGTCTTTGCTTTGCATGCTTGCTTGCATGCATGCGTGCTTGCGTGTTTACTTGCATGCATGCTTGCTTGCCTGCTTGCATACTTACATGCTTGCATGCATGCTTGAAAGCTTGCATGTTTGGTTGCTCGCTTGCTTGATTGCTAGCTTCTTTTAAATGCTCATGGTTCACGCGTGCAAAGCCGCGGGCAAAAGCTAGTACCTACTACTATTAAAAGAAGTATGTTTATTTAATAGATATTAGATATGTTTTGTAAGTACTGTACCTAGGTTTTCGCCGTAGCAATGCAGCAACATAATATTTTATACTAGTTTTTATTTAAACTTTCCGCCTGCGCATCAAATGCAAGAGACGTCACGCATACGTCAGCACGTCTAGCACGAGAGAGAGAGAGAGAGATAGATTGCCCGTCCTTTTCTTACTGTACCAACAAGAAAGACACGGGTAGTCCAACTCGCGCGCGACGCGACTTTCGTGCGCTCTCGTGCTAGGGGGGCAGACTTCTTTATTGCGATGCCTTAAGTTGAACCTAAATGGGAGCTAACGCGTGTGAATTTGCCACTAGAGGCGCTAGTGTCGCGTGAGGTCCAACAGCATTCACTTTTCACTGGTTTTGGCGGGCTCCGTGACATAAATTATAATATGTTTCATTTACCTGTTGAAAAGTGATCCTTCGTGAAATTATCGCAAATATTGGCGATGAATGTTCACATTCACGCTTTGAAAGCGGACGTTTTATCCGAACAACGGAACTGCACAACATTGCGGCATAGCTACTCGATATGATGATAGTCATTTACAATTAACTAGCCTTCCGTCCGCAGCTTCGCCCGCGATAAATTAATTTTCCCGTAGGAATAGGTATTTTCCCGCGGTAAAAAGTAGCCTATGTCACTCAGTGATAATGTAGTTTTCTAACGGCAAAAGAATTTTTAAAATCGGTCCAGTAGTTTCGGAGCCTATTCAATGCAAACAAACAAACAAACAATCAAATTTTTCCTCTATAATATTAGTATAGATGAACTTAATGAGATTCAAGATTTAATACCTACTTTGTTTCGGCGCCGATCTTATAAAGTCGCCTTTGACAGCTATACCTCTCGACCTTAGTCAACAGTGGCGCCAACTGGTGAGCAAAGAAACTATAGTTCCCATTGAACGAAGGCCACTTTTGCATTGAAGTAATGGACGTATATAATATAAGTCGTTGACGTCGAAACAGTTAACATAGTAATGAATATTTATGTTTTTAATCAAATCTTGCAGGTTAAATTTCATTTATTTCTAACTAGCTTCTGCCCGCGACTTCGTCTGCGTAGAATCATACATAAAAACCTTCCTCTTGAATCACTCTTATCTATTAAAAAAAACCGCATCAAAATCCGTTGTGTAGTTTTGAAGATATAAGCATACAAAGGGACATGGGGACAGAGAAAGCGACTTTGTTTTATACTATGTAGTGATAAACTTAATGAGATTCAAGATTTAATACTTTGTTTCGGCGCCGATCTTATAAAGTCGCCTTTGACAGCTATACCTCTCGACCTTAGTCAACAGTGGCGCCAACTGGTGAGCAAAGAAACGATAGTCCCCATTGAACGAAGGTTGCTTTTGCATTGAAGTAATGGACGTATATATAATTCGTTGACGTCGAAAATGTTAACATAGTAAAATAGTAATGAATATTTATGTTTTTAATCAAATCTTGCAGTTTAAATTTCATTTATTTCTAATGACCGGACTTGTAGTCGATATATTTGGATATATTGACAAGTCGTCTACATAACTTTGGTTCTAGCTCAATAACGAATTGTATTTGCTGCTAGTGCATTGCAGTGTATTTGTAGTGCTGCAGGTGTCTAACGCCTCAGCGTAGTGCTGAGCCAGCGACCGTTTCACTTTTGCGAAGACACACAACGCTGATGATCTATTTTTCATGTCTATGTTTTTTGTTTTACCTTGTTTATCATCACTATCACTACATAGTATAAAATAAAGTCGCTTTTTCTATCCCCATGTCCGTATGTATGCTTATATCTTCAAAACTAGGTACACAACGGATTTTGATGCGGTTTTTTTTAATAGATAGTGATTCAAGAGGAAGGTTTATATGTATAATACATGCATAATATACCGTGCGAAGCCGGGGCGGGTCGCTAGTTTTCTATAAAATTGTGTATATTATCTTATATTTGTGTGTCTTGCAAAAAGGAATAAATGTCTTCTTTCTTTCTTTCTTTCTTTCTTTTCTTTATTTGGGAAAAATGAAACACCAACGAATTTATGCAGGGGCGGATTTAGGGGGCACGTAAAAGGGAACGTAGAAATAAATAAAGTTTCAATTACAGCTACCACGATTAAAAATAAAACATCAAAATACCCAGTTAAAAGTTAAATTTGCTTCAAAATATCAAGCATTACCCCACACCATACATATTCAATGAACTTAACAGTGCGTTAACATATAACTTACTTGATGAATAGTTATAACTCCAGACTGTTCCTTCATCGCGAATAATTTTAATAAAACTATCACAGATTGAATAAATAAATTATATATATTAAAACATATCACACATTTCCAAACTAAATGCACTAACTGCAGCGAACTACGCGTGCATCAATTTGTATATCGCGTATACATTGCTTGCGAGCGCGAGGCAATCGGCGCACGCGCCGCTCGAGCGAGGACCGAGTGTCAACTGTCATTCGATTGACCTGCCTAACGCGATAAGGGGGGCAAGAGTGTAGTTTCATACACGGAAAAGCATCGCCTCGATCGAGGCGGCGGCAAACCGTATTCTATTTATCACTAGCTGTCGCACGCGGCTTCGCCCGCGTTCCTTCTTTAAAATTTGGACTTGCACCAGGGCCGTCTTAAACTAGGCAGGGGCCCTTGGGCACACAAGAATTTGGGGCCCTTTTGGAAAGTAAAAAAAGCGTAACGTGCCCGACAAAAGTGTTTTGAGAATAAATGTGTGAGAGAAATTGTCGGTCCTTCGGGGCCCCCTGCGAATGGGGGCCCTGGGCCCCGTGTGCCTTTATGGTAAAGGCGGTATTGACTTGCACTATTCCTAAAACAAAATTAGCCAAATCAGTACCTACATCCATACAAAATCCATGCTGGTCTGGGAGTAAAGAAAAAACATAGAATGTACCAATGTCTTTTCTTCCCGCGTAGATGGTAAAAGCCCATCTAGGGAATGGGCGAAAATCACAGGAATCACGTTATACGATACGGCTAGCAACCCATCACTATTTTGATTCCATTTTTTTGCCATTTATACGCTCATAATCTTGCTAAACGTGGCCTGTAGGTCTTTTCCCCCGTAATTATCCATTTTTTTGGGCATAATACGATAAAAAAGTAAGCTCTATTGTTCAAATATAAAGATACAAACACAATTCACAAAAAAAGATTAGATATATGCACAAGGCGATAAGTATCCCTAGGCATCTCTACCAGTTAACCTATGAGTAGATGAGAGGAGCATTTATCTGGGGACCGTTAAAGAGTGACTATGATTACCCTACTACTACGATTAATAACAAATAAGTTTAAATTATCACTACATAGTATAAAACAAAGTCGCTTTCTCTGTCCCTATGTCCCTATGTATGCTTATATCTTCAAAACTACATAACGGATTTTGATGCGGTTTTTTTTAATAGACAGTGATTCAAGAGGAAGGTTTTTATGTATAATTCTACGCAGACGAAGTCGCGGGCAAAAGCTAGTCTCAAATAAAAACTTTCCTCTTTTGTTGTCTGCGTATTTACCAAGTAAACGTGTTTTAATAATTAATTGTCCATTGTAAAATAAAAAAAAAATGGTATGACAGTGTGACATTAGGTACGATAATGAATACAAGCTATTAGTACAAAGACGGTTATTTTTGACATCACTACATAAACTACCTACTTAAACTGTCTCCAACTTATTTCTCTGTCGTATTGGTTGTCTGGTAGAGATCGCTATTAAGCGATAAGACCGCCTATTGTCTACTTTGTTCTTTGATTCTGTGTTGTTTTGTACTGATTTGTGGTGTTCAATAAAGAGTATTTGTATTGTATTGTGTATTGTACAATTGTACATAGTATAAAACAAAGTCGCTTTCCGCTATCTGTCTGTCTCTATGTATGCTTATATCTTTAAATCTACGCAACGGATTTTGATGCGCAATTATACCACGTTCTAGAGACATTCACTAATCAGTAGTAGGCTTGTTACCTAACTCGCTCGCAACCGCCATCGTGTTCATTTTGACAGTTCACGCATGGGCTGACAATTGGCGTCGGAATCAGCCAGCTGTCACATTCATACAACTGTCAAAATGAACACGATGGCGATTGCGAGCGAGTCAGAAAATAAGCTTACTGATTTGAAGTCACCCTGTAGGTGCAAGTTTCATCTTTGCCCATTGCCAAGGGCAAGGCCCTATGCTACAAGGTAAATGGGTGCACGTGTTAAATAAACTAGTTGACATTTAATGTCATTACTAACTACTTAATACAATGTATTAAAAAAACATAAAATTAACGACTATAGTATTTCCAATCATTTATTTTCTCGATGACAGCTCCCGTAGAATGTAACTGCGCTTTTTACGCAAAAAATAACTTTTAAATGCGAGGTATAAAAAATATGACAACTGCCTAATTTTGTTCCTTGATCCCATATAATATTCATCTAAGACAGTCCATATACGCAGTAATATCTTTTTAAAGTACGATAGACAATAAACGTTTTAATAAAGTTACATTCTACGGGAATACAAATAGTGATGTTATGATTGAAATATCGAAATTGTATCGGTATTGTATATTGAACTAGATATGTTCCCGCGACTCTGTACGCGTTGTAATTTTATACCGGGATAAAAATAGCCTATGTTACTCAGGAACAATGTAGGATTCTAATGGTGAAGTATTTTTTGTTTGTCCAGTAGTTTTTAGTTTATTCATTACAAACATACAAATCCTTCCTCTTTATAATATCCTACTAATATTATAAATGTGAAAGTTTGTGAGAATGTTTGGATGTTTGTTACTCTTTCACGCCAGAACGGCTGGACAGATCTGGATGAAACTTGGAACTTACATAGATTATAGTCTGGAATAACACATAGGCTACTTTTTATCCCGGAAAATTGCGAAATTACTGCGGGATAGCGATAAACGAATTCTATGCAGACGAAGTTGCGGGCAACAGCTAGTAAGTAATATAAGTATAGATAGGTAATCGTCAATGAAAGGAAATAATTATAAAATTGGATCGATATCGTATCTACTGATCACTTATTAGGTCACAACACTATAACTAGCAAACTACATCTGTCATCGAGAAAATAAATGATTGGAACAACTATAAAAAGAAGTTTAGGTTCACCGAAAGCCTATTATTTAGTCTCGTACCGAACAGAAACCGGCCAAGTGCGTGTCGGACTCACATATTATCGAGGGTAGCACATACCAACTATTTATTGTATTTACCACTCTAATTTTAATATCTAATAATCTAATTTACCAATCAATTTACGTCCATGCTGATCTGGGAGCAAAGAAAAAACATAGAATGTACTAATTGCTTCTCTTCCCGAGCAGATGGTACAAGCCCATCGAATGGGCGAAAATCATAAGAATCATGTTATAGGCGATGTGGCTAACAACCCATTACTATTTTGATTCCATTTTCCATCTATACCTAGCCCCACAATCTTGCTAAACGTGGCCTGTAGGTCTTGTCACCTTCGGCTCTGTCTACCTCGTAAGGGATAAAGACGTGATTTGTGTGTGTATTGTATTGTGTACCAATATAAGGTGAAATAAATTAAATAAATTGAAAAAAATATACAACTCACATTACGCGAGTGACAGTGGCGTGGCGTCCATAGAACTCGATTCCCACCGGCTTGCCTATTTTAAGGCAGTTGGGCACTTTTATTGTGCACAATTAGAAGAAAAGGCTAGTTATTATTACACATAAACAGATCACGTATAAAAAGTCGAGTGATGCTAGTGATGTGACAGTAATAAAAATAACGATGAAAACGAGGGTAGTTGTGCGCCGCTGTCAGTTGCGTCGAGCAGCCGCGCGAACAGAGCGCTGGCGCGCAGTGTTCGTTTCGCTGCCGCCGGGGCGAGCGCTCCAGGAAGAAGGACTACGAAATAGTCCGAAACATGTCGAGCATCACTCGACTTTTTATACGTGAGTTATCCGTTTATGTGTAATAATGATTAAGTCTCACGGTAGTTTCATGTTGAAAAAGGCTAGTTCATTACCCTTCGGCTTGCCTTCTGTATGCAGTGTAGGTTTTCGGTCACAAAATACGTCTCGAACGTGTTTGCGTTAAAATGTCAAATACTTTTCGAACAGTTTGTTGCCGTTTCGATCCGCAAGTGGCGCTGCCAATTGTTACATAGTAATTGAGACGTTTACGTGAACGTGTTCTAGACGTTTTTATATGCGAAAATTTACACTAGAGGCTCTGATATACTTGACGCCACGCCTCTGTTGAATGATGACTTAAAATCACTTACAATCCTTCGACTTCGGTTCAGATTCAAACTAACAACTCTCTTTACGAACACCAGAAAAACTAACAATACAAATTGATCGAAAACATGGAAAACCCAATATTATTGATGCCATTACATTATCCTTGCCATAATAATAATAATAATAATAATAATAATAATCTTTATTTGCAGAAAAAATGGTACGGTAAGGTGTTACATTTTGAAATTGAACATCATTTTTTGCTAAATATTAGCATGCAACATTAAAAACTTATACCTATGACTCTAAATTTACTTAAATTGAAAATAATTCGCTCACTGAGTAGAACAGTTTCTCATGCAGCCAGTTGTACATTTTCACTCTAAATTGGTTAAATGGGAGTTCTGTTATATTTGTAGGTATAGCATTATAAATTTTGACACACATGCAGTAACAGTTTTTCCTACTTAACGCTGTCGTCGGTAATGCATCATACACAAGTCTGTTTCCATGCCTTTTATTAGTGCGACCGGTATCTTTAGCCTTCTTAAATAACTCTGGATGTTTTTTTACAAATACCACTACTTCGAAAATATACATGCAAGGCAGTGTAACAGTTTAAATTTTTTGAACAGCGGTCTGCATGATTCATATTGGGGCACACCACAAAACGCTCTTATGCATTTTTTTTGGCTAATAAATGCTCTGTTTACGTCCGTCGAGTTTCCCCATAATAACAATCCATATCGCAGCACCGACGCTACGTAACCATGATATGCTAGTAGAACCGTGTCTATGTTGGAAGTCCTGCGTAGTCTATTTATAACGTACACAAACTGATTCACCTTGCAGCAGACTTTATCGACTTGAGCTTTCCAATTACAATTTTTATCTAAAATTAAGCCTAAGAAGGGCATTGTGTCAACATCCATAATAGTATTATTATTATCACTTATATTTAGAGGCATACAATTGTTTTTCACATTACAAAATTGAACTAATTTAGTTTTACTAAGGTTAACACTTAAATTATTATAATCAAGCCAGTCTATTATTAACTTGACCGCATTATTAATTTCAGAATTCAAATTGAATTTATCTTCACAAGTAATAAGTAATGAAATATCGTCAGCAAAAAGTGTACATTTGTGAGTAGTAATGTCTGGGAGATCGTTTATGTATAATAGAAACAATAATGGTCCGAGCACGCTACCTTGTGGCACACCGGAGTCGTTAATTCTGTATTCGGATCTAAATTTAGTGACTTTATAGTTCTGTATATTCGAAATTTCCACGCATTGCTCCCTGTTCTCAAGGTAAGATTGTATCCAATCTAATGCAACACCTCGAATACCGTAGTTATGAAGCTTATTTATTAACAGTTTATGAGATACACAATCAAACGCTTTTGTCATATCAAAGAACACAACGGCTGTCGCCTTTTTCCTATCGATATTTTTAACAACGTTATTTATCAAATTGAAAGTAGCCAATGTAGTACATTTATTTTTTTGAAAGCCGTTTTGTTCCTTTTTTAGAATGTTGTGTTTGTGCAAGAAAGATAAGACTCTTTTGTATATAGCTCTCTCGAAAATTTTAGATATTACTGGAATTAGCGTGATAGGTCGGTAGTTAGACATTTGCATTACATCACCTTTCTTAAATAACGGTTTCACTATTGAATATTTCAAGACCTCTGGAAATACACCTTGTTCGAAAGAGCTATTTATCAGATGAGTCAAAATGGGCCCTATTTCGAAAACAACAGATTTCAAGACTTTTGTGCTTATGTCATCATATCCGGTTGCGTTTGTGTTCCTTAATGAACGTATTATGTTAATAGTTTCATTTACAGTTAGCGGCTCCAAAAATATAGTTTTATCCAGAATTTGAGTGCAAGTATTTTTTTGGGTAGCGGTATTTTGCTTTTTCGTCGACTGTATAAAATAATTATTAAATTCATTCGCAATTAAATTAGGGTCATTGATATTTATTTCATTTACATTAATGTCATGTATGTATTGTGAGTTTAACTTGTCACTCGGTTCGTCTTTAATAATGTTCCAACAAGCTTTGGGTTTATTTTTGGAGTTCAAGATATAACGATTGTTGCACAGAATATGAGCTTTGTGGATGCAAGTCCTTAGTAGGGAAGAGTATGTATCATACAGTTTCCTACTGTTTTCCGATTTCTCAAAATAGTATCGATAACGAAGAATTCTTTGTTTCCTACAGCTTATTTTTAATCCTTTCGTAATCCACTTAAGAGGTTTTGTTTTATTTGACAACTTTATTTCAATTTCTGGGAAACACAGCTTGTAAAACAGGGAAACAGTGTTGTGAAAAACTCCGAATGCGTCGTTAAATTCGGTTTTTTCATACACTTCGGAAAAAGATAAACTGGCTAGACATTTTCTAAATTTTTCTATGTTTTCCTGGCTATAATCTCTCTTAATTAAAGTTTTGGCTTTTTTACAAATAATTTTTTTAGTAACCGGTATATCTAGCATCTGGGCATGATGATCGGATAATCCCAAGTGAAGTACACGACCTACAGCCTCATTGATGTTGCTTGCTATGTGGTCTATGCAAGTCTGTAATCTAGTTGGATTCATTATTTTTAACTCTAGGTTGTAACACGTCAGTATATCTCTTAAGCGATTCGAGATGTTTGTTTTTTGTAGTGTGTTAATATTAAAGTCCCCAGCAAGAACCACTTTTTTCTTTTTTTTTATAGCCAATGTATGAGCGATCGATTCTAATTTGCTTAAGAACAACTGAACGTTTGAAGCTGGCGTGCGATAAATACATGCTACGATAAGCTTATAATCTGAGATTTCAACTGCACAACATTCGAAATCCATCTCACAACGATAATTATTAATGCACGTTATTTCTTTGTATTTCAAACCTATTTTAGTAAAAATGCAAACTCCTCCTCTTGGTTTGACTCTAGAAAAATATGATGCCAAGTTATATCCACTTAGTTTAATGTTCGATTCACTTCCACGCTTAACAAATGTTTCGGATGCACAAATAACATCTGGTTCTTCATTTCTATCACGTAATTCCTGAATAGTCAGTTCAAGTAAATTTCTTTTAGAGATAAGGCTGGCGATGTTTTGATGAAGAATTTTTAAGCACTGTTTTTTTCCTCGTTGATCAGAGACGATAAAAAAGAATTATCACTATTTTCTAATTCCTTGGAAGTGATTTCTTGCGTAGTTCCGATTATAGACTCTTTACTCTTACTTTGTGATGTTAAATAATAATCTGAAATTTTTTTCTGGGTGAGTTTTGCTGGTATTGAAAAATAATTATTAATGTGCGCACAAATGAAACGGTCCAAATGATATAATATGTTTTTCATACCCTTGTTATTCAGTTTTCCCGTATTTGGCGAAAACATATCCAAAGCCAAATTCAAGTTGGAATCATAAGAGTAATGATGCACATGCATATCAGTGTTATTAATCAAGATCCTATTAAACATTTCAACTCTGGCGTTATGAATAGGTTTGCCCCACACGTATGTAGGACAGGCTACAATAACATTTGTGTGCGACATTGACCGAATAAACTTCCCTGTGTAATTTACTAAATCACTAAAACCTGTGTTTTTTTTACAGTCGGTATCACCCACCAATATAATACAATAATCATTTTTAGTTAAGCTCATCAATGGACGTTTGCCGTGTGATAACATTTCGCGGATTCCTCCTCCTGGTATAATATGATGGCAGCAGTCAAGCTTCGAGAAGAATGCATTGTCTTTAATGATGTTTAATATCTTGTTCTGGTTATTAGCGCTTAAAATTATCAATTTACTTTGAACGACATCTTCCCTTTCGCATGTTTGTGTTTGATGATTTTTCAGTCCAGTCAAAAGATGTTCTTTATCCATGGTTTCCGAAACATCTGACCCATTTCCAATCTGCGTCTGTTTACTCTCTATCTTTTGTCTATCCATCGCCTTTGTACTATCTGAGGTGTTTTCTTCCTTCCTTTCCACGTCATTAAATTCCGAAATTATCGTGTCGTTCAGTTCGATTTCGGATGGTTCCAAAATCTCCGTGTCGGTAAAATATGTCCTTGTGCTAATCATACTTTTGTGCCCTTTAATATTTTTCATCGGAGTTGACCTACATATATGTGTCAGTTTTTCAGTTTTCTTTTCAAAAGCTAATATTTGTTTTTTCAGCGATACGTTTTCTAAGCTTAAGTTTTCAATTTCATGTTCAGCTGCTAGTAATTCCGTCTTTAATTTGGTCACTTTAATTTTTAGTTCTTCTAATTCTTCTTTCATACTATGCCCAGTTTCAGGACAGCTGCGGTTTAAAATTGAGCAGTCTTCATAGTCTTCATAGTCCAATACTCGAGCTTCCCGTACCGCACTATTATTGCTGGCATCGTCCGACTGTAGCGATTCAAATGCGTTTTCCGTAGGTATATTTGGTTTACTTCTAATGCGTTCTGTCACATAGTTTGTAGGAGTGTGTAAATTACGAGCATTGTTAATTTTTGGTTTGGATGGTGACGTCGGCAAGGACTTCGTGTCATCGAGCACATGTACACACTTATTGCATTTCCAGCTTTTGGATTCCTTTACTCGTATTAGGTTAAAGAGTTGTTCGGAAACTTTTGTGCATTTCACATGGAAAAATTTTTGGCATCGCGAGCAGTTGAGAAAGCGCCTGTCCAAAATACCTTTTTTACATTTTGCGCAGTTAGCCATAGTCATAGTGTCCCCTTTACTCCTGTGCATATTTGTCCTCTTCGGTCGTGTGTCAGCGGCCGCGCTCCACAGCGAGCGCTGCAGCTTTGCGTATGACTCACCGCTCACCGCGCGCTCGCTACCCGCGAATGTAGAATATTTGCCGTTAAGTGATAAATATTTAAAACGTTTTTTGTCACAACTTCTAAAGTATAGCGATTTTTCTAAAACGAGTTTCACCACTATGTTCTTCGTTTCACTAGCTTCAAAACAATATTACACACTTTGATAGAGGTTTATTTTTTGGACGTTTATGAATTTAAAAACAACAGAGGTGGCAACAACGTGACTGCCTTGCACTAGCGCGCATAACGGCTTATAAGTCAAACAAATGACAATAAAAAATACCCTATGCCGTTTATAACAAGATTCAGTTCGGTACATACATTAAATGCGATAGGACCTTCACGATTTCAGTTCACAACCAATATTAGCAAATATCTTACGTAAAACAACATTGACTTAGTGAGGTCGTCTTTAGTTCGAATATAGTCATGAATATTGTACATACATAAACAAATAACGTCTTTATCCCTTACGGGGTAGACAGAGCCTTTTTTTATGGTGTAGAAAATGCGCCTTATGCATCCGCCCGGTATGGGGTTACCGGGGGTATGTGGGGCTCTCCCGCATGTGCGCATTCCCTATTCGGTCGTATGTTAGGCGTTACGGGAGCACTCGGTGTCACCGCGACGCCCCACGACCACCCCGGCAGTGGCGGATTTACAAATTTTCAAGGTATAGGCTGAATTTTTGCCGCCCTTGCAAAATCTGTTGCAGGCTTCTTAAAAAAAAAAAAAAAGGTCGTGCCCCAAATTTGCCGCCCCCAAAATCTGCCGCCCTAGGCTCGAGCCTTCTCAGCCTTATGGTAAATCCGCCACTGCACCCCGGGATGGGGTTTACAGGGTAGACAGAGCCTAAGGTAACAAGACCTAAAGGCCACATTCAGCACGAAATTCCCCGACGCGACAATTGTCGGTGAACATTGACAATTCGAAATGCAACGCGCAGTCAATAAGAAGCCAACCGGCGTGGATTCTCGTCGAGTTTACAATGTAAACAGATTTGTCACAAGTCAAAGACAATTGGCATTGTTCATTTTTTTTAGTATGCTCCAATTTGAAAACCATTTCGAGGAAAACCATCAATTATCCGATTTATCTTGTCCAATTTCAAAAATACTTTATGATTGCAGATATTTTTGTAAAAGTACTTTGAACCTTTGTTTGACCGAACGACCGGGTTTTTAGACAGAATCCAGCATCGAATGTTTGCCACAAAAATGAAAAAAAAAGTTTGGCTATGGCAACTGTCACGTGTCACTGTCAAATCTAACAAAACCATAGACAAAGCCGTTTTTTTTATAGCCAGCCGAACGAAGGCGATTGGGATTCTGTCTAAATTCACGAATTATCAAACAGCGAAAAAATATTTATTATTAATTAACAAAGCTACGTAAAAGCATAATATTCAAATAAGTTGCTTGAAATAGTCCATTTTATCAAATAAAGGTGTTAAAAGCACAGCTTAAAAAAAATGAACAATGCCAATTGGGAATGGATGATTATTTTAAAAGTGCTTGATGATTTTTCTATTGATAGGAATAACCATCCTTAGCTACAGAAAAAAGTTACAGATTTTTCCATCGAGCCATATATTTTAGAAAAATAAAAACATTTTACTCAGTCACTCGGCGGCCCCTATACGGCAGATAAGCAGTACGTCCATAACATAACAAATAAAAAAAAAGGCTGCTTGAATCTGTGGTACACAATGACATAAGTAGCTAAAAAAGCAACGGCTAAGTGGCTGTGAATTGTTTGTGTTACTCAACCATACATGGGGAATTTCAATAAAAATGACCATATATATTTTTTCCCAGCTGTCACATCGTTCTTCTTCACGCCAACGAAGTTTTACATAATTTTTTTGCATAAATACAACTTCCAAATCTCTTCCTTCGGACTTCGATCTCCAGGCATAACACTAGAGATCACTATTGTGGCTATGCTTGCTCAAAAACTTGTGGAGAGTTCCACAAGTTTTTGAGCAAGCATGGGTACAGACAGCGCGGCGGAGGATTTTGTTTTATAATATGTAGCGATCAAAGTAATTCTAAATTTATACGCAAGATCGGTCGACTGACGTTAACTTTAATGCAAGTCGACTCTACGTCAGAGGTCAGTTGTGTCAGCAACTGTCAAAGTCAGGTCTAGGACACTATCGGGACAGCTGCCGCGGCTGGCGGAGGCACGTGACGCGCATGCGTGTGAATATACGCTTATCTATCACGTTTGTGTGTGGGAAGAATTACCCCTAAAAGTGGGAGGTTCGAGTTGTGAGGGAGAATTTTTAGTGTTTTTTTTATTGACTTTTTTTCATCACAATCAAATAATCAATAAGAGGGTAAATAAACTAATAATCAAGCGGTAAGGATAAGGTCTTACAATAAGTTTGATTGATTGATCAAATCAGTCAATAAATCAATCAATCAATAGTATGGTGAATAAACTAATCAGCAAGGGGTAACCTTAATCTTCCAAGAAGTTTGATGTCAATAAATCAATCAATAAATAAGAAGGTGAATAAACTAAACTAATAATCAAACGATAATGATAAGGTCTTACAAGAAGTTTCATTGATTGATTGAATCAGTCAATAAATCAATCAATCAATCAATAAGAGGGCGAATAAACTAATAATCAAGGATAATGTCTTACTTGAAGTTTGATGGATTGATTGAATTAATCTATATCTATACTAATATTATAAAGAGGAAAGATTTGTACCTATTTTTGTATGTTTGTATGTTTGTAATGAATAGGCTCGAAAAGTACTGGGCCGATCTGGATGAAATTTGGAACATAGATAGATTATAGTCTGGAATAACACATAGGCTACTTTTTATCCCGGAAAATTGCGTGATTCCCGCGGGATAGCGATAAACGAATTCTACGCAGACGAAGTTGCGGGCAACTGCTAGTACATAAATAAATCAATCAATAAGAGGGTAAATAAACTAATAACCAAGCGGTAAGGATAAGGTCTTACAAGAAGTATGATTGATTGACTGAATCAATCAATCAATCAGTCAATAATAGGGTGATTAAACTAATAATCAAGGGGTAAGGATAAGGTCTTACAAGAAGTAGGAGGAGGCTGGAGGACGCTTTCTGGAATTTTCTCAGGAACTCGACGCGGGACGCACCTGGGGATACATTTAGGGCCTGTATCACAACTCTCTGTTAAGTTCCTGTTATCTTATGTGTCAGTTATCTATGATGACGTCTCTGTCTGTTTCTTAGTCATAAATAGAGACGGAATCATAGATAACTGACACTAAACTGATAAATGGTAATTAACAGAGGTGAGAAAATGGAAGTAAAGCTATGGCCGGGAATCGAACCTACCTGCTACTTTCTAGTTGCTATGGGTGGTGTTGCGGTATAGCACGCATAACGGAATGATGAGGATCCGGGTTCGATTCCCGGGCATAGTTTTACTTTTCGGAATTTTCTGTGTTCTAGGTTTCAGTATTGTTTAGGAATATAATTTCTGACGGGTAAACCGTAAAAATTAATACAAAAATCGAGAAGTAAAACTCTCGATTAATTGATAGTAACATATCATTGAAAACAGCGCCATCTCTCGTCCCTGGTGAGCAGTAGGTGTGCTACGGGAGTTTGTAATTGCTTCCCGCGCAGATGGCAAAAGCCTATCGAGGCAATGGGCGAATAACTTAGGAATCATGTTATAGGCCAGAGGTGGTGAACCTTTTTTGGTGGACGTGCCATTTTTTCACAAATAAAGTAATATTTGGCTCTGACCTGTCATCAAAGACCCTGTTGTCTTAAGAGTGTGTTGTTATTTTACCATCATATGACCACATTGCCCGTTTTCCGCCCTATTTCACTATAAAAGAATCTTAAGTTGGTGATTTAATGGACAAAAATAAACCTTTTTTATTAAATTTCTAAATGTCAGTGAAAAATAGAACACATAGAAAAATCCTAAAAGTAAAGCTATGGCCGGGAATCGAACCCGGATCCTCGTCATTCCGTGACGCGTGCTATACCCCTACACCACCCATAGCAGGCGGGTAGTCTCCGAATTTTTCTAACTGTTACTAACTGTCACGTGACCTTTTTTGTTACTATGCGAATTTTTGTCGCTAAGCGTCATCTGTTTGAATGATGTGTCTGTACGACACAATTACAAACTCCCATGGAACATCTACTGCTCACCAGGCTGTTGTTCTTTTTTATTATTATTGGCGTGCCCAAATTATTTTGAAGCGTGCCAACAGTGGCACGCGTGCCATTGGTTCGCCATCCCTGTTATAGGCGATGCTAGCAACCCATCACTATTTTAATTCCCCTTTCCGCCTATACGCCTACAATCATGCTTAGGGTGGCCTTTACGTCTTGTCACCTTAGCTGTCTACCCCGTAAGGGATAAAGACGTGATCTATGTATGTATGCAATCGATGCACTAGCACTGGGGTGATTTTTGAAAGCACATCACTCGAAAGTACCACTCGAAACTGGCATAAATCAGCTTATATCTCCAAAACCACAGCTCTAATCAAAGTTTTGACTAGTTCACCAGATTAATGAGAGCTGAAGTCTTCTATGCTACTCGTATTTCAAATTCAGCGCAATTTTTCATCACTTTCGAGTGGTATTTTCTAGAGTTGCCACGAATAGTGATTTGGCCGGATACCGAATACCGAATATTCGGCAACGCTGTCGGCCGAAGCGCCGAATATTCGGCACAAAATACGTGCTTGTCTATAGGCTGATCCTTACAAGTGGTGGTCAGCAAACGAAAAACAATACCCAATTCTCTCGAAATTTGCTAAAGTTTATCTTTCTTCTCCTGGGAGTAGCGTGTATGCGACGAAAAGCATAATCGTTTGCTACCAACAAATGCTAAAAAGCTTGTTTTTATCCATCGCAACTTAACACTGATCAATTTTACTTACTAAAGTATTGTAATTTGGTAATGCACACATATAATCTTGAGTAATATGACGTGTCTTTTTTTCATAATTCGGTATTCGGTATTCGGCCGAATAGTACGTATTATTCGGCCGAATACCGAATACCAAAAAATGGGCCGAATAGGCCGAATACCGAATAGTAGCCGAATATTCGTGACATCTCTAGTATTTCACACATGTGCTTAAAAATAGCCGGGTCCCTGTACTAACAAGTTATTATGTCATAGAAACGAGTCATGCTTCTAAGAAATGAAGCAATGAGTAAATAAATGCATAAAAGCATTAGTTACGCTATTACAACGAATGCGATAACATTTGCACAATTTCGCGACACACCTTACGAAAAACACAGTATGAAAATGAAAAAAAGTTGATTTCTTTTTTAGATTTACATACATACACAAATCACGTCTTTATCCCTTACGGGATTGACAGAGCCTTAGGTAACAAGACCTACAGGCCACGTTTAGCAAGACACAGGGCGTAGAGGTGGAAAGTGGAATCAAAATAGTGATGGGTTGCTAGCCGCATCGCCTATAACATGATTCCTATGATTTTCGCCCATTCCCTCGATGGGTTTTTACCATTTGCGCGGGAAGAGAAGCAACTGGTACATTCTATGTTTTTTAGGTTTACATGTTGAAGTATTTGAAATTTGGACTTTGAAACTTTGGTACGTAAGAACATTACTACGAATATTAAGTCCAAATGATAACATAGCATTTTATCGTTAGAAAGATAACCACTCATTATCTACAATTAAGTTAAAAAATAAACAAAAGTTTATATATTACTTACATGCTGGTCTGGGAGCAAAGAAAAAACATAGAATGTACCAGTTGCTTCCCATAAAAACCCATCGAGGGAATGGGCGAAAATCATAGGAATCATGTTATAGGCGATGCGGCTAGCAACCTATCCCTATTTTGATTCCACTTTCCACCTCTACGCCCTCAGTGTCTTGCTAAACGTGGCCTGTAGGTCTTGTTACCTTAGGCTCTGTCTACCCCGTAAGGAATAAAGACGTGATTTGTGTATGTGTATGTA
The DNA here is from genome assembly GCA_949127965.1 of Pandemis corylana. Taxonomy (NCBI): domain Eukaryota; kingdom Metazoa; phylum Arthropoda; class Insecta; order Lepidoptera; family Tortricidae; genus Pandemis; species Pandemis corylana. The sequence goes on along the minus strand of OX421875.1, from coordinate 6,551,321 downwards.
TGTATTATATATTAAATAGCAGTAAAATTGTAAAAAAAAATTATTCATTTGCCTGAGAAAACCATCCCAACTAATATTATAAATGCGAAAGTAACTCTGTCTGTCTTTATGTCTGTTACCATTTCACGGCTTATACCGATGGATCGATTTAGTTGAAATTTGGTATATAAAAAGAGAAGGGCATACATACATTTTTTTTTTATATGAATAGGTAGGCAAACGAGTAATTGGGTCACCTGATGGTAAGTGATCACCACTGCCCATAGACACCCGCAACCCCGGAGGGATTGCAGATGCGTTGCCAACCTAGAGGACTAAGATGAAATGCCTCTTGTGCCCGTAATTTCCCCGGCTGTCTTACTCTCCGCACTGGAACACAGCAGTGCAAGCACTGCTACTTAGCGGCAGGATTAGCGAGTAAGATGGTGGTAGCGATCCGGACGGGCCTTGCACAAGGCCCTACCACCCGCAATGCCGTCACGCCTCTTTCCTATAGGGGTAGGCAGAGACTACTTTGTTCTGCTACGTTGAAGATATAAACAGGATAGTATTTATCCCGGAAAATTGCATAGTTCCCGCGGGATAGCGATTCGCAGTCACAGGCAACAGCTATTCTTATTTAAGTACTTTAAAAAGTTCATATTATACATTTTATGCTAAACGTGGGCTTTAGGTCTTGTTACCTTAAGCTCTGTCTACCTCGTAAGGGCTAAAGACGTGACTTACGTATGCAATGTAATGTAATGTTTGGTTTGTTTGTATTGTTTGGCTTGACTTGTTTCGGTTTAATTGGTTTAATGCGATTTGAACTGATCGAGTGTTGCCATTCACACTTCCGTATATTTGTCAGCTTGTTTATATAGTGTTTTCCACTGGCGTTCGTGTCGCCACAGTGTATGTGTATTTTATATGTTTAGTTTTTTAATTTTATCTGGGTCCTACTGAAAAACAGCGTTGCGGCTTGCCGCAACATTATGTTGAGTGGGGCCCATTTTACACCATATCGGTACTATTCCTAAGTATATTGTATTTCTCTCTCTCTCTCTCTCTCTCTCAATGGCAATATACGTAATTTTTTCTTCTTTTTCTTTTTTAATATCCCATCGATCCCATCCATCCCATCGATCGATGCGATGATTTCGCCAATGTCAAAGTAATAAATACAGTATTCAAAAATCTCGTGACAAAAATGTAAAAGTAAGGTAAAAGTGCTAAAAAAACATCACATGATCAATGGACGGCACTAACAACAAATGTGTTGTTATAAGGTATAATGAATAATGATACCTTTTTTTTTACTTGCAACACTCACCTAACAGCATCGCACGCTGCCGCTAAGGCGCACGAGCGCACACACGCTCATCACAGCGTATGTACACGTGCGTATGTGTGTGTCACCGGGAATGTGTTGCCATATCTTCTTAAGGCTGGAAACAATAATTATAATTTAAAACAGTTTGACAAGAAACATTAAAAACTGATGACACGTCTTGACAGTTTCTCGGAGCTACAAGTTACGATTTTGATGCTGGTCTGGGAGTAAAGAAAATACATAGAGTGTACCAGTTGCTTCTCCTCCCGCGCCGGTAAAAGCCCATCGGGGGAATAGGCGAATCATGTTATAGGCGATGCGGCTAGCAACCCATCACTATTTTGATTCCCCTTTTCATATACGCCCACAATCATGCTAAACGTGACCTTAAGGTTTTGTTATCTTAGGCTCTGTCTAACCCGTATAAGGGATAAGGGGGCGTCCATTAATTACGTGAGGCATTTAGGGATTTTTTGACCCCCCCCCCCTCCCCCCTTGGTGAGATGTCGTAAGATTTTTCTCGACCCCCTTCCCCCCATCCCGATCTCACGTGAGATTTTTCAAAACTTGTAGCTACTTTAGGTATAAAAGTATTGGATTTATTAAAAAACATAACACAATTTGTTTAATTACTTTTTTAAGACTAGCAAGGACTAGTATTTGCAAATATTGCTGTAATTTTAATGATAAATTCAGCTTTAATTTAACTTAATTTTCACGCAGTTTTACACTATTTTCTGCTAAAAAAAATTACGTGATATTTGCCAAGACCCCCCCTCTCCCCCAAGTGAGATTTAGTAAGATTCGGCTAGACCCCCTCCCCCCCCTGAATACCTCACGTAATTAATGGACTTACGCTTACGCTTGTCAGCTTTAAAGTGTCAAACGCTGGTGCCGTCACCCTAAAACGCTTTTGTTAAACGCAACACTGATAAAGATAACCAAATGACGTCAACAAAAAGCCATAATAACTTAGCCAAAGTTCAAACCAAAAAAACACTATTACAATTCACATTACGTTCAAACTGCACGCGATACTAAAGACGTTTTTACCCCGAACCATAACCGACACAATAGCGACATAGATTAAAGATAAGTACGCAGATGCATCATTCCGTATAATTTATATCAGGCGCTTCTACGCCATGAGAAAAATAGAAAGAAGTGTAATAGAACAAACCTAGATGTTTAAATTTTTTTCGTTTCTTTGTCAGTCTGTGCTGGGTATCTCCGAAACTGTTGATATGTTTTATCCCAGAAAACAATATAGTTCCCGCGGGATAGCGAGTTCTGCGCGGACAGTCACAGGCAACAGCTAGTTCTAAATACATATATCACGTCTTTATCCCTTACGGGGTAAACAGTGCTTAAGGTAACAAAACCTTAAGGGCGTTTAGCATGATTAAGGGAGTATAGGTGGAAAGGGGAATCAAAATAGTGATGGGTTGCTAGCCGCATCGCCTATAACATGATTCCTAAGACTTTCGCCCATTCCCTCGATGGACTTTTACCACGCGCGGGAAGAGAAGCAACTGGCAAATTCTATGTATTTTCTTTACTCCCAGACCAGTAGGCTTATTACCTAACTCACTCGCAATCGCCATCGTGTTCATTTTGACAGTTCATGTATGGGCTGACAATTGGCATCGGAATCAGCTAGCTGTCACATTCATACAAGAACTGTCAAAATGAACACGATGGCGATTGCGAGCGAGTTAGATAATAAGCCTACAGCATGGAAGAAAGATGACTTGACTTCAATATATCGCGGAGATAGCAAAGCAAAAGCAAAGTCATGCATTTGCGGGGAGTGTCACTATAGACATCTCATACCTTACAACAGTGGCGCCAACTGGTGAACACAAATACGACACACTGAAGCCAGCAGGCTTATTGTCAACTCGCTCGCAATCGCCATCGTGTTCATTTTGACAGTTCTTGTATGAATCTGACAGCTGACTGATTCCGATGCCAATTGTCAGCCCATACACGAACTGTCAAAATGAACACGATGGCGATTGCGAGCGAGTTAGACAATAAGCCTACTGTTTCACCACTCTCTGTTAAGTTCCAGTTATCTTAAGTGTCAGTTATCTATGATGACGTCTAAGTATAAGCTTAGTGTAACTTACATACATACATACCGTCACGCCTCTTTCCCACAGGGGTAGGCAGAGACTACTTTATTCCACTTGCTACGATCCTGACATATTTCTTTCGCTTCATCCACAGTCATCAATCTCTTCATACATGCTCGTCGGTTTCGGGTACTCCTGACCTGACCTTTTTTTTTATTTTTATTCTGATTTTTTTTTGTGTATTTATTTGTGCATGAATCATGTAGCTGGCTTTTTTAGGTATGTGTGTATGGTGTCTATTTATATCTCCATTTATTATAAATGTGTGTTTCATGTATAATATATTACGTATTTCAGTACTTAGTGTATTAATATATATTCGAAATTGCACCACCTGCTCAGATCTGTTCTGTTCTCCAGTCCATTATGGTTGCCTGGTAGAGATCGCTCTGTAGCGATAAGGCCGCCTATTGTTACCTTGTAATATTCTGTATACCTTTTTTCTGTTTTGGTTGTTATATGTGGTGTTCAATAAAGAGTTATTGTATTGTATTGTATTTACATTACACTCACAAAATACAAAGACAACAATACAAAATGAACGAGATAGCGATTGCGAGCGAGTTAGATAATAAGGCTACAGTTATGTTTACCCTTATCTGTTTCATAAAAAGTTCATCTAAGATGACTTTTGCTTTTGCATAGACAGAAAGGATATCCGGAGGATAAAATAAAAAGTCAGTTATCTAGATGAAAGATGGTTGTTATTTTCATTCCGTATTGAATATTTCTAGCATCTTCTAATGTTTTTATCGGTTTTCCTGTGGGAGCTAATTCAATAAATATGGGTTTACACACAACATACACAAATCACGTCTATATCCTTTACGAGGTAGACAGAGCCTGAGGTAACAAAACTTAAAGGCCACATCATGATTGTGGGCGTATAGGTGGAAAAAGTAAACAAAACAGTGATGGGTTGCTAGCCGCATCGCCTATAAGACGATTCCTATGATTTTCGCCCAATCCCTCGACGTGCTTTTACCGCCTGCGCCGGAAGAGAAGCAACTGGTACATTCTTTTTCTGACCAGCATGGAAGAAGTCGCAGGCAACAGCTAGTATAAGCGTAAAGCATGACTCCATTGTTAATAATGCTTAATTAGAAACGTCAATTTGTCAAAGTGTTGCTCATTATAAAGGCATGTATATGACGTCACGATCCTCACACCTTTTGCCGTGGAAGTCGCAAGATCAGCCATTGAGGGTGACGGCATCGACTTGTGCGAAATAACTAGAGATGTCACGAATATTCGGCTACTATTCGGTATTCGGCCTATTCGGCCCATTTTTTGGTATTCGGCCGAATAATACGTACTATTCGGCCGAATACCGAATACTGAATTATGAAAAAAAGACACGTCATATTACTCAAGATTAAAAGATAAAGATAAAGATAAAGATATTTTATTTGTCAACGTGTAACATTATATGTGTGCATTACCAAATTACAATACTTTAGTAAGTAAGATTGATTAGTGTTAAGTTGTGATGGATAAAAACAAGCTTTTTAGCATTTGTTGGTAGCAAACGATTATACTTTTCGTCGCATACACGCTACTCCCAGGAGAAGAAAGATAAACTTTAGCAAATTTCGAGAGAATTGGGTATTGTTTTTCGTTTGCTGACCACCACTTGTAAGGATCAGCCTATAGACAAGCACGTATTTTGTGCCGAATATTCGGCCGCCGAATATTCGGCGCTTCGGCCGACAGCGTTGCCGAATATTCGGTATTCGGCCAAATCACTATTCGTGGCAACTATAGAAATAACCGTACCGAGCCATAAAGATTGCACTTCGGTCTTTAGAATGAGACAGCGTGACGTAAGTAAGAGAGAACGCTCTACGAAGCCGATTAGCCGAGAAGACCGATGTGCTATATTTATGGCGGGATACTGTAATTTCACGCAAGTCAACGTCGTCACCGAAATTTTGAAAAATACACATACATACACGTCTTTATCCCTTACGGGGTAGACAGAGCCTAAGGCAACAGGTACCTACAGGCCACATTTAGCAAGATTGTGGGCGTATAGGTGGAAAATGGAATCAAAACAGTGATGGGTTGCCAGCCTCATCGCCTATAACATGATTCCTATGATATTCGCCCATTCCCTCGATGGGCTTTTACCATCCGCGCGGGTAGAGAAGCAACTGGTACATTCTATGTTTTTTCTTTGCTCCCAGACCAGCGTGGAAGAAATTTTGAAAAATATGATTTAAAATTCGAAGGGTTACCTACCTGCTATGGGTGTAGGGGTAAAAGCACGTATCACGGAATGACAAGGATCCGGGTTCGATTACTTTTAGGATTGTGCTATGTGTTCCAAATTTCAGTATTGTTTAGAAATAAATTTTCTAACGGGCAAACCGTAAAAATAAATACAAAAATCGAGAAGTAAAATTCTTGATTAATTGATAGTAACATATCATTGAAAACAGCGCCATCTCTCGTCACTGGTGAGCAGTAATGTTCCACGGGAGTTTAGAATTGCGTCGTGCAGACATTCAATTCAAATAGATGGCGCTTGGCGACAAAAAATCGCTTAGTAAAATAAATAAAGGCATGTTTAGATAGAAACACGATTCAAGGCCGATTTTTCAATCCTCAGACAAGCACTTAACTGACAGATACCGATAGAGTTGTTCATCGAATAAGGTTTATTTGATGATCGAAAAATCGGCTCTCAATTAATTATTTAACAAATGATTAGTCCAGTGTACTCCGTAATCTTTGACGATATTTACTCTAGTCTACTTATCTGACAAACAAGCCCCTTCCTGATAAAAAGACAACATTTACCACTTGTTAAACAATTATAGGTAACTTGTGATTTATAATTATCCTGTTTTTAACCCCCGACACTAGAAGAAGGGTGGTATAAGTTTGATATCAATGTTTGTGTGTGTGACTGTGTGTGTGTATGGACGTGGGTTATATTCAAAATTTAAAATTTCGCTTCTTTTACAATCCCATCAATAGTAAGTTTTGTAACTGGAACTTTAACACCTTTGACAACATTACATCTTGTGCACTTGACTTTTACCCCACTGCAGAACTTCCTATACCCTTAGGAACTCACCAAAATAAATTCATACTTATTAGTTATTTATGTCTACATTATAACTATAGTAAACTTCTGTGCAAAATTTCAGTTTTCTGGGTCCAAGGCATTGATGAGTTGGTCAGTTGGTCATGACTTTTATTTTTATTGTAAAATTCTTTAAAAGATAAGATAAGATAAGATTATAAAGCAGACGCAGTATGATCATCAAAACATACTCTCAATTAATTTAAAAAAAAATTACTGAACAATCAAATTATGTATCACTGTATGGACACTGTTTCCTTTGCCTATCCCTGAAGGGATGATAAAATATACATCAAAAAAAGTAAAAGATTAAGGCAGTGTGGGTCCATACTTTATTAAAACTGAATTTTATAAAAATATCTCACTGTTAAGTTGTATGGGGCCTGCTCCATATCATATAGTACAAATGTCTACAACTGAGGAGGTAAAACCACGAATTAAAATTGAAAATGAAATTAAAAGAAAATTTGATTTAAACAGGTGTGTAATATACATAACATTATCATGTCATTACTGCATGATTGCAAATTGACACCATATTTCAAGTGAAATAGGATATGACAGTAATAAAATTCATAACTGCAAAACAAACTATGTATTGTTGTGCATTGATGAAATGGGAAGTGACGTTGTAACACAAATTACAGCTATGAATAACATTTAGGGCTTTTAAATGCTTCATCTTCAATAGAAATAATTAATTTGTTTTGAGACCTTGAAATGAACATTGTTTAAATTGGCTTTTAATAGCCTCAATTACTCAGAGCCACATAAAATAGAGGTTTTTTTAGGTTCATGCAACTTTGAATACTATGGGTTTATTTATTGATATTTTATGAAGTCAAAGTATAGGTAAAAAAGGTGTATTTTCCTGTCAATATAAGGAAAATGACATAATTACTTGCTCGGCGAAATTCGCTTCTGTGTTCCGATAAGTACTTCAACTTTGAACGGGAAATATCTTTAGATAATTATTATCAAAATAGAGGTCACAGGTGGAGCCGTCATCTTAAGTCTGAAGTACATGGTCAGACCGTTGGGTTAAATTTTTTGCTCAAAAGAAACCTCAATTATTCACATAACTGTTTCGTTAAAGTGGACCACGACCTACTGGAATTTTGCAACAAAAATTCCAACTTATCTTAAATAATACGAACATGTCGCCTTTACAACTTACCGATTATGTAATCAAGAGTGTTCTTACTGGTGCAAAAAGCGTAATTACTGTAAGGTTTTGAGCTAAATAAGCAAAAATTAGAGCGATAACTCGCAAATCGCGTCGTGACACAACGCTTGCCGAAGAAATGAAAACGTCATTATGACAGGTCAAGAGCATATTTGGGCTACGTTTCCATATCACTTCAAGAGCTGTATTTCTTCCGTAATTAGTCACGAGGTGCTAGGTAACTCTACCGAAAGAAACGAAAGAACATGGTATTTTGTGGTTTATGTAATACTGTCTATAATTAGCCAACGCAGCTGTCCAAGGTCGTCATGAAAAAATATTCAGTAAAATACACATGTCATAACTTATCTTACCTGTGGTAAATTTGAAAAAAGCATGGCGGATTGTCCACCCCGTGCAGCGCAGTGTGTGTATTTTTATTTTGACATCTCCGAATGAACTGTCTTTGTTTTTATATTGTGATTATTTGAAAACTTTAATCGTTATAACAGTGAGTGTTTATGAAAGCCCACCATGGGTTTACCGGACAACTGTATAACGGAGGAAAAGCTTCCGCAGTGCTGGTCGGATGATATTCGTATGAACGCGCTGTTCGCACCTTTTCGTTTAAAATCTGCTAACCCTGAGTCTTGGGACATGAAGATGAAGTTCTGGTCCGACTTGCTGCGGCAGTGGTGTCGCTGGAAGAAGGACCCTGTGGTGTCTGCAGCCGATTTGAAATGCGCTTTTATGCGGAAGGGTAGAACTCCTGCATGCCTCGATATTGTAGTCGAGGAGATGTTTCGGTAAGTTTTTTTAAAACTTAAGCTTGTTTACGAGATCTGTGTAGAAAATTGCGTCATACTTTTATCTAGTTCGTAACAAAGAATAAATATTTGTGTTGGAAGTTGTCTTCTTTTTGTGTGTAGTTTTTTTAAGGTAACAAAGGTTTCGGAACTATTTTTGGCATCCGCATACTTACCAAGACGAATATGAATACTGAATCACAAACCATAGACCATTATGTTGCATAAAAATAATTGTTATTGCAGATCTCTTGAAATTAAGATACTTCATTAATCATTATATTGATAATGTTTTTATGTGTACATATTTTAAGTTGGATTAACCACTACCTAGTTCCCAAAGTACAACCTTTACTTTGTTTAGGTCCAGGTCAATGGTACCTTCATATTTATCTATACATCTTTATCCACAGCAACGGAGACCTGTCACCGCTTACCAAGTACCAGCAAATCCTCCACAACGGCCCTGAAGGCTGGGTTCGCTGGGGAGCACGCCTCGCGTTCCGCCCAGCCGCCTTTGCCCTGACTGCGGTCACCTCCCTGCTGCCAGCAAGGCAGGCTATCGACAGTGATGGACTGCCTAAAGCTAGTATTGACTCCACCCAGAGATTTGTGTGTGAGAGCGCTGTGAAGGTCAGTGCATTATAATAATAATAAAGCTTTATTCATTCATTTTTTTTTTTTTTTTTTACATTCCAACTGTTTTAGTGTTGTTAGTGAAAAAATTTTTAATTACTACATTAAGTGAGTGCATTAAACACTGGTATTATAAATGAGAATGTGGGTTTGTTTTTCTCCACATTCTTGCAATCTGCCTTTTATAGCATTGAGCTAGAGTTTTGAATTGGGGTGCGAGTCGGGTTACCTCCAGGTGTGATTAAGAGCTGCGGTTCGTTTTTGGATCCGTCCGGGGGGAAGAGCAGTGCTTGGTCCGGTGCGCCCTGGGCAACGGCTAATGATTTCCTGGCAGTTTCTGAGGGATATCATTGACCGTTGGCTAAGAGCCCGACAGGGGGGGAGGGGGGTCTTTGACCATTACCGTACAACGTTGCCGACATTTTGTCACAAGATTTTTTAATAAAAAATTTTACATTGACATTGGCGAAGTTGTCGTCGCTATAACGACTTGATACGCCACAAATAAAAGAAGAAGAAGAAGAAGAAGAGTTTTGAATTCGTAGACGTGAATGGCATGAGCCCAGTGGCACAACCATTTATTAAATCTGTATTAGATCATATCTTCTGCTGTTCTTTTTAACCTCTTGAAGATTTTGGTCGATTAGTCCATTAGTTTATTTGCCAGATGATTTGGATGACTTTGCATTCTCTTTTCAAAAGCTTTCAGTCTGATTGTTACTTCTTGTTTAATTGTAGGTATTCTTAAGTCACGATGTAGTTCACAATTTGTCATGTACCAAGGTGCGGCCGTTACCATATGAAGCATCTTTGACTGAAACTGTTGAAGTATTTCAATATTTGATTTCGCTGCCGTACCCCACAGCTCGATTCCATACGTCCATACTGGCTTCATTATGCATTTGAGATGAGAGAGTGAGTGTGTATGTTTGTAGAACAAAGATAGCTGGTACCCTAGATTAAAACATAGGCTACTTCTCATTCCGGAAAATTGAAGACTATAAAAAAAAAAAAAATTGTGAGTAAGCCCAGCATAGTTCATAAAATTAAAAAAAAAAAGGTTACTTTGTCATGTTCAAGGCGAAATTGAATTTTGTTTACTGTTTTTAAAGAGCAAAATCCACTTGTTTGAGGTGCTGAGGTAAAAAACTAATAAATAAATATTTTGTGGGTTAAATGTTACAGGAGCAAGCCACAGAACTTCTAGAGAACTACCCGAATGATGCTGAACGCATGGGTACCATCGAGGAGCTGATGCGGAGCTGCAAGTGGCAGCAGGGCCGGGACACATTTGAGATGCTGCTGGGATACCTCGTGTCCCAAGGCTTTGCTGTCAAGAAGGACGAGGTTATCAAACTTGGTGAGAATCTATGACCATAGGCATCACTATTTTTAACTCCCAACACAAAAAGAATACACCATAGAATGTATATCATATGATAGAATGTACCATTTACTTCTCGTCCCGCGCAGATGGTAAAAGCCCATCGAGGGAATGGGCGAAATTCTTAGGAATCATGTTATAGGCGATGCAATGTACTGGCAACCCTAGCCAAGTAAACAAGTGTATCAAGAGCTTATACTCTTTTAATTAAAATAAATAGTAAAATACGTTGTGGTAGTGATGTGATCGAAACAAAAAAGCTAACCTGCAATCTTGTCCCCGAAGAACACAAAAAATCCAGGAAGGGCAGCTGTCTTTTTAAGAAATCACAAAGTGGTAACCAAATTCTTCAACCGTTACACTTCAAATTCATCGTTATACAGTTAAATACCATCAGAAAAATATTATTATTGTATTGACACTCCGAGATCAATACCTGTAAAAAGTTACGAATCACTGGAGCAATCAGCTGATTGGACACTGTAATGACAGCAACAGTGACGTTTAACAAATATCGATATACCCTCACGGCTGACTGACAGTGAAAGCAAACAGTGTTGCCGCGTAGCGAGCAGCACTTGACTACAGCGCCATCTAGCGTCAACTGGCAAATTAAGAATTAATTAACTTTGCAAATGACATGAATACTCTGCGAAAAATCATTAAGTAATCCCGCAAGAGGGCGACATATGATACGAGATATAAGGTAAACAACCAGATTCTGTGAATGAAACTTACTTAATTATTTGGAAATCATAGCTTTGTAAAATATTATTAGAAAATGGCGACTGAATGTGCGAAATGTCAAAAAATTATACAGAATAAAGAACATCTGAAATGCTCAAAATGTAAAAAAACATACCACGTCGAATGCTCGAACAGATCAATACAGTTGTTTAATTTAATGACACCTGAACGCAAAAAAAATTGGACATGCTTACCTTGCTGCCGCACAAATGCAAATACATCGAGTAATATTGTAAAAAAAACTCCCACAGTATTACAAAATACAGATTTACAAAATATCACGATGAGGAAAAAACCAGATACTAGCAAAATTACTACCGCCACTGCCGTAGCCACAGTTATCCCATTAGAAAATGCTGAAATGTCTAATATTGATCTGTCAACTCCACTCAGTTGTCTCATTAAATCAAAATCGACTGAGTCACTAATACAAAACGACATTTTAAATGAGGATACTTACCAGTCCATTGATGATAGCCTGTCCAGAAGCCTGGAATTTTCAATTGATCCGGACATTGTAAGCGAACTAAAAGCGAACATCGAGACTCTGAAATTAGAATTAGTAAGCGCAGAAAATGAGCTCCAAAATACCATAATAGAGAAAAATGAGCTTCAACGACAGGTAGACAAACTCACACGGGACGTAAATACTCTAAAAAAAATGTGTAAATCCCCTCATGAAATTAAAAGCAGCCGCAAAAGCATATCATCATCGGACGATAGTGACCTAAGCTTAACTTCAGCCAAAACTATGGCCTTGGAATGTAAAATAATAGACTTACAAACAGAACTAATAACAACGCAGCAAGAAATATCAAACCTAAATAAAATCATCACCGGGCTTGAAGACGAACTCGTCAGTCTTAAGTATGAGAATCGACATGCAACTCAAACGGCAGGAATAATACAATCAGTAAAAACGCGATTAAACACACAAAAACACAAACTGTGTGTGGTAAGCAGCTCAAAAAGGCTTAAGTTGCTCCGTAACATGGACCGGAATAGTGCGTATGATGATTTTGAGCGAGTCCATTATATAACCCCAGAAGTGGGTATTGATATTATGCTACAAAACATGGAAAATAAATTACTTGGCTACACAAAAAACGACTACTGCGTTATTGTTATAGGAGAAACTGACTTTCAAACCTCCAAAAACTACAGGTCAATTATTAACAATTTAAGACGAACACTTGAAAATATTACAACAACAAATATAATATTAGCTGCGCCCACATATATCTGTGGCGCGCCTTTATATAACACCAGAATAGAGATATTTAATACCCTATTGAACCGTGACATTACAACATATAAATACGGTCATTTCTTTGATTCAAACCAAATGTTGACCTATGACAATTTTTCCTATAATTCCGGAAAACTGAATAATAGTGGTGTTCAAAATATTCTACAAAATATTGCAGAATATATAACCATCTCTCAAATACATAACGACCAGGAGGACTTTCAATGCAATAGCGCTGAAGAAGACAAGAACAAGTTTTTTCGCCAGTAATGGATTACAATTCAGAATCCTTCATCAAAACATCGCCAGTGTTCTCGCCAAAAAGGACCAATTAGAGATAGTTTTATCCGAATTATCGGAATCAGGCACAGACTTGGATGTGATCTGCCTCACGGAAACATTTGTAAAAAGTGGTGAAGAGAAAAACATATTAATTAATGAATTTGAATTGGCTAGTAGTTATAGTAGAAAAACTAAACGAGGAGGCGTGTGTATTCTTACTAGAAAAGGGACTGAATTTAAAAATGTATCGGTAGTTGATCAGTTAAGAGAAACAAATGTGTTCGAATCCTGTGGAATTAGGATCCCCAGAATAAATATGATCATCATATGTATATATCGAACTCCTTCATCGGATGTAAATCTGTTCCTAAAAAAGTTTGAATCTCTTTTACACAAGCTTTCAAATAAATATGGCAAAGACAAAATTGTTATAGCAGGCGACCTTAACATTAACTTAATACATAAAAATAAATGTTCTGACTGGTTAAATAATATATTACCAAACTTTAATTTGAGAAGCCATATAAATGTACCGACACGTGGTAAAAACTGCATTGACCATATATTTAGCAACATCAAAACTGCCGTAGGTACAGTTATACCACTTGGCCTTTCCGACCACGACACGGCTCAAGTATTATCTTTCAAAGTTGCTCAAAAACCTATCCGTTCTAAACCCATTACAGTGACCCGAAGGGATTATTGCAAAGAAAATCTGGGTAAATTTAAAAATTGCCTTAACAACTTGTCTTTCTCCGATGTCTACGAGACTCAAGATTTAAACTGTAGTTTTGACAGATTCCACGATGACTTATGCCTTTTTTATAATCTTTGCTTTCCTGTCCAGAAAATCAGGGTTAATAATAATGCAAAACCAAGATGGATAAGCAAAGGCCTAAAAATAAGCACTAAAACTAAACGAAAACTTAGGTTTAATTACTATAAAAAGAAGACCACAGAGAACAAAATCAAATACGTAATATATTCGAAAATCCTAAAAAATTGCATCGCATTAGCCCAAAAAAGAACAAATAGCAAATTTATAAGCAATAGTAAAAATATATGTAAAGCATCGTGGAAAGTCATAAAAACCGAAGTAGATAACACGGACAAGAAGGGATACATAGACCAACTCGTGATCAATGGTAAACATATCACCCAGGCACCTCTTATTGCTGAAACCTTTAACGACTACTTTATTGAATCCACTAATAAACTCAATTACAAACCAACCAATACGCTGACCGCTACATCTAGTGTAACAAATAGCATTTTTTTGACCCCTTTTAATGAAACAGAGATTTTATTTTTTCTGACTACACTCAAAAACACAAATGCGGAAGGGTACGATGACATTGCAACAAAAATAATTAAAGAATGTAAAAATGAACTGGTATCTGTTTTGACGTATCTAGTTAACTTATCCTTAGAAACTGGAAACTTTCCAGATAAATTAAAATTATCTGTCGTAAAGCCAGCATACAAAAAAGGTGATAATACAGAAATTGAGAATTATCGCCCAATAACATTAGTGCCTATACTATCTAAAGTCTTTGAGAAAGCAATGCATAAAAGGTTAACTGACTTTTTCACTAAGTACAAGATAATCGCAAAGCAACAACATGGCTTTCAGCAAAATAAGTCAACTACTTTAGCCGCGTTTAATCTAGTAAACGAGATTGCCAGGAATCACGATGATAAAAAATTAACAACTGCTCTTTTCTTTGACATGTCGAAAGCATTCGATTATGTAGCTCATGATAGGCTGTTACTCAAGTTGGAATTGTGTGGCATTAGAGGACCAGCGCTCCAATGGATTAGGTCGTACCTAGAAAACAGAATGCAATGTGTTGAAATTAAAAAAGTTAGTAACGCAAACTCGACTATATGTTGCAGATCTGGATACAGGGTGAATAAATTTGGTGTTCCTCAGGGAAGTGTCCTTGGACCACTTCTTTTCTTGGTGTATATCAATGATCTTGCAGACACTATCAATTGTAAATGTATCTTGTTCGCAGATGATATATCAATCGTGGTAACAGATGACCATTCAAAAAACTTAATTCATCATGAAAGGCATGTCATTACGATGGTAGAATCTGTCGTGAAGTGGTTAGAAAATAACAACTTGAAAATAAATTTAGAAAAAACCAACTTTATCAATTTTAATAATCTTAGCAGACAGTTAAATATAGTTTATAATAGCCATCAACTGAAACAAAATAAAATAACAAAATTTCTAGGAATATTTGTGGATTGTCGTCTGGATTGGAATGACCAGATCACAAATGTTTGTAGGAAAATCAACAGATTTGTATTTGTCCTGCACAGACTAAGAAAGACGACTGACCGCAAAACTGTTATGGCAGCTTATTATGGGTATGTGGAGTCTGTGCTGAGATATGGCCTAATCATTTGGGGGAATGGGAGTGATGTAAGAAGAGCTTTCATTGCTCAAAAGAAATGCATACGTGCCATTTGTGGTGCTGGCCCAATGGATTCGTGTAAGCCTTTGTTCCTCAAATTAAGCATACTACCCCTTCCGTGTCTATATATCTACGAAATATGTAAATTTGTTAAAAAGCACAGGGATCTTTTTACAATTGCTAGTAGTTTATATCCACGAAGCACTAGAAATTGTAATCGTCTTGTTGTCGGTAAACAGCAAAGGACTGCTAGATTTAGAAAGAATTGCAGTGTAATGTGCGTAAACATTTACAACAATTTACCACAAAATATTAAAGAGGCGCCCAGCAACAAATTTAATAAAATATTATACAAGTGGCTTTTAGAACAGACATTTTACAATTTAAATGATTTTTTTCTCCAGAGTACAATCCAGTAGATAGGACTTGACCTGATAACTTTGTTATAGGAATATAAATATGTAATTCAAAATATAAGAACAATTTCAATAAATATGATAATAATCTAATTGTAAGCAGTAATGTAATAGCCTAATTATTTTTATGTAATGACTTTTATTGAGTTTGATATTTTGCATGCTGTTGTAGTATAGCCGAATAAGGAGCACCTTATTAACTATTGTTAACATCTTTATGTAACCCTTTTTCAAGCAAAATAAATTATTTGTATTTGTATTTGTATTTGCGGCTAGCAACCCATCACTATTTTGATTCCTTTTTCCACCCATCCGCCTACAATCATGCTAAACGTGGCCTTTAGGTCTTCTTACCTTTAGGCTCTGTCTACCCCGTAAGGGATATAGACGTGATTTGTGTATGTATGTATGTAACACAAAAAGAGGGGCAATAAGTGTGACTGTATGTGTGTTTCTTTGTCTGTGGCATTGTTGCTCTCAAACGGTAATATTCTGACGTAATTTTTTTTTAGCGGAGCCGAACAAGAAGGCCACCCCAGTGACGGAGGCCGATGAAGCCTTAGTGCGGCTGTCGGCGGCCGAGGCGCGACTACAGGCCGAGGCGGGCAAGCTGGCGCGCGACGCCGCCGCCGCGGAGAACGAGGCGCGGGCCTCGCTGCAGCTCGGGAACAGGCTCGCGGTCAGTTGATATAGTGAGAGAGAGAGAAAGAAACATTTATCTACACTAATTCACCAACCAATTAAACACACAGACCAATTTAAACCAGTATAGTAGTTTGTATAGTGGAGGTGTAAATATGATCCTGAGTTGCCCTTTGTCAGATGACGCAGTACTATTATATAAATTTGTAAGACACGTCTTTGGCTCCAGAGCCTCGGACTCTGGGCAAGGCAGAGTTTGAATTAGGTACCTGTGGTTTCCCATGAGGCTGACATAGTCACCATTGGTGCACTCAAGCCTCGTTAAAATATTAGATTTAAAAAATAAAAAATAAAACCATTGATTCTATTGGACTACGTAATTATATCAGTTTACTAGCGACCCGCCCCGGCTTCGCACGGTATATTACGCATGTATTATACATATAAACCTTCCTCTTGAATCACTCTATCTATTAAAAAAAAACGCATCAAAATCCGTTGCGTGGTTTTAAAGATTTAAGCATACATAGGGATATAGGGACAGAGAAAGCGACTTTGTTTTATACCAGTGGTTCTTAACCTTTCAGACGTGAAGGACCACTTGACAAAATTTCTGTCTTGCCATGGACCACCTAGTAGTAACTACATAATACCTAACATATGGGGTCGATCGGCCTCAATAGACAGAATGGGGACTATCGTGTCTTTGCTCACCAGTTGGCGCCACTGTTGACTAAGGTCCAGTGGTATAGCTGTCAGACGACTTTATAAGATCGGCGCCGAAATAACGTTTTAAATCTTGAATCTCATAAAGTTTATTAATTATAAATAGCCATCATCATATCGAGTAGCTATGCCGCAAAAATCCCGATAATTTCACGAAGGAAATCACTTTTCAACAGGTAAATGAAAGCAATTATAATTTATGTCACGAGGCCCGCCAAAACCAGTAAAAAGTGAATGTTATTGGACCTCACGCGACACTAGCGCCTCTGGTGGCAAATTCACACGCGATAGCCCCCCTTGCACTTTCACGCGTTGTCTGGTTGTCAGTTATTTAATTATTTATTAGATTAGCCCCGGGGACCACTTTGGATGCTTCCAGGGACCACCAGTGGTCCGCGGACCACCGGTTAAGAACCACTGTTTTATACTATGTAGTGACTATGTAGTGATAGTGATATACTCCTATTTGGAAGGCCACGTTGGTAAATTACCTGATATTATCGCCAGGCTAAGAACCATCTCAGACGCAAACACAAGTTGCAGCAGCGCGTCGAGCACACAGACGCGGCGCTACAGAACGTGCAACAGTTGCTGCAACAGATGCGCGAAGTGGACGTCAACACAACCATAGTAGACACGTACAGGTGAGCAAAGTATACAAATATTACTATTGGGACCGAGCGCGACGACAGCGCCACGTGACAGGCGGCCATTATGGACAATATTGTCACCGCTGTCAAACAAGAAGTAAGTAAATATTGTGAAAAATATTAATGAAATCTTGTGTTATTATACTATATTACACAATTTTGGACAATGGTAGTCGGTAACATTATTGCCAATAATATTAAAATTGTTGTTTTCAGTGAAATTTTAGAGGTTAGGTAACTTACTTTTTTTTTCTTACGGCAAATATCCACTTATTTCTTTGGTCTCGTTTCCACCATGGTCTTGGAAATTGGTAAAATTTACAGTCGCTATTCTTCTTGGTGTTATTACAATTCACAACAACACATCTTACCAGGACCATATTTTTATCTCAAAAACGATTAGAAAATGTTTACTGCAATATGGATTTGACAGCTCAAGTCAGCGACAAAAATGACAATTTTAGCCGTAGCGAGCGCTGTGAACGTTTAGGCTACCCCCTCCACCCGCTTTGCACTCTGCCAATTTTCTTATTTATTTATTACTACGAGCTGTCTCGGCACCCGCGGTCCCCCCACCCCGCAAGGACACATTTAAGCGGTAGGTCCATAGAACAATATATCGCCCCCGAAATCATCTGCACACCAAAATTCATAAAAATCGTCGGAAGCCGTTTCCGAGATTCAGTAGGTGTACAATCGCCCGCGAGCCGGGAAACAGTATGCACTTTCTGCTTTCATTGATGCCAGTGAAAGCAGATAGAAAGTGCAGGTCGACTCACCCAGTGCTTGCCTGGTCCGCGCACCAGTCTGTACCGACTTCCTTGATTTGTGAGCTGATGCTGCAGGGGAACTTAGTCCAGAGGCTTCGAAATTGAGTGGTTGAAGAGTTCGTGATCCTTATACACAACAAACACGACACACGGCAAAAATGCGACTGTTCTAGAGCCGCCCACGCAACGATCTACCTTCAAAAAATAAAAATAAATAAATAATAGTAAAACATAAAAATCAAGAAATAAAAATTTCTTGATTTATTTGATAGTACCTATCATTTGAAAAACAGCGTCTTCTCTCGTCCTTGGTGAGCAGTAGATGTTCCATGGGAGTTTGTAATTGTGTCGTACAGACACATCATTCAAACAGATGATGCTTAGCGACAAAAATTCGCATAGTAACAATAAGGTCACGTGACAGTTAGTAACAGCTAGAAAAATTCGGAGACTACCCACCTGCTATGGGTGGTGTAGGGGTATAGCACGCGTCACGGAATGACGAGGACCCGGGTTCGATTCCCGGCCATAGCTTTACCTGCTATGGGTGGTGTAGGGGTATAGCACGCGTCACGGAATGACGAGGACCCGGGTTCGATTCCCGGCCATAGCTTTACTTTTCGGATTTTTCTGTGTTATAATTTTCACTGACATTTAGAAATTAGATCTACCTTCAATTGGCAATAATAAAAAATCTAAATCTACCGCGAATAACTGTCACTAATAAACTGACGGACGCGTTCCAATTAACGAAATTAAGTATTACAAAAAAAAAACCTAAACTAAGTTTAATTGAGGTGCGGATGCAACAGTAGGCTTATTACCTAACTCGCTCGCAATCGCCATCGTGTTCATTTTGACAGTTCACGTATGGGCTGACAGTTGGCATCGGAATCATCTAGCTGTCACATTCATACAAGAACTGTCAAAATGAACACGATGGCGATTGCGAGCGATTTAGAGAGTAAGCCTACTGATCTGTATTTAGTATCCTCATTATTGTATCAGTTGTATAAACTTCTTAATTCTTCCACGCTGGTCTGGGAGTAAAGAAGAAACATAGAATGTACCGGTTGCTTCTCTTCCCGCGCAGATGGTGAAAGCCCATCGAGGCAATGGGCATAGGAATCATGTTATAGGCGATGCTAACAACCCATCACTATTTTGAACACCTATACGCCCACAATCATGCTAAGGCCTTTAGCGCTTGTTACCTTAGGCTCTGTCTGACCTGTAAGGGATAAAGACGTGATTTATTTGTGTTGAATAAATTGCTATACTGCTGGACGTCTTAAATTACGTTTAAAAATTACCTGTTTTTTTTTTTTTTTCAGGATGAGTTCTGCGGCACTGAAACGAGGTCTGAAAGAAGGTGGTCTGGAGGAAGATTCAGTTCACGACACGATGGATGACCTCAAAGAGGTAATTTGTTTAAAAAAAAAAAGTATTTAGTTTAAAGTAGTCAATATAATTTTACTAGCTTTTGCCCGCGACTTCGCCCGCGCAAATAACGTCAGAGTGACATACCACCATCATCCACTCATGTCTTTAATATACATAATACATACATAAATCACGCCTTTATCCGTTACGGCGTAGACATGTCTTTAATTATGTCTTTATTTTGATTTTTACAAGCTTTATTATTAGGGGTGCGAGTCGGGTTACCTCCGCGTGTGGTCAAGGGCTGCGGTTCGTTTTTGGATCCGTCCGAGGGGAAGAGTAGTGCTTGGTCCGGTGCATCCTAGGCATCGGTTAATGATTTCCTGGCACTCTGAGGGATATCAGTATCCGTTGGCTAAGAGCCCGACATGAGGGGGGGGGGGGGGGTCTTTTGACCGTGTTCTACCGTACAACGTTGCCGACGTTTTTTGTCACAAGATTTTTGAACACTATTTATTACTTTGACATTAGACTATTTCCAGATTTTGTAATCTCGTGGGCATAAATACATAAATCACAACATCTTTATCGCTTACGGGGTAGACAGAGCCTAAAATAACAAGACCTAAAGGCGACGTTTAGCATAATTGTAGGCGTATAGGTGGAAAGGGGAATCAAAATAGTGATGGGTTGCTAGCCGCGTCGCCTATAACATGATTCCTAAGATTTTCGCCCATGCCCTCCCTTTGGCAAATTCGGATAAAAAATAGCCTGTGTGTTATTCCATACAACCAGCTATCTACATACCAAATTTTATCTACATTGGCCACGCCTTTTAGCGTGAAGAAGTAACAAACGGGGGGCGTTGAAGTATTACGTAAGCGCTTGAGGGGGGCGGGGGGTCTTTGCTTTGCTTATTTTTATGACAGGGGGGGGGGGGGTCGATATGGTGATTACGTCAGCAGCTTCGATTCGAGCTGCTGCTCACGAATCAATGAAAAACAGAATCCATTAAAAGAAAAACGCATATAGGTACCAATGATTACGTAAGCATGGATAGATAGATAGATAGAAACTTTATTTTCTCACAACACAGGTACATTACATAACATGTATTGAGTTCACATATTTAGATGGAAAAATAATACATACAACAATGGGAGGGGGGGGGGGGAGGTAAATGATTATAAAATAAGCTGCTTACGTAATACTTGAATGGCCCCCTAACACACATTTATAATTCTAGTAGAATATACTTGAATGTAGTTATCTCATGTGTTACCAGGTGATGGAGACGTACAACGAAGTGGAGAAGGCTCTGGCGGGCGCTGTGGACGACCTGGATGCGGCCGAGCTCGAGCAGGAGCTGAAGGAGCTCCTGGCCGGCCCCGGGGCTCCCCCGGGCGGCGGCGCCAGGGAAGGTACTAACTCTATTGATGTTAAGGAATTAACCGCAGAACCATCTGTCGTGCTACTAGGAAATACTCTTAGTCAATTGGCATTGTTCATTTTTTTTAGTATGCTTCAATTCGAAAACCATTTCGAGGAAAACCATCAATTATCCGATTTATCTTGTCCGATTTCAAAAATAATTTATGATTGCAGATATTTTTGTAAAAGTACTTTGAACCTTTGTTTGACCGAACGACCGGGTTTTTCGACAGAATCCAGCATCGAATGTTTGCCACAAAAATGAAAAAAAAAGTTTGGCTACGGCAACTGTCACGTGTCACTGTCAAATCTACAAAACCATAGACAAAGCCGTTTTTTTTTATAGCCAGCCGAACGAAGGCGATTGGGATTCTGTCTAAATTCACGAATTATCAAACTGCGAAAAAATATTTATTATTAATTAACAAAGCTACGTAAAAGCATAATATTCAAATTAGTTGCTTGAAATAGTCCATTTTATCAAATAAAGGTGTTAAAAGCACAGCTTAAAAAAAATGAACAATGCCAATTACTTAATAACTTATCGATTCTCTTAATTAGTTCCAAACTGTGTCAGATAGAGGTCGCTATAACGCCACCTGTGTAGATGCTATATGAATCTCTAAGCTGTTAAGCATGCATAGGAAAACTTTATTGATTTGTATAGTAGTTTGGAATATCACCGACAGACGTCATTATTGAACGGCTATAAAAGCAAATGTATTAATATGTAAGTGTCTCATTATTCCGATTTATTTGTAACGACTGAACAATACAAATTGTCCCTAAATCTTTCCTTTTTATTAGCCGCCATTTTGTCCTCATTTGAACAATTGATGTTAAATTTTTGCCTTGAAAATTCCGCCCTCACTGGACACAGTATCAACCTTATCAATTTATCGCTAACCGCGGGAATTACGCAATTTTCCAGGATAAAAGTAGCCTATGTGTTATTCCCGACTATAATCTATCTATCTTCCAAATTTCATCCAGATCTGTCCAGCCGTTCTAGTGTGAAAGAGTAACAAACATCCAAACATACTCACAAACTTTCACATTTATAATATTAGTTTTCTCAAAAATGTCCGGTAAAGTCGTCATTGTTAACTACATATCAGAACAGGAAGTTAATTGTTGCCGGTCAGTCCAAAATTAAAAAAAAAAAACATTACTGTGGCGCTAAACTCGACAGTAATGTTGCATACAAATTCCATTACTATCTAGTTATTAACTTTTTAAAAATGCAAATCACCATTATAAAAGAAAGGCACAAGACTTAAAACATCAAATTAAAAAAAAAAGCTAGTACGACAACGTGTTTATCTGTGTCTGAAATAGCTTTAGGTGTTCTGGGTAGAAAAATACACTCTTCAAATTCCATTGATAGAAAAAGGCGGCAAAGCAAAACAATTTTCACTATTTTATTTTCATTTATTTTTGTTGTTGTTATATTTTCGATTTTTGAGAAAAGCACTATACTTGCCTCGGCCAGAATAGCATTGCTGGCTTCGTATTATTAAACGGACTCGCAAGCTCGTCCGTTCAAACCAATACTCAGCCAGCAATTGCCTACTTCCTGGCCTAGACAGTAATGTACTATTGTATGTATTTTAAAGACAGAAATGGCTTGTTCCCAGCATCTAGAACGCCACAGGCCAAGAAGAATCCGGAGCCGGACTTTGTGTTCGACGGAGAGGAGAGGGTCATAGCGGAACTGAACGAGTTGAGCGTGGAAGACGCCAGCCCTGCCAGGGTCGCCAGGCAGCCGGCCGCCGCCAGGAAGCCGGTGCCGGTCGCCGATAACTGGGAGCCAGGTCAGTACTGATGCGAAGTTGAGAGCGAAAATTGACGATGGATTAAAAAAAAACCTGATCCAAGTAGTTTAAGGGCACTTGTGGACTGACGCGTTTCGATCCCTCTACGGGACCATTATCAAAGTTTAATGAGCACAACTGTTAGACGTGCAGACCCTGGGGGTCAAAATTTTTTTGTTCATTCATAGTACAGTACTACTGTAATTTTGTTTTATTTATTCATTGTCAAGTCAATACATACATATGAAGATGGTAACATTTTTCTAAGCCAGTCCATTTTTTGATTATCCAAATAATCGATTACTGTAATATATACATACATACATACATACCGTCACGCCTCTTTCCCACAGGGGTAGGCAGAGACTATTTTGTTCCACTTGCTACGATCCTGACATATTTCTTTCGCTTCATCCACAGTCATCAATCTCTTGATGCGTGCTTCATGCATACTGTAATATGGTCGTGTAATTAATTCCAAAAGTAATTCATTACGCCCAACTCTGATCTCGGACTTCACTAGTTTCCGCGGGAAATTGGATATTTGCTGTCATAAAAAAATACAGATGAATTGAGAACCTCCTCCTTTTTTGAAGTTGGTTAAAAAGCGTATTTGTCTTGTAGCGGGCGAGCGCACGCCGTCGCCGCGCGCGTCGCAGGCGTGGTACCCGCCGAGCGCCGAGTGCCTCCGCCCCGGCGCCTGGAACAACAACGAGCTGCGGCTCGACGACCGCCTGCATCCCGGTGAGTTAGCGCGAGCGTTGCCGGCCTGAGCACCAGTAGGCTTGTCACCTAACTCGCTCGCAATCGCCATCGTGTTCGTTTTGACAGTTCATGTATGGGCTGAC
Organism: Pandemis corylana; assembly: GCA_949127965.1. Lineage (NCBI taxonomy): Eukaryota > Metazoa > Arthropoda > Insecta > Lepidoptera > Tortricidae > Pandemis > Pandemis corylana. Next base: position 6,527,405 of record OX421875.1, on the reverse strand, counting down.
AATTGCCATCGGAAACAGCTAGCTGTCACGTTCGTACAAAAACTGTCGAAATGAACACGATGGCGATTGCGAGCGAGTAAGACAATAAGCCTACTGGTGTCTTACGGGCATTTGAAAAAAAACATGTACCCTTGACTTTTTTTTTCGAAATGATGACATTTTGGGTTTTTCTGAATCACAATTATTAGCACTATTTATATTTGTTTTTTTTTTTTTTTTTTTATGTGAATAGGATTGCAAACGAGCAAGTGGGTCACCTGATGGTAAGTGATCACCACTGCCCATAGACACCCGCAACCCCGGAGGAATTGCAGATGCGTTGCCAACCTAGAGGATTAAGATGAAATGCCTCTTGTGCCCGTAATTTCCCCGGCTGTCTTACTCTCCGCACCGGAACACAGCAGTGCAAGCACTGCTACTTAGCGGCAGGATTAGCGAGTAAGATGGTGGTAGCGATCCGGACGGACCTTGCACAAGGCCCTACCACCCGCAAAAAGAGTTTTGTAAAGAAAAAAGTGTCCATTGGTTTTTTTGACAGTTTTGTGACACTATTCTCATACGATTTATATGGGGCGTCACAAAACTGATATTCCGCGATATATTGAAGTCAAGTCGTCTTTAACGGTTTTAAAAATATTTGTATCGCCGTTCCACATTATTTAGAACTAGCTGTCGCCTGTAACTCCGTCCGCGCTGAACTCCCTTTTCGCTAACCGGCGGGAACTCTTGTTTTCTGGTATAAAACATATCGAATGTTGCCAGGTCAATCCTTGAACGTGGACTTCACGACGCCGCCGAAGCTGTACAGCGGCGACTTCCAAGTGCGCGACCACAAGCTGCACTCGGGCGTGTGGCTGTACAACAGCCGCGACAACAACAGCAACGTGGCCGACACGTTCGCCGCCAGCACGCTGCACACCAGGTACGTACAGCCTTTAGGGGGCGTCCAAGACGTGGTATATGTATGTATGTAAAAACCAAAGTGAATAATTGGCTTGCTTTTTGTTAAATAATTAAAATAGGCAAATCTTCATTGAGGAAATATTATGTTACGAATGTCTGTCAAAATCATAATAAACTGTAACTAGGATACTAAGTCAAGTGTATGACACTTTATTTATATTTAAATTCACTCATTCATTTTATTCATTCGCTTTTTTTACTATCCTTATGTAGTTGTGTGTGTGTCATTCACCCTGGTGGAATTACCTTATAAATGTTCTGTCATAGTTATGATACATTACTGATGATATCAATAAACTTATTAGGCGTGAAACCTCTCAGCGTTTTTGTCAACATTTTCTTTATGACAGGTTTAGCCATACTGATCACTAGTTTTTTATCGCTTCGAAGCATTTCCGTTAACTTTGCGTTGAAAACGTTGTTGACTAAACTTGAGCAGCCGCCGAGTTGGGCCTGCAATGAAAACACGAACGAGTATGAGTTAAAAGGCCGAGCGTAAGCGAGACTAGGTATTATACAAGTATGTTTCGGCTGTGGACAATGTAGTGTTTCTCAATGATCGTGACAATGCGGTAAGAAAAGTCCGAGCTAATTTCTTTTTAAATTTTTGAATATCATATTTACTTATCAAAAGCCTAAAAAAAGCTTCCAAGTAAAATTTCCATACAAACTTTCATTGCCTATTCAAGCTTTTTTTCTTTTTAAAAAGTATCCTATATCCTTTCTCGAGGTCTGGTCTATCTTTGTACTGGATTTCATTAAAATCGCTTCTGTATTTTACGCTTGCAAGCGTAAAAGACAGACAGTTACTTTAGCATTTGTAATATTTGCAGGGATTATATTTACTTCCATGCTAGTCTGGGAGCAAAGGAAAAACATAGAATGTACCAGTTGCTTCTCGTCCCGCGCAGATAGCAAAAGCCCATCAAGGGCATGGGCGAAATTCTTAGGAATCATGTTATACGCGATGCGGCTGGCAACCCATCACTATTTTGATTCCTTTTTCCACCTATACGCCTAACCATGCTAAACGTGGCCTTTAGGTTTTGTTTCCTCAGGCTCTGTCTACCCCGTGATTTGTGTATGTGTATATGTATCAGGGATGTTACGGAGCTTCGACTCCGGTTCCGTTAAGTCGGAACTTCCGATTATTATTACACCTTCGGTTCCGACTTCGGCTCCGGCACTTTTAAATCGAAGGTTTTAATCGGAGGTCGAAGCATAACATAGCGGTGGCGGCGGCCTGTGTCCATACTGAATACTGTCGCGCGGAGAATCCCCCCCGACTCCCACTACGTGCATTCTGTCGTCAATTATCCGACCCTGCCTCCGACTCCGATTCCGACTCCGATAAAGCAAATTTAAAAACTCCGACTCCGCCTGCGGTTCCGATAAAACTACTTCCGTTACATCCCTGGTATGTATTATATTTACCTGGACTTGGTCAAAGGAATAGTCAATGTCTAGTCTTTTGACCGCAGTGTTGGGACCGTCGGCACCGAACTGCACGAAGGCTTTAGCTTTTAGACCGCTGACAGCCGCCCTGGAATCGAAACATAAATGTACCATGGCGATCCTGGCAGGGTCGCCATGTGAGGATGGGCGTTGGGAGACAACTAATGTAGACGAGTTTTGAGTTAATACTGTCCTTTATTATACATTTAGCTTACGCTTATATAGTGCTACATGCTGGAAGAGTGAGTGTGGCACAGCTCACACTACAGATACATACATACGTAAATCACGTATTTATCCCTTACGGGGTAGACAGCCTAAGGTAACAAGAGCTAAAGGCCATGTTCAGCATGATTCCAGAGAATGAGCAAAAGTCGATTTTGCTTCGAGCGTGAGACAAAATAACTTTTTAATAGATGTTTTTTTTAGTAGATTCATGAGAATTGTCAGAGCATTTTACCTAATGTAACGCAGCACAATATAACTCGTCTGTTTAGTTTAAGGAACTAATTTGAGTAACCAGGCGGCAAAATAAATAAAAAACAGAATTCTGAGTAGTTTTAGGACGTGTCATTAAAAAGTTGCGGGTTTTTTTTTTTCTATTGCGACCTTTGTGCGCCACGGAATTTAGTTTGGAATGCCAGTGAATGTGCGCGCCGCAATTGCTCTTGCATATTTAATTATTCGTCATTTTTTCAATTGTTCGTTTTCAAAATAAATAGTATGTTAGGAATTTTGTAAAACAAAGATCATACAACATTTCACACCGAACATTAAACTTGAAAAAAGAATTCTATACATAATTTATAGCCACCAGCATAGAAAATGGCGTTGTTTTAAAATTATCAACTTCAAAAGATTGAATTTGCAAAAAAACACTTAGAAAAGCGTTGAACAGAAAAGTTGTACTTTGATCCCTCTCGACAGGGAGCAAAGTTTTCTTTTCTGAATGAGAGGCGTGAAAAATATGTTTAAAGAATAGGGTTAGAAAGTCCGCACTTACTTGAATGCACCGCTGTTGTCGATTGTGAAAAACAATGCCTTTCCTTGCAAATGGTATTGATCTGAAAAATAAATATATTTTTTGTTTCTTTTTATTTTTTTGATTATATACTTCCATACTGGTCTGGGAGCAAAGAAAGAACATAGCACAGTTGCTTCTCTTTCCGCGCTGATGGTAAAAGTTCATCGTGGGATTGGGCGAAAATCATAGGAGTCAAGTTATATAGGCGATGTGGCTAGCAACCCATTACTGTTTTGATTCCCCTTTTCCATCCATACGCTTACAATCATGGTAAACGTGGTCTTTAGGTGTTGTTACCTTAGGCTCTGTTTACCCCGTAAGGGATAAAGACGTGACTTATGTACAGTTTGACAACAAATATAATGCGCATCGTCAGTATTCGTTTGCGCAGAGAAGCGCAGACCAGTTTCCGATGGTAGCCGAACGTGTAAATAATCTATATTGAACTTTATTTGCAAGCGCAACTGGCAGAGTATTGCTTGCTTTGCATTCTTAGCTCTGTCCCGCTTACACGATTTTGCCATTGTTGGTACGAAATCGATCGACCAATAACAGCGCCAGAGTTTCCCGCGCTACTAAAATTGGTATACTGCGCAGGTACATCGTGGAGCATTATTTTTGTTGTCAAACTGTATGTATGTATTATTTACGTTGCGACTCTAGACAGCACCTTTCACATATTTATCGCTATCCCGCGGGAACTATGCAGTTTTCCGGGATAAAAAGTAGCCTATGTATTAATCTAGAGTACCAGCTAACTCCGTTTTCATTAGAAAGAAGATTTCTAAACGTCACTCAAAATTAGAACATAGAAAAAACCGAAAAGTAAATCGGTATAGCATGCGTCACGGAATGACGAGGATCCGGGTTCGATTCCCAGCCATAGCTTTACTTTTCGGTTTTTTTTATGTGTTCTAATTTTCAATGTCGTTTACATGGGTACATTTAAGAGGCGAGTGTACCATTTCTCGCATGGCCGGCAACGCGCTAGCAGTCCCATTGGTGCTGTAGTTGTCCATGGGCGGCGGTGATCACTTACCATCAGGTGCATCGCATGCTCGTTTGTCGGTTTTAATATTTAAAAAAAATGTTTTAAATGGTCACTTTATGTATACTAGTTGAACCAACCTGCTCTCACGTCGAACGAGGGTACGCGGAAAGCCAACGACACGGCCAAGTTGGATTCCGACGCCCACAGTGTGTCAACTGACAGCTGTTCCATACCCGTGACAGTCGCCTTGCTTATGTCCACGGTGTAACTGTAAAAACATACATATTACATGTACGTACATAAATCGCGCATGTCTTTGCATGTGTTTGCGTTGCGAAAACTTAAACCCCTTATATCAGACGATGCTTTAAAGCAAGTGTATTACGCTCACTTCCACTCCCTGATGTCGTATGGCACCATTCTATGGGGAAACTCAACAGACTAATCGGGTTTTGTTGCTGCAGAAGCATGCCATACGTACATTAGCTGGAGTCAAGCCTAGGCACTCGTCAAACAAACAAACAAACAAACAGCAAAGCAACAGCAAGTGTTTGTTGGTCGGCAAGCAGGTACGTCGCACAGGACAGATGTGTACGGTTCCCCATCGCATGGCGCTTTCGGTGAAAAATCCACGCGTTATTGGCCCCACGCATTATGAGCGTCTTCTTGCAGAACTGTAGAACGACCCATCTGACGAGGCATTTAGATCCAAACTGAGAAACCTTTTGTTGGATAAACCATTATACTCTGTTGGTGAATTTATATTGACATGATGTGCTTTTAATATTTTATAGTTATTTGACATTTTGTTTTGACATTGAATTGTACTCTTTATATTAATTCTTATTTTACTGCACATTGTTTTTTTAATTATTTTATGTATTTTAATTGGATGATCCTTGTTTGGTGACATCCATATAGCTATGACGATCCTGAGTGGAGAACCTATTTAAATGTAATTATTTGTTGCTTCTTTATTATTTTAAATTTCAAAATTTTGTGACATTCAATTAATTTTTAAATTTTTATTTTATATGTTTAATTTTTGACGATTTCAATATAAGTTCTCGTAACTTGACATTGTACAATTTATGGTGTAATTTTATATTTAATGAATAAATAATCTAATCTAATCTAATCTTCCATGCCATGTATTTCTGTTGCTGCTATAACGATAAATTGATAAATACTAAACGAACGAATTCCATGCAGACGAAGTTGCGGGCAACAGCTAGTATAAAATAATCTCACACATTTTCAAGGCTCTTCAAACACCGGCTTTTATATCTTTTGAAAAATTGCAGATCACGAGCATTTTACGGTACAAAAACCAAAATTGTAACATTAATTGAATGTCACTGCGATTAAAGGTTAATTCAAATGTAAAATAAATAAATAAATATCTTGGGACAAATTACACCAATTGACCCAGCCACAAACTAAGCAAAGCTTGTACTATGGGTACCAGGCAACGGATAAACATACTTATGTAATGTAACATCCATGACTCGGGCAGAAACATACGTATTCATCATACAACTGTCTGCCCCTACCGGGATTCGAACCCAGGACCTCTAGCTTCATAGGTCACTAACCACTAGGCTATCCGGTCGATCAGTCGAATGTAAAATGGAAATTGATTTGTTGCCTTACCCATCGTATTTCATTTGCATGGGGTCCACTTTGACGGACTTCAGGGAAGGGACGGCTATGGGCAAAGAGCTGACGTCGCCTCTCTTGCATCTCTCCAACACTCTGAGGAGACCTGCCTCGAACTTGCTTCGAGCTTACATAAAACAGAAAAGAAAATAAGATGTTTGTGTGTATGAATGTATAACTAACACACACACACGCACACATATTGTCCCGTTGACTTTGACCTTTTAAGTTAGAATAATGTTTGATTCTATTTTGATTCCATTGTTTGCCATCTATACGCCCACAATCTTGCTAATCGTGGCCTAAGTCTTGCCACCTTAGGCTCTGTCTACCTCGTAAGGGATAAAGACGTGATTTGTGTATGTATTTATGTAGTGTTTGATGTTGCTGTAAAGTTAGCATCAGAAGTTAATAAACAGACGAAGAGCTCTAAATGATCTAGTTACCCGTCTTTGGAACTAAAAAATACAAAGATAAAAACAGAGAGATCCGACTGCTACCGTGACAATATGTCACCCGGTGCGCACCTAACCTTAGATCTAAATAAATAAATAAATAAATAAATATCTCGGGACAAATAACACCAATTGACCCAGCCCCAAACTAAGCAAAGCTTGTACTATGGGTACCAGGCAACGGATAAACATACTTGTATAATGTAGATAAATACATACTTATATACATGCAACGTCCTTGACTCGGGAACAAACATTCGTATTCATGATACAATTGTCTGTCCCTACTGGGATTCGAACTCAGGACCTCTAGCTTCATAGTCAGGGTCACTAACCACTAGGCTATCCGGTCGTCTTGAGTCAATAATCGCGACTTTCTTAGAATTGAGTTTAGTGTGAATCTTTTGAAAGAGGTTTTAGGTTCATAGAATCCTTACTATCCTTTCCTTACTAATATTATAAATGCGAAAGTAACTGTCTGTCTGTCTGTTACCTTTTCACGCTTAAACCGCTGGACCGATTTAGTTGAAATTTGGTATACAGATAGTTTGAGTCCCGGGAAAGGACATAGGATAGTTTTTATCCCGGAAAATTGCATAGTTCCCGCGGGATAGCACAGCCCAAACCACTGGACTTGGAGACTTGAAATTTTGCACATAGATACCTTATACAATGTAGGCATCCACTAAGGAAGGATTTTTGGAAATTCCCACGGGATAAGGAAAAAATGGGAATTATATATTCGATTCCGAGTGACGCTTTTGATTTTGATAATTCTTTTGCCAATAGAAAGCCACAGTATTTGTGAGTATCATAGGCTATATTTATAATAATTCTGCGCGGACGAAGTCGCGGGCAACAGCTAGTAAACCATAAATTGGGGGACAATGAAAATTGGTCTAAAAATTACTCGGGATTAAAATTATCATAGAATAAAAAAGAGCTTGGTTCGATGCAACTGCGATTTTAACCTCATTCAATTACTGAATTAGAGAAATAGGTACCTGATCCACCGATTAAAAATCATCGTGTATACACACAAGCAAGTTAATATAAAGCTTCTAACATACATACCGTCACGCCTCTTTCCCACAGGGGTAGGCAGAGACTACTTTGTTCCACTTGCTACGATCCTGACATACTTCTTTCGCTTCATCCACATTCACCAATCTCTTCATACATGCTCGTCGGTTTCGGGTACTCCTGACCTGACCTTTTTCCAAAACGTCTCTTATTTGGTCTCGAAACATCCCTCTATTCCTTACCCTCCCAACGCAACCATTCACACTCCCCCTATAGATCTGTTTAGTTAGTCTACTTCCATCCATCCGCTCTACGTGACCAAACCAACTAAGCATACTTTTTTCTATCCTAGTCACTATATCCTCTTTCACACCAGCACGTTCCCTTATCACACTATTCCTTATTCTAATGCTTCTAAAAATTAGGGAATACTAAACTTTACTTTTCGGATTTTTCTGTGTTCTAATTTTCACTGACATTTAGAAATTTAATTTCTAACGGTAAAACCGAAAAAGTAAAACATAAAGATCAAGTAATAATTTTTTTTGATTCATTTTATAGTACCTATCATTTGAAAAACAGCGCCTTCTCTCGTCCCTGGTGTTCCATGGGAGTTTGTAGTTGTGTCGTACAGACACATCATTCAAACAGATGACGTTTAGCGACAAAAAATTCGCATAGTAACAAAAGGTTACGTGACAGTTAGTAACGGGTAGAAAAATTCGGAGACTACCCACCTGCTATGGGTGGTGTAGGGGTATAGCACGCGTCACGGAATGACGAGGATCCGGGTTCGATTCCCGGCCATAGCTTTACTTATCGGATTTTTCTATGTGTTCTAATTTTCACTGACATTTAGAAATGGAATACTAAATTGTTATACTTACATGCGCAAGAAGCAGCGACGGCTGCTGCGAACAGCAGCAACACGATTCTCCAATTTATCATTTTGAATATATATTATAAATATTAAAGTACATACTTCTGATTCCAGACCTCACAACGTACTGACAAAAACAATGTGCATTATCAGTATTTATAGCGACTAATGTGTAATATTAAACCGCAAGCGTCTACGTAAAAATTATTGTTTCCAGATGTTTTTACAGGATTTTTAATAATTATGTGTCATGTCACCACATTTCGAATTGGTTATTTGTGGCGTGGGAAAGGCCCTGTTTTCAGTGAAGTGTGATACAGTCGCCATCAGATTTATGGTAGCGAGCGAGGCCCTCAAATGTTTCGGAGCAACATTAACAATGGTCTAACTATAACGTCTGGGGCCCGTGGCAAATTCGTCAGATGGGGCTCCTTCCACAATATAAAAAAGTGCATCAGCGTCGCTTCTGTGCTCTAAACCAAGCCAGTTCGGGGCCCCATAGAGCTAGGGGCCCCTGGCATTTTGCCACCCCTGCCACCCTATAGTTACGCCACTGAACATTAAATTTATGGTAGCGGGCGAGGTCCTCAAATGTTTCGGAGCAACATTAACAGTGGTGTAACTATAACGTCTGGGGCCCGCGGCAAATTCGTCAGATGGGGCTCCTTCCTCAATATAAACAAGTGCCTCAGCGTCCCTTCTGTGCTCTAAACCAAGCCAGTTCGGGGCCCCGTAGAGCTAGGGGCATTTTGCCACCCCTGCCACCCTATAGTTACGCCACTGAACATTAAATTTATGGTAGCAGGCGAGGTCCTCAAATGTTTCGGAGCAACATTAACAGTGGTGTAACTATAACGTCTGGGGCCCGCGGCAAATTGGTCAGGTGGGGCTCTTTCCTCAATATAAAGAAGTGCATCAGCGTCCCTTCTGTGCTATAAACCAAGCCAGTTCGGGGCCCCGTAGAGCTAGGGGCCCCTGGCATTTTGCCACCCCTGCCACCCTATAGTTACGCCACTGAACATTAAATTTATGGTAGCGGGCGAGGTCCTCAATTGTTTCGGAGCAACATTAACAGTGGTGTAACTATAACGTCTGGGGCCCGTGGCAAATTCGTCAGATGGGACTCCTTCCTCAATATAAAGAAGTGCATCAGCGTCGCTTCTGTGCTCTAAACCAAGCCAGTTCGGGGCCCCGTAGAGCTAGGGGCCCCTGGCATTTTGCCACCCCTGCCACCCTATAGTTACGCCACTGAACATTAAATTTATGGTAGCGGGCGAGGTCCTCAAATGTTTCGGAGCAACATTAACAGTGGTCTAACTATAACGTCTGGGGCCCGCGGCAAATTCGTCAGATGGGGCTCCTTCCTCAATTAAAGAAGTGCCTCAGCGTCCCTTCTGTGCTCTAAACCAAGCCAGTTCGGGGCCCCGTAGAGCTAGGGGCATTTTGCCACCCCTGCCACCCTATAGTTACGCCACTGAGCATTAAATTTCAATTAATTCGTTACACGATAAGGTTAATAACATCAGAACACGCAATTCGTCATAAGTATAAGAGCAGCGACTTTTCAATAAGTTCGGGACGTTCGTAATGTAAAAATATCAGAAGGCACAGATCGTCAAAGTTATCGACGCTGTCAGGCTGATCGTAAATATCGGAGTGGGCGAAATTCTTAGGTGTCATGTTATAGGCGATGCGGCTAGCGACCCATCGCTATTTTGATTCCACTTTCCACCTATACGCCAACAATCATGCTAAACGTGGCCTTTAGGTCTTGTTACCTCAGGCTCTGTCTATCCCGTAAGGGATATAGCCGTGATTTGTGTATGTGTATGTATGTATCTACTATAAATATGATAATTGACGCATCAAACTTCACATGGTCACGTGAACGGTTATTTAGAGGAAAAGTGGTTAAATAAATTTAAACAATATTTCCTCCTTACACACGCACACAAATCACGTCCTTATCACTTACGCGGTAGACAGTGCCTAAGGTAACAAGACATACAGGCCACGTTAAGCAAGACTGCGGGCGTATGGGTGGAAAGTGGAATCAAAGTAGTGATGGGTTGCTAGCCGCATCGCCTATACTATTCCTATGCCCATTCCCCCAATGGGCATTTACCATCTGCGCGGGAGAAGCAGCTACATTCTGCAATTTTAATTGGTTATCAATATTTTTCAACTCCTGATCACCGATTAAAAATTACCGTATGTATGTTAAAAAAAAAAAACTGAAGGATAGAATAAGGAACAGTGTGATAAGGGAACGTGCTGGTGTGAAAGAGGATATAGTGACTAGGATAGAAAAAAGTATGCTTAGTTGGTTTGGTCACGTAGAGCGGATGGATGAAAGTAGACTAAATAAACAGATCTATATGGGGAGTGTGAATGGTAACGTTGGGAGGGAAAGGCCTAGACGGACGTTCCGAGACCAAATAGGAGACGTTTTGGAAAAGGGTCAGGTCAGGAGTACCCGAAACCGACGAGCATGTATGAAGAGATTGATGGCTGTGGATGAAGCGAAAGAAGTATGTCAGGATCGTAGCAAGTGGAATAAGGTAGTCTCTGTCTACCCCTGTGCGAAAGAGGCGTGACGGTATGTATGTATGTATGTTTTTGTGTAGTTTGTCCGGGTGGAATCTTACGACTCGATTCTGAAGCAGATATCTTCAACTGATTGAGCTGAAATTTAGCATACTTGTGTAAGTCAGATGACAATACAATAAACTGGTAAAGTCCGGTCGCCAAGCACAGCGAAAATCGAACGTTGACCTTAGCATCTACAACCAGTGGTCAACAACATTTTTATATAGTGTTCAATGAAATCTTGTTTTTGCCACCTACTTAAACTGTCTCCAATTTATTGCTCTGTCGCATTGGTTGTCTGGTAGAGATCGCTATTAAGCGATAAGACCGCCTATTGTCTACTTTGTTCTTTGATTCTGTATTGTTTTGTACTGATTTGTGGTGTTCAATAAAGAGTATTTGTATTGTATTGTATCTTGAGGAACTTTTGATAGAGACTGGCCCCCCTTATTCATAAAGGCTCTATAGGCTTCTGCTAACTAAGCAATCGTTTGTCTTCACATTGTTCTTCAAAATCCTTCGTTGTTATCAAATCCGAGATCATACATATATATCTATACCTCTACATTCACAATTCATAATCTAAAAAAAAAACTGTTGCTAAACTGTACTGTTGCATCTAAAATATATTCGCAAAACCCTTACGCTGCATGTAACTGTTCACTGCGACCATAAATATCTACCTATCTTTACCAAGAATTACCCGTGCAACGCAATCCGAGCTGTAATAACAGATTCTGGAATGCACTCCATTTTAGGTCACTATGTTATTACTGCTATATATTTTAAATTTCAAAATTACTTACTGCTTTAGGGTACAATTTTTATGTGCTACATACACAAGTCACGTCTTTATCCCTTACGGGGTAGACAGAGCCTAAGGTAACAGGTACCTACAGATTGCGGGCGTATAGATGGGAAATGGAATCAAAATAGTGATGGGTTGCTAGCCTCATCGCCTATAACATGCATTAGGTATATAGGAAACATTGTGCTGCTATGTGTCTAAACATTTTTAACAAGCTACCAAATTACATACGGGTAGCTAGCCTCATCGTCTATAACATGATTCCTATTAGCTTCGCCCATTCCCTCGATCAATCCAAGTACAGTCAACAAAAAGTACAGTCAGCAAAGCTTGTATACAAAATGAAAATTGTAGGTTAGTTTATTTCTTCCTAATTAAAACGAAACCTGCACACGTCTGCGAAGCAATTCAATGGTGTGTGTGAAGTTCCCAATCCGCACTGGGCCCGCGTGGGAACTATAGCCCAAACCCTCTAGTTCTACGAGGAGGCCTGTGCCCAGCAGTGGAGATGTTGAAATAAAACACATACATGCATACATAAATCACGTCTTTATCCCTTCCGGGGTAGACAGAGCCTAAGCTGACAACTAAAGACCACGTTTAGCATGATTGTGGGCGTATGGATGGAAAGGGGAATCAAAACAGTGATGGGTTGCTAGCCGCATCGCCTATTACATGATTCTTATTTTCGTCCATTCCCTCGATGGGCTTTTACCATATGCGAGGGTAGAGAAGCAACTGGTGCATTCTATGTTGTTTCTTTGCCACCAGACCAGCGTGGAAGAAATAAAACACACATATGTAGTTAACACTTTATATTGTAACAAGTAGGTTAACCAACTCGGTTTTTATTGCTGGCTTCTCGTTCAACGATAAATGTTAGTTGATCCGGGGTGTACCCTCGCAGATATTGGTTCACCATGTCGGTGATGACCTCTTTGGTCTTCGCGAATACCTCGCTGTCGTTGTCTGACAGCAAGTCATTGAGGATGCTGTTAAATACCTCGTTTACTATGGAATACGCGCCGTCTAGTTGCACCTGAAAGATTATTAAACACATATATGCACATACGCAAATCACGTCTTTATCCCTTACGGGGTATATAGAGCCTAAGGCAGGGATGGCGAACCAATGGCACGCGTGCCAATGTTGGCACGCTTCAAAATAATTCGGGCACGCCAATAATGGCGATATGGTCATATGATGGTTAATATAACAACACATTCTTAAGACAACAAGGTCCGATGATAGGTCAGAGCCAAATATTACATTATTTGTGAAAAAATGGCAGGTCCACCGAAAAAGGTTCGCCACCCCTGGCCTAAGGTAAAAAGACCTAAAGGCAATGTTTAGCATGGTTGTGGGCGTATAGGTGGAAAATGGAATCAAAATAGTGATGGGTCGCTAGCCGCATCGCCTATTACATGGTTCCTATTTTCGTCCATTCCCTCGATGGGCTTTTACCATCTGCGCGGAAATACGAAAGTTTACTATAGTACCCTTTAATTCGATTGGATTAGATTATTTATTCATTCAATAAAAACTACATCGTAAATTGTACATTGTCAAGTTAGGAGTATTTAGATTGAAATCGTCAAGACTGCTTCCATGCTGGTCTGGGAGTAAAGAAAAAGCATAGAATGTACCAGTAGCTTCTCTTCCCGCGCTGATGGTAAAAACTCATCATGGGAAATGGGCTTAGGATGTTTTAGCAACCGATCTTTGATTCCCCTTTCCACCTATACGCCCACAACCGCGCTATACGTGGCCTTTTGGTTTTGTTACTTTAGGCTGTGTCCACCCCGTAAGGGATAAAGATATGTTTTATGTATAAACGTATGTATGTAGCAGTGGCGTGGCGTCAAGTATATAATTTTGCGGGTGGTAGGGCCTTGTGCAAGGTCCGTCCGGATCGCTACCACCATCTTACTCGCTAATCCTGCCGCTAAGTAGCAGTGCTTGCACTGCTGTGTTCCGGTGTGGAGAGTAAGACAGCCGGGGAAATTACGGGCACAAGAGGCATTTCATCTTAGTCCTCTAGGTTGGCAACGCATCTGCAATCCCTCCGGAGTTGCGGGTGTCTATGGGCAGTGGTGATCACTTACCATCAGGTGACCAACTTGCTCGTTTGCCTTCCTATTCATAAAAAAAAAAAAAAGGCAAGCCTGAGGGCATTTAACTAGCCTTTTCCTAAGCCGGTGGGAATCGAGTTCTATGGACGCAACACCACTGGTATGTAGCAAAAAAATCCTAGTCTCATCCCGTAGAAAGTTGTATGAGAAGTGAGCCGGTTTCTTTGCTCTCAGGTATATTTGATGAAAATGAAAATGAAATTTTATTTTTGCAAATTGGCCGCCAAGGGCTCTTTTACATGTCTTTTTGAAACTACCAGCGCATTCGGAAAGACCATCATTGCCAAGAAGAATGCGCCGCAAGAAACTTGGCAGAATAGTCAGATTTTCAAAATAAAATACAGTAAGAATACTTAAATTATACATTTATAAAAGGGATGTATGATCCCCGAGCCTTAAATTATATTAGTCTATAAATAGTAGAGATGTATTTATAAAGACTCTACTAGTCAAAATAAAAACACAAAATAAAAATAATAATAATAAGTTCAGTGGAGGTGTAGAACGCCTCCACCGTCAAATAAATTAATTGGAGACGTCTCTAATGTCTAAGGACAAAAAAATATATAAAACAAAATTATGAAATAAACGTTTCATGTCAAGTAAGTAACCAATAAGCTTTCGCAAACTTTTCGTTTACCTCGGCATCCGCTGAAAACTGGAGGTCTAAATCGGCTACAACGGTGTCTGCACCCCGCCCCACCAGCTTCACTAAAGCGGCAGCTTTCAAATTGTCCAATTTAGCACTGAAAATAACATTTATTTGTCAAACATTGTCGTAAATGTCATTGTATTCTAAGTAACAGGACCCGAAGGGCCTCGTTGACGGCCGAGTTACATTGCAGCCGCGATTTTGTGACCAATCGGATGGCTGGACTGATTTTCCTTTGTTTTTAACTTGTTTTAAAGTCAAAGCGACTATGGAATAATGAACAACAATGTCATATTGCCAAGTGCGCGTTATATTCGAGTGTAACGTTTTTATCAATGACTCGAATAGCTTACTGCGACAGATGACATAAAAAAAAACTGAAGAAAAGAAAAACTGAAACTGAGGGGTGCGAGTCGGGTTACCTCCACGTGTGATTAAGAGCTGCGGTTCGTTTTTGGATCCGTCCGGGGGGAAGAGCAGTGCTTGGTCCGGTGCGCCCTGGGCAACGGCTAATGATTTCCTGGCAGTTTCTGAGGGATATCATTGACCGTTGGCTAAGAGCCCGACAGGGGGGGAGGGGGGTCTTTGACCATTACCGTACAACGTTGCCGACATTTTGTCACAAGATTTTTTGATAAAAATTTTTACATTGACATTGGCGAAGTTGTCGTCACTATAACGACTTGATACGCCACAAATAAAAGAAGAAGAAGAAGAAGAAGAACTGAAACTGAAAAAAGGCGGGAACGCGAAAACCACCTAAATTGCGAGGAAGTTTAGTGCAAAATTTATTTTCAATTCCTCTCAATGTTTGAGATAAACATTACATCTGCCTCAGCTGGAAGAGCAATTGAAAGCAAAGAAAGAAAAAAAGTTTATTTATGACAATCAACGACAATCAAAAAACATCAAATGTAATAAAATAAGCAAAATAAATAAATTGTCACAAAATGGTCCCAACTCAGCATTCGTCATTTAAAAAAAAAAATTAAACAAGTTACTCATCCAGCAAGTGGCTGTTTCCCAGGCCTCGGCATTAATCTACTATTATACAGACATAGTGGTCTAAGGGACTGTTCCACCTGTCTCTGTTAGGTTCCAAAAAGCTGTGGTATCCAAGTAGTTGACCTATGGCCTGGTGCTATGTTCCAGTTATCAGTGTCAGTTATCTATGATTCCGTGTCTATTCATTACTACGAAACAGACATTCTTTATTATGATGCCTTAAGTTGAATCTAAATCCAATTCAACGAAGGTTGCTTCTATGCTGGTATGGGAGCAAAGAAAAACCATAGAATGTACCAGTTGCTTCTCTTCCCGCGCATGGTAAAAGCCCGTCGATGGAATGGGCGAAAATCATAGGAATCATGTTATAAGCGATGCCGCTGGCAACCCATCACGATTTTGATTCCATTTTCCATCTATACGGCCACAATCTGGCTAAACGTGGCCTGTAGGTCTCACCTTAGGTTCTGTCTACCCCGTGTGTGCTTTTGTATCGAAGTAATGGACGTGTATATTGGTCGTTGGCGTCGAAAAGGTTAATCTTAAACATCTTTCGCACGTCACCTTCATCAAATCGAATTCTCCGTCTCATTCACACCCTCTTATAGCGTCTCCAAACTCACGCCGAGAACCCCCGAGAACACCCGAGAAGCGTGTATGTGATCGCTTTCTCGCCGTCCCGTTCTCGCGCTCGCCTGTTCTCCGATCGGAGTCGGTATTTTTGCCCGCTTCCAAGGGTTTCCCGGGCGAGAAGAGAGAACGGTATCGCTTTCTTGTTCGGTCTCAGTGCGACCGTGGCATTGATTGTGCGTTGTAGTGCAGGTACCTTTTCTAGTTTAAATAAATACCATCTACTGTATGTGGTCGCTATTACAAGTAGGGTGGTTTGTGCTATAAAAAGTATGGTACTGTCGTCCATTCCGGATAACGATCGAGAATGCGAATGAGAAGTTCGCATGAGTATAGATGCTTTCTCGGTTCTCGCGTAATTTCTCGGCAAGACTTCTCGGCGAGACTTCTCGCGAGTCTGTAGCCGCTATTACGTTCCATTCTACGTAGATTTATACATTATACATACATAACCGTAACATGACGACCGGATAGCCTAGTGGTTAGTGACCCTGACTATGAAGCTAGAGGTCCCGGGTTCGAATCCCGGTAAGGGCAGACAGTTGTATGATGAATACGAATGTTTGTGCCCGAGTCATGGATGTTGTATGTATTTAAGTATGTATTTATCTACTTTATATAAGTATGTTTTAAGATAAGATAAGATAACGTTTATTGCCATTAAAAATAAGAAATAAAGGAAATACAGACTTAACTTAAGAATTAACATTACACATTGTTTTTTAACAAATAAAATTTTGTACACAATGGCAAAAGGAGCAGGCTCAGCTTATGCTGCGCTTACGCAGAAGCTGCCAGCGCTGGTTTTCAGCCTGCCCCTGTGGCTCATGCTGGTGTGCCGAATATAGCGGGTTAATTGGCGTGCAAGAAGAAAACAAAACCCACGAACTCTGTTTCACTCTGTTTATCCGTTGCCTGGTACCCATAGTACAAGCTTTGCTTAGTTTGGGGATATTTATTATTTATTATAAAACTACGCTTACCTGAATTTACCTCTGTCGTCGATTACGTCAAAACCCAATAGAGTTCCTACCAAATGATACTCATCTGTAACGAAATATATGATCTTTTAGTTCTTTGCATGCACTAATGAAGTCTAATCACGCTATCTTTTGATGAAAACCGCATGAGAATCCGTACAGTAGTTTTCGAGTTTGTCACGAAACAGACGGACGCGATGAAGAAGCTATAAAAAAGCTGTACATTAATAATTAGTCGTAATTCCTCACTTGTACCTGAGTAATTCCATACCTACCGCTCAGAAATGACGGCATAGCGCTCAAAGCTATTTTATGATATAGTAACAGCCTTCTAAGCGATCACGCTGGTTCATTTCACAGGTTATTTTTTCCCATGGGCTTGTCACTTCACTACATAGTATAAAACAAAGTCGCTTTCTCTGTCCCTATGTCCCCATGTCCGTATGTATGCTTATATCTTCAAAACTACACAACGGATTGTGATGCGGTTTTTTTTAATAGATAGATTGATTCAAGAGGAAGGTTTTTATGTATAATTCTACGCAGACGAAGTCGCGGGCAGAAGCTAGTAGAGTAGTCTATATGTAGTGATAGCGATGCAGCAAACCTGCTTTAGAGGTGACTGTGGTGGGCACGCTCAAGCCCAGGGACAGCTCCAAGTCGATCTGGTCCGATGCGGGCGTCGAGGCCCGCACCCATTCCACTTGCAGGTTCTCCAAGCCCTCGACCGTCGCCTCGCTGATGTCCAATGTCAATCTGTATTGAAACAAACGTTTTGACAAGGATAAAATATGTGTACCTATTCGGGTAAATAAGAGTCACATTTCGTTTACTCCATTACTTCCGAAAGTATCCGATTTTCGGAATTACCTATCAATGAATCGTGAATTTTATTTAAGTACTTCTCGATTTTTGTATTTTATTTTTACTGTTAACAGGTTACGGAAATCGGCAAGTAAAATTATCGATTCATTGGTAGTATCTATCGTTGTAAACAGCGCCATCTCTCGTCCCTGGTGAGCAGTAGATGTACCACGGGAGTTTGTAATTGTGTCGTACAGACACATCATTCAAACAGATGACGCTTGGTGACAAAAATTCGCATTCGACTGCTAGTAACAGATAGAAAAATTCGAAGGCTTACCCACTTGCTATGGGTGGTGTAGGGGTATAGCGCGTGTCACGGAATGACGAGGATCCGGGTTCGATTCCCGGCCACAGCTTTACTTTTCGGATTTTTCTGTGTTCTAATTTTCAGTGTTGTTTAGAAGTACATACGTACATAAATCACGTCTTTTACCCTTACGGGATAGAAGGGCCTAAGGTAACAAGAGATGAAAGCCACGTTTGGAACAATTGTTGCCAAGTTATATCCATATAAATAAAAACTTAAAGCTTGGCTTGTGTTAAAGGGTTTCTACTCAGTTGCCGAATACTTTTCTTCCTGTGATCAATAATAAATTGGGTGACATTTATCAATATTAAATTAGGTGACATTTTGATTATTATATTATAATGTAAATTTTTTTGTCGTAAGTTGTGACATTTTGCATGCCAGATGCTGGTGAAATATGTGACCCACTATCTTATTTTAACACCTTTTGTGCCATATTTCAAGCGAAATAAAGTTATATGTATTTGTAATGAATTGCTGTTCGTTAGTCTCGCTAAAACTCGAGAACGGCTGAACCGATTTATCAAATTTTAGTCTTGAAATATTCGTGGAAGCTCTGGGAAGGTTTAAACTAGGGCTTCCAATCCCGCAATACCGAGATCTCGGTATTCCGGGATCCCGCATCATTTTTTAGTCCCGCGTGCTGCGGGATTACGTGTGCGGGATCCCGCTCGATTTGCGGGACTGTAAAAAAGCATGCGCACGACCATTCACGACCGCGAACGGTCGGCTACGGTCGGCTACTGAGACTCTTTATGAGTCCGGAGGGTCAATGGGGAAATATCTCACATTTACATATAATTCTTTAAAAGGAATACCACCGACTAGTGTGGAATCTGAAAGAGCATTCTCTGCTGCTGGCTATATTGCCTCTAAAATACGCTGCAGTTTGGCAGACGACACTTTAGATATGCTATGTTTTCTTCGCAAACATTTCCAATTGAATGATAAAAAAAATATGACAGAAACTAAATAATTATTTATCATTCAGCTGAAACTGTTTTCTTCTATTGTACTTGATTGTATTTTTATATTTGATCTCAGTAATTGAAGTGTAATTTGATTGATCTCATTTAACGTTAATTAAAGTGAAATTACGTTGATTTAATTTGATTAATTTATTGTTTTATTTGCTTCACATAATATTTTTCATAATTATATGCGGGATCCCGCCAATACCGGGATCCCGCGGGATTTGAATTCCAACTCCCGCCAATACCGGGATCGAGCATGGGGTGCGGGATTGGAAGCCCTAGTTTAAACGGTGAGAAAATATTGAAATTTAGAAGAAAAAAAAACGGGAGCGAAGCCGCGGGCAACAGCTAGTATTTTTATAAAGTTTAAAGCACTTGCGTGTTATATTTCGAGTGCACTGGTTGGATTTTCAGCGGTCGCAGCGAAGGTAGTTTCAGTGGCAAGTCGGTGTCGCCACGTTTCAATTTCTCGATGATGTTCTTCACGCCTTTCTCGAAGTAGGGTAGATCCACTAGAAAATAAATTGGCAACATTACATATTTGTCTGCCTATTGTTTTGTTGGTTCGTAAACCGTGCTATCACGATAAACGCGGCCTTAAAAAAAACTTTATTGCTAGTGACAAGGTACATATAGAAACAAAAATGTCATGCTATAAACTTAAAAGTAACAGTACACAAGTTTAGCAACGGGTACCAATCTCAGCGTATGCTGGGCTCGAGAGCTCAGCGCTGGTTTACAGAAAGGCCCCTTGATGTGGTACATCGCAGCCCCTGCGTGAATACAAAAAAAAAAGAAAAATCTGGAAAGGAATAAAAAATGTGTGTGTGCCTTGTTACTAGCGTAGCCGTGGGGCCGATTTTTGAAAGCACGTGTGAAAATACCACTCGAAAGTGGTGAAAAATTGTGCTGAATTCGGAATATGAGTAGCATAGAAGACAATTACAGCTCTCATTAATCTTGTGAACAAATCAAAACTTTTTGATTAGAGCTGTAGTTTTGGAGATATAAGCTGATTTATACCACTCTCCGAGTGGTACTTTCGAGTGATGTGCTTTAAAAAAACGGTCCCCATGTCGTACCTTTTGGTACAATTGACGTACTATTTGACCATGTGTCGTACCCTTCACGTATCCTGCTCCACAACGTGCTATTTCGTACCTTTTTAATAGATTGAAGAGATAGGGGAAAATGTTCTTAGGAACCGTGGCATCCACAAGTATGCAAAATTTCAGCTCAATCGGTTGATGATATCTGCTTTAAAATTGAGTTGCAAGATTCCACCAGGACAAACAAATATAATGCGCATCGGCAGTATTCGTTTGCGCAGAGAAGCGCAGACCAGTTTCCGATGGTAGCCGAACTTCCGATCGTAGCAGGACCTCTGGCTTCATAGTCAGGGTCACTAACCACTAGGCTATCCGGTCGTCAAAGGTATGTACGTAACGTGACGAACAAGAAAATAAATTCCATACTCAGAACTGGGACACACTTTTTCTTGTATGAGAATCGATAGGGTAAACGCACAACGCACTGGCATCGCGTAAAGCGCTGCGGGTGTCTATGGACAGTGGTGATTATTTAACATCAGGTGACCCACTAGTTCGTCTGGCCTCTCTAACATAAAAAAACGATTCTGAGTAGGTAAGAAACACTCAAAATAGTTAAATTCTGGAAAAACGGTTCATGTCGACTTTTTTTTTGGAAAATGCTCTAATACAGTTCAATTGGCATTGTTCATTTTTTATAGTATGCTCCAATTCGAAAACCATTTCGAGGAAAACCATCAATTATCCGATTTATCTTGTCCGATTTCAAAAATACTTTATGATTGCAGATATTTTTGTAAAAGTGCTTTGAACCTTTGTTTGACCGAACGACCGGGTTTTTAGACAGAACCCAGCATCGAATGTTTGCGAAAAAAATGAAAAAAAAAGTTTGGCTACGGCAACTGTCACGTGTCACTGTCAAATCTACAAAACCATAGACAAAGCCGTTTTTTTTATAGCCAGCCGAACGAAGGCGATTGGGATTCTGTCTAAATTCACGAATTATCAAACAGCGAAAAAGTATTTATTATTAATTAACAAAGCTACGTAAAAGCATAATATTCAAATTAGTTGCTTGAAATAGTCCATTTTATTAAACAAAGGTGTTAAAAGCACAGCTTAAAAAAAATGAACAATGCCAATTCCTTTCTTTTTGATACTTCTATTGTGGATCTGTAGGCTGTCTAACTCGCGCGCAATCGCCATCGTGTTCATTTTGACAGTTCTTGTATGAATGTGACAGCTAGCTGATTCCGACGCCAATTATCAGCGCATACGTGCACTGTCAAAATGAACACGATGGCGTTTGCAAGCGAGTTAGGTAATAAGCCTACTGGTAGCGAGCGATCCAACTTCACTTCGACGTCCCTGTTTTGGGCTATGATGGATGTAATACTGACGTGGAACTCTCGCGTGGACGGCCACCACCGCGACCAGCAGAACCAGAACCAAGCAGCCCTTCATGTTTCACTCTCAAATAAACGCCGTGTTTAAGCGGAACGAGTTATTTATAATAACTGATCGGAATTGATTACAACACAATTGAAATGTCAATCGTACTTGAAATCGCTCTCATTGAGGCGTGTCCTATGTGATTTAAATATTATTGTACAATTTCTTACTAATATAATAAAATAACCTAAAAATCCGGGTTCCGGGTTCGATTCCCGGCCATAGCTTTACTTTTCGGATTTTTCTATGTTCTCATTTTCAGTGTTGTTCAGAAATTTAATTTGTAACGGTAAAAATTCATTAACATAGAATGTACCAGCGGCTTCTCTAACCGCGCAGATGGCAAAAGCCCATCGAGGGAGTGTGCGAAAATCATAGGCCACATTCAGCAAGATTGTGGGCTTATAGATGGAAAATGGAATCAAAATAATGACGGGTTGTTACCCGCATCGTCTATAACATGATTCCTACGATTTCCGCCCATTTCCTCGATGGGCTTTTAACATTGGGGGGGGGGGGGGGGGGGGAGAGAAGCAACTGGTACATTCTGTTTTTTCTTTGCTCCCAGACCAGGGGCCCAATTTTTGAAAGCACATCACTCGAAAGTGGTATAATTAAATCGGTTTATATCTTTAAAACTACAGCTCTAATCAAATTTTTGACTAGTTCACAAGATTAATGAGAGCCGTAAGTATCTTCTAAGCTACTCGTATTTCAAATTCAGCCCAATTTCTCACGACTTTCGAGTGGTGTTTTCACATATGTGCTTTCAAAAATCGGGCCCCAGCATTTTTAATGTTTTTTTTTTAATTGACAAATAAAAACACTTCGTATGAATCTCGAACTTTTTAATCTCCAAGTAAAACACAGTTTCTGGTAGATCGTATTTGCCGTAGCTAAAAAATATGATATCTGTTTTGCAATGGAATTAAACTTTTTGCAAATAGAATGAAATGCAGTACCTAAAGACAATTTTATGACATAACTAGCTGCTGACCGCGACTTCGTCTGCAAAAAATTAGTTTTTCGCTATCCCGCGGGAACTGCAATTTTCCGGGATAAAAAATAGCCTATTTGTTTATCTACGGTATCAGCTATCTCCGTTTCAAATTTTATCCAAATCCATTTAGTAGTTTATACGTGAAAGAGTAACAAACATCCATACTTACAAACTTTCGCGTTTATAATATTAGTAGGATTCTCAGCTCTGTTGGTTTTTAACCACATACGCATAAATAGGGGTGTTATAAGTTGGATGTCTATGTCGTCGTAGTTGGGTGTCTGTCTGTGACATCGTAGCTCTCAAACGGATAGACCGATTTCGAAGCGGTTTTTTTTTTTCATTTGAAAGCCGGCTCCTGGCTGTGGTTCTTAGCCATGTTTGGTGAAGATTGGTCCAGTAGTTTGAAGACTATCAGCTCTTTGCCAAAGTTATGTAAGGCATTTTTTTTATTATTTACGCAGTATGTTTCTCGATTAATGGGCATTTTCAAAAAAACATGTACCCTTGACTTTTTTTTTCCAAAATGATGACATTTTGGGTTTGTCTGAATCAGAATTACTAGCACTATTTATTTTTGTAAAGAAAAAAAGTGTCCATGGTTTTTTTTGTCAGTTTTGTAACACTATTTTCATACGATTTATATGGGGCGTCACAAAACTGACACGAAAAAGTTGTATGGGAAAGGTAATCTTGTTGGTAAAAGGGTACACGTTTTTTTGAAAATACCCTAACGCGGGGGGCTTTATATATATTTTTTATTTAATATCATTGGTCCACTTTCCACACGAAGTTGTCCATGGTCCTATTTCATGTTATCCCTCGTTCTCAATGAGTTTTATGAGTTCTGCCGGCGTGTGCCCGCGCAGGTGCTCGTCTAACAGCTCGATGACTATCTCTTTCGCTCTTTCGAATATCACGCTGTCTCTGTCTGACATTAGTTCCTTCAACAAGGAGTTCATTAACTCTGTCACCAGATCGTTGCTGCCGCTTAGGTACACCTGAAAGTGTATAAGATTGTATTAGAAGCATTTACATACATACATATGTCACGTCTTTATCCTTTACGGGGTAGACAGAGCCTAAGGTAACAGAACCTTAAGGCCACGTTTAGCATGATTAGGGGCAGGTGGAAAGGGAAATCAAAATAGTGATGGGTTTCTAGCCGCATCGCCTATAACGTGATTCCTAAGATTTTCGCCCATTCCCTCGATGGCCTTTTACCATCTGCACGGGAAGAGAAGCAACTGGTAAATTCTATGTTTTTTCTTTACTCCCGGACCAGCGTGGAAGCATTTATGATTACTAGAGACCGGATTATATGCAACATAAAAAGCTTGTTATATGCATGCAAATATGCATGAAAAATGCTTGAAATATGCACGAAAATGCTTGAAATATGCACTAAAATGCTTGAAATATGCAGAATATGCGAAATTAAATGAAAAAAATCACACAAATAAATAAAAAAACTAAACTGCTATTAGTTAAAATATGCTTATACCGCTGAGAATGGCTGAAATATGCAAATGCATATGCGAATATGCAAATGCATATAATCCGGTCTTTAATGATTACATTTATCAAAATATAATTTTTGTATTAATTTTTCTTTAATTGATACACATTCAGTGAGCAGTCGTGGTTTTTGAGTTTACACGAAGGCAAATCATTATTGCCTACATTCGCACGGTTTTAACATAACTCACCGATACGACTATGGTCGGTTAAACCCTGCCTTTGATACATACATACATACACAAATCACGTCTATATCCCTTACGGGGTAGACAGAGCCTGAGGTAACAAGACCTGAAGGCCACGTTTAGCATGATTGTATGCGTATAGGTGGAAAAAAGAATATAGAGTATAAGAATAGGATAGGTGGATAGAAGCCTTTAATTTTTTTTAATTTATACAATGTGTTATATATGCGATATACACAATACACATAATATGTAACATTATAAATAAGCAAATAGCGTTTAGATTAGATTAGATTAGATTATTTATTCATTCAATAAAAATTACATCATATTGTTCATTGTCAATTTAGAAGAATTTAGATTGAAATCGTCAAGAGTAAATAAAATAAAATTAAATAATACAAATCAATTGAATATTACAAAAATTTCAAAATCAAAAACATGACATGAACAACAATAATAGTGAAACAATAAGGAACAATTAAATTAATTCTCCGCTAGGGATCGTCACTGCTTATAAATAATGAAATAATAAAGGGTGAATTTAATGTAATGTCAAAATGAATAAAAAAAAACAATGCAATTAAATAAATAAATCAAAATGGTCATAGTCAGAAACTCATTTACAGAATAAAATGGATTTTTTTAACAAAAGAACTTTCAGTCGACCGTCAAATGTTTCGTCATTTTGTTCATTTTTAAGATCGGGGGGTAGGTGTTCATAATGTTTGGGGCCAATAACACGCGGGTTTTTTCCCGCTAACGCCATTCGGTGGGGTACTGCGCTTAAGCGACCTGAACCTGACCTGCTTAACGTTTCTAATTAGTTTTCTCACCTGAGCATTTGCTGAAAAGTCGAGTTCTAAATTAGCTACGCGCGTGTCGGCACCATCTGATGAAAACGTCACGTTGGCAGCCGCTCTCAAATTGTTGACTTTGGCCCTGCAACAGTACGCACCGCTTAGAACATGGCTGCCCAACCCTAGGCCCGCGAACGAATTTTAAACGGCCCACCGCCCGCGTGAGTTTTTTTTTTTATATTAAAACCGACAAACGGGCATGCGGTGCACCTGATGGTAAGTGATCACCGCCGCCCATGGACAACTACAGCACCAATGGGACTGCTCGCGCGTTGCCGGCCTTGCAAGAAATGGTATAGACTACAGGCCCACGTACAAAAAATGTGGGTCATATGAACCACCAGGTGACGTATATAGGACGATATAAGAGCATAAAATAATAAGATTCAGCACTATGCCGTCACTTGTAAGCTGTCCAACTGGGTGCTGGTGAGAATTCAAAAGTGCAACCCTCGATTTTTTCCCCTTGTCGCATGATTTTTGTACGGAGTTGCGGAATAATGGATTAGAAACTGTATTGAAACAGTATGAAACTGATGCCGTACAGAATCAAATGACCAAATTTACCCTGGAAATGGTCAGAAAATCAAAAAAAAATACCGACTTTGTGGCGCACCATTTGTACGGCATCAGTTTCATACTGTTTCAATACAGCTTCTAATCCATTATTCCGCAACGCCATACAAAAATCATGCGACAAGGGGAAAAAATCGAGGGTTGCACTTTTGAATTCTCACCAGCACCCAGTTGGACAGCTTGCAAGTGGCGGCATAGTGCTGAATCTTATTATTTTATGCTCTTATATCGTCCTATATACGTCACCTGGTGGTTCATATGACCCACATTTTTTGTACGTGGGCCCGTAGTCTAGTACACATGGTATGGAAGTTTCATACTTGCATAATCGTACTGCACTAAACACCCTTTTTTCAGAAATATCTTCATAGTCTGTAACTTCTTCAGAATAATTTGTAGATTTCTGGAAATTGGTACCAAAAGAAGATGATATAATATAACTAAAAATCCAAAAACATGGCTTCTCTATAAAGGTTCTTACACGTGTATGCGACGCTGCCGTTTTGATGCCTTATCGGAACCGGTACCGGTTATTGGCAAATACCGGTACCGAAAAATACCGGTATTTCAAGCGCTGCTCGTGAGGCAGTTCGCTTAGTTAGCATCCGCGGCTTATGAAACAGTACTCACTTGAATCTGCCTCTGTCGTCAATGCCAATGAAATCTAATGTTGTTCCTACCAAATGATACTCATCTGAAATAGGATATGGAGTGATTAGTTTAGTCCAGGGGTCGGCAACATGCGGCTCTTTGGATGTGAGGCTGCGGCTCTTTAGTTTCATTCGCAAATATTATTTATTTTATAAAATGTGATTATTTGTTGTGAGAAACACTACTCATATATGAATAAATAAATATTTTTCTTATGAATACATAGATAACTTTTTTTATCAACAAACTTTATGAAAGTATTGAGGCTATTTATTGTTGGCGAGAATTTTATTTGTGGCTCTTTAAAAACTTGAAATTT
The DNA here is from genome assembly GCA_949127965.1 of Pandemis corylana. Lineage (NCBI taxonomy): Eukaryota > Metazoa > Arthropoda > Insecta > Lepidoptera > Tortricidae > Pandemis > Pandemis corylana. The sequence continues at coordinate 6,500,397 of OX421875.1, read as the reverse complement.
TGTAAATAGTAATTTTTGGCTCTTCCGACTCAAAAGGTTGCCGACCCCTGGTTTAGTCGTTCGGTTCGAGGATTATTAGCTGGAATTATTTTAGGAGTAAGTAAACTCTCAGCCAATGGCGTAACTACAAGGTGGCAGGACAGGGCCTGCGGTTGCCATTTGGAAAAATTAAAAGTCCTAACAAAAATCCTGCCAAGACCCTTAGTCCTGTCATTTTTTATAACAGACACTAGCTGTTGCCCGCAACTTCGTCTGCATAGAATTCGTTTATCGCTAATCCGGGATAAAAGTAGCCTGTAATCTATCTATGTTCCAAATTGCATCCAGATCTGTCCAGCCGTTCTGGCGTGAAAGAGTAACAAACACACGGAAGCCATCTTAAGACTCATTTATTCTTTTTCTCTCTCTAACCTATGACATCGTCTGTTGCTATCTCGCTTACTCACTATGTTTATAACCAAAGTATATTTCTACCTTACACATCCATCCATTCGATTTTTATTTTATACCCGTGAGCAGGCAAGCGAGCACACAGACCACCTGATGGGATGTGGTTTCTGTGGCTCATGAACATCTGCAGACACCTATATAATATTTTCGCCCTGATACGTGGTGTTCGATGTATTTAATTTTTGTATTGTATGATGTACTTTTTTATATTGAATACTAGCTTCTGCCCGCGACTTCGTCTGCGTAGAATCATACATAAAAACCTTCCTCTTGAATCACTATCTATTAAAAAAAACCGCATCAAAATCTGTTGTGTACTTTTGAAGATATAAGCATACATAGGGACATAGAGACAGAGAAAGCGACTTTGTTTTATACTATACTAGCCTTCCGTCCGCAGCTTCGCCCGCGATAAACTAATTTTCCCGTAGGAAAAGGTATTTTCCCGCGGTAAAAAGTAGCCTATGCCACTCAGTGATAATGTAGTTTTCTAACGGCAAAAGAATTTTTGAAATCGGTCCAGTAGTTTCGGAGCCTATTCAATGCAAACAAACAAACAATAAAATTTTTCCTCTTTATAATATTAGTATAGATTTATAATATTAGTATAGACTAGCGAGCCACCCCGGCTTCGCACGGTATATTATGCATGTATTATACATATAAACCTTCCTCTTGAATCACTCTATCTATTAAAAAAACCCGCATCAAAATCCGTTGTGTAGTTTTGAAGATATAAGCATACAAACGGACTTGGGGACAGAAAAAGCGACTTTGTTTTATACTATGTAGTGATGATGTAGTGAAGGGATGCCCATTTGATGAATTTGCCACGGGCCCGTAGTTACCACTGCCCTCAGATCTGATTACAAGTGAAGAGCATCTAACCTGCGTCTGCGACGATGGTGCCGGGCACGCTGAAGGCCAGGTACACCCGCAAGTCCGGCTCCGAGCCCCGGACCTTCTCCACTTTCAGCCTCTCCAAACCCTCGACCGTCGCCTCGCTTATGTCCATCGTGTAGCTGCACAAATACAAGGCACGTGACAGGAGTTGGCTTAACGCATACTGCCGCCGACGCCTATAGTATACTAGCTTCTGCCCGCGACTTCGTCCGCGCAGAATTTGACTTAAGAACTGATGTTGATAGTATATTCAGCAATAATTATTAACGTCGCGACTCTAGGCAGCTACGACCTTTGCAAACTTTCATCCCCTATTTTATCCCCTTGGGGTTAGAATTGATCAAAATCCTTTCTTAGCGGATGCCTACGTCATAACATCTACCTGCATACCAAATTTCAGCCCGATTCGTCCAGTGGTTTGGGCTGTGCGTTGATAGATCACTATGTCAGTCAGTCAGTCAGTCCTTTGAGTTATATATATATTTATATTTAGAAGATTGGGGGAATTCCGAAAATCGTGGACATCCACATGATAAAAGCCCATCGAGGGAATGGACGACAATCATAGGAGTCATGTTATAGGCGATGCGGCTAGCAACCCATTACTATTTTGATTCCCCTTATATAATGCGTTTTCGTGACTTCGCCCAGTGCCAATTTTTACAGGCATTTGGAAGCACGCGTCACTGGCCTGAGGAAGTCTCGGGCTTGGCGGCTGTAGCTTGTAACAATTATTGTTTTTTTGACATTCTTCGCTGTGAGTGGGGTCGCTTGCCACCATGGACTCAACACCGAAGGTTTGCAGATGCTTTGCGAGCCTAGAGTGCTAAGATTCTTCTTCTCGTGCCGGTGATTTCACCGGCTGTCTTACTCTCCACGCCGGAACACAAGCGCTAGCAAGGTCATCGGTCGCGGTCCACCTGCCTAGTTCACCTGTCTGGAACTTGGCACTTTTTCTGGCCGGTGATCTACCTCAGTACACCTAGGTGAACCACAGGCAGGGTGCGGCTCGAAAGCGCATTTTCAGCCCTGGAGAGCAACCCCCTTGTGAGGGATCCTTCGGGACTTTGAGAGGACAGGGGCTGCTCGAAGGGACAGTTTCCGTCCTGGAGAACAACCCCTTTGTGACGGAGGCGCCTTAGGGTGCCTGTCGTGGCTACGCGTAACCTTGGCGTTCCGAATGCTGTGGCCGTGGGTCGCAACAGTGACTGTGAGGAGAAAACCTCTATAAAAAATCCAGCGGCACCTGCGGGGGAGGGCGGGAGTTCCCAATCCTGCATTGCACAGGTGTCGCAGGGAGGTAGCCCCATCCCGGGGTGGGCCCGTAGGGCATCGCGGTTCACGAAAGTTCTCCGGTGATGTCCTACAATAGTGCCAAATTAGGGAATCCGTGTATTTTTTTACTGGGTATGCCTGACGCCTCGGGAGAGCCCCAGATACCCCTGGTATTCCCGTACCGGGCCGGATGCATAAGGCGCATTTTCCACACCATAAAAAAAAAAAAGGTGAACCACAGGCAAATGTCTATGTCTACAAATCCATGTAAATGCTGCCATTCACTGATTATTATTTTGATACAGAAATAGGTAGGTTAGGTTAGTTAGGTATTTTCATTTGCCCGAAGGCCAAAATACTCAGAAAAAGGGGCACCGCCCTTGGGCGGGGCTCCGTCGAAAACCAGGTGGACAGTGTAGGTCCACCGGCAAGAAAAAGTGCCCGTGGTCCACCTAGGTGGACCGCGACCGAGGACCGGCGCAAGCACTGCTGCGTGGCGGCAGCTTTAGCGAAGTTACTTACTCTAGGTATTTCAGTTGTAAGGGGCGGATTTTCAGCGGCCGCAATGAAGGCAGCTTTATTGGCAAGTTGGTGTTGCCCTGTTTTAATTTGTTGATGATGACTTCCAAACCGCGCTCGAATCTGGTCTGAGATACTGAAAAACAAAAAATCATAGTAAAATTTAATTGATGGGGTGTTATCAAAACGTCCCTAATTTGGTCACGGAACGTCAGTTATAGACTTCCCCTTGTTGTAGTCAGATACTCCGTTACCACGGGGAGGCAATGGGGTTATGTGGGATTTTTACCCACTAAAACCCCCGGGGTGTTTCTTCCATTCTGGCGACACAACGGTTCAACAGTATAACCCGTTACATCGCCAGAGGGCGGTTATCGGTGTCCGGATTCGTCTTCTGGAGGCCATTCTTGGTCTCCTTTTCCCAGCAATGGCGTGTCACACTTGACACGCCATTCTTCTCGAGGACCTTACTCTTTGGGGTCACAGACGTCCCCGTGTCTATAACCCTAGGTCCTCAGTTAGGATGGGAGCCGGCGGTCTTTTGCGCAACGCCGGCGCCCAGCTCTCTTGCGCGCACAGGGTCTGCCAGTGAACTGATCTCCCTGGCCGGCTCGGCGCTTTCCTTCTGCAACATTACTTCTTCGCAGAATTAAATCGCCGCTCTCAACGCTGACCTTTCCCTTCCTAAAAGCAACCATTCACAGTCGCCATATGAACTTGTTTAATTAATCTTCTTTCATCCATCCTCTCTACGTGACCAAATTAACTAAGCATACTTTTTTTTCTATACTTTTTTTTACCGAATTTTAAATACATTAATAAATAGCCCTTACATGTGGGTTAGGAAGCAAAGAAAAACATAGAATGTATCAGTTGCTTGTCTTCCTGCGCAGATGGTAAAAGCCCAGAGCAAAAATCTTAGGAATCATGTTATAGGCGATGCGGCTTAGCAACCCATCACTATTTTGGTTCCCCTTTCCACCTATACGGCCACAATCATGCTAAACGTGGCAGTAGACTAGAAACTAGTGTAAAATAAAACAATTTAAATTATACTGTAAATTCAACACGCAGCGCTAACAAGAGCAATGACAAGACTCATTTCTTTTGTTTTTCTTTCTTTCAGCGCTGCGAGCAATTAATTTTATTTGTGGCCAGTGCCAAAATATAACAGTTTGATAAAAAGGTAGCTGCCTAAATAGGTGCGTCGCCTACAGTGGCCTTTAGCTCTTGTAACTTAGGCTCTGTCTACCCCATAACGGATATAGAAGTGATTTGTGTATGTATATAATGAGTAGTCATACTAACCCGACCGCGCTTGAACTCCTACAACTGCGACCAACGCTACCAACACCAGACAGGCCCTCATGATGAATATTGGACACCTTTTCTCAGCAACTAACTGAAGTGTACCGACATGTATATATACATAATATGTCACGCAATGTGATTATGGTACTATGTTTAATAAATTGAACCACTTATGTCGTCTTGTTTGGTTTATCATATTTGTTACGGTTTTTTATTCCGTTTGTGGCGTATCCATTTTATAATAAACCAGTTTCTGCCCGCGACTTCGTTTGCGTAGAATTATACATACATATAAACCTTCTTTAATATCTATTAAGTATAACCGCATCAAAATCCGTTGCGTAGTTTTAAAGATCTAAGCATACATAGGGACAGTTAGACTGAGAGCGGAAAGCGACTTTGTTTTATACTATGTAGTGATGTTTTGTTTTTCCGTGAGTTGAGGTCAATGGACTTGATACATACACAAATATATGCCCTTACCAGGATTCGAAACAAACGCTTGAAGATGATGATTTAAATTTCTAAATGTCAGTGAAAATTAGAACACATAAAAAATCCGAAAAGTAAAGTTATGGCCGGGAATCGAACCCGGATCCTCGTCATTCCGAGACGCGTGCTATACCCCTACACCAACCATAGCAGGTGGGTAGTCTTCGAATTTTTCTACCTGTTACTAGCTGTCACGTGACCTTTGTTACTATGCGATTTTTTGTCGCTAAGCGTCATCTGTTTGAATGATGTGTCTGTACGACACAATTACAAACTCCCGTGGAACATCTACTGCTCACCAGGGACGAGAGAAGGCGCTTTTTTTCAAATGATAGGTACTATCAAATGAATCAAGAATTTTTATTTCTTGATTTTTATGTTTTACTTTTACTGTTTTACCATTAGAAATAGATGTTGATTTACTTTAACTAAAGTTGTATTTGCCCGCAGTTCCGAGAGCCCCGGCAAGACTGGTGGCGGTTTCCAAATGGCGCCGGGCGGCGAGCGCCGCAAGGACAAGCAGGCGTGGCCGGAGGACGACGAGGTGGTCGAGGAGCTGGAGCGGCGGCTCAGCAGCCTCCGGGGCTTCAACTTATAATGTCCGCTCATGCTAGAGTAAGTAGGTTAAGTAAACTAAGTGTGCAGTGCCATCGACATTATCTGGCAACAGTTCCCGGCGAATGTCTTGAGCCAGTGAGTGTTGGGTCGAACGCGTGAGAAACCTAGTGAGCGAATTGTCAATGTTTCAATTGAAATATTGTTAATTCATAAAAAAAATGTGCGGGTAGTTGCAGTCCCTGCGCTCTTAGAACGCCGTTAGGGTTTATTCGCTGTCTCCCTCGCTCAGCCAAGTCGTGTCAGATAAGGCAGTGGCGCTGTAATGTATCAATACCACCCTAGCTTAGAAGTACCGGCCGTCGTGAGCTCAAGATGAATACCTACGTGATCGAGAGCCAATACAAACAAGGGGCCGTCCATTAATTACGTGAGGCTCCGAAAGGGAGGGAGGGGTTCGGCAAAAATCACGAAATATCACAAGAGGGGCGGGGGGGGTGTAGTAAGACACATACATACATAAATCACGTCTTGATCCCTTACGGGGTAGACAGTGCCCAAGGTAACTAGACCTAAAGGCCACGTTTAGCATGATTGTGTTTGTATAGGTGGAAAGGAGGAATCAAAATAGTGATTGGTTGCTAGCCGCATCGCCGCATAGTCAATAGTAAGATATCACGTGTATTTATTTATTCGTCGAACGCGCGATTTTTTTACCGAAAAGCGGCGTGTAGTGTGACCTTGACTCGCCGTTGCCAGGCAACGAACGAAGTCCCCGCGCCTTGTATACCTGTATTTAAAGATAATATTCTAAAAAAATTAAAATTCTTTGTAGGTACTAAAATCACACGTGATTTTGGATGGGGAAGGGGGTGCAGTTTTAAACCTCACCGCGTATCACCAAGGGGGGTTGAAAGTGCTAAAAAAAATATCACGTGATTAATGGACGGCCCCCAAGTTTGGCAAGGGACTTGAACGTAACTTCTGACAGCTTGGTAACTTTAGACTGTTGCAAATTATGCTTGACTGGTCTCTGATAAACATGGCTGACAGATGCGTGTGAAACTGTCTCTGTTTATTTTGTTAGCGTATAAAGAGTGTTACAAATTACACGTGTTTCCCAGATATGTTTTAACAGAGAACGGCATAGCGGTTCCCTATCGTATGCCCGAATTTCATATGCCATAAATGTATTGTTTGCCAAACTTTTGATTGTTCATACATACATAAATCGCGTCTTTATCCTTTACAGGGTAGACAGGGCCTATGGTTAACACGGACGAAAATAAAACGAATAAAAGTACATAAAATAACCCTTGTGTAAGAAATTTATTTTATTTCTATGAATGTTAATATCTGAACTTTGGGGGGGGGGGGGGGGTTTGAACTCCCCTCCCTGGCTACGTCCGTGTATGGTAACAAGACCTAAAGGCCACGTTTAGCATGGTTGTGGGCGTACAGGTGGAAATGGGAAATTGAAATAGTGATTGCATCGCCTATTAACATGATTCCTTTTTCGCCCATTCCCTCGATGGGCTTTTGCCATCTGCGTGGGAAGAGAAGCGACTGGTACATTCTATGTTTTTTCATCACTCCCAGGCCAGCGTGGAAGCATTAGTTCAGGATCATAAAATTAACCTAACTTAGGGCCGATTTTTCAATCCTCAATAACCACTTAACTGACAGATACCCATAGAGTTGTCCGTCGAATAGGGCTTATCTGACGATTGCAAAATCGGCCCTTAACCTGTAGAGTTTTACAGGATGGTTTTAAAACTCTTGGAAAATTTACGGTTTCAGATAAAAATAAGTTATGGTAAATGATCATGGCATATGAAATTGGGGAATGAAAGGGTTCACGATAAAATAGACCCTAAACCATTGACGTACGATAAACAACTAGAATCCCAATCACGCTCAAAATCTGTCGGAAGCAAAAGTCTGCACGACGCGTCTATTGTGCAGAGTTTTGGTTCAGTCGCGTTTCGACCGCGCTTTGATAACAATGCTTGTGTCTAAGGTTGCCATCCGTCCGGGTTTCCCCGGATTTGTCCTAGTTTAGAGGGCATCCGGGGAGCGTCCGGGGAAGGTTTCATTTATAGACCGGGTTTTAAAAAATAAATAAATAAATAAAATTTGGGCCGCCCGCGAGACACGCACTATTTCACCGTTCCCCCACCCCTCCCGTCACGATCTTGTTGACAAGTCCGGCTTTCGGACTCTAAAATCCGGGGTTTTCACGCGTCTTGTCCTGTTTTCCAAATTTTAGAGATGGCAACCCTACTTGTGTCTCTTATGGTAGATTTAGACGAAGACTATTTACAGCCGCCTAAATGACGGCGCCTAAAAAAGGCACCGTATAAACACTTTCGGCGCCATTTTTTCGCGGCATGCCAGCGCTGGCACGGAATAGAACACGAGTCTACTTTGGGGCCGTCCATTAATCACGTGAGGCTTGAAAGGGGGGGGAGGGGTTTGACAAAAATCACGAAATGTCACAAGGGGGGGGGGGTGTAGTAAGATATCACGTGTAATTATTTTTTCAAACGCGCGATTTTTAAATTACAGTTACATGTATTATAGTAAAATGACACAAAAATATATCATGACATATACGATACCAAATTAATATAAAAATTCAACACGCGCGCTTGCGCGCGCAAGACAATTCTAGTTCTAAAAAATTTAAGATTTTTTGTAGATACGAAAAATACACGTGATGTTGGATGGGGGGTGGGGGGGTAGTCTTAAACCTCACCATGTATCACCAAGGGGGAGGGGGGTTTAAAAAATGCTTAAAAAAAGATCACGTGATTAATGGACGGCCCCTTTTCGGCGCCAGTGCTACCCGCCCGCGTGCCCCGCCGCCCCCCTCGCTGCGCTGTGGCGGTGTGCTAATGACTGGTACTGAAAAGGCACCGTGTAAACGGTTTGCTGGTCACTGGTGGCGAGATTTAAGCGGCTGAAAATAGTCATTGTCTAAACGGTCTGAAGATGTGACGGTGCCTTTTTTAGGCGCCGTCACTTAGGCGGCTGTAAATAGTCTTCGTCTAAATCGACCATTACGCACCGTAATCTCAAACGCTCGAGAACAGAGACGGACAGGTTTCCAGCGCGTGGCGTCGTGTCATTACTTCTCACGGTCGTATGCAATGGGGGCGTGTGAATTTGCCACTAGAGGCGCTAGTGTCGCGTGAGGTCCAATAACATTCACTTTTCACTGGTTTTGACGGGCTTCGTGACATAAATTGTAATTTATTTCGTTTAGCTGTTGAAAAGTGATCTGCTTCGTGAAATTATCGCAAATATGGATTATTATGGAGCAAACAAACAAATATTAAACAAATATGGAGTAAAGTAGAATAAATGCAGTAGAAATGAGAGCGTTAAGGAGTATGGAAGGTGTATCACTGAAAGATAGAATAAGGAACAGTGTGATAAGGGAACGTGCTGGTGTGAAAGAGTATATAGTAACTAGGCTAGAAAAAAGTATGCTTAGTTGGTTTGGGCATGTAGAGCGGATGGATGAAAGTAGACTAACTAAACAGATCTATATGGGGAGTGTGGATGGTTGGGTTGGGAGGGGAAGGCCTAGACGGACGTTCCGAGACCAAATAAGAGACGTTTTGGAAAAAGGTCAGGTCAGGAGTACCCGAAACCGACGAGCATGTATGAAGAGATTGATGACTGTGGATGAAGCGAAAGAAAATATGTCAGGATCGTAGCAAGTGGAATAAAGTAGTCTCTGCCTACCCCTGTCGGAAAGAGGCGTGACGGTATGTATGTATGGATTATTTGGCGATGAATGTGAACGCTTTAAAAACGGAACTGCACATTGCGGCATAGCTACTCGATATGATGATAGTTATTTATAATTAATAAACTAAATGAGATTCAAGATTTAAAACTTTGTTTCGGCGCCGATCTTATGAAGTCTTTGACAGCTATACCTCTGGACCTTAGTCGACAGTGGCGCCAACTGGTGAGCAAAGACGATAGTCCCCATTGACATTAAACGTTACTGCCACGAAATTAGCGCTACGTTCAGTAACTAAAGTGTCAGTGTGATTATCGTCGGATGAAAATCGTCCGATCATGAACACACTTACTGAACGACTTGGGACGTTCTTCTGTCAAAAGTGTCAATTGAAGTATGATTTCGTGTTCGTAATAATAAGTTTATATTCCCAGCGTTCGAATTATAAATTTTGCCGCTTATCAACTGTCAAAGTGACGTCTGAGCTTTTTTTACCCATCTATTTTACGGGGTGACCGGTGCGATCGCCCGAAGATGTTACTGAACGACTTGGTGTGATCGTCCGATGATCGCACTGACTTACTGAACGGGCCAGTGCGTCGTCGGGCGTCGTCGGGTGATCAAACTGAACGCACCCAAGGTGTTAATTTGCGCGAATATGTTAATGTCAAATGTGTATGTTGATGTGTTGACACACACACGTAGACAACGCCGTTCGGACGTTTCTTGTGGAACTTTTGTTTGCGATTGTAAGTCCAGTTGTTTATTTGTATGGCAATCAACGTCCTAAACGTTGTAGGATACTTGATAGCGTCAAGCCATAGTTAGTGTATGAAAATTTATTTACGACTGATAATAATAAATAGTTTTAAGCCATGTAAAGGACATAATGTGATTAAGTATAAGTTATACTTTGTAATGTAATTGTACACTGACTAGCAAGAATAACGGGCCGCTTCCCATAGAAAGTTGTAAGTGACCTGTTTTTTTTGCCCGTCAGTATAGAGCTAGGTAAGGTTAAGGAGATGGGTTTTTCGGTTTAGTCATAGCGTGTATACGTATAGTTTTCACGCGAACCGCAACAAAATATATCCGTCTAGGGTACCCATAAAGATTTCCTCTTCGTTACAAAAAAAAGGTGAATCCAGTGACCCCCGTGCCTAGGCATCCGTAAAGATTTCCTCTTCGTTACTAAAAAGTTACATGTGAAAGCCAAGTAGCAAGACATCTGATCCCGTGTAATGTCTGCGGGAGAATGTATCAAGCTTTGTCTGTCTCTCGAGCGCCTATGGGGCCATTCAAGTATTACGTAAGCAGATTTTTTACAATTATTTACCCCCCTCCCCCTCCCCCTGTCAGCAAAAGTAAGCAAACCTCTTAAACCCCCCCCCCCCCCTCCCATGCTTACGTAATCATTGGTACCTATACATATGCATTTTTCTTTAAATGGTTTCTGTTTTTCATTGATTCATGAGCAGCAGTTCGAATCGAAACTGCTGACGTAATCACCAGATCGACCCCCCCCCCCCCTCCCCACCCACCATGTCATCAAAAATAAGCAAAGCAAAGAGCGCTTACGTAATACTTGAACGCCCCCTATCACTTTCCATAAGGTGTTTTGGAGAGTTACATGACTGATTTCAAAATCAAATTGACTAGTAATTTTGTAAATGACTACATTAGGCAATTATAAAGCATTTTACATACATACACACAAACACGTCTTTATCCCTTACGGGGTAGACGGAGCCTAAGGTAATACCTGAAGGCCACGTTTAGCATGATCAATTTGACTCAGAGTAATGTGGATTTCTGAAGGATCTTAACTCAAAGCATGCGGAGCACCTATGACGGGAGCGGGCAGCGCCTGTTTTCTATTCTGCCAGAAGGCGCTCCCCTGAGCAAATTTCTATCTGCATCGTTATAATCAAATTACAAAGAAGTACTTCTTTCTTCTTTTTTTAATATGGCCCCATCGATCGATGCGGTGATTTCGCCAATGTCAAAGTAATAAACACAGTATTCAAAAATCTAGTGACAAAAATTTCGGCAACGTTGTACTCCCCCCCTGTCGGGCTCTTAGCCAACGGATAATAATATCCCTCAGAATCTGCCAGGAAATCATTAGCTGATGCCCAGGGTGCACCGGACCAAGCACTGCTCTTCCCCTCGGACGGATCGAAAAACGAACCGCAACTCTTGACCACACTCGGAGGTAACCCGACTTGCACCCCGAAAAAAAGCTAAAATAAAAAAGAATTGACAGTATAAATTGTAGTTTAGAAAAGGCTGATGGCGGCTCTCGTTGTAAGTGCTTGGTGGTCTTTAATGAGCTGAATGTCTATGGTTTGAGTTATACCTCAGTAACATCGCTATCATTATTGCTATATCCTATATATCTATAGTATGTAATTATGAATAGTTTTGTAATTGTAGTTGTGCCTGTGCCTATACTAACGTAATTTTTAAAGTTATTTAATGTTTCGTCATTATATCATTCGGTTGTTAGTTTTATCTAAGTATTAGAAATGTTTAATTTGGGTGAATCGACTTTTTTTAAACTGTCAAGTTCCTGTTACAATTTAATAGTTGGTCGACTGTTTTGCGTTTTTTTTTTTTGTGAAAAGAACTGCTAACAGCGGCCTGGTTTTTGAAAGCACGTTGTGTAAATACCAATCGAAAGTGGTGAAAAATTGTGCTGAATTTATAATGCCCTCATTAATTTTGTGAACTAGTAAAAAATTTGATTAGAGCTGTAGTGAAGATATAAACAGATTTATACCACTTTCGAGTGATGTGCTTTCAAAAATCGGGCCACAGATCCGTGAATTGATTTTGATACGAGTGACAGGCGAGGCGCGAAAAAAGTTTATTCACTCGTCGAATTTATCAATTTTAATGTATTTTATTTTACTGTCTATCAAATACTCTTTGGACGGGTTGTCGGGAATGTTGTGTATGTGCTATGTGCTTCATATTTATATTAATTTAAAAAGAATCACCAAATAAATAATGAGAAATTTTTGAAAAAAAAAACATGAATTGTTTGCTAAATATCCGAATTTGCAAAAATTACTTTAAAAAACTACCATAATTATGTTTTTGAAATATTTTTTCGAAATTTAATTAAGTAGTTAATTTAGTTTTGAAAATAGCTATTTGAATCTCAAGTACGTTAGTGCGCACATTTAAAAATATTTTGACACAGATTTATTTGAAAGTAAACTGAGTTTTCTGAGTATGGCAATTAGTCAGATGATTCTGTAATTTATAATATAAGCTACATATAAAGTGCACATAAAAGTAGATTTCTTATCGTAAAGAAATTAATTCGTGTATAAAAATAAATGATATTAACTTTATTGTACATACAAGTTTGATACTGCGGCTGGTCCGCCTCGTTTTGTAAACAATAATAAGCGAAAAAAAATGAGAAAAAAAATCATTCAAACCTTGTAAATTGTAGATTAAGTAGGTTATCAAATTGAATTATAACTAGATAGGTGAGAAAAAAAAAACGAAAATGTTGAAAAAAAAGCTTTGTACCTCTGCGTAAGTGCGAATTTTGAGTTGATTGTAATATTTTTGTATCGTGAGTTGGAATTAACATGTATTTAATTGTTTTTCTTTGTCAACATGGAGTTTTGTATTACTTCGTATAGACTTGAACTGTTTTAGTTTGTATTTTGTTACCTAATTTAGTTTAGTTGATAATGATTAGATGGAAATTTATAGTGTAATCTCCCATCTGTAATTATTAAATTGTTGTTTTGTTGTTTTTACGATTATCATGTAATTTAGTTTAAATTATTTTGAATGGATAAGATTGAAGAGTTTTAAATACATACATATATCACGGGGTAGACAGGGCCTAAGGTAACAAAATCCACGTCTAGCATGATAAGGGCGTATAAGTGGAAAGTGGAATCTAAATAGTGATGTTTTGCTAGCCGCATCGCGTATAACATGATTCCTAAGACTTTCAGCCCATTGGGCTTTTACCACGCGCGGGAAGAGAAGTAACTGGTAAATTCTATGTTTTTTCTTTACTCCCTGATATTGTAATCTTTGATGCGATTCGATGGTTTTTCGAATATTTATCTGCCTGTGTGTTCATGCTAATTCTGAAAACTACTAAACAGATTTTTGTGGCGTTTTCATACATGTGTAGATCATTTTGAACTCTTCAACAGTTCATAACTTCTGATGCCGACTGTACTTAAGTAATTGGTTTTAGCAGACACTATCACAGATTTACAACAATCTGTAGGCTTATTACCTAACTCGCTCGCAATCGCCATCGTGTTCATTTTGACAGTTCTTGTATGAATGTGACAGCTGGCTGATTCCGATGCCAATTGTCAGCCCAAACATGAACTGTCAAAATGAACACGATGGCGATTGCGAGCGAGTTAGGTAATAAGCCTACTGGTTTGTTACTCAACAAAGACAAGGCGGTTGAAACGCTCCGCGGCCTGGCCCAAGTGTAGATTTAGTTTCATCAAGATCATAATCAAATCGGGGATGAAAATTTTAAAAATGTTTGAAAAATTGACACTACCTAAAGTCACGTGACAGCTAGTAACAGATAGAAAAATTCGAAGGCTTACCCACCTGCTATGGGTGGTGTAGGGGTCTATACCCTTCTCTCGTCCCTGGTGAGCAGTAGATGTTCCACGGGAGTTTGTAATTGTGTCGTACAGACACATCATTCAAACATGACGCTTAGCGACAAAAATTCGCATAGTAACAATGCCACGTGACAGTTAGTAACAGGTAGAAAAATTCGAAGGCTCCACCTGCTATGGGTGGTGTAGGGGTATAGCACGCGTCACGGAATGACGAGGATCCGGGTTCGATTCCCGGCCATAGCTTTACTTTTCGGATTTTTCGGTGTCGTTTAGAAATTTACTACCTAAAGTACAGAATAGGATAATTTAATTATGTAGCGATTCTAAGGTTAGTGTTAAGTTTATATTTCACTTTATAACTTCGATCTCCGTTTTTTGGACTCTCAATCTTATTTATTCAGAATTTAAATTCAAATTTACTTTAGTTGTGACTGTGTAAACGAAATGAAATGTAGAATTCGTGATCGGAATAACCATGTAACCACGAAAACTTAAAAAACTATAATCTGTCATTTTAGTCATACAAAAAAAACCGGCGGTGCTACTAGTTCGAAATTTGCATCGTACCGTCTCTCTCGCTCACTTAAAGGCTCGGTGTGAGCAAGATGGCTGCGATACGAAATTAGAATTTATTTCGTTAGTTGCCTCTGCCTAGTGCCGGATCCGGGCCATAATTGAATGCGACGAGTGAGACTAGAATGCAGGTTTTTTTTTTAATTCTGGCGTAGTGTAAAAGCAACAGAATTCAGCCTCAAGCCTTTGGAGTCTTTTATTCCTTACTAGCCTTCCGTCCGCAGCTTCGCCCGCGATAAATTAATTTTCCCGTAGGAATAGGTATTTTCCCGCGGTAAAAAGTAGCCTATGTTACTCAGTGATAATGTAGTTTTCTAACGGCAAAAGAATTTTTAAAATCGGTCCAGTAGTTTCGGAGCCTATTCAATGCAAACAAACAAACAAACAATCAAATTTTTCCTCTTTATAATATTAGTATAGATAAACAGGAGAATGATTAGTAACAAGCGAATAACAGGTTTGTACTTGATCCTCGAATAAAATCACAGAAGTTTAAATCAAAACTTTCCTTGAAAGGCTGACTATAAGTTCCAGGTTGACTTCTGGTGCTTTTACCCTACGAAAGATTGAGATCAGTAGGCTTATTACCTAACTCGCTCGCAATCGCCATCGTGTTCAATTTGACAGTTCATGTATGGGCTGACAATTGGCATCGGACTCAGGTAGCTGTCACATTCATACAAGAACTGTCAAAATGAACGCGATGGCGATTGCGAGCGAGTTAGGTAATAAGCCTACTGGTTGTTTTTGTGGTGACCATTATCCGTATCGCAAGAAATCTAAACAGACCGTTGCGTTTCGCTTTATAATAATTTGTGCTTTATGTAGCATGAAATAAAATGTATAATGTTATACCGTGACGTGGACTTAATAGCAGAGGTGTTATCAATTATATGCTATTTATTTTAAATGTTTTTCTATCGAAGTAATGTAAAAGTCTTTGTAAGTGTAGAATTGTGTGGGGGTTTGTAGACATAGTATGTTAATACTGCCACATGATTCTGCGCACACGAAAGATAGAATATATTTTACTTACAGTAAAAAATTACGCGATTAAAGTAATTATTCATTGTGAGTACGCAGTTGTTTTATTTTAACATACATATATATATCACGTATATATCCCTTGGGGTAGATAGAGCCTATGGTAACGAGACCTAAAGGTCACGGTTAGCATAATTGTACCTGTTCTCCGCGACTTGAATTCACTATACGCGTAGATGGCAAAGTAACATATAATGGTACACGCGCAGATGGTAAAAGTCCATCGAGGGGATTGGGCGAGTCTTAGGAATCATTATAGACGATGCGGCTAGCAACCCATCACTATTATGATTCCCCTCCACCTATATGCCCACAATTGGTAACCGTGGCCTTTTTATTTTAATCGACTTCATAATAGAATTCGTGTAGAAGCGTAAGCAGTAATGCGTATGACGGAGGTGGCGGTGGTCACTGTCCGAGTCTAAGCCACATCCGCGGAGTGATCGTCTCCCATGTGCCGTTTTGGAAAGTAAGTTACTTATAGTAACATAAGAATAAGATAAGAAAACTTTATTTCACCACAGAAGTTACAGTTTGACAACAAAAATAATGCTCCACGATGTACCTGCGCAGTAGACCAATTTTAGTAGCGCGGGAAATTACGATATACCATTGATAAAATAGAATTCTACGCGCGCTAAACTCTCGCGCTGTTATTGGTCGATCGATTTCGTACCAACATGGCGGCCGGGCCGTGCGCCAATGCCGCCATTGATTATTTACACGTTCGGCTACCATCGGAAACTGGTCTACGCTTCTCTGCGCAAACGAATACTGCCGATGCGCATTATATTTGTTGTCAAACTGTACAAAGTGCATAACAAGGACACGTTGTTACATAGAGATAGGTAGATGACATTTCATGCGGTAAGCGAAACAGCGGCCTTCGCACCAGACTAGTCTGGTATCGCGAGTGCCAAGCGAAGTACTCAAAACACAAGAATAATTAAAAAGTGTGTGTGTGTGTGATATGAGTACACACAATATATAAGGTGGTGTGAGCCACATCTTCCTCAAGCCCTCCCTGAACGACACCACGGAGGCAGACTGCCTGATGGAGGTCGGTAACCGATTCCACAGCCGAGCAGAGTGAACTGTGGGATATGGAGTAAGTTTTGGAAGATGGAAAAGGACAGGCTAAAAGGAGATTAGTATTAGACTGTAGCTAATGCTAAAATAAAACATCCAATATTATTTAGTAACAATTTATTCATATTTACACAATATACACAAAATAATCAACGGCGCTGACAGCCTTCCTAAAACAAATAATTAAGATTTTGTCAAGTCTGCACATTTATAATAACACTCATACACATATTAGTACCCAAGACAAACCAGCCACTAGAAATTATGCCGGCAAACATACATACATACATAAATCACGTCTTAATCCCTTACTGGTAGACAGAGCCTAAGGTAACAAGACCTAAAGACCACGTTTAGCATTATTGTGGATGTATGGAAGGCGCAAAACAATTCTGAAAGTCACTTTCTAAGCTTACAACGTAGTCGTGTGTGCAGCGATGTAAAAAGATTTCACAAAATAATTAAATGTAATAAAACAGGGAATAATGTATAATTTTAACAAAAAAAATAATATCGACCAAGCTATCAGATCTATCAATAAACTGAGCCTTAAGGTCGTAATCTTTTTACAATCTCTACTTATATTTAATGCGAAAGTAAGTGTCTGTCTGTCTGTCTTTTACGCCTAAACCACTAAACCGATTTTAATGAAATTTGGTATACAAATAGTTTCAGTCCCGGGGAAAAGACAGGATAGTTTTTGTCCCGGAAAATCGCAGTCCCCGCGGGATAGCGATAAACGAATCCTGCGCAGACCCGGGCAACATCTAGAACAATCATATAAGCGAACATTCCTTAATTATCAATGTCTTTGTTTAATATTTTACATGAAAAAGGAAAGTTGATTCTCTAAAGTAATAATTGTGCTCAAAAACAATAAATACCTGACCTGTAGGCTTATTACCTAACTCGCTCGCAATCGCCATCGTGTTCATTTTGACAGTTCATGTATGGGCTGACAATTGGCATCGGAATCAGCTAGCTGTCACATTCATACAAGAACTGTCAAAATGAACACGATGGCGATTGCGAGCGAGTTAGGTAATAAGCCTACTGGTCCACCTAATTTGTCTACCCGGATAAAATGGTGCCATCACTTTGAATCACGCAATAACATTTTAATACGAGCTTCCCATCGAGTTACGACCTGGGTGCCTTTAAGAGGCGAGTGTACAATTTTCTGCAGGGCCGACAAAGCACTGGCATCGCGTAAAATATCTCTAGATGTTTTTGTCTCGCCAGGTCCGGTTGACAATTCTGTCTCGGTTCTCACTAACGTAGTATACTACAGTTTGACAACAAATATAATGCGCATCGGCAGTATTCGTTTGCGCAGAGAAGCGCAGACCAGTTTCCGATGGTAGCCGAACGTGTAAATAATCTATATTGAACTTTATTTGCAAGCGCAACTGGCAGAGTATTGCTTGCTTTGCATTCTTAGCTCTGTCCCGCTTACACGATTTTGCCATTGTTGGTACGAAATCGATCGACCAATAACAGCGCCAGAGTTTCCCGCGCTACTTAAATTGGTATACTGCGCAGGTACATCGTGGAGCATTATTTTTGTTGTCAAACTGTACCTGCCTTCTAGGGGAATGGTGTTAATTTTTACAAGGTTTTTAGTAACTTGCAATGTATTATTCAACAATCTGGTACTAAAATTCAGCCCGGTCAGGATATTTGAGGCTGGCAATCCCTTTTCCCATCTAAGTATGTAGCTTTACACAAATGAAATTTTCTCTGTAAAGGCTGTAAAACACTAGTTTAGTTTCATCAAAGCACCAGGTCGTGCTAGTACTCCCCGGCCATGATGAGCGGCAGCAGCCCGGTCCAGCCGGTGAAGGGCCGGCAGCCGGAGCCGGCGCCGTCCTCGCCGGAGTACTGCTCCCAGAAGTAGCCGGTGCGCCGGTACTCGGAGAGGAGGTTTCCTGGAAAATAAATTATAGCAGACTAGGCCGCGTTCTAGTATTACGTAAGCGCTTGAGGGGGGTAAATAATTGTAAAAAAATCTGCTTACGTAATACTTGAATGGCCCCCTAGGGCGAATCCGACTAAATTAATCACCTAAGTTTGACCCTTTGTGGGCAGAGTTGGGCAAAATTTATCTATTTACGAAAAACCGGGAAGATAACTAAATCATCTTTTATTTCATGTAACTAAATAATCCGTCATTTGTTATTTTGAATTTATCTATATCAGTTTCATTTTTGTTTCTTTTTTATAAATTAGTTGGGATTTTCTGATTGTACGAGAAATGTCAGTGTCACGGTTTGACCCGACGTGACATTCTGTACACATTTATTATTATAAGCTTACTTCAATAACAAACGAGGTCGGTTATGTTCATCTAGATAATTTATCTAAATAAAAAAGTTGTCAACGCACTATTTGTGATTGATTTTATCTTCGAATTAATTTATTTGAAATAATTATCTAGATAAGAAATTATCTAAATAACGCTCAACTCTGTTTATGGGGAGTGCCACAATAGAGAGATCTCTCTCCAGGCAGACGCTATGCCTGGGGACCGAAGTCCGAAGGAAGAGAGTTGAGAGTCGTATTTATGCAGCCGCGTTGAGAAACTTCGATAGAGGGATGTGGAACGATGTGACAGCTGTCATTAGAACTGGCGCTAGCTACTCGTGTCGTAGTAGTTATGTTGAGGCCAACTAGGTGGTAGGTTTTTTTTTTATTTTTATTTCTTGATTTTTATGTTTTACTTTTACGGTTTTACCGTTAGAAATTAAATTTCTAAATGTCAGTGAGAATTAGAGCACATAGAAAAATCCGAAAAGTAAAGCTTTTTATAAAAAAAAACTTGATTCATTTGATAGTACCTACCATTTGAAAAAACAGCCTCTCGTCCCAGGCGAGCAGTAGATGTTCCACGGGAGTTTGTAGTTGTGTCGTACAGACACATCATTCAAACAGATGACGCTTGGCGACAAAAATTCGCATAGTAACAAAGGTCACGTGACATCTAGTAACAGGTAGAAAAAAACCGGGTTCGATTCCCGGCCATAGCTTTACTTTTCGGATTTTTCTATGTATTCTAATTTTCACTGACATTCAGAACTTTTTTATTTTTGGAAAAAATGTTTACGTGGACTTTTTCTTTGGAAAATTGCTCAAATTCACAGGTTACTCACGGACGATGTTATCTCTCAGCCTGTCGTGCAGCTCTCCCGCTCTCGCGGCGTGAGGGCCGGCCGCGCGCGAGTAGTGCCGCAGCGAGGAGAGAGCGAGATAGTTGATGTTTATCCACACCTGCCCGCGCCAATATGGCGGGTCGTGCTCTGTATTCCGTTTCATGTAGAGAGGCGAAGATTTTGACAGCGACCTGGAAACAAAAGGGTTAATCAATTTTTATATCCTTGTCTTCTTCGACTTTTCACTCGGTCACACAATGATCTTTACTCACATACATAAATCACGTATTTATCCCTTACGGGATAGACAGAGCCTAAGGTAACAAGCTCGCTAATCCTGCCGCTAAGTAGCAGTGCTTGCACTGCTGTGTTCCAGTGTGGAGAGTAAGACAGCCGGGGAAATTACGGGCACAAAAGGCATTTCATCTTAGTCCTCTAGGTTGGCAACGCATCTGCAATCCCTCCGGGGTTGCGGGTGTCTATGGGCAGTGGTGATCACTTACCATCAGGTGAACCACTTGCTCGTTTGCCTTCCTATTCATATAAAAAAAAAAACCTAAAGGCCAAGTTTACCATGATTGTGGGCGTGTAGGTGGAAAGGGGAATCAAAATAGTGATGGGTTGCTAGCATCGCCTATAACATGATTATGATTTTCACCTGTGAGTTTTTACCATCTGCGCGGGAATAGACACACACTCACAAACATTCGCCTTTATAACATTAGTGTTATATATAAGTGTGACGATTTTGAAAGCAATCGGTCCAAACGACTTTTCACATGTTCGCTGTCCCGCGGGATCTATACAATTTTACGGGATATAAAGTAGCCTGTGTGTTGATCCAGGGCGTCAGCTTCCTGCATACAAAATTTTATCAAAATTGGTTCAGCCGTTTGCGCGTGAAGTAGCAACAAACATACACACACACAAACTTTCGCCTTTATAATATTAGTTACCTGAGCCCAAACTTGGACCAGAGCAGGTCGGGCTTGTCCAGCTGCAGCAGGATCCTGGCCAGCTTCTCGCTGTCGGGCCGCAGCACCCGCAGCAGCATCGGGAACAGCGACACGTAGCCTGCAACAAAGCCACATACAGCAGCGTTACCGAAACGTCCGATCTGCAAAATACCAGTTCGCCGATTTACCCGATTTCTGAAATACTAAATCCCGCTACCGAGTGTTATTATCATCAGCATCATTACCATCATCATCATCGTCATCATGATAATCATCATCCTCACTACCATAGCTAGTGTGTGTATAGCCACCGTAGGCGCCATCACCTTAATCACCATCACCACTATATCCATCATCATTACCATAGCTAGTCTGCGTATAGTTACCAAAGGCGCCATCATCATCATCCACATCATCATTATCACCGTCATCATCTCCATCATGGTTCTCGTACCTAAGCATCGGACTGCGGCATTTCGAGGCAGTTTCAAGTTTGCGGCGTCCAAGTCACAGTATATATATAAGCTAAAGCAGTAAGGAACCTACGAACAAATCGGTTGAAACGAAACACGCACACAGGCGCGCGCTTTACACGGCCCCTAAGCGGACCTGAGCCTGAGCGGAGTGGACGAGGTCCGCTTAGGGGCCGTATAAAGCGCGCGCCTGTGTGCGTGTTTCGTTTCAACCGATTTGTTCGTAGGTTCTTTACTGCTTTAGCTTATATATATACTGTGTCCAAGTGCTGGAATGATATTCCTCCCCCTATCCAAGGAGCGTCAAGTAGTTACACCTTCAAGCGCAAGCTGAAGGATCACTTATTGACGCTCCAAAAATCCTTACAACAGTCCTCCAGCACTTTGCACATTGATATGCCAGCCTGTTGTTTTTGAACAATTTAGTTTTCCCTCCTTTTTATTTTTTGTTTATTGTAAACTATTTCATTAATTTATGTATTTTTTTTAGTTACATATAAGTCGGGTTTTATCTATTTATTGCTTTGTTTACGTAAAAGTTTATGGATTATGTAGTATATTTTATCTGTGTATCGTTTTTTGAGTCACAGACGGTTCTGGCTGAAAATCAGTGCTGCAGGTGTCTAAGACCTCAGCGTAATGCTGAGCCAGCGACCGTTTCACTTTTGCGAAGACACACACAACGCTGATGATCTATTTTTATATGTCTTGATTATTTTCTATTTTAAACTGTGTATATTCTCTTGTATTTGTGTGTCTTGCAAAAAGGAATAAATGTCGTCTTTCTTTCTTTCTTTCTTCATCATAATCACCATAGCTAGTCAGTGTATAGTTACCATCATCACCATCACCGTCATTATCTCCATCATCATCATCATCACCATCATCAGCACCATCACCATCATCATTAGCATAGCTAGTGTATAGTTACCGAAGGCGGAGGTGACGAGCCTCGGCTCGGGCGGCGCGGTGACGGCCCGCACGACGCGCGCCGGCTCCCCGCCCGGGCGGCCCGGCTGCCGGACCAAGCGCACGCCGTCCGTGTGCAGCCCTGCCCAATACAACAGTACAATACAAATACTCTTCATTGAACACCACAAAACAATACACAAACAAAAAATAAGGTAGACAATAGTTCTTGTTAAAGCGAAACTTTTTCCATCGATGTTTTTTCGTCTATCGGGTGACGCGTTACAGCGGAGTGGGGATAAAGTGGTAGGCGCTCGGCAGAGCAGCAAAGGCCAGTATGGCTTAATAGGCTAATTTCCATTCCAGTTCACTTTTTTAAATATAAGATAGGTATGGAACGTGAACAGGAAAAAAAATCCATAGCAAAATCTGGGACATTTTTTTCTTGACAATCTATACTCATACTCATTTATTCGTAATAATTATAGTTATTACATGTCATTTTTATCATTATTTTATGTCATTTCATGACAAGAACAACTCATGAAATTTAAAAAACAATTACAATTTAAAATTTAAAACGGCAGCACCAATAAAATAATAAAACAATTTTTTTTTTTCAATCATAAAGCTGTAGGCTTTGACTGCCAGGAAAAGAGTTCGTCGAATGTATAGAATGTGTGCTCGAGAAGCCAATTCCTGAGTTTAATTTTAAAACATCTTAACGACGAGGCCGAAATGATGGTATCAGGCAGCTGGTTATAAACTGCCGGGCCCATCACGTGGGTCAGCTTGCCCGACTTCGCAAGTCGCCGTTTTACTGCACGGTAAACACGGTGCACGGTTTATAGGGTAAACTACGAATAATAATAAGTCAAGAAGCGTAACTAAGCCCGAAAAATCATTCCACGCGAAGTGAACCGCAGGGCGGGGCTTAAAATATGTACCGCGCGGCGAATTAGTTCGGCCGGGACG
The DNA here is from genome assembly GCA_949127965.1 of Pandemis corylana. Classification (NCBI taxonomy): domain Eukaryota; kingdom Metazoa; phylum Arthropoda; class Insecta; order Lepidoptera; family Tortricidae; genus Pandemis; species Pandemis corylana. The sequence continues at coordinate 6,477,336 of OX421875.1, read as the reverse complement.
CTCGAGCCGTTATCGTGACGTTATCATTGTATTTTTGCGCTAATACATTAGAAAAATATGCCATCGTGTTGTGAGAAGTGGTGTAGAAGCCATTCAGATATGAAAAATAGAGGACTCACCTTTCATATGCATGTAAATAAATATTTTAGGACACCATACTTGACGACTCTGGATGCATGCGATCCACGCACCCTTCCCTTACCGCAAGTAGGCGGACACAATCACGACGCGCGGACTAATCGCGTGCAAGTATTGTCTGAGTGACAGGTGTTACGTTTGCATCGTTGTTAGTTTGTGTGCGTAAGTGGAATGACAATCGAAGCGGCAACTGTTAGGGAATTACGCTTCTTGACTTATTATTATTCGTAGAGGGTAAACGAGAGAGTAAAACTCAAAATATTTGAATTCTGGAAAAAATTTTCATGTGTACTTTTTTTTGGAAAACTCTGCTACGAAAAATAAATATATAGGAAGCAATCGACTTGTTCTCACCGTAATCTGCGTATGTCTGTGCGTGCGGCGACCAGTGCAGTTGATTCAACAAATCCTCGTCCGCCAACTGGTCACGCGTCGCTTCGAACCTACAAACATATTAGAGGACTGTTTCACTGCTCACCGTTAAGCTCCAGTTATGTTACTAGTAGTAGTAAAAAAGCCATGGTAGCCTAGTGGTTTGACCTGTGGCCTCTCAAGCAGTGTCGTGGGTTCAAATCCCGGGCGCGCACCTCTGAGTTTTTCGGAATTTATGTGCGAAAATTACATTTGAAATTTGCCATGAGCTTTTCGGTGAAGGAAAACATCGTGAGGAAACCTTGCACACATCTGCGAAGAAATTCAATGGTGTGTGTTAAGTTCCCAATCCGCACTGGGCGCGCGTGGGAACAGCCCAAACCCTCTAATACACGGAGGAGGCCTATGCCATGAGGCACGCCGAATTACGCGACAATTTAATAATAAAAAGAAACAACAACAACAACAACAAAAATGAAATTGTAGCGAATTCGGAATAAAAAGGCTATATAAATAAATAAATAAATATCTTACTAGCAGAGACTTACCCCCTTATTCGTAAACGCTCTATAGGCTTCTGCTAACTTAGCAATCGTTTGTCCTTGTCTGTGAAAGGTAAACGTCAAAGAGACAGATAAGGACAAACGCTTGCTAAGTTAGCAGAAGCCTACAGAGCGTTTATGAATAAGGGGGGTAGACTGGCAACCTCTTTTATATGTATGTAGTGTTTTTCTCAAACATGCAATTAAATAAATGAAAAATATTAATGTTTTATTTTAAAAGAAACTAAACAAAATCTACTTGTATTTCATACCAACAAAAATACACAAATAACATAATTTGTCAAAGGCTTATTATTTTTTTGGGTACCGACTGCTAATCGTGTCCTTGGTCTTGTTACCTTGGGCTCTGTCTACCTCGTAAGGGATACAAACGTGTGTGTGTGTGTGTGTGTGTGTGTGTGTGTGTGTGTACTGACTTGGTGGTGTCCCTCTGCAGCACATCAGCGATGGCCGCCATGGCGTCGGCCGCCGCGAACATCCAACAGCGCAGGTCCACATGCCTCTCTATGCTCGAGGGGTGAGAAGCTCTGAAAAGATACATCATCACCATATCAGCCATTGGACGTCCACTGTTGGACACAAGCCTCCCAGGGTCGCAGAAGTGGGATAAGTCGCTTCCGGTAGGGAAACCGGTGTCGCTAAAGCAGTATGGAAACTACGAACAAAACGGTCGAAACGAACGCACACATAGACGCGCGCTTTTACACGGCCCCTAAGCGGATCTCGCGGTGCCGTCAGTCGCGAGTGCCGCGTTGAGACGAGCGGCCGTCTGCTGCGTGCGCCCGGACAGTCCGCGATCTCTTCGTTTTAAACATGCCAGGAGCGTAATACTTAGTGTGTCCATGTTTCCCGTTAGGTTATCTGAGAAAGCTATTCATTTAAAAATCTTAAACTGCTGATGTTTTTTTTAATACCCTATTTAATTTATAAACGAGTTAATTTATTCGATTATTTAATTATTATAGAACCCAAATAAACGTTTGTTTCTTTTTTACGGAAATTAAGGGTGCCAACTCTTAATTAAGTGTAGCTAGTTACTTAAAACGGGCTTTACTAGCTGAGATAGCGCTAACTAAAGAAACAGCGTTTCAATTTTACAAAAAATAAATCGACAACCCTAACACTGGAGCGTAGGTATTTATTTCAAAAAATAAGCCTAGTTTCCATTTTATCCTATTTATTTACTGTGCCAATACCTTGAAATCTTGGCAATTAGTTCTTCGATCATTACCAGTTCTCACCTGGGGTAATCATCCAGCCCTGAAGTCAGCGTTTTAGGGTTCAACTGTAACCCGTCGTCCTCCCTGCCCCGCCAGCGGTATGTCGTGGGTTCCTCGCCCTTCTGGGTGGACTGGAACCACTGGTACCACGCCTGGAACATGGGTCATGTGGGTCACTTGATCAGCTGATGTTGGATGCAACTTGATAACTTATGAACCGTCGGAATAAATGCCCAGTGTTTTAAAAATATAACGGAATATTTTTGCAGGTGGACTGGTTGTATGCGTTTAAGTAAAAAACGCCTAAGCTACGCTCCCTCTCGCACAGGGGGCTCTCTCGCTCTCTCTCGAAAAAATGGCGCAGCAATGACGGGCTCGCCTAAAATCTATTAATTGTTATTAACCTTATAACCGTGCAAAGGTAAAAATAAACTTTTGATTAACATAAGAACCAAACATTGTGGTCCTTCGAACCGGATCAATGTTTGGTTCTTATGTTAATCAAAAGGCGGAATTTGCACTGATGAAACTTTATTTTTACCTTTGCACGGTTATAAGGTTAATAACAATTAATAGACTGGTTATTTTGACAGAACAACCTTGCAAATGTATTTCAGGATATTTTAAATTGTACAGTCAGCGCCATATAGAATGAAGCATCCAAGGGTAACATTTTAATGTCTAAATAAACAATGGTTCAAAAAGCCTCATTATCAAAATGTACTAGGGTCAATCAAAAAATTAAAAATCAAAATTTTATTTTTGCAAATTGGCCGCCAATGTCTTTTTTATGTCTTTTGTGAACTACCAGCGCATTCGGTAAGACCATCATTGCCAAGAATGCTCCGCAAGAAACTATAGGCAGAAAGTCATTTTTTCAAAATAAAATACAGTAAGAATACTTAAATTCTACTTAAATTAAATACATTTATAAAAGGGATGTATAAGGTCCCCGAGCCTTAAATTATATTGGTCTATAGTAGAGATGTATAAAGTCTCTTCTAGTCAAAGTAAAACAAAGTAGATATGGAAAAAAATAAAGAGAAAAAAAAGTGTTGTTTCATGTCACAACTTAAAAATAACTCATACATACATACATACATAAATCACGTCTATATCCCTTACGGGGTAGACAGAGCCTAAGGTGACAAGACCTAAAGACCACGTTTAGCATGATTGTAGGCGTATGGATGGAAAGAGGAATCAAAACAGTGATGGGTTGCTAGCCACATCGCCTATATAACATGATCCCTAAGATTTTCCCCCAATCCTTCGATGGGCTTTTACCATCTGCGCGGGAAGAGAAGCAACTGGTACATTCTATGTTTTTTCTTTGAAAATAACTCAGAGACAGTAAAACTAAAACTACTACTAATTATAAAACAAATTGTTCTAAAGCTATAAATAAAAAAGTTGGCCTAAATCACTGCCCGGCGGCATGGCGCCCAGAAGGCTGGCAGCATTGCCGCGTTGTATGGCAATGCTTAGCCTTTATGCAGCACTACCTGTCCCTAGGAACACTATCTGTCATCTTGTGCATGAATTTTGTAGCTGGCTTTTTTAGGTATGTGTGTATGTTTCTAAATGTCAGTGAAAATTAGAACACATAGAAAAATCCGAAAAGTAAAGCTATGGCCGGGAATCGAACCCGGATCCTCGTCATTTCGTGACGCGTGCTGTACCCCTACACCACCCATAGCAGGTGGGTAGTCTCCGAATTTTTCTACCTGTTACTAACTGTCACGTGACCTTTTTGTTACTATGCGAATTTTGTCGCTAAGCATCATCTGTTTGAATGATGTGTCTGTACGACACAATTACAAACTCCCATGGAACATCTACTGCTCACCAGGGACGAGAGATGGCGCTGTTTTTCAAATGATAGGTACTATCAAATGAATCAAGAAATTTTTATTCCTCATCATAGCTTTACTTTTCGGATTTTTCTATGTGTTCTAATTTTCACTGACATTTAGAAATTTAATTTCTAACGGTAAAACCGAAAAAGTAATACATAAAAATCAAGAAATAAAAATTTCTTGATTCATTTGATATGTGTGTATGTGTCTATTTATATCTCCATTTATTGTAAATGTGTGTTTCATGTATAATATATTACGTATTTCAGTACTTAGTGTGTAACGAGGCTGTTATAGCCTGTTACAGAACTTTACCTTTTTTGTTATTTAACTTTTTAAAAAAACATATTTTAAATTAAGTGTATTCACTTCCTATTTCAAATTTCAAAATTCATTTGTTGTTTTCAATCAATCAGCTGCCTTCTTATTCGCTCTTCAGTTCTGCCAGCGCACAGTCGTGCCTGCCCATTATTATCAGTCTTCATTATTTTAAAGTGTTACTACAGTTTGTGTAACGTCTTTGTGTTTATATACCTACTGCAGAAGGCACATTTGTAAGTGTTCACCCATTATATTTTCTATCCTTTAGTTTTTCTATAATTTGTACCTTTCTCTCTTAACACGTACCTATGATTGTTCTAGGTGCCTTCATTTACAAAAATAAAAATAACTAAACACCGTCTATCAAGTGTTATTTTACTCTCCAACTTAAATCCTGAAATCCTGAACTCCACGCAACGTGACAAGTGTATTAATATATATTCTGAATTGCACCACCTGCTCAGATCTGTTCTGTTCTCCAGTCCATTATGGTTGCCTGTAGATCGCTCTGTAGCGATAAGGCCGCCTATTGTATTGTTACCTTGTAATATTCTGTATACCTTTTTTCTGTTTTGGTTGTTATATGTGGTGTTCAATAAAGAGTTACTGTATTGTATTGTATTGTATTGTGCTAAAAAGAAACCAGCCATCTGGTCACCCGAAGCTTCATTCAGCTTGGTCGACAACGATCCATATAACCCGTGCGCTCTTGGCCCCCACTGACCCATGGTGTTTCATGTTCTTTTTTTTTTATGAATAAGAAGGCAAACGAGCAAGTGGGTCACCTGATGGTAAGTGATCACCACTGCCCATAGACACCCGCAACCCCGGAGGGATTGCAGGTGCGTTGCCAACCTAGAGGACTAAGATGAAATGCCTCTTGTGCCCGTAATTTCCCCGGCTGTCTTACTCTCCACACCGGAACACAGCACTGCACTGCACTGCTACTTAGCGGCAGGATTAGCGAGTAAGTGTCATAGATAGTACCTTAGCATTTATTAACCAACTGAAATCATTCCTAATAAGTAAATGTTTCTATGGCTTAGATGAGTATTTTAACGACAAATGTGTATGAATGTACTTATGTGAAATGGACCCTATGCTAGCATGTCGCTATGGCTCGTCGTGGCGCATAATAAATGTGAAACTGTTTTTGGTTTAGTTAAGCGCAAAAGTTTTAAAGTAGGTAATATAAATATATGTAGATAAGTACCAAGAAAAAATAATAACAGAGCCCTCTGATATTGCCGTGCCCTTGCAGGGTGTCACATGTAAACCTATTCAAAATATTCCATCTTATGCCTGTAATGTGATTTGCAATAAATTATTTTGATTTGATTTGATTTGAACCTATTTGCAGCTGCTGGCTCAACCAGGGCAGCGTGACGCACCTGCAGCCGCGTGAACATGCGGTCCAGGGTGCGGCGCAGCGGCCAGTGCGGCTGGAACAGCTGCGGCTTGGCCCGCACCAGGTTGGCGATGGTGATGAGGAGCATCGGCGGGTTCGCCGCCGCGTTGCTCTGCACGACGAACTCCTTCGGTACTCTAGCGAGCGCCTCCGCTCCTGGTTGCAGAGGAAGAATCACTACATAGTATAAAACAAAGTCACTTTCTCTGTCCCTATGTCCCTATGTCCCTATGTATGCTTATATCTTCATAACTACACAACGGATTTTGATGCGGTTTTTTTTAATAGATAGAGTGATTCAAGAAGAAGGTTTTTATGTATAATTCTACGCAGACGAAGTCGCGGGCAGAAGCTAGTAAATAAATATCTTGAGACAAATTACACCAACTGACCCAGCCCCAAACTAAGCAAAGCTTGTGCTATGGGTACCAGGCAACGGATAAACTTACTTATAATAATGTAGATAAATACATACTTAAATACATATAACATCCATGACTCGGGCACAAACATTCGTATTCATCATACAACTGTCTGCTACCGGGATTCGAACCCAGCAGCTTTTTTTTTTTTTTTTATATGAGTAGGAAGGCAAACGAGCAAGTGGGTCACCTGATGGTAAGTGATCACCAATGCCCATAGACACCCGCAACCCCGGAGGGATTGCAGATGCGTTGCCAACCTAGAGGACTAAGATGAAATGCCTCTTGTGCCCGTAATTTCCCCGGCTGTCTTACTCTCCGCACTGGAACGCAGCAGTGCCTGCACTGCTACTTAGCGGCAGGATTAGCGAGTAAGATGGTGGTAGCGATCCGGACGGACCTTGCACAAGGCCCTACCACCCGCGAAGCGAGCTTCATAGTCAGGGTCACTAACCACTAGGCTACCCGGTCGTCGAACATAGTTTCGTTTCTTTTAGAAGCAATATTCGAAGGTGGAAGAATGCGGTTTATTTCTTCTGTAAGATAGTTCTTTCGAATATATACAACTAGCTTTTGCCCGCGACTTCGTCCGCGCAGATAACGTCAGAGTGACGTGACGATATACCCCATACATCCACTCATGTCTCCAAGTACCTATAAGGTTTTTATTTCCTATCCCGTGGGAAATTCGGAAAATCCCTTCTTAGATCACCTACGTGATCCTCTGAATGTTATTTACTAATTAGTGTCTTAATTATTAACCTAGTCTTTTTATCCCAAGGGAAATTCGAAAAATTCCTTTGTAGCGCCACCTTTATACTAAGCACGGAATAATATGTAATTATGCCAAATTTAATGTCTGTAGCTTTATTGGAACATTTCGGGATTTTCCAATCTCGCAGGAAAATCGGGATAAAAAGTTAGTTACTTCAATAACAAACGAGGTCGGTTATCTTCATCTAGATAAATTATCTAAATAACGCCCAACTCTGCCAGGTACCAGGAGTGCATATAACGCAAGGAGCTCACCCAGGATCTGCTCCCGCGGGATCCAGCCCTCCACGTTGATGAGGTCGAGCCAGTGCGCCGCGATGTCCATCTGGATCTCGGGGGACCAGCGCTGCAGCAGCAGCCCGTGGAAGCCCTCGTCCCAGAGGAAGCCCCGGGGGAAGAACGAACTGTGTCGAGGACACAAATTTTTCAAATCAAAAAGTATCTATTTTTAGATAATTCTTTAAGTGAAGAGATTTCTTTTTTAAAGACTTACACATTTTGACAAATTAATTTCTGCCGGGCGCGAGCTAGTTACCGGTCGGGCGCGAGCCAATTACCGGCTGCACGCGAGCCAGTTACCGAGTGTGCGCGAGCCAGTTACCAGGTGTGCGCGAGCTAGTTACCGGCCGGGCGCGAGCCAGTTACCAGGTGTGCGCGAGCTAGTTACCGGCCGGGCGCGAGCCAGTTACCAGGTGTGCGCGAGCTAGTTACCGGCCGGGCGCGAGCCAGTTACCAGGTGTGCGCGAGCTAGTTACCGGCCGGGCGCGAGCTTGTTACCGGCCGGGTACGAGCCAGTTACCGGCTGGGAGCGAGCCAGTTACCGGTCGGGGCGAGCCAGTTACCAGGTGTGCGCGAGCTAGTTACCGGCCGTGCGCGAGCTTGTTACCGGCCGGGTACGAGCCAGTTACCGGCTGGGAGCGAGCCAGTTACCGGTCGGGGCGAGCCAGTTACCAGGTGTGCGCGAGCTAGTTACCGGCCGGGCGCGAGCTTGTTACCGGCCGGGTACGAGCCAGTTACCGGCTGGGAGCGAGCCAGTTACCGGTCGGGGCGAGCCAGTTACCAGGTGTGCGCGAGCTAGTTACCGGCCGGGCGCGAGCCAGTTACCGGCTGGGTGCGAGCCAGTTGCCGGCTGGGAGCGAGCCAGTTACCGGTCGGGGCGAGCCAGTTACCAGGTGTGCGCGAGCTAGTTACCGGCCGGGCGCGAGCCAGTTACCGGCTGGGTGCGAGCCAGTTGCCGGCTGGGAGCGAGCCAGTTACCGGTCGGGGCGAGCCAGTTACCAGGTGTGCGCGAGCTAGTTACCGGCCGGGCGCGAGCCAGTTACCGGCTGGGTGCGAGCCAGTTACCGTGTGTGCGCGAGCCAGTTGCCGGCTGGGAGCGAGCTAGTTACCGGCTGGGCACGGCGGTGTAGAGCGGCGCGCGCCAGTAGGGCACGGGCTCGCGCGTGTGCGGGGAGCGCACGCGGCCGGCGCCGTAGAAGTAGCCCACGCCGCCCAGCATGTTAGCCAGCGCGGCCGCCGCCATGCTGATCTCCTGCTCCGAGTACCTGGGGAATACAGTGTTCAAATTGTTCCAAAATATCTCAGGAGGCTAAGTCAGTTAGGATTTTTGAATCATCACTACATAGTATAAAACAAAGTCGCTTTCTCTGTCCCTATATCCCTATGTATGCTTATATCTTCAAAACTACACAACGGATTTTGATGCGGTTTTTTTTAGTAGATAGAGTGATTCAAGAGGAAGGTTTTTACGTATAATTCTACGCAGATGAAGTCGCGGGCTGAAGCTAGTAGTTGATAAAAGTTTCCGAAGGGAAAGAGTTGGAAGTTGCATTAATGCGATTTAAGAAACTTTGTTAGCGCGACGTAGAACACGTGTCACGTCATCGGCGCTAACTATGACTAGTTAGTAGTTAATGTAGTGGACGCCTAGGGAGCGCTAGAGTCGCTACAATCATAAAGAACACGATGGGATTTATGACCAATCCCACGGGACTTGAGCCATTTTTTTTTTATAAATTGGGTTAAAATAATATCAATGCCCATCTCTGGGCTAAACTAATCAACATACGTACATAAATCACGCCTCCATCCCTTACGGGGTAGATAGAGCCTAAGGTAACAAAACCTAAAGGCCACGTTTAGCATGATTGTGGGCGTATAGTTGGAAAGGGGAATCAAAATAGTGACGGGTTGCTAGCCTATGACATGATTCCTATTTTCGTCCATCCCCTCGATGGGCTTTTACCATCTGTTTAGGAAGAGAAGCAACTGGTACATTCTATTTTTTTCCTTTGCTCCCAGACCAGCAAGACTAAACTAATCAAACAAAAATAAACTACAAAATGAACTTCTTCCCAAAAATTCCAGAAACAGAAACAACTGTACCAAATTCTCTCACCCTTTGGTTCTCAATCCGAATTTCCTCTCGAACTCCTCGTCGAAGGACCTCTTCTTCTGCTCCAGCGCCCTGGTGTACTCGTCGCCCCTGAGCGGCGGCGCCGGCAGGTCCTCGATGGTGTACACCACATCCAGGACGAAGGGCGTCTCCACCAACAGCTGGATCGGGACGAAGTTCACGTCCGCTTCCTGGAAAGACAATTTTACAATGGATACTATCGTTTAAAAAACTCAGAATCTTAACATTTCCTGCGCTGTATATATATGAGGTATAGTTGAATTATCGAGAAGATGGAATTGCATTTGTAGTGGTTGTACCGTTTGCAACAAAAGGAGAATAATTTTCTCTTAACTTAATAAAATGACATACCCAAGAAGTGGAATAAGTAGTAGTCCTCTGTTTTTTTCTTTTATTCGCTATCATGTTCTTTATCTGAGCTGTTTGCTTACTTTGACTCTCAATAGGACCAAAATTACTTACAGCCATATTTTTTTTAAATATAGAAATTATTCGTAGTCGTATGGGCGGACACAATAATTAATTGAGAATACAATCAAATGTAAAAATATACGCACATCGTAAATAATATTGACAATTTCACACTGACATTATTTTTGTTTTTAGTTCTTCGATATATATATAACAACCTCTTTGTATGCTGATAGTACAAGAAAATAGAAAATTCAAATATAGAATGCCTGTAAACAAACAATACTACTACATATGCAATTCCACGCTCTCGATGATTCAACTATATGTCTGTTTGTTAAAAGCAACCCTACATTGTTTATTAAAAGACAACCGAGGGAAAGATTAAGGACTGAATACGGTCACGATATTTTAAAACCCAGGGCTAAGTCGGCGCTCCTAGCAAACAGTGCTATATGCATGTGTGCAAAAATATATCACTTACCACTTGATATGAAAAAGCTACCTGTTTTAACGTTTAAGAAGAATTTGTTCAATTGGTTGGTTGCCAATTGTTTTTATAGTTTATCTGACTTTTTTATGTATAATCCACTGGTAAGGTAAATCTAATATTATATTCACATTTAAATTATAATTGCTTGAATTGTATTTGCATGATATGTTAAATTATTCTTATTTTATTATTTTGTTTTTTTATTGAGTTCAACTTCAGGCACTTGAATGAAACTATGTTGTGCTATTTTAATTATAATTTTAATCTTATTATGTTAGAATTAGTGTGCAGAAATATTGTACGCCTCTAGCAGGCAGGATATGGCGCCTATCTATGTCTGTACATACTCTTTATCATCCTTATTACCCATAACCGCAATAAATGAATTTGAATTTTTCTTTGCTCACCAGTTGGCGCCACTGTTGTATTGAAATCCACGATACTATATTGACGTACCAGTATCACAATAATATTGACCATCCAACTGATTCATGCCCATAGAAGGTCTTCCGCGATCAGCATATTTACAGTTTGACAACAAATATAATGCTCCACGATGTACGTGCGCAGTAGACCAATTTTAGTAGCGCGGGGAAACTCTGGCGCTGTTATTGGTCGATCGATTTCATACCAACAATGGCAAAATCGTGTAAGCGGGACAGAGCTAAGAATGCAAAGCAAGCAATACTCTGCCAGTTGCGCTTGCAAATAAAGTTCAATATAGATTATTTACACGTTCGGCTACCATCGGAAACTGGCCAGCTCTTCTCTGCGCAAACGAATACTGCCGATGCGCATTATATTTGTTGTCAAACTTTGTACAATAAGAAGGGCCTGTTTCAGTATCAATTATTTTAACTGTCAGTTATCTATGATTCCGTCTCTATTTATTACTACGAAAAAGACAGAGACGTCATCAATACAATACAATAACTCTTTATTGAACACCACATATAACAACCAAAACAGAAAAAAGGTATACAGAATATTACAAGGTAACAATAGGCGGCCTTATCGCTACAGAGCGATCTACAGGCAACCATAATGGACTGGAGAACAGAACAGATCTGAGCAGGTGGTGCAATTTAGAATATATGTTAATATACTAAGTACTGAAAATAAATAATATATTATACATGAAACACACATTTATAATAAATGGAGATATAAATAGACACATACACACATACCTAAAAAAGCCAGCTACAAGATTCATGCACAAGATGACAGATAGTGCTCCTTCAACGTAGATTTAAATATGGGTAAAGATTTAGCGCGCCTTATGATTATCGGCAAGGAATTCCACAGCCGTAAAGCCTGAACAGTATGAGAATATACATAGAATTTGGAATTAGAAAAAGGTACAGTAAGGAGAAAATTTTAAGAACATCTTACAGAGGTAACGTAACTAAATCGTAATCATCATAGATAACTGGCACATTAGATAACAGGCACTTAACAGAGAGTGGCGAGACAGGCCCTAGATTTTACAATGGCTAAATCATTTTATAATAAATGCAAGAAAATTCTCCTGAAATCAATATGTGTACGGAGATAGGTACAAAGAATTTATTATTAATCGTGAAGTAGATTATTTTTGTAACCTTTCTTTTTGTTGGATTTTAATTTTTAAGATTTTATAAGATAATAATCATAGTTTTAGTTTAATAATTTCTTTATATTTTTGTCATGTATTGTATACTTATTTTTCCCTTGTGATTGTTTAATTATTTAATAGCCATTTTGTTTAGCTCTTATAGCCTGAGACACAGAATTTCCTAGTTCAGGCATATGAGTTATTAACTTAGATTTATAAGAAAATTTTGTTCCTAGTTATAATTTTGTAAAACGTTTATGAATAAATTATCTTTATCTTTAATTCGATGCTGGTTTGGCAGCAATGAAAAAACATAGAATGTACCAGCTGCTACTCGTCCCGCGCAGACAGTAAAAGCACATCGAGGGAACGGGTAAACACTTTAAGAATCATGTTATAGGCGACGCTAGCAACCAATCACTATTTTGATTCCCTTTTCCACCTATACGCCCATAACCACGCTAAACGTGGCCTTTAGGTCTTCTTACCCTTCTGTCTACCCCGTAAGGGATAGGCGTAATCATAATACATACATACATAAATCACGAATTTATTCCTTACGGGGTAGACAGAGCCAAGGGCAACAAGACCCAAAGTTGGCCTCATATACATCAAGTATGTCTTAATCATTTATTATGTACCTTGTTCATCATTTCGTCATCTGGTCCCAGCACCGCGATCCTGCCGAAGGTCGGGTGCGGTTCCGCCTTCAGCAGCGAATAGAACTTCTCCTTCAAGAGATGCAGTCCTGGCGCGTGGCCCTCGGAGAACGAGGTGTGCAGGATCTTGCCTGAGAAGGTTGAGCCAGGATAAATAGACACAAAGTGATGTCGCAGAAGGAAAGCGGCGAAGGGCCAGGGAGATCAGTTCACTGGCGGACAGAAGTTCGTAGAACCTCGGGCCAGCATAGGAATCATGTTATAGGCGATGTGGCTAGCAACTTATCACTATGATGATTCCATTTTCTATCTATACGCTTATACACACACACACACACACACACCACACACACATACATACACACGCACACAAATTATTTCTAATTTTTATGTTAGTCCCTTATTGTTATAACTGTCTCTAGTCTCCGCGACACAGGCCCTGAGCCTAGTGCGGAGGCTGCCGAACAAACATGTTGTAACCTTTTGCATATTATAAATAACTAGCGACCCGCCCCGGCTTCGCACGGTATATCATGCATGTATTATACATTATAAACCTTCCTCTTGAATCACTCTATCTATTAAAAAAACGGCATCAAAATCCGTTGTGTAGTTTTGAAGATATAAGCATACATGCGGATTTGGGGACAGAAAAAGTCACTTTGTTTTATAATATGTAGTGATGAAGACTTTTTTACTTTTTACTTTTACTTAAAGGGGCTTCTAAACGGGCCATGTTTTGCTGCAATTTGTGGCTGCACTATTGGCAACTAATTTCCCGGCCATCACAAAACTATTTTATTGCAACTGATGGCCGAGCAATGTATGGCTGGGCAATGTGTGCATTTATGTCTGCAATAGTATGGCTCATGATGCAGACTCTTAAACGGGCTACACAAACCGGCAACAATGGCTGACGAGCAGCAGCTTATCTTGTTTTAATAAAGAAACAAATGAAAAACGAGAGGTTGTGGATTAGACCTTATTTAAATAGGCGTGAAACTTTAGATAATTTGATTTCATTCCATGCATCTTTTTTGCACAGAATATTATAGCATCACGGCGTCATTCACAGCAAACTTCATGACATGTCGCGTAGAAAAAGATATATGTGTCATAAACCAAGAGAGCGACTGAAACAACAATAGAACTGGCTGAGCAATATTGCAGTAAAATCGATCGCCTAGCGATCGTCCGGCAACCCATTGGGGCAATATCGGCCATAAGTGTCAATACAAAACATGTTTGCCTATATGGCCAGGACATTACTGCACTATTGCGTAGTCTGGCTGGTATTGCTTGCAATGTTGCCGGGCCACTGTGTTGCAGCCACAAATTGCAGCAAAACATGGCCCGTTTAGAAGCCCCTTTATAATCTTGCCAAATGTAGCCTGTATTTCTCGTCGCCTCAGTCTGTTGTAAGGTATAAAGAAGTGATTTGTGTAAAGTCGTCGAGCCGCAAGTGCGCGAACTCGGCCGTCTGTGTGAACAAGTTGTAACCTGTGTGCGGCAGCAGGTTGATGCGGAAGTTGTGCAGCTGCGGCGTGTAGCCGTGCAGCGCGCCGGCCTCCAGCCACACGCGCGACAGCGGCGCCGCAGCCCCCAGCGCCTCGTCCAGTAAACAAGTTGTAACCTGTGTGCGGCAGCAGGTTGATGCGGAAGTTGTGCAGCTGCGGCGTGTAGCCGTGCAGCGCGCCGGCCTCCAGCCACACGCGCGACAGCGGCGCCGCAGCCCCCAGCGCCTCGTCCAGTAAACAAGTTGTAACCTGTGTGCGGCAGCAGGTTGATGCGGAAGTTGTGCAGCTGCGGCGTGTAGCCGTGCAGCGCGCCGGCCTCCAGCCACACGCGCGACAGCGGCGCCGCAGCCCCCAGCGACTCGTCCAGCGCGCCGTACCACACCAGCACGAACGGGGACGGCTTGTTGTCCTGCGGAGCTCGTGCGAGGTCAACAGCATGGCGGTGGAAGCACAGTATATACAGGGTATTAGGTAATGAGTGGATAATCCTTGAACTATGGATAGAGGGCACTAAGGACGTTATAATAAAGCTAAAATGTAGTGGAGTAGTGACGTAGTTATAAGATCTATATATAATCAAGATGCGTTATCCAATAAATCAGTATTTACTCATCATTCGGCAGTTTCACTTGTTCTCTCATATCGCCTCCTTACATGGCGACCCTGCCAGGATTCCCCATATTTGGCCGTGCAGCGCGCGAGTGCATTGAACCGTGTCTGATGTGTGTTGATTAATTGGACTTATCGAAAAAAAAAATGTGTAATTCAAAATTTGAACCACCGCAACCGCGGAATGACGAAATTATCGCCCAAGTGGGATATCACAATGAAATCAAGAAAACAACGAACATCGTGGCTGAAAATGTGAATATAATGAGTTGGTACATGTTGGTCATCATTGTTGTAATAGTACTCGTGCTGTTGCTGGCGGCGCTCAGGTACCTCAACAAATGTTTCAACCAGAATTTGGACAGGCGAGCTGCTGCTGCCGTCGTGCGGTATTCCAGAGGCGAAGGGATGCCGAGCAAGTGAAACTGCCGAATGATGAGTAAATACTGATTTATTGGATAACGCATCTTGATTATATATAGATCTTATAACTACGTCACTACTCCACTACACCAATACACATAGTAATAATAGTTGCACGGTTTCCGAGATATTCGGACTTATAAGGTTTTTTTTCGAAAATGAACACCCTTGTTCAATGTTTTGATCATAGCACCATATTAAGCTAACTTTTAATTTTTTTTATTTTTGCTCAATATTCTTGAGTACTTGTATTTTCAGATAGGCATTACTATTTTTGTGAGACTACATAGGTTTTTAAAAAAAAAAATAGCAAACTTAATTTTTGCCTTTTCAATCGTACATTGATCGAATTTTCAGCTCTCACGGTGAAAACAAAATACACTACCGCCCGCCTAGTTGCCAATAAGCTTAAAATATATGCTTATATACTGTGCTTCCACCGTCACGCCCAAGCAGTAAGGAAACTACGAACAAAACGGTTGAAACGAACGCACACATAGACGCGCGCTTTTACACGGCCCCTAAGCGGATCTCGCGGTGCCGTCAGTCGCGAGTGCCGCGTTGAGACGAGCGGCCGTCTGCTGCGTGCGCCCAGACAGTCCGCGGTCTTTACATTTTAAACATGCCAAGAGCTTATTGCGCAATGTGTCCACGTTTCCCAATAGTTTATTTAAGAAAGTTGAATATTCGGATGAGAATTTTTCATACCATAAAAATTAATAATACAGCTTTTCGAACGTGTCGTAGCAGGAGAAAATATTTTTCAGTAATATATAACTTTCCTACCGACGAATTAAGAAATCTTAAACTGTTGAAGTTTTTTCTAAATGCCCTATTTTATTTATAAACGAGTTAATTTATTCGAGTATTTCATTATTATAGAATCCAAATAAACGTATGTTTCCTTTTTACGGAAATCAAGGGTGCCAACCCTAATACTCTTAATTAAGTGTCCTCGTAGCTAGTTACTTTAAAACAGGCCTTACTAGCTGTGATAGCGCTAACTAAACAAAAAGCGTTTCAATTTTACAAAAATTAAATCGACAACCCTAATCCTCTATGTATATTGGAACGTAGGTATTTCAAAAAATAAGCCTAGTTTCCATACTGCTCTATTTATTTACTATGCTTCTGTGCTCTAAACTAAGCCAGTTCGGGGCCCCTAGGGGCCCGTGGCATTTTGCCACCCCTGCCACCCTATAGTTACGCCATCCTCACCAAGAGTCGGGAGGCCCGTCCTCATGCCTGTAACAAAAGCACCAGGACAACATAACCAGCGAGCTGACCTTGGCGGTGACGTTGACGCGCACGGTCCAGTGGCCGCCGTGCTCGCCGCCCGGGGTCTTCACGAACGACGTGTAGATCTCGTGCGGGGGGTCCACTATGCGCTGCTCGCCGAACATCAGCCCGTCGTGACGCAGCCAGCCGTACGACGGCAGGTTGTCGTTCTGGTCGCACCAGTGTCTGAAAGAAGAAAACAAAATGTAGCGACCCTAGCGCCACCTAGTTGTCGACTACATAACTACTACGACACACGAGTAGCTAGCGCCAGTTCTAATGACAGCTGTCACATCGTTCTACATGCCGCTAACGAAGTTTCTCAATACGGCTGCATAAATACAACTTGCAACTCTCTTCCTTCGGACTTCGGTCCCGAGGCATAACATCTGCCTGGAGAGAGATCTCTCTATTGTGGCACTCCCCACAAAAATTACACACATTCTTTTTTATAAGGAACTAGCTTTTCCCCGCGACTTCGTCCGCGCACATAACGTCAGTGACGACACACCCCATACATCCACTCATGTTTCCAAGTATAACGTTTTTATTGCCTATCCCGTGGGAAATTCGGAAAATCCCTTCTTAGAGCACCTACATGATCCTCTAGGAATATTATCTACTAATTATAGTCTTAATTATTTACCTCGTGTTTTTATCCAGTGGGAAATTTGAAAAAATCCTTTGTATTTGCACCTTTATACTAATCAAGGAATAATGTGTAGGCATGCTAAATTTAATGTCCGTGGCTTTATTAGTACATTTCGGAATTTTCCAATCCCGTGGGAAAATCGGGATAAAAAGTATCCTATGTCCGTCTCCTGGTTCTAAGCTGCCTCCCTACCAATTTTCAGCCAAATCGGTTAAGCCATTCATGAGTTATAAATAGTGTAACTAACATGACTTTCTTTTATCCTATTTGGTCTCCTATTTGGTCTCGGAACCTCCGTCTAGGCCTTCCCCTCCCAACATAACCATTCACACCCCTATAGATCTGACGTTTTGGAAAAAGGTCAGGTCAGAAGTACCCGAAACCGACGAGCATGTATGAAGAGATTGATGAGTGTGGATGAAGCGAAAGAAGTCAGGATCGTAGCAAGTTGAACAAAGTAGTCTCTGCCTACCCCTGTGGGAAAGAGGCGTGCCGCTATGTATGTATGTATGTACTGCCTACGTTTTGCTTGAGCAGGGTTCTGCTAAAACTAAACTTCTATTAACTAGTCGAATTTGTAAGAAATCCTCGGGGCGCGAGTCCAGCTAGCACTTGGTCAGTTTTTTCTATGGTTTTTCCTAATACTTCCATGCTGGTCTGGGAGCAAAGAAAAAACATAGAATGTACCAGTTGATTCTCTACCCGCGCAGATGGTAAAATAGTATCGAGGGAATGGCCGAAAATAATAGGAATCATGTTATAGGCTAGCAACCCATCACTATTTTGATTCCATTTTCCACCTATACACCCACAATTTTGCTATATGTGGCCTGTACGTACATTTTACCTCAGGCTCTGTCTACCCCTGAAGGGATAAAGACGTGATTTGTGTATGTATGTATGTATTTTTCTAATTATTCTTATGCTTTTTCCGCGTATCGTGCTCTTTATAAGTTTTCCATCATATATTGTTATCAGTTAGGTATTATCTCTCTATCAAGCCATTACAGATTAGGAGTTAAGAGTTAATACAGTATTGTGACAAAATGATAGACAGTGTGTAATATCAGAATGACTCAGACGAGCTATATTAGTATGCATGTCTGTCTTTCCGCGATAAACTCATAAACCAATGGATTAGGATTAAGGTACGCTCACTGTCAGATCCATAGTAAAAATGACAGCTAAAACCCCTCTTCGTTTTTTTAATATGGCCCCATCGATCGATGCGATGATTTCGCCAATGTCAAAGTAATAAATACAGTATTCAAAAATCTTGTGACCCCTATGTCAGGCTCTTAGCTAACGGTCAATTATATCCCTCTGAGACAGCCGGGAAATCATTAGCCAATGCCCAGGGTGCACCGGACCAAGCACTGCTCTTCCCCCCGGACGGATACAAAAACAAACCGCAGCGCTTGATCACCCGCGGAGGTAACCCGACTCGCACCCCAGCTTAAACTCGAACTGAGTCGGAATTGAATCGCATTAAGACGTTATAGTAAGCCCCCAGAACGGATATTCATGCGGTTGTCAGCAATAGATACTAACTTGCGTTATGTGGAATGTTGCAACTCAATTATGAAGCAGATATATTCAACCGATTGAGCTGAAATTTTGCGTACTTGTGGATGTCCAACAACAATACAATAAGGGGACGTTCATTAATTAAGTGAGGTATTTAGGGGGGGAGGGGGTCGAGCCGAATCTCACTAAATCTCACTTGGGGGAGAGGGGGGTCTTGGCAAATATCACGTAATTTTTTTTTTAGCAGAAAATGGTGTAAAACTGCCTGAAAATTAAGTTAAATCAAAGTTGAATTAATAATTTAAGATTACAGGGATATTCGCAAATACTAGTGCTTTCTAGTCTTAAATAAAAGTAATTAAACAAAATTGTGTTATGTTTTTGATAAATCCAATACTTTTATACTCAAAGTACAAGTTTTGAAAAATCTCACGTGAGATTGGGGTAGAGAGGGGGTCGAGAAAAATCTTACGACATCTCACCAAGGGTGGAGGTGGGGGGTCAAAAAATGCCTCACGTAATTAATGGACGCCCCCTAATCTGGTAGTAGAATTCTGGTGGCCCGGTCAGGACCGTCTGCAGAAACTCTTCATCAGTTGGTCCGATTGACTTGAAATTTGGTACACATATGTAGAACAGATAGCAACGCAGGTACAGCCAACAAAAAGTCCGGTAGCAAAAAAAGCTGTTATCTAAAAATAAATTTTTAGGTTAGGCTATCTAACCGTTAAAAAAGCCGTGGTAGCCTAGTGGTTTGACCTGTGGCCTCTCAAGCAGAGCGTCGTGGGTTCAAATCCCGGGCGCGCACCTCTGAGTTTTTCGGAATTTATGTGCGAAAATTACATTTGAAATTTGCCATGAGCTTTTCGGTGAAGGAAAACATCGTGAGGAAAACCTTGCACACATCTGCGAAGAAATTCAATGGTGTGTGTTAAGTTCCCAATCCGCACTGGGCGCGCGTGGGAACTATAGCCCAAACCCTCCAATACACGGAGGAGGCCTATGCCATGAGGCACGCCGAATTACGCGACAATTTAATAATAAAAAAACAAAAAAAAAAAAAAAAAAAATTGTAGCGAATTCGGAATAAAAAGGCTATATTATTATTATTATTGTATATTTATTTTTATCTCAAGTTAAGTTTTTACAATATTCATATAAAAAGTAATAAAACAATATTAATACAAAATATAAAAACATTATAAAAACCTAAACTAGGGTGCCGCCGGCAGCGAGGCAAGGCCTAAGCTACCGGTGGTCAGGGCGACAGAGACAGGAACCTCCTGACTATCCGAGCCGTGTCCAGGAGTACCGCCTTCTGTATCTGGCCCTTGACCCAACCACCTAGAGAGAGCCTTTTAAGGTGATGGTCAAGGCTCTTCGCTATTAAACCGTTTGCCGAAACGACTATTGGGACAGTGATCGTGGAATCAACAGGCCACATGGCGGTAACCTCGTGAGCCAAGTCAAGGTACTTGCTGACTTTGTCCTTCTCGGCCTTCACGAGGTTCACGTCATGGGGAATCGTGATGTCTACGAGCACTGCCTGGCGCTTCGATCGATCTATCAGCACGATATCAGGTTTATTGGCGACAATAGTCCTGTCCGTGATGATAGATCGATCCCAATAGAGCGTGACACGACCATTTTCAAGAACTGGTGCAGGTATGTACTTATAGTAGGGCACTTCGAAGTCCACAAGACCGAATAATAATAATAATAATTATTATTATTATTATTATCTAACCGTTAGTTCTGGAAAGAGACTGATTATAGTGCACTCTTGTACTAGCCACACAGTGGGCCAAAACTTGTCGGAGCATATGGTTACGCAGAATGGTCTCACCTGATCCCTTTCTGCGCTACGCTGGCCAGGTCGTACCACATGAGACCGAACACCGGTGACCGGGGCTCCCGACTCTTCATGCCCATGTATACTCCGGGTCTGTACGTGCCCCAGTAGCGGTCCGGCACTGCTAGGCCCGTGTCTGATACTATCTGTAAAAAGAAGACTAAAGGTTAACATAGTGTTTCAATACTTCAAGCTAAGACAATTATTTGCACAGCAGAATGCAGCCATGTAGAATTTAATCATTATTAAAAATGTATAAACCTGTCAGTGTCAAGTATGAGGGGGCGTTCAAGTATTACGTAACGCAATTTGAGGGGGAGGGGGGGTATCGTAAAACGTTACGATGCGTTACAGGGGTGGGAGGGGGTCTTTCTTACAACATGTTACGTAACGTTTTCTTTTTTTAAATAAAAAAATACGGAATTAAAATTGCCAAGTTAACAAACTACGCATGTATTGCGGGTTAAACATCTCTTGTTTTATTTAGTATTATTACCGTAAAGGCGATTAAAACTATAACAAGGATATTATAGCGACTTTCTTGTACTTTGCGCAACATAAATTTTGACACTTTTGGGTAAAAAATGGTCACTTGAGTGTTACGTAACGTTTAGAGGGGGACAGAAAAACGTTACGGCGCGTTACAAGGGGGGGAGGGAGGGTCAAAAATCTTCAATTATTGCGTTACGTAATACTTGAACGCTCCCTGACCATCACCAGTGGCGTGCAGTGAACGGTTGCTAGGGTCGACAGAGCCTACAAATTGTGGAGCATCACCTTCCCGCTGCCTAATGCTACCTATCCCACTGCACGCCCCTGACGATGGCTAGCATCAAAGGCCTTGGCTTTAAATTGATAGATCACACTCCATATTCATCAGACCTCTCTCCTAGGGATTTCTATCTATTTCCATGTTTAAAAGAACATCTCAGAGGCCAGAAATTGGAAGACGAGGATGACATGATCACCGCAGTATGAGGTTTTTTTTTTTAATCTAATATTTTAACGGGGCTTGAGTGCACCAATGGTGACTATGTCAGCCTCATGGGAAACCACAGGTACCTAATTCAAACTCTGCCTTGCCCAGAGTCCGAGGCTCTGGAGCCAAAGACGTGTCTCACAAATTTATACAATAGTACTGCGTCATCTGACAAAAAAAAATGAGGTTTTTTAAATGGCTAAGAAGAATATCTTTTTAGACAAAAATTTTTATGTTTAGAAAAAAGATATAATAAGTGAATAATACTCTTAAAATATGGCTATTTTGAAAAATATAGTAAAGTTAATTAAGCATATTTGTTTATTTAGTCTATCTTTGGCTCCAGAGCCTCAGACTCTGGGCAAGGCAGAGTTTGAATTAGGTACCTGTGGTTTCCCATGAGGCTGACATAGTCACCATTGGTGCACTCAAGCCTTGTTAAAATATTAGATTTAAAAAAAAAAAAAAGTTAGTTAAAATGGGTTAGGTTCGTAAGGACTAGATTGCATAACGACTCTATAAGCAAAACGTCTTAGTTGCATAAGGTCTTGGTAAGCACAATGTCTTTTTTGTAGAATGCCCTAGTGAGTAGAATGTCTTAGTTGTTCGATCGACATAACGCCCGAAGTTGCAAAATGACTAATAGAGTTTACGTCCAAGTTATTAATAAGTCTTGATTGTAAAACGACGCACAAGGAAAAGTGTCTGGATAGCATATGGTCTTGGTAGCAAAACGTCATGATTGCATACCGGCATAAAGTTTCTTTATCAAAGAGTTCCTTCACAAACTACGTTTGAGTTTTTCTTGTCATTCAACCATCTAGTCGTTATGCCATTTAGACGTTATTAATGTTTGACGATATGCCTACCTACTCATTTTGCTATTACAACATTTTGATATTAGGGCGTTATACAAACAAGACGTAATAGAACTAAGTCCAATCTTAAAGCCGGGCATTCTACAATTAAGACGTTTGTACAATTAGACATTTAGCTACCAAGACCTTATGTAACTAAGACGTTTTGCTTATGGAGTCGTTATGTAATCTAGTCCTTATGAACCTAACCCGTTAAAATATATCTGCATCTTTGGCATTCTCATTACTTATTGAACAGTCCTCATCAGTATGAAAATTATAGCACACAGTCTACACAGTCCAATAAAAGGTACGTAAATCACATCTTTATCCCTTACGGGGTAGACAGAGCTAAGGTAACAAAACCTAAAGACCACATTTAGCATGATCATGGGCGTATGGATTGAAATGGGAATCAAAACAGTGATGGGTTGCCAGCCACATCGCCTATAAAACATGATCCCTAAGATTTTGGCCCAATCCCTCGATGGGCTTTTACCATCAGCGCGGGAAGAGATGCAACTGGTACATTCTATGTTTTTTCTTTGCTCCCAGACCATCATGGAGATGAAGACCAATAAAAGATGCTTTTATTTTAATAGTTTTGGTAGCCTACGTTTAGTGTAATATATGTCATTGCTCTCTTCTTTTAATATTTGTAAACAGCTTAGGAACTGTACAAAGGAACTTAAAACAATAGAATTCAAACACAGAACTACTCTAAAACTATAAATATCAGTCACGCTGTAACAAAATATACTGCAGCAGCATACATACTCCCCGATTTTTATTCAAAACAGTCGTGAAGCATACACAAAACATTGGATAGGACTACGTACCTTTTCGTCGTCAAACGGCGTGTTCACCCTTGTTTCTAGGTACCCTAGGGTTCCTACGTACACAGCAACAGTTAAACAAACGAAGCCGATAACAGTTTTCCATCCTGAGAGAACTTTTAAGGTCCGACTTCCAATCACTTCGTCGCTGCTAGCTGAACTACTACTGGTAGCCGTACTACCGTGCTTGTGAGCTATTTGGACCGTTTTCCTATTTCTAACCATCGTAAATAAGTTAGAAATAAACTAATCTAGTTTCATATGTGTCTAATTGACCGGGTTCCTTTAAATATTACGTATTTTTCAGCTTGAAACTGTCGGCGTTCGCTCCATGCAATCGTCAATACGAGCAACGTATTTGACAAATACTTGACACGTTCGTTCGGAAATTCGTTACACGATGTTTGTTGTTTTTTTTGTAATTATTCTAAATTTATGTTATTTAAACATTAAATTAGCTAAAAATGTGCCGAAGTTACTGGTCTTCCATAAAATAGTTATTTTTGTATTTTGTTTTTATTTAACAAAGTTTTCATGAGATTCCTATATTACATTTAATCCTGTCTCTTAGTTTTAATGTTTGATGCCACTAGAATTTTTAAAAAGTGTGTGTTGTTTTTAAATTTCAGTAAATATGGCATTTTGCGCACATTTTATTTTCTCAAAGATTTATTATGTGCCAGTATAAAACGAAAATGAAGAACTCATGCAGTGTTGTGTAAAAGAGGCTAATTTTAAGGGACAGCAGTGCAAAAGTTAGGCCGCTGAAACAGCTACAGGGATTCAGGGATGTTTTATTTTTTATATTTTGGAGTTTTCAACTTTTTGGCTTTTTGGCCACGTCTGCTTATATGTACTTTCAGTTACGTACCTTCGTACCTATGTCATAACATCTTGGCTTGAAATAAATTTCATTATAATTAACGAGTGTTTACGTTATTAGAATTTTTGTAAGTTAATTTCAAGCACATGATTAAATTCAATTAATTAATTATTATTCAAAGAATAGATTTGTTGACCCTTGTTTGTTAACATTCCATGTGAATAATAAGTAGGTATCTACTTAATGCTTTTACTTTGCTTTATCATGCAATTTTTTTTGCTTAAGTTGCTGTCTAATATTTTTTGATCCGATATTTATGTAGATTACTAAAATATTATGTCTATAGATACCTGCGTTAATAGTTAGTAACAACCTGCGTGGTGAAAGCATGTAACTCCAAAATTTTACTTTTATTTTTCTACTACGGCGTTCAAGCCACCTCCTCTAGATGTCGCCACCATGCCTATCGGGTTATTATTATGTTTACGAGATACTTCAAGAGTTCGCTTTGCACCGCTTAAACACATTCCAGCTATTACAGAAATTGATATCTGTTTACATTATGGAATTAAAATGTGGGTGTTGTGTTTTCAGAAGTTGATCCATAAAATGTGGCCATAGATAAATGTCATGTTTAAAAATGAAAACAAACTAAAATGCAGGTAGCATCGCTACGGACACATATTTGCAAATGGCCGCGCCACCTGTCCGCTCGGCGGGTAGAGCAGGCGTCGGGCGCGGTCGGTAGAGCAGCGAGGGCGCGCCCCCCGGCCCCCCGCGCCCCGCGCGACGCGAACCGAACCCCAGTACGATCGAGCGAGACGGGCCGGCCGTACCTGCTATCGACGACCGTACGATGCGTCACACTACGCGGTTATGAGGCGAACGCGTCTATTTTCCTCAAATAATCAGTGAAATAATGTAAAACATCCATCAAAAAGTAAACCAGAAGCCGTCGCGGCGTCACTGCGCCCCGCTCCTCCCGCCGGCCGGCGGACGCCGCACGCGACAACGCTTCCAATAAAAAAAAAACTAAAATTTCGATGTCAGTGAGCGTGAGGATTCTAGTGTCAGTGTAGTGTAGTTTTAAAATAGTTAAATGGATAAACGGCGTGCAATGTTCGTATGAGGAAGAAAGGCAACCGGAACATCGTAAGTGGAGAGTTCGCTCTCAGTGTTAATTCTTGTGTCAGAGAGATGCGGGGTAGCTCGCCCCAGTACCCGGAGGTTTTAACATACGAGTGGGGAGGCCGCTGAGCGAACTACGGAGGTCTATCCCTCGTATACTCAATGTTTTTTTTTAGCCCGAGCAGGTCTTTTTTCGAACCCCTTTTTTGTGCGGCGCATTTTTTTGGAGGGAATGTTTACGAATCGATATCTTCTAGGTTATGATAGCCTGGTAGCCGCATACGAGTTTGAGCTTGTGTTTCGTTGATACCGTTGCGATATTCGGATTTTAGGATGCTAAATTAAGCTCTGTACAGCGTTATCAAGCTTTGTTGATGTCGGTTTGAAAGCTTGTATCGTCATGTTTAGATCAACATTGAAACAACTCGTCAATGCTGATCATTACACGACCCATCTAAATCGTGATACTGAACTGCTAAACAACAACAAATCCTACGAAAACTCCATTCATGATTAGCTAACGCGAGTAATATGTTGAACACATGCAATAAATTAGCTCTATATGTTATGATTACCTATTAAACTCATTTACAAATCAATAATACGGAGTTATTAAAAAAACTGGCACGCCAAGTGTAGGCTTAAAACTTGTTTCGCCGTCTCCTAACCCAAGATGTAAAAAAAGTAATCACTAAATAAACTTAAATACAATTGGAAATTGTAATCGTAACTTAATAAACAGAATGTGGTGTTAAAATCAAACGACAATATTTAGCCAAGTGTCACACATGATATTGTTGCGCGTCAGTCCAGCATGTAAACAAAAAACAAAAGGTGTGTTTATGTAAGCGTAACTGATCAATATTTTAGTAAAAAAATGACACTCCCTACCACAGTACAATAGTTTTTATTAAGATCAAGCAATAACGTTGATAAGCACAGATTTCTTGTGTACTTGATTATTGTTGTCTAGAAAATACACACACAGCAATACAAACCTGATATAAAATTCAAGACTACCTTCAACCTATGCTTCAACAGTTCAAAAGATAGGTACTTTCTTATAACAGACAGACGAGAAGACGTATGGGATAATATGCAGCAAAGCCTTAAATATTTACATACAAATCTAACTATGAATAAAACTATTTTAAATCTCAGACAACATGAAACTCCCAAAGCCATAGTCACTGTCCCAGTCCTTAAACCATAAACATGTCGTAAAATTCAAAAGCATCCCAATTTAAAATAAAGATAACAATGGTACTTAATTGAAAAATGTAACGATATTTTTATTCGAACGCTTAAAGTTTATCAAATGTTACGTCTGAAATAGCAAGGAAAGCCAATACATTGACACTAGCTTACGGCATTCCTCGCGATCGAGCCGCTGTGCCAGACCGTGCCAAGAAGCAATCATGGCTAATAAACTGTCTTATACGACACATGTACAACTTTGGCACATAAAATGAAAATTTTACCTTCAAAAGCCAAGCGTCTTTGCTTACGATCTCTTTTAATACGGCTTTTGTTTTTTCTAAACGAAAAATGAAGACAAAATAACCGATAGAGCTTTTTTTATTACAGCTATGTATATTGTTGTAACTATGCAAGATTTTTAGAGATCCTTGCGGTCAATCGCTAATTAAGTTAGTCGACATGATAAATAGTGGTCATTAGGAACAAACGCCTTTTACTCGTATCCCTTGATCCCCATGGACGATTGTTTTATTTGGGTCGCCAGCTAAAGTAATAAGGAATCGAGTACTCACGTCGTCCAAGTTTTAATTGAATGGAGTGATCAATTGAAAATGTCTTCATGATAAAAACAACCCACATAGAACTGTCACAGAAATAACAAAACAATTTTTCGAAGGAATTCAAACATATTTGAGGGCTGAATCTTGCTAATGATCATAGTTTAGAATAATAATTCTTAACCTTTTAGACAGGTGGGACCGTTTGAGAAAATTTCTGTCTTGCCATGGACCACCTAGTCAATTTGATCGGCTGCAATGGACGGAATTGCACCTTTACGCGTTGTGTCGACTTGTTGTCAATTATCTATTTTTTTATTGGAATGGCCCATGTACCATTTCTGATGCTTCCAGGGACCACCGGCTAAGAACCACTGGTTTAGAATGTGAAATTAACAATGTGTGCATCCTTCCAAAAATAAATGGCACTTAATGAAAATCTGATTAAAACAGCGTGGCTCATACTTCCCGGCGCATCTATGTAATCAATTGACCGCTGACCTACCATTAGCAAACATAACTCTTTGAGGATCATCCCAAAAATACGTCACGTCATTCGTCTATTCATTGCAGATGTTTACAAGGGTCCCTAAATTTCCCGGAATGGTGTCTTTTGTTCGAGGAATCGCATGCAATGCTTGTTTGCTTTGATGAATTCCCATCTAATATTTTCGAGTGCTAGAGTACGTTATAAACTATCTTTAAAAAAACAGATGTAAATTCCGTTGTCACTTCGTAGTGAGTGACTACAAGCTTTACTTTAAATGTATACATAGACGAGTGCATACTCAAAAAAATACGTCTTCTGGTTGTGAAATCTCGCGCTTAGTACGAAGTGGAATTTCTTTCAAACGAAATTACTCTAAAGAGAAGGGCAACCACCGTTACAGAACGAACGACGTATGAAACGCATCTAAGAAAGAGCAAGTCTGGTCAGATGTTATTACGAACTGCATTTCAATGTTACAGAATGTATCGACTTTCAATTCTCAATAATTAGGTTACTGTTTGATTTTAACTGATATCGATTGAATAAACCATTTTTACTTCGTATCATTACAAAAAAAAAGATTTAAGGAAAAAAAATGGGGATAATTGGTTGAATCCTGGATGAATTTATGAGACTTGATAAGTATATCAATATGGCTTTCGTGAGGGAAGAATTATTATAGATGATAAGCTTTGGACATAGGTCTGATCAAAATATCGCAGCATATAACTTTTTTCAGTGAGAACAGCAAAAGCTTTGAATGACCAGCAAAGTAAACATGTTTATGGTTCAAGCTCACAAATATGAAAGTGATTAAAATAAAACAGAACTTTCAGTAGTTAGTCCAAACGATCCAAAGCCAAAGCCTAATGGTCCTTCTGAGTTAGATGAGGCGATCAAAAGACGAGATTTCGACATAGTTTTATCCAAATCCTTCCAAAATTGAAGTTAAAACTGACTCAATCGTGTCACTCGACATTACGGTCATTTTGGGATCAAGATAGCACCAATCTTTATTTTATTACCTGCTACCTCCGTGCCGGTGGACGGGTACAAAAGAACAAATATTTGGACTCGAATAGCCGACGTAAGCGGCAATAGCATGCAACAAATTACTGTGATTCTGGTATCGATGAGGCGTTTCGTTGCAGAATGTGTGTTTTGTAAGTTCCAATTGAATTATCGACGTTTTCAATTGAAGTTTTGATGCTAGGTTACGTCATTACGATTTATCTGCTGCTGTCAAGTTTGCTTCAGTTTTTCAGCAAGCCAGAATTACAGACAACATCAGTAATACAACTGTCTATATAAATAATGTATGTATAACAAATGACTCTACGTGTTTAAGAAGTCAGTTCATATTTAACGTATTTTTTGCCTTGTGTATCTATTCTGTAACGTAAAAATATCAGTTAGATCACTATGCAAAGTATTTAGAGAGTTAAGAAGACAGTAGCGCCACCATCAATGCACAACTGACACATGTTGTTGTTTATATTTTCAGCCGCAGTCATTCAAAATTCTTACGCACTGGTTTTTTTTTTGTTTTGTGGTTATAGGGATTTAGTGCTTTGCCGAAAGTGAAGCTGAACAGGGAAGGACTTGAGAAAAATTATATACTTACAATTTACGAATTATGTATATGTAGAGTCGATAGAGTTTAGGCTTCGCCTTCATTGCAGAACTCTTTGACTTTGACCCGAAGAAATTTCAAAAATCAGTTAATAAATAACTATATATTTTTTTCATATTTCTTAAATTCGATAGATTCCATAAATTCGTTGATTTTACATATTATTATTATAGTCGAAGACAAATGCTTTTTTAGCTCCACACAAAAATGCTGTTGTGCAAAATGATACGGTTACATTTGTTCACAGCAAACGATTTATGCACTTTTGTGCATTTTGTCACGCACTCGCGTTAAATAATTTAGGTCACTCGGTTAAACTGCAAGAAATGGTGACCGCTAACGCTACAATATTGCAATCTGCCAAAGACAGTTCTAACCTTACGGTTCAGGTATAGCCATATAACAGACGGACGGTGTGCCCCAATAAAAGTGTCCCGTTAAAGAGGGAACAGAAGCCAAAAAAAACTGTCCGACTAAGATTCGCCAACCAAACAAGGTGCTACCAAGATACCAGAAGTCAGTGAAGCAAGAACTCCGTGAAGTGAAGAAATTTGGACACTATTTAGATATGCCTGTATGCGGTGCGACGTTACATTTGTAAGGCTGTAGGTTTCATTTATATTACCTACTGAGACCAGTAGGCTTGTTGTCTAACTCGCTCACAATCCCCATCGTGTTCATTTTGACAGTTCATCTATGGGCTGACAATTGGCATCGGAATCCGCTAGCTGTCACAATCATACAAGAACTGTCAAAATGAACACGATGGCGATTGCGAGCGAGCTCGGTAATAAGCCTACTGAACCCAGTACCGAATAGGTCAGTAAAGCAAATAAGAATTATTTGAGCAAACATGAATAAAAAGCGTCAATTAAGGATGCACCTGCATCAGGGTACCAGGAGTTCATGGCCTCGAGGACACGCGAACTCGGCACGCGAGGCGCTGGGTGCCTTGCACTATCTTCTTTACTTAAGGGAGAATGCTGCCGTTTAAGAAACTAGTTTTATATGTGCTTGAAATGATATACCAAGCACTTTGTAATAGGTTACGTACAGAGCCATTCCCATGTTCCACTAGCTATACAACCCAGATTGTATATTGGGAATTTATGACGATTTTTGCTTACTTCTAGTATTAATTTTCTTGTAGTATTTGATGATCTGATCAAGGACATGTCCTGAGGCCAGTTGGAAGATGTTACATAAGTGTTCGATGTCCAAACAGGGTTGAATGGCTTGGCTAAGATGCATAATGGGAACCACTCCTCGGGAAAGCCAAAAGGAACAGTTATGATTAAGATATAGTATAGAGTCGTATACATCTCTTCCATGCTGGTCTGGGAACAAAGAAAAAACATAGAATGTACCAGTTGCTTCCCTTCCTGCGCAGACGGTAAACGCCCATCGAGGGAAGGGGCACAAATCTTAGGAATCATGTTATAGGCGATGCGGCTAGCATCCCTTCACTATTTTGATCCCCATTTCCACTTTACGCCCTCAATCATGCTAAACGTGGCCTTTAGGGCTAGTTACCTTAGGCTCTGTCGGTTCTGTAAGTGATATAGACGTGGTTTCTGTATCAGTGTCACTACATAGTACAAAACAAAATCGCTTTCCGCTGTCTGTCCCTATGGAAGTTTAGATCTTTAAAACTACGCAACCGTTGATGCGGTTTTTTTTAATAGATAGTGATTCAAGATAAAGGTTTATATGTATAAAAATTATACGCAGACAGAAGCTAGTTTATGAATAAATGTATGCATGTCCTCCTACTTACGAGTAAGTAGCTGAATGGGCAGCAATTGCTTTGTCAGGCTATTTTTTTTTATAACCAAAATGCTAATGATGGACTTAATATCAAAATGAGCAAACGAGGAACAATGGATTGGAGATAGGTCTTGAAAAATTATTAAGAGGTTTCATAGCACTACACTTGTAGACAAACGTAACACACAGTAACGTTACTGGCATTTTGTTCCTAGAAATGCGTAAATACCCAAACGAAAATCCCACAAATGTGAAACAACTCGTGTGACCAAGATTATGTGCTTTTATAATGGCTACGCTTGCGCCTGTACGCATTTTAGATTCAATTATTGTCTTTGTATTATACCATCTTATCAGATTCTTTGCTGTGAAGTATTACTTAGCGTAGATAAATCTCGCTGACTCACACATTGATTAAAAATTGAAATTCACAACTTCACAAATTGTTAACGTCTCCCCGGTGATAGTAATCTCATTTACGACCTTGTCCCACAATGATTTCTTCAAAAAGAGTATAATTTACATGTCTCAACACCTAAAACCTTTTGCACTCCGGATATTTCGACACAGTTGCACGCATCATTATTATGGGGTAATCGCTGTCAGCATCCCCTAGACCTATCTTGTGATTAATTTATTATCCATGAATCGTCAATACCAAATCAAACCCATTGAAACAACTGAAAATCAGGTCCCAACTGACGTTACCTCTCGATGGTCACCTCACGATGATAGTTTGCCGAATGCCGATAGCGAAAACACACGCTTTGAAAACTTTGGAAAAGGAAGGAGTTTCTGCGTTCCGGAAAACATTTCGAAACAACAATGATCTCCGTGTGTTCGCCTTACCCGATCCAATGTCGGGCCAAGTAATGTAAGAACTAAAAATCTGCCTTTAAGTAAGCATACAATGTGCTCGCGTCCAGCATTGATACCGAATCGGATGAAGATGAAGGCTAGATAACCTGAGTCAGCTAATTCACTCGCTCATTCACTGATTGTGAATTCAAAGAATTCAAGTCAGCTCAAACCCTGAAGGTAGTCACCAGTTCATGTGCTAAAAACACCTGAACACGAACTTACGCGATCCACAATACGTGTTCTGATATTTCTACTCTACTTCGGAGAAGCTTAAAAGGAGGGTTATGTTTGCCGCGTATGTATGTATGTTCATTCCTATGTTTGTTCGTAATTAATCATCGGCTCAACTAATTTTGACAAATGACATGTCATTAGGTTCGCCTTGACGCTAGTGCGTATATAGAATTAAAAAATCAAGATGGCGGATTATATTCGCTTAAACGTGTAAATCGAGAAGAATATGATTGGATAAATCATTGATAATCATTAGGTTTCTGAAGTAATATTTCGGTTAGCGCTTAGGATCTATAATTAGCATTGGGAGCGTTGACGTATCCGATGTGTCTGTGCACAACTATCTGTCAGTGCGGTCAAAGTTCGTGGCTAGTTCCACTTTTCATTACCAGGAATCCGGGCGATAGTGCTATCAGAATCATTTAACGATGCAAGAGCCTCGAAGCCGTGGGAAAAGTGATTGTCAGCATTGGAACTTTCAAATTTTATTACACATAGTTTAGAGCGGTACCCGAAACCGAAGCGTTTCATAAAGAACGGGGTTAAAGAGAAGGGATATTAATTAATATGTTAAAGGCTACGTAAAAGCTTGACAAGTCGAGTCAAGTCAAGGAGGGCGTGAGGAAGATGTGGCTCACACCATCTCCTTAAATATTGTATGTAGTGTGTTTATTTATAAATTGTTTGTTGTATTTTAAGATGTACACTCTATTGTGGCTTTCACTATATGGATATTTTAAACTCGCTCTTTGTTGGTCCCTCACTGAATGCTCCTCTCATTTATTCAAAAGTTAACTGGTAGAGACCCCTTATAGGAATAAGATCGACTTTGTGTTTATATTTAATGTCTTTTTTTATGATTTGTCTCTGTTTCTTTATATTTGTACAATAAAGCATTTACTTACTTACAATACAATACAATACAATACAATAACTCTTTATTGAACACCGCATTATAACAACCAAAACAGAAAAAAGGTACTTACTTACAAGTGTGTACTATGGCTAATCACAACATTCACAACTGTGCTACGGACTACGAAATATAAATGCAATTATCTTTTTATTATGAAATTTATGAGGAGCCAGTATGATTTCAAGGTTAGATAATGTTTAAATGTGATTTTAAGAAAAAAAAATTAAAACGCAAAAACGTCAGAAGTTGACTTACGTTGGTTTGCAATCGGACCCATTCCGTTCGAAATTCTTTTAATTCGACAATTCAAAATGACGGTTGAATGAATGGGGGCTATCGCGTGTGAGTTTCCCACTAGAGGCGCTAGTGTCGCGTGAGGTTCAATAACATTCACTTTTCACTGGTTTTGGCGGGCTCCGTGACGTAAATTATAATTTCCTTCATTTACTTTTTTTTTTTTAATTTATTTCTGGCGCTGGGTGCATAGCCCTTCAGCCGACCTTCATTTACTTGTTGAAAAGTGATCTCCTTCGTGAAATTATTGCAAATATGGATTATTTGGCGAAGAATGTGAACGCTATGAAAGCGGATTCATTTGTTACGCACAAAACGGAGCTGCGCAACATTGCGGCATAGCTACTCGATATGATGATAGTTATTTATAATTAATAAACTTAATGAGGTTCAAGGTTTAACACTTTGTTTCGGCGCCGATCTTATAAAGTCGCCTTTGACAGCTAAACCTCTGGCCCTTAGTCGACAGTGGCGCCAACTGGTGAGCAAAGAAACGATAGTCCCCATTTAAAATACTTCGTATCCGAATAGAGCTGTGCCACTAAATATCATTACACACATGCATACATACAAAAGAGTACATATACAATAGTTAAGGAGATGGTGTGAGCCACATCTTCCTCAAGCCCTCCTTGAACAACGCCACAGAGGGAGACTGCCTGATGGAGTTCGGTAACAGATTCCGCAGCCTAGCAGAGTGAGCTGTCAAGTCACGTGCACGAGACCACTTTGTTGTAGATACAAGTGACACATGAGCTTTTTGACACTTCAAATAAAGTGTTGGAGCGCTATTATTGACAACAGTTACTGTGACAGTGGCGTGGTTCTCTGAACCTCGACCGATAAGGAATAGGTACGCTTGGGAGACAATTATAACTTGAGCCCTTCGTTCGGAGACATTACAAGGAGTCCGGTGTCTTGTTTTTGACAAACCATGATATACCAATTACAGAGTAACAGATCCCGGATTCGTTTTGTAATAGCATCGTAAACGAACAAAAATATTTACCTTGCTACTCCGCTACTCACGTGCAAGATGACCAAGACTATGCGAAATGTAATATATGTTTTTCATGCAATACACTCCACTACTGTCACATAAAACACGTATAAAAATGCCACAAACTTAATTATCCTTTACACCACCCAAACACGGACGCGTTTCGATCCCTCTAAGGGATCATTATCAAAGTTTAGTGAGCACAACTGTTACACATGCAAACCAACGTCGTACCGTGTCGTCATCGCCTTATAGCAGTGGTTCCTAACCTTTTCAGTGATTCCTAACCTTTCAGATTTTACCCCTTACCGACCAGCTCGTGACTCCCGCGAAAAACCGATTTTACCCCTGAGGGGTAATTACCCCCAAGTTAGGAACCTAGGCTCTTTAGGCTTCTGCTAACTTAGCAATTGTTTGTCCTTATCTGTGAAAGGTAAATGTCAAAGTGACAGATAAGGACATACGATTGCTAAGTTAGCTGAAGCCTACAGAGCGTTTATGAATAAGGGGGTTCGAGAGTCTATAGCTGTAATATTAGCCCAAGATCTAAATGTTGTCCGAAATAAATGTTTTTTAAGGCAAAATCGTCTTCAGCGGCGTTGTGCACTTTTTGGGATGGGTAAAAAATGTTAAACTCGCGTAAGGACATGTGACCTGGCCTTATACTCCGAAATTCGATTTTCGAAGTTCGTTTCGTGCAGTTCCTCTCCCTCTAATAGTTATTAATTTGAGAGTGAGAGGGACGGTGTGATACGAACTTCGAAAATCGAATTTAGGAGTAGCCCCCCTGATCGAAAATCGACTTTCTATCGTGCTTGCGCGCGTGTGTGTAGTTCTCACTTCTACCGGCACGGAGTGCAACCTGTTTTTTTTTAAATCTGGCTATTGACACGCGTCTTCTGTGCAGATGTCGGTGGGGCTGCAGCGGCGAGTGCCCGCGCTGGACGACGCGGCGGGGGTGCCGGCGGCGTGGAAGAGCGGCAACCCGGAACCGCCGTTCTCGTCGTTCGCGCCCCCGGCCGGCTCCCCAGCGGGGCCGGCGTTCGCCGCGTCCCCGGCGCCCGCGACCCCCGGCCCGGGGTTCACAGGGCCGTACGCGGCGCCGGGGCCGTTCGGCTCGCCGTCCGCCCGGCCGGGCTCCGGCGGCGGCTTCCCCCCCGGCCCCCCGCCCCAGCAGGGCCACTTCCCAGGGCCGGGGTTCGCGCCGCCGGGGTCCCCGTTCCACTCGCACCCCCCGCACCCCCCGATGCCGCCGCATCCACATATGATGGCGCCGCTACCGCCGCCAGTTGACAGGTGAGCGATCTCAAGATTTACCCAGGTGTAATACTCCCATACTGATCCGGTGGCGCAAAAGAAATGACAGGAATGTACCAGTTGCTTCTCTGCCTGCGCCGATGGTAAAAGCCCATCGAGGGAGGACGAATATCTTGGGAATCATGATAACATGATAGGCGATGCGGCCCTTGATCAACCGCTTAAAAGATTCCTCGCCCGTGCGGCACAGGGGCGCGGGGTAGGACGACGAAGGGGACCGAGAGAGGTGCGGGCGGGTAGTGCGCCTGTCGCCCGCACCTCACTCGGCCCCCTTTGTCTATACCCAATAGCAACCACCTATCAGATCCATAGGTACTAAAAATGCTAGCTAAAACCTGAACTGAGTCGGAATTAAGACGTCATGGTAAGGCCCATGTTCGCCAGCCAGGCTTTAAAGACCATGAATCATTGACAACATAGACCGACCGACTAAATGAATCCTCGCTCACATGGTGCGGTGGCGATGGGTGGGACGACAAAGGGGGCCGAGAGAGGTACGAGCCCGCACCTCTCTCGGCACCCTTTGTCGTCCTACCCCGCGCCCCTGTGCCGCGCGGGCGAGGACTCATTTAAGCGGTCGGTCTATAATGTAAGTTATCCAATGCCGTGGGAACCAGTGCGGTGCTCACATGCAACCACTATCGGCAGCTGCGGTCTATTGATAAAAGACCCGAATAACCTATTCATATGAAAGGGACAAACTGACGACAAATACTCTTGACGGGTAGAGCTTAGCTGCTCAACTTTTTTAAAGACCGTAAGGGTGCGGCTCCACTGAGGCGGAGACGAGCGGAGCGGAGTGGAGACGTGTGGGGATCGACCAATCATATTACATGAAATCCACATCGCTCTTCGCGCACATCTCCACTCTGTAATATGATTGGTC
Source organism: Pandemis corylana (assembly GCA_949127965.1). Lineage (NCBI taxonomy): Eukaryota > Metazoa > Arthropoda > Insecta > Lepidoptera > Tortricidae > Pandemis > Pandemis corylana. The sequence goes on along the minus strand of OX421875.1, from coordinate 6,441,047 downwards.
GATCCCCACACGTCTCCTCTCCGCTCCGCTCGTCTCCGCCTCAGTGGAGCCGCACCCTAAGTCCTCCCACGCGGCACAGGGGCGCGGGGTAGGACGACAAAGGTGAGGTCTCGGTGCGGGCGGGTAGTGCGCCTGCCTCGCACCTCGGCCCCTATGTCGTTCCACCCTACGCCTCGCACCTCACGGTCGAGGATTCATTTAGGTAGTCGATCTATAGTCGGACCAATACAATGTCGAGGGGATAAATATCGGCACAGCTATCATGACAAATATATGTGTCACCTACCTTATTGTATACTAGCTGTTGCCCGCAACTTCGTCTGCATAGAATTCGTTTATCGCTATCCCGCAGAAATTACGCAATCCGTTCTTAGAGGATGCCTACGTCATAGTAGCTTTACGCATGCAAAGTCTCAGCCCGATAGGTTTGAAATTGACAAATTTTCATACAAACTTTCATCCCCTATTTTATCCCCTTGGGGGTAGAATTGATCAAAATCCTTTCTTAGCGGATGCTCACGTCATAACATCTACCTGCATGCCAAATTTCAGCCCAATCCGTCCAGTGGTTTGGGCTGTGCGTTGATAGATCACTATGTCAGTCAGTCAGTCAGTCACCTTTGAGTTATATAGATGGCATGTGTATAGATGTTTTTAACGTTTTGGTAATGTACTTTATGCTCTTAACTGTGCGCCAAAATCGTCGGTTACGATTAAAGTTATTGCTAACGGAAGGTAAGCGTGTAGAATGGTGTAGCAAGTCTGGTCTATGTTATCGTGGGGCAAAGTTCAAACCATATTATTGTGATAAGCTACTAATTAAAGTATATAATTAACAACATTACGAATATTCTTAATTTGTTTTTTAACATTATCTTGGTGTAAAATTCCGAGCGAATTTGTTTGAAGAGAACCCAAAGGCTGACAATATGGGACGGATGAAAATACTTTATTGGAATACTAGCTTCTGCCCGCGACTTCGTCTGCGTAGAATTATACATAAAAACCTTCCTTTTGAATCACTCTATCTATTAAAAAATCCGCATCAAAATCCGTTGTGTAGTTTTGAAGATATAAGCATACATAGGGACATAGGGACAGAGAAAGCGACTTTGTTTTATACTATGTAGTGATGTAGTTGGAATAAACATAAGATCATGATTTAAAAAAACAAATTTAACTATAAATAACTAAAAACAAATTAAAAACAACTGAATCTAATCCTACTAATATGAAAATATGATAAACGCGAGTTTGTAAGTATGGATGGATGGATGGATGTTACTCATTCCCGCCAGAACGGCTGGAGGGATCTGGATGAAATTTGGAACATAGATCGATTATAGTCTGGAATAACACATAGGCTACTTTTTATCCCGATTGCGTACTTAATTCCTGTGGGATAGCGATAAACGAATTCTATGCAGACGAAGTTGCGGGCAACATCTAGTAGGTACATACATAATTAGATAAGAAACATGATTCAGGAACAAAATAAATGTTGGTGCTCGTCACACAAATATGCCCTTACCAGGATTCGAACCCGGGACGCTTGCTTCGCAGGCAGGGTCACTACCAACTAAGCCAGCACGTCGTCAAGTTCGTCGTCGTTTCATGTCTGTGCTTTTTCTTCTTTCTTTTTTTTTTTTCTTCTGTTATACATACATACCGTCACGTCTCAATCCCACAGGGGTAGGCAGAGACTACATCGTTTCACTTGCTGCGATCCTGACTTCTTTCGCTTCATCCACATTCATCAATCTCTTCATACATGCTCGTCGGTTTCGGGTAGGTACCTACTCCTGACCTGACCTTTTGGAAAAAGGAAAAAGGATACTTAACTAAATTAAAAAAACAGCCATGCTTACTTCCATGCTGGTCTGGGAGCAAAGGAAAAACTTAGAATGTACCAGTTGCTCCTCGCCCCGCGCAGATGGTAAAAGCCCATCGAGGGAATGGGTGAAATTCATCAATCACGCTATAGGCGATGCTAGCAACCCATCACTATTTTGATTCCCCTTTCCACCTATACGCCTCCAATCATGCTAAACGCGGTCTTTAGGTCTTTTTACCTTAGGCTCTGTCTACCCCGTAAGGGATATAGACGTGATAGATATATGTATTGTATGTAAAAAAAACTGCCAATTGGAGTCGGACGCGCGCACCGAGGGTTTCGTACAAATTCGGCAAGTGAATATGAAATCCAGTGATAGCAGAGCCCTAGCTCCTAAGCAAAATGTAGGCAGTGCGAGATCATTTTATATTGGTTAATTAAACAGACAGACAGACATATAGTTATTGAAACGGTTGTGCGATCATGACGCTTTTTTCTGTCAAAAACATACATATATACACATACAGAAATCACGTCTTTGTCCCTTACGGGGTAGACAGAGCCTAAGGTAACAGGTACCTACAGGCCACGTTTAGCAAGATCAAAACTGATTTAGTTTCTGTCAAAAAAAATGTAATAAAATATCTTGGGACAATTTGATATCAACTGACTTAGTCCTAAACTAAGCAATGGAGGCACACTTACATAGAGATAAAACATACTTAAATACAATATTAAATGTCCGAAACTCGAGAAGAAAATTCGTATTTTTATACATATCTGTCTCGGCCGCGGATCGAACCCGGGACCTCAAGCTTCATAGACAGTTTTTATAACCTCAAGGCTCTTGGTAAAAACACGAGATCAAAACGACGCTAAATAATTATTTTCACTTAACGGAATTAAAACGGAATAATTACCATATGGAATAATTTAAGTATTAAAAAAAAAGTTAATGTTGCCACACGAAAAATAAAGCTAAGACAAACTTCATAGTCCTGCTTAAACCAAAGACGCGGCAAAAATCGCAAAATTATCCAACGTATAAAATAAAATACACGTTTGCGTGTGTGCGCCGCGGCTGTCTGTGTGCTATAACGCGTCTGTGTGAGTGCACAAATAAATGTAGGTGAGCGGTACGTATATATTTTGTGAAGCGCGGTACAGTCCGGGGGACAAGTGTTAATTGATTATTAATTATTGCTTTTTAATTGTTGGTAAATCATGATATAATTAAGGGACGGAAGTTATACATTTTGATTTATTGGAAACTATTTAATACAATATAAGGATTAACGAGGAAAAAATATTGTCAATAAGTGGATTATTGTAAACTGCTGTAAAATCATATGTCTAACAAATTTTTGTGTTCTTATCTTTGTAAATTTCATCGCAAAAAAACTTTTCCAATAAAAATAATTACACGCTATCTTGTACAATATAAAACATATTGAGGTCGATTAGATACCAATGTGTTCAAAACACTAATTGGTATGAACTACTTTACTATATACGCCTTATGCTAGAAATAGTAGATCCACTCGAATTTAGGTTCACATAAGAATAAGTAAGTACTAAAAGTAACTTTACTAAAAACGAGGAAGTAATAGGTTTGGCTGTCAAAACTTTGAAAAAAAAGAGATTTATTTAATTTTATACATACATACATACACAAATCACGTCTTTATCCCTAACGGGGTAGACAGACCCTAAGGTAACAGGTACCTACAGGCCATATTTAGCAAGATTGTTGTGATTGATTTAATTTTATCATTTCTTTTATAACTGTTATTTTAAGTTGTACCTTCATACAACAATTTTACGAATGTTAGTTAGTTGGTACGAAGTTTTTAACTGGTCTGCAACACTGTACCTAATAAAGTTTTTAAAAATTAAAAATATATTTTTTTAAGACTGCATTATGTATCATGGAGCAAGTATTATGATAAAAATATATAGAAAAAATCGTATTTTTTTGCTCAGGGTACCTAATTAATTATTACCACTGTCATTGGAACTACAATTTTTTTTAAATACTAAGAAAACACTAATAACGTTCGAAATAATTTTATTTAGGTACACACTTATATTCTATCATTCTAAATTACACAAAACTTGTAAAAAATAACCAGTATCTCCAAACGTCTAACACGAAATCTCTAACGCTTTTTGTCTTTGACAGTACTCGCCCACCCTGAGTACAACCTCTCTATATCTACCCATACCTACGCTATGTATCCCTGGTACCGCTGCGCCCAGCGTAATTTGACCCGCGAACCCCCCCGCGTTTCTACTACTCGCCAGCAATAAAGGGGCAATTGCTCGCGTTACAGAGCTCAAGTAAGACAGGTCGATGTGTACATAAGTAAAGACTATATGGAGTGAGACGGTTGCTCGAGTGTCGTCTGCCGTGCTCCCCGATCAAAATGATTCCAAATTCAAAATGGAATTTTGTAATTTTTTTTTAATTTTTGTGCCAGTGTCGGTTGGTATTGGAATTTGGAATGATAACTGCCGTGCGAAGCGAATTAAGTGTTAACAGATTTTAAAAGTGTTCTATTTTCAATTCTTTTTTATGCGGCCAATGTCGACAATGGGTTACCTACTGCAATCAAATAATTTTGATACTTGACAATTATAATAGTTTTCGTAAATTTATTTCGCAAATATTTTAATTTCGAATTGATTACTTTCAAAAATTTATAAGCACATTTAGTGTTTTAATCGGTCGTTGCTTTGCGGAGGTCCACTCCACATGGAAGATCAAAACTTACCTTGCTGCTCCGGAACCATACGTGCAACATAGCTTCGTCTGTGCGGTGCAACATAATATGTGTACGACATACATGGTGTTGACAAAATGTATTTAGGGGAAGATGAAGGTATTATTTACGACATACTGTAAACAAACTATTAAATAAATCCTTTTTTTATTCTTAAAAGATTTGGTTAATTCTTGTAAATGAGAAATATTACAAGATAGTAGAGCTCCACATTTTTCTATCATTTCCTCTGCTGTCGCTAAATAGCACTACTTAAATTGTTTTGCTCCAGCCTAGAACATGAGGAAAATGACATCGCTGGTATGCGCAACGCATCGCCAATCCACTATTCTATGGTTATTGCTTGGTTTCCTCAAATTGATGGCTTTCGTTTTGCTTTAAATCTTTATCATCAGCCAAAAGACGTCCACTGCTGGACATAGGCTTCCCCAAAAGAGCCAAAGACCGGTTGCGCGGCCCTCACCCAGCGGACTCCCGCGACCATCACCAGTAGACTTATGTCTAACTCGCTTGCAATCGCCATCGTGTTCATATTGACAGTTCTTGTATGAATGTGACAGCTATCCGATTCCGATGCCAATTGTCAGCCCATACATGAACTGTCAAAATGAACACTATGGCGATTGCGAGTGACTTAGGTAATAAGCCTACTGGTCTGAGAGTAAAGAAAAAACATAGATAAGAATGTACGAGTTCCTTTTCTTCCCGCGCAGATGGTAAAAACCCACAGAGGGAATGGGCGAAAATCCTAGAAATCATACTACAGGCGATGCTAGCAACCCATCACAATTTTGATTCCCCATATTACTTATACGCCCGCAATCATGCTAAACGTGGCCTTTAGGTCCTGTTACCTTAGGCTCTGTCTACCCCGAAAGGGATAAAGACGTGATTTATGTATGTGATTATTGAGATATTACACACACATAAACCACGTCTCCATCCTTAACGGGGTAGACAGAGCTCAAGGTAACAAGACCTAAAGGCCACGTCTAGCATGACTGGGCATTCAGATGGAAAGGGGGAATCAAAATAGTGATAGGTTGCAAGCCGCATCGCCTATAGCATGATATCTACCTAAGATTTTCGCCTATTCCCTCGAAGGGCTTTTACAAACACCCCTATATCTCTTTTAGGGGTAAGTTCGCCTTAGTCCATTTATGTTGTGTTCATATGTTTTGTGCACAATAAAGAGTTATACATACATACATACTAGACGATGCGAATTGCCGTTACATTAGATTGGCTCTGAAATAACTGTGAGACCCAACCAATTTGACGGCTGTGCAGCGCGAGGGCTGTGTCGCTTGCGAGATAGAATTTCCGTCTTTTTCTTACTGTTTACTTTAGAAAGAGACGCGTAGTTCTTGACGGCGATACAACGATAGCTTAACACCACTATTATAGACTTTTAATTTAAATTGTTAATTCATATAGTTCTCGCCTTTGACGCGGTTCACTTTTAATACATACATACATATATCACGTCTTTATCCCTTACGAGGTAGACAGAGATTAAGGTAACGAAACCTTAAGGCCACGTTTTGCATGATTAAGGGCGTATAGGTGGGGCAATCAAAATAATGATGGGTTGCTAGCCGCATCGCCTATAACATGATTCCTAAGACTCGCCCATTCCCTCGATGGGTTTTTACTATCTGCGCGGGAAGAGAAGCAACTGGTAAATTCTATGTTTTTCCTTTACTCCCAGACCAGCATGGAAGAATTCACTTTTAACATCGATCAATGTTTGCAATTTGTCAACTACGATTCGAAAATCCCAAAAAAAATTACATTATGCTCGGTGTAAGTTTTCTATCGGTCTCAAAATACGTCTCGCACGCGTTCGCGTTGAAACGTCAAATACTATGAGAACAGTTTGCCGTTTCGATCCGCAAGCGGCGCTGTATTCCATAGTAATTGGCATTGTTCATTTTTTTTAAGCTGTTCTTTTAACACCTTTATTTGATAAAATGGACTATTTCAAGCAACTAATTTGAATATTATGCTTTTACGTAGCTTTGTTAATTAATAATAAATATTTTTTCGCTGTTTGATAATTCGTGAATTTAGACAGAATCCCAATCGCCTTCGTTAGGCTGGCTATAAAAAAAAAACAGCTTTGTCTATGGTTTTGTAGATTTGACAGTGACACGTGACAGTTGCCGTAGCCAAACTTTTTTTTTCATTTTTGTGGCAAACATTCTATGCTGGATTCTGTCTAAAAACCCGGTCGTTCGGTCAAACAAAGGTTCAAAGTACTTTTACAAAAATATCTGCAATCATAAAGTATTTTTGAAATCGGACAAGATAAATCGGATAATTGATGGTTTTCCTCGAAATGGTTTTCGAATTGGAGCATACTAAAAAAAATGAACAATGCCAATTGAGACGTTTACGTGAACGCGTTTGAGATGTTTTTATATGCGAAAACTTACACTAGGCTCTGGACTATTTTAGCCTGCTAATCCAACCACCAATTTTAACAGACCCTGTAATGTGAAACGACTAATAAGGTAAACCATTTTCCGGCTATGACCAAGGTATGACAAGAGATGGTCACAAAGACGTTTGCCAACAAGGTACTGCGATTAAGTTCACCGCAAATCAAATAATTGCGGTTAACCTAGCAGTATATAATATAGCTATGTTTATATCTGAGCCGAGGGGGCGCGCACGTGGCTTGGCCACCCTTAGTGTTGTTAAACTATCGATACTTTATATTTCATAGTTCCTCTTTTTTAAAAGCTCTAATTTACTCTGTATACACTTTTGAATCTTCCATGCTGGTCTGGGAGTAAAGAAAAATACATAGAATGTACCAGTTGCTTTTCTTCCCGCGCAGTAGTAAAAGCCCATTGAAGGAATGGGCGAAAATCTTAGGTTATGTTATAGGCGATGCGGCTAGCAAACCCATCACTATTTTGACGACATTTTTCGCTATTTATACGCCCACAATCTTTTTAACGTGGCCTGTATGTCTTGCCACCTTAGGCTTTGTCTACCCCGTAAAGGATAAAGGCGTTATTTGTGTATGTATGTATGTATGTACAATTGTACAATACTTTTATGGTCCAACTTTAAAATGTTACATTATCTCTAATAAAAAGTACTTAAGAAACAATTAGTTAATGTTCCTTGCAATTTCATTCAATTCACATAGTGTATACCAAACTTCAAGTCAATTCGACGTCTATAAATAATCATAAAATAAGCGGTAAACTTTGCAGCAAGCAATTTATACACTTAAGTACATATAAGAGTGAACAGTGCAAGCTTAAAAGCTACTCAGGAGAATGAGTCGGCAACCCTCTCTGTCAGCCGCTGAAATATCGATAGCTAGCCATCACTAGCCACCCTCTTGGCTGCTATGCGCTCCTGGTAACCTTCCAACGATGATAGACTTGTATGACTTGTATCCAACCGCGGAACCAAGGGCGGTTATGTGTTTGGCCGACTTTGACCCGCGTTTATATTTCTAGATCATTTTTTAAATGAAAAAAATTACTCTTAACAATGTCATTTAGAAAATACAAAGAAAACGTTAAACATGGACAAATTTTTATGAAATGGTCTCAACTCAGCATTACGCCGGCCTACATCCTGTATCTTCCATTCTTCCATACATCAATACATAGTAAGAAATAAAGTCGCTTTCCGCTGTCTGTCTGTCTGTCTGTCCCTATGTATGCTTAGAAATCTCATCTAAAACAACGCAAAACTTCAAAACTACGCAATGCATTTTGATGCGTTTTTTTTTAAAATAGATAGTGATTCATGTCGTGAGGAAGGTTTATATGTATAAGTGTACGCAGACGAAGTCGCGGGCAGAAGCTAGCACATACATAAATCGCGTCTTAACCCTTACGGGGTTGACGCAGCCTAAAGTAACAAGACCTAAAAGCCACGTTTAGCATGATTGCGGGCGTAAAGGTGGAAAGCGGAATCAAAGTAGTGATGGGTTGCTAGCCGCATCGCCTATAACGTGATTCCCAAGATTTTCGCCAATTCCCTTGATGGGCTTATAAAACAAGAAGCGGAGACACTCGTATGGCTACGTTTTAATTTTACCAATGAAACTCTTTTAGCTCTATTTTCTTGTGTGTAAAACAATACAAATACTCTTTATTGAACACCACTGATCAGTACAAAACAATACAGAAACAAAAAACAAGGTAGACAATAGGCGTTCTTATCGCTTAATAGTGATCTCTACCAGACAAAGAAAAAACATAGAATTTACCAGTTGCTTCTCTTCCCGCGCAGATGGTAAAAGCCCATCGAGGGAACGGGCGAAAGTCTTAGGAATCATGTTATAGGCGATGCGGCTAGCAACCCATCACTGTTTTGATTTCCCTTTCCATCTATACGCCCTTAATCATGCTAAACGTGGCCTTAAGGTTTTGTTACCTTAGGCCCTGTCTACCCCGTAAGGGATAAAGACGTGAAATATGTATGTGTATGTATGTACCAGACAACCAGTAAAAGAAAGAAATAAGTCAGAGACAGTTTAAGTAGGTTTAAAACATGATTGAATAACATCGAATCGAACTAAATACGATACGTACGAGTTAACAACCTATTCAATCTTAATAACGTACTTTTATGTAGCATTATTACATTATTACATCAGTCAGTCTTAGTCAGTGTAACTAGCTCTGGCTAAAACAAATAAAAAAAAATGTTTTTTTTTGCATTTCACATCCTTTACTAGTCACTACCGAATGTCAAGTTAATTATTTCAATTAACTATCTAAAACTGCGTCTGAATACGTCTCTCTCAATCTCAGGCCCACGGAATGAAAAGGAAGATTGACGCTTTTCTAGATCTCTTATAATAATACTCTCATTTTTAATTTTTACAATAAACCAGCTGACCCGGTAAACGCTCAACTTTTTTCTGGGATCTTGTTTTATTTTCGGTTAGGTATCTATTCAGAATCACAAAAACTGTTATAGGTCACTTCTATTTATACAACAGACTAGCCGTTGCCCGCAACTTCGTTTGCATAGAATTCGTTTATCGCTATCCCGCGGGAATCACGCAATTTTCCGGGATAAAAAGTAACCTATGTGTTATTCCAGACTATAATCTATCTGTGTTCCAAATTTCATCCAGATCGGCCCAGTACTTTTTGAGCCTATTCATTACAAACATACAAAAATAGGTACAAATCTTTCCTCTTTATAATATTAGTATAGATTAATTCTTAAGTTAGGTCTGTATTTCTTTTATTTCTTATTTTTATGGCAATCTTGTGGCAATAAACGTTATCTTATCTTATCTTATCTTTTTTTAAAAACCTGCATATTTTATTTTTAAAAAGCAAAAAGTATCAAAACTGCTGGCGCGCTTCGGTTTAGAATGCAACGTTGACAGAAAAGGATCGCTGTGTTCTGCTGACCGCGAATTTCGTGTCGCTACGCTACTGATAAAAATATTTTAAAACTAGCTGTTGCCCGCGGCTTCGCTCCCGTTTTTTCTTTTAAATTTCAATATTTTCTCACCGTTTAAACCTTCCCTGGGCTTCCACGAATATTTCAAGACTAAAATTAGACAAATCGGTTTACCCGTTCTCGAGCTTTAGCGAGACTAACGAACAGCAATTTTTTTTTTATATAGATAGACTAGTGACAATTGCAGGCTTAGCATAAACTAAAAACCTGCCAAGTGTGGGTCTGACTAGCGCACCGAGGTTTTCGTACAAATTCGGCAAATAAATATGTAATCCAGCGTTGGCAGAGCTCTATCCAGTTGTACACACAGCAAAGCTATTCGGGAAGCAGGATAGATATGGCGCGAGCGTGTGTAGGTGCTTACCTGATTATATTGCCGTGTGTACCTATGCTTACAAATAATCAAATAAATCACTTTGACTTTGACTTTGAGCTTAAAAAAAAAGAATAAGATTTAGATTTTATTGTTTGACACTTAGTGCTAACATAAATACATACACATACACACATAAATCACGTCTTTATCCCTTACGGGATAGACAGAGCCTGGTAACAAGACCTGAAGGCCACGTTTAGCATGATTATGGGCGTATAAGTGGAAAGGGGAATCAAAATAGATAGTTGCTAGCCGCATCGCCTATAACATGATTCCTATGCCCATTCCCTCGATGGGCTTTTACCATGCGCGGGAAGAGAAGCAACTGGTACATTCTATGTTTTTTCTTTCCCAGACCAGCATGGAAAGTGGAAACATAAATAGGTCGTAATAAAAATAATGACATAGACTTGATGGGATGTGTTTACCTAATATTAGAAATATTGTTTATCTTAAAAAATCCTACTTGTCTCTAAAATGGTGACATTTTTAAATAACACATTAAAACTTCTTTTTTTTTTAAGTTATCACGACACTAATTAATTATTCACTCATTGAGTACAAAGACCATTTTAAGTCAAATAGTTAAAAAAAGCCGGTAAGTACCGGTCGTGGCACATCACTATTTAGGAGATGTAAAAAACAAAGCACATAAAATGTTTGTGATTGTTCCACAAAAATGACGTTCGGTGCTAGGTTGTTAAAAAAAAACACTTGCCCTCTGGCCGAATTAAAAAACATTTTTATAATAATACTTGAAGCTCTCACTCCGCGAGATAGACCCATTGATTTTTCATTTGCATGAAAGCTGAGAGGTCTATGCGCTACCACGCAAGTGCGAGCGAGACGCAACATTTATTAATGGGGAGCGAATAAAATCTGCAATCGCAACCCCAAATTCAGTGGTAACTTTTTTGTTGACATCAAGTTGCCGCAGCTCGGGCATAGATGGCGCTTTTGTCAATGGATTGATTTAAACAAAATCATAAAGTTAGGTAAAACGCAATATTTGCGTGTTTTAAAGTCCTCATTTTATTAAAATAATAAAGTAAGTATTGAGACGAACGTAACGGCATTGTCTATAACAAGTAAAAAAAAAAGTAGTTATTTTGAACAAAAGTAAGTTCACCAGTCAGCTCGCACACATCGACAGGTAATTGTCAAGCGTGTATACGCTTCGTAAGCTAGTGTGCGGTCTGCTAGATACTATGCTCAAAGTATTTTGATACTTATGGAGTTACCTATTTTCCAAGTAAATTATTTTTAAATCGGTTTGTGAATAACATTAGCTTTTTAAATGTAGCAGCTGGGTAATAAATGTATTTTATACATACATGCATATGTACATACATGCATACATAAATCACGTCTTTATCCCTTACAGTGTAAACAGAGCCTAAAGTAACAAGACCTAAAGATCACTTTTAGCTTAATTGTGGATGTATGAATGGGAAGGGGAATCAAAATGGAAGTATTTATTTTATGCCGGATGCTGCTTATGCACTAGGTAATTGTTTTAGGCATTTCACCTGAATATAATGAATATAAGCTGTAAAAAAAATACGAAAAATCGCAAGTGTATGCTCGCGCGCTAATGTGAACTCTAATTTGCACTTCTTGAATAATAATCATAACAATGTATGTCTAACAGACATAAAACACTTCGGAAAAGAAGGAACGTGTAGCTTCTAAAAATTAAGTAAATTCACGTCTTTATCCCTTACGGAGAGAGCTTAAAAGTCACAAGACCTAAAGGCCACGTTTAGCATAATTGTGGGCGTATAGGTGGAAAGGGGAACCAAAATGGTTTGCTATGATTCCTACCTCAGTGACTCGATGGCTCGATGGGCAAAAAATAATCCAACAATTACCTACCTATATACTGAAAATCGTTCGGTAAGGTAAGAAATGTTTCCATTTTACATTACGAAAAGTTAAAAAACTTTCACGATCCAAATCGTAAGCCAGTACAAGCAATCCAAAACAAAGTTTTAGCTGTATTTTTCTCTGTACTCCAGCAGCTGTCAAAACGTGACGTAAACCCGGCGTGTTTGGGACACGTGACCGATCCCCGTAGCTCGAACTTACTTGTATTAATGAGAATTTAAATTAAACGGAACTCAATGGACTCATGTCTACGGCCAGTTGTTTGAAAAAAACTCGATTGAGTGTTCAACTATTCACCTCTTACTCTGAACTAACAAATTCGAAGTTCGTTTCGTGCTGTTCCGCTCACACTAACAGTTATTGATATGAGAGTGAGAGTGAAGGAATTATACGAACTTCAAATTTCGAATTTCGGAGTACATACATACATACTTAAAATCACGTCTTTATCCCTTACGGGGTAGACAGAGCCCAAGGTAACAGGTACCTTTCGGAGTAGCGGTGTCAGAATGTGAACAACCCACCTGAAACTAGTTTTATCGACTAGATCTAGCTTAAATTATTTCAGCGGCCTTACCATGCTTCTTAATGCGATTCAATGGGGACTATCGTTTCTTTGCTCACCAGTTGGCGCCACTGTTGACGAAGTCCAGAGGTATAGAGAGCTGTCAAAGGCGACTTTACAAGATTTTGAAATCATGAATCTCATTAAGTTTATTATTTTAAATAACTATCATTATATCGAGTAGCTATGCCGCAATGTTGTACAGTTCCGTTTTGTTCGGAAAAAATCCGCTTTCAAAGCGTTCACATTCTTCGCCAAATAATCCATATTTGCGATAATTTGACGAAGGATATCAGTTTTCAACAAGTAAATGATAGAAATTATAATATATGTCACGCAGCACGTCAAAACCAGTGACAAATGAATGTTATTGGACCTCACTAGCGCCTCTAGTGGCAAATTCACACGCGATAGCCCCCACTGCGACTCAGTTCAGGTTTTACCTGTTATTTTTAGAACTGATCTAACAGCGAGGGAAACTAAACTGAATCGGAATTGAATCGCATGGTAACCCCCTGCACCCTTAATTTGGCAATGTGCACTATAGTGGACATTGTCATGTTCTTAGAATATCTTTTTGTATTTTTTTAACATGATTTTTTTAGTACTAACGTTGATGATGATAATTTTATTTTTTGTCTTGTTTTCGATTTAATACAACAGAAATATCGAAACGTGCACAAAGTAATTGGTTGCTGAATTTTTAATGGATCGATTGCGGGTTAAAAGGGAAAGTTATTTTGTTTTATGCTGTTTACAAAACATTGTTACATTAATACACTTAAATACAATAAAAGAAAAGTTCTGACTGACTGACTCGTACAATGTCAGCCTAAACTTTTGGGTATACAACTAGATGAAATGTTGAAATCTCTACAACGGAGGCTCAATTGCGGATGGATTGTATGTATAGTTAATTACATTTGATAGCCCAGTGATTTGACCTGTGGCCTCTCAAGCAGAGGTTGCGGATTCCATCCAAACCCCTGAGTTTTTCAGTGAACGAAAACATCGCGAAGAAACCTGCACACACCTGTGTGTGAAGTCGGTAGGCACTGACAGTGGGAACGACAACTCCCAGCGAATCAAAAAAATTAGCTTATTTTTTGTTTCTTGTCTACTTTCCGATATAGGCTATATTTCTACTATCCCCCTCCCCCCTTTATCATCAGATTGACGCTATTTTTGTCGTGAAATGGCAGTAGGTACTCTGCCATTAAAAGAAGAACCCTATTCGTGAAGAGATTGCTGCATTTTGAAAACAATTAAACTGACAAGTAAAAATAAGAAAGAAAGAAAGAATGAACGAAGACATATATTTCTTTTTGCAACACACAAATATAAGAGAAAATACACAATTTTATAAAAAAAAACACAGACATGAAAAATAGATCATCAGCGTTGAGTGTCTTCGCAAAAGTGAAACGGTCGCTGGCTCAGCATTACGCTGAGGCGTTAGACACCTGCAGCACTGATCTTTAGCCAGAACCGTCTACGACTCACGAAACGATACATAGATAAAATATACTACATAATCCAACGTCACTCCATACAACAACGCTCCATACAATTTCTGCGGGTGTCGGAATGTATGGGAAGGTCCGTCCGGGTCGGTACCATCGACGTACACAGCAAAGCTATTCGGTAAGCAGGATAGATACGGCGCGAGCGTGCGTAGGTGCTTACCTGATTATATTGCCGTGTGTACTCGCTAATCCTCCGAGCAGTGCTTGCGCAGTGTTCCAGCGTGGAGAGTAAGGTTGCCGGTGAAATTACTAGCACAAGAGGCGTCTTAACTTGAGCATCTGCAATCCTCTAGTGCAGTGGCGTATTCATATCGTCTGGGGCCCGTGGCAAATTCGTCAGATGGGGCTCCTTCCTCAATATAAAGAAGTGCATCAACGTCCCTTCTGTGCTCTAAACCAAGCCAGTTCGGGGCCCCGTAGAGCTAGGGGCCCCTGGCATTTTGCCACCCCTGCCACCCTATAGTTACGCCACTGCTCTAGTGCTGCGGGTGTACATGGGTGGTGCTCACTTACCATCAGATGGCCCACTAGCTCGTTTTCGCATAAAGTACTATAGGTATTAGCCAACGGATAAGTACACTAAAATGTACAGTTTTTTTTTGGGGCGAAAATCTTAGGGATCATGTTATGTAGGCGATGTGGCTAGCAACCCATCACTGTTTTGATTCCCCTTTCCATCCGTACGCCCACAATCATGTTAAACGTGGTCTTTAGGTCTTGTTACCTTAGGCTCTGTCTATCCCGTAAGGGATAAAGACGTGATTTATGTATGTATGTATTTCTAAAAATGAAACTTAGCCAGATCCATTTATCGTCTCCGAAACCCTGCATACCAAACTTCATGAAAATCGTTGCAGCCGTTTCCGAGATTCAGATTAAGAATTGCTCGTTTAAAGGTATTATATTATACATCCATAAATCAGACATAAATATTCATATTCAACATACAAGAGAATCGAACCCGGGACCTCTAGTTTCACAATCATGCCCACTAAATACTAGGTCTTTTAATCCAAAGTTAATTTGACTTCTTAAATCAAAGGTGAAAATCTTAGGAATCATGTTATACGCGATGCGGCTAGCCGTCCATCACTATTTCGATTCCCCTTTCCACCTATAAGCCCACAATCATGCTAAACCTTAGAATCTGTCTACCCCGTAAGGAATATTATATTAGCATACCCTAAAATATCTCAATCCGTTATTAAAATTGTCCATTAAAACATTTTAAAACAGTAAATATGTACTTACATAAAAATATGTACCTGTCCAAAAGATCATAACTACTACGTCTAACTATAAACAGTATAGGCACGCACACGCGCGCAGTTTTATTGTCTTCGTACACGACACGTAAACATTGCGCCGCTGTGTGGGTGAGTTCAAAATGCTGGCGCCGCGTCAAAAGGTGGCAGCTGAGTTTTTGTTTTTTTTTTCGTTTTTTTTTATATGATGTTTTTAAAATTCACATACAGCTATTGTATTATTTATTTTCTTAGATAGCATCAGTTGGTCGATTGGAAAACTTAAATGAAAAAAGAGTCTCATGCCTTTGGCCTGCATGTTACATGCGTAATTACATTAAAAAAAGTGAATTTTAAATGTTTTGTTCTGTGATTTAAAGTTTAATAACGTTTTTTATAAACCAAATGAGAATTGCTTTCATCCCCTATTAGCTCTTAAAAACTTTGGCAAAAAAAACTTTTATGATTCTGGCATTGCGTCGGTTTGTACTACGGACAGGCAGCGGTTATAAATCCTTTAGATTACCCGCTTGCTAGTTTTCCTTCTTTTAATACAAATAAATTTGATGTTGCTAACGTTCACTGTACGTTACGTAACGTCAAAACTCTGCCCAGCACGCTATACCCAGCAGTGGGACGAACTAAGAGTGGGCATTTTTGTAAACTTAATTGCTAATAATCTTTAAGACTATACGAAATAATGTACAGTGGGTTCCTTGTTCCACTTTTCTGAGCTATCAGTATGAAAAGGTGGCACTTACACTACATATGAATGGCAAAACGCGAATATTTCCGCAGTTTTAGGTAATAAAATAGAAGCGTGCAGATTGTCTTATAAAGAACAAGCTTCTACCCACGACTTCGTCTGCGTATAATTATACATATAAACATTCCTCTTGAATCACTCTATCTATTAAAAAAAACGTGTGTGTCTCGGGACGCCCGGCAGAAGTGATAACTTATACTAATCTAAGTTACTAACACAGTATAATGTCTATCATACACTCATATCACTGAGTAGAGAGAGAGATGGAAGCATCTGTCCGAAATACGACTAGCGCTGTGGGTTAGAGTGAGAGAGGAAGAGCCTGCCTACCGCTGCCGTATGCGACAGAGAAGATGAAGCCAGACAGACTGGAGCCGTAACGCGTTACGTTACGAAGCGGTTCAACCTGCCATAAGAAGTTATCGCTTCAAAATACGTTGCCTAATTTTAAAGATCTAAGCATACATAGACAGACTGACAGAAAGCGAACTTGTCTTTGCATTTTTTTGTACTATGTAGTTATAGTAATTAAATGAGGGCGCCACTTCCTTTGCAATAGTCACATTTTTGACATAAAGTGCTTGAATATTTCAACGATCTTGAATGATAACTTTTAGTTCCATTTTCGTCCGTTTTCCACTATTTTCTATAGTACCATTTACTTCTGTACAATTTAGACGCCGAATCCTAACCAGCTCGATACTCCGCTAATAATGCAAATTTTTAATTAAATAATGACCTGGAAAATTCTCAGCTACAGCACTCGCCTTCTATCCCGCGGCCGTAATAATAATAAATTGTGTCTGTGTGCGTGAGTCAACTGTTTGTGGGTGTGAGGGTGTGCTGCGTTCGGACTGGCCTGGGAGGCGAGTTACTGGAACGAGTTGTAATTACTTGGCTAACGTTTACTTGTCACTTGAATATGTTTTTGGTATCACACAACACAGTTGTTGTTTTTGTGACACCTTTTTATGATATGGCTTGTATCCATTAGAAGGATTATTTCGCTAGTGTCGAGTTAGACTTGAATCACTTTGTTTATTGATGAATATCACATTGAAATCGGTTACGTAGTTTAATAAATCTAAGCGTACATACTACAGACGCCAAAAACGACTGTGTTTTATACTACGCAAAGTTACTAATATGTTTGACACATACCTATTAAACGTGCCTCACTCCGTTCAATAATTATTATGCCCTATCTAGTGTTAAATTGTATATAGTTAACATAAATAACTATCCTAAATCTTAAGTAAATAAATCACTAAAACTAAAATATATTACCTTTCATAAGAAATCTTTTCGGGCATGGTCCCGAAGATGCGGATGTGACGTTGAGAAGCCTCTTAGTGACTTCTTTAAAAAGCCTCAAAGCACCTGAACTCCATGGTCCGAGTCTCTACACCGAATGGGACAAAGTTTCAATGCTTTTGTGTTTATCTGCTTTGGCTTTTTCGACCGCTTCAGATGCTGCAGCTGTGTTGGAAGTTTCATGGAGATACGAATCAAGCGTATCAGTACAGATGGCTTTCTACGCCAATACTCTACCCATCTTCCATGGAGTCCAAGTTATGCTATTCTGTATCTTCCCATCGTCTGCGCTGCAATACCAGAGAAATCAAGATTGGTACTTCTGCGGTGGCAAGGGACCGGCGTACCATGTCATTTAGACCGTACATACATACATACATACAGTTTGACAACAAAAATAATGCTGCACGATGTACCTGCGCAGTAGACCAATTTTAGTAGCGCGGGAAATTACGATACACCAATGATAAAATAGAATTCTACGCGCGCTAAACTCTGGCGCTGTTATTGGTCGGTCGATTTCGTACCAACATGGCGGCCGGGCCGTGCGCCAATGCCGCCATAGATTATTTACACGTTCGGCTACCATTGGAAACTGGTCGGCGCTTCTCTGCGCAAACGAATACTGCCGATGCGCATTATATTTGTTGTCAAACTGTACACAAATCACGTCTTTATCCCTTAGAAGGTAGACAGAGCCTAAGGCAACAAGATCTACAGGGCACGTTTCTTCTTCCATGATGGTCTGGGAGTAAAGAAAGAAACATAGAATGTACCATGTTGCTTCTCTTCCCGCGCAGATGGTAAAATCCCATTGATGGAATGGGCCAAAATCTTAGAAATCATGTTAGAGGCGATGCGGCTAGCAACCCATCACTATTTAGATTCCATTTTCCACCTATACGCCCACAGTCTTGCTAAACGTGGCCGTTAGGTCTTGTTACCTTAGGCTCTGTCTACCCCTCCGACCTCTCACTTCCCGGCGTAGTCTACGCCATGGTCGGGAGTGAGGGGTCCTGGGAGGCCGTCGCCTCCTTCTGCGAGGATGTCATCTCGCAGAAGGAGGAGAAGGAGCGGGAGCGCGAGAATGACCCCCTCGCGCCCCCGCTCCGTCGCAGACGGACGGGGAGGAGGCGGCAGCAGTTTGCTGCTGCCCTCCTCTAGTGGAGCCTGCTGGCGGGGGATGGGGATCCCCTGCTAGCCCGCATAGGCCCACGAGTCTAGGGGGGGGGGGGGGCAGGTATTCCCGGCCCCCCTCTCTTTGGCGCAGGAGCCCCGGCGTATAGGATGGGGCGGCCGGTGAGGCGTGCGTGGTGACACCCTTATGCTCCCACGGCGTCCCCCCAATGGCAGAGAGGGAATACCGGCGGGTTTTTAGTGGGTAGGCCTCCCTTGCCTCCTTCCATTCTGAAGGGGGGCCGGGGAGGAGAGTCCCACATAACTTCCGTGCCGTCCCCACGGCGCAGTAGTATGCGTAACGCATTTTCCCGCCGCAAAAAAAAAAAAAAAGGCTCTGTCTACCCCGTAAGGGATAAAGACGTGATTTGTGTATGTGTGTATGTACAATTCAAGCAGTCAATAAACAAAGCTTGCATTTTAAATGAACAACTTGCTCAAAGGATTATTAAATTCAGCTACTAAACCCAAAGCTAAACCCTTTCAAACGCACCTCGAACTGATAGCCCCTTATCTCATCTACTACTACGTCAACACGCGCCGTCCTTGTCCCACTAACGGACCGCGCCGCTCGTCGTCCCCCTCGCACGCCGGTATCTCCCGCTCATTCACTCAAACTGCAACTTCATAGCGCCATCTCACTCACACGCCGGTAGCGACGTCCTCGTCGCACTAATGAATTGAATTAAAGAGCTCTCGCTCCCTCTCGATGAGATGATTTCTTATTTGAATATTTGAAAATAGAAATTCGATTTTTGAGTCCTTGCATCGGAACACTTCTGTTGGTATGACTGTAGAAAGTTTTCCGTTGATAAAGTTAAATTTCAGACAATCTTTTAATTAAATGATACTTATAATTGTGCTTTTAGATAGTATTTTAAATGGAAACTGGAAAAAATATGTACGAAAATGATTTTACCCACAGTTCTGACACGAATTTGCCTATTGTCCAATTTTAATTTGAGCGTAATTGATTTTCTAGTGATGTGCAGTGTTATTTTTTTAACGGTTTTTCACAAATGTTATATTGTGATTAAATTCCTATCTCACAAAATATAACATAACAAAACAGAAAATAAACCGTTTTTACTTTTACGTTATTGTCATAAGTTAATGCGTTCATATTTAACGAGAAATCTTAGCGCACGGCGCGTTTTAAGCCGGTCAACGTTATAATATAACGGTTATTAATCAATAACACTTTTTCAAAGGCAAAAGTTTATTTAACATCCATTAGCAATATTTAACATTTAAATTAAGTCTGTCTTAGACGTCCTTAGCCCAGAGTTCAAATTGAGGTGTTGCGGTGCTCAAAACGGCCATATTTTTCCTAATTCATGAACCAGACAGGTGCCGAATGTCGGCGATATAAATAAATAGTCCGTGTCTCGCAACCGTCGAAGCGTCAAACCTCCTGTTACCTTTCACTTACTTTCTCTTCAACAATAGCTCACAGCATCGTTCAAACTCTATGGTACATATTGTTTGACAGAATACAACGTATTTTCTATTATGTGTACAAATCTAGGGAAATAGTGAGTAATGGTGGAAATTATTTGGCCATCCATCATGCGAGCGTCAGATGATGCAAGGGACGCAGTCGGGTGACGTGCGCTTAGGAATTATATTTGAATGTTCTTTAATTATGTTTATAGTTTAAGGGGTCGGTCCTGATAAGCTAAATGTATGATTGACGTTTATGTTGAGTTGTATCAACAAAAATATTGCCATTGCGATGCATAAAGGTTCTCTTCTGGGGTTATAGGATGTGTGTATATTTGAAGCTCACTAACTAAATAAGAATAGATGCAAATAAAGCGGTGCTGTTCGAAGTTGAGAAGATTTATTTAATTACAAAACTTGTACCATTAACGATAAAAATACACTTGGCCTCCGTAAAACCAGACATTCGTCTATTGTGGCCAAACCGAAGTGATTGACCTGCGACAACAACCGGTTTTTACTATTAATCACGCTGACATAATCTAATCGTGTAACATATCCGAACTTGCCGCGGCGAGCGCGCCCGAGCGGCCCCGAAGCGCGCCGAGCGCTTGACAGTTCGTCACTTGTCCGTCACAGCGCGGCACACTAAACTTCTCCTATGTATTGAATTACATAGGCGCAGTGTACGCCGTCGCGCCGGTACCAGCGTTCTCTTTTAAAACTATTTACACTGCAGTTTCGTTGGTCGATCCGAGCCGAAGTATCGATAGGTACTTTTTTGTAGTATCGATTCGCCGGCCGTATTAACGATAGGCGATATTTTTACGCGCAATCGACTGTTAGGTGGCGCGCGCGGTGCAGCCGCTATGTACACAGCACGGTTTCAGGTCAGGTGTAGCCGAGCGGTGGCTCGCTGCTCAGTCTGCGCCAGGCCTGGAGCCGAGTCCTCACGCACGTGCGCCTGTTTACTGCTGCTGGAGTCATTGACACCGCTGACACACATTCGCGTTGACGGACGCCGCCAACACGTCCGCGTCTTGCTCGACATTTTTTGCGCGACAGTGTATTGTCTAATTTGTCTACGCGAGCTTATCATTGCGTTTCCGTTTTAATTCGTTGTGTTTAACACCGCGCGTTATCATTGTATCAGGTGATAACAGAAGCGTGGTGGGATTCTTTAGTTGGTAACAATAGTGGTTCGAGGTTGCGAACTTTTTACTTGTGCTGTGAAACGTCGCGTCACTCAGGGCCGTCTGGATGTCGATAATTTGTCTTATTTGAATAAGTTTCCGCTTATCGCCGTTTAAAGTCACGTTTATTTTTAGTCTGTAAAATTTGTTCAAATTTTACCGATTTGCGGTTATCATAAATTATGAAAGTTAGCCGAAGTTGTCGGTTTTTTAACTCACTAATTAGAGATTGATGTGTGTGCAACTCCCGGCATCCAGATGGCCTCGTCGCCTGTCACGGGTAATTTGCCACGGACAATACTATAATTAAGCGCGCTTCAAATTCCTTCTTAAATCCGATCCCCGTTTCACGCGCGGAGTACGCACGTCACTGTGACGTCCGCTGCGTGCCAAGTGTCATGTCTACGTGTACATCCGAACTGCATAATTAATTGTCAGTTAGCTAAATATCGTAGCGAATTGAAGCAAGAAATTTTCACGGACACGTCTCGTCTGTTATTTATAGACGTTGTTTGATTTGTGTACCGCGCGGCGTAGCTTACCTACATAATCTACGGCTGTAGCTTGCGGAATGTATGTACATCTTGCACTATGTAGACCGTATGTACAACGGATATAACAATATCAGCGTCGTTGCCAGTGTGTGCGTGCCATCGTAATGAGCGTTCTATGTGCTAAGAAACAGTAAAAAGTATGGCGCGAACGCACGGAGCGGCAACGCCGCGTGCGTTCGGAGGCCTTGCCGCGGTGAAAACAATAATACATTTATGCATATGCGGTAATTAGTTTTCGAACGACACACGATAATAGCTTAATTAACGTTTTTTTATGTGATGACTGGTATTTACACTTTGCGGCTTAAATTAGTATGCAAAGTTGCGTTTTTAATATGAATTTCTCTTATTCGCCATACGTATTTGTTATTACAGAGTACAAACAGTAAGCGAAAAAATAACCAATAATTCCAAATCGTACCCATACACAGACGGCAGAAAAAAAAAACAAACACGTTAATAGAAATAGCCCGTTGTAATAATAAAAAAAATAGTAACCGATGTTGACCTTTCCGAACGCTCCTCGTTCTAGCGCGGCCAGCTGACGAGCGGCGTTGCCAGCTCGCGGCCACTCGCGACTAGCATCTACGAGCTTATCGCCTCTATTCCCTCCGGCCACGGATCACAATCGCGTATCACGGCCAAGTACATAAGGAACTTGTGACGTTTTTTCACGCTACAGTGACACTTCCCGGCGCGAAAAATTCGAAATGCTTTTTATCAGTCGCCAGTGCGCGTTTGCGTTCGCCGCGTTGTACTCATTTCACCTGTTTTAACAGATTGCTACTTAAAAACTGCGTGTCATGATCAGTTTGAAGTGCTGTGTGAAAAGTTATAAGTGAAATGTGAAGAAAAACGACCAACAAACCAAAGTGCCCAAAGCTAGTGTTTAATTAAGTATTTATACAAAAAATAGTTTTATTTACAAAGTTATTTATTAAATTAAATCTAAAATTTACTATAAATCTAAATCATCACAAAACGAGTGTGAAAAAACCGGTGTTAAAAAAACGACCACATCACTACCCAACTACCAACGCGAAAGTTGCAAACGTCACAAGTTAGCGCGCTCCGGCCGATAGATGGCGCGGTGACAAAGTGGCCTACATGCCGGTGGCGCTGGGCTCGCTCGGCGGCGAGGGCGAGTACCGGGAGTATCACCACCTCTCGCCGCACCCCCCGCACCCCCCACACCTCCAGTACCATGAGTACGCGCCGCCGCCGCCGCCGATGTACCATCCGATGCCGGATCCGTACTTCAGGTAATCTTCTACAAAGCTATGAGAGCCTGGTACTTTCGTTTGAGATTTTTTTCTGTTAGGATCTTGTTAAGTTGACTAGGTGTAGAGTACTCCGTCTGGAGCGCTACGGCTATCTTACTCCTGCCGCTTAACAGCAGAGCTTGGATTGTTGTGTTTGAGTGCTGAAAGTAAGTCAACTTAGTCAACCGATGAAGTAACGAGCTGAAGAAGCTAGAGCTCTCTTGGTTGGCAATACCTCTGGTGTTGAGATTTTCCAAATGCGATGATATTTCACATCATCATCCATGAATCAAGGGTTCGTTTCCTTTGCTTGTTGTATAAAAAAAAACTAACTGTCATTGTTCGCTTTTAGAGTGAGCTTGCTTGTCCGAGTGTGTTTGTCGCGTAGCCGTATTCACTACCTATATTCTCTAATAGCAGTCCTCCACTATCAGTTTCAAGTGTCAAAAAGTCACGCCCAGCCTACTTCACCTCATCTCCCTCACCTAGAAAACATTTTTTGACACTTGAACTTATAGTGTAGGAGCGTAATAAAGAAATTTTCTCAAACATGCTCGGAAATTTATGCGTTAATGTCCCGATATGAGGACATGAAGTTTCTCGTTTATGGCTCCCTACATTACTTCTTGGCTTAGGCCACAAAAGTTAGTATGAAAATCCATTTTTGTCCGCTGCTCTAATTTTTTAAATTTCTATACTAAAATTAAATTGGCAAAGGAAAAAATTACATACAGCCAACCACCACCACAATCTGTACCTAAGCATAATTGCGACATAAAAAAAAATCTATGGTACTATATTTATGTGCGGTTAAACATGGTGCTCAAATAGCTGGATCAAATTAGTACATTTAAAAATTAAAAAAGGTGGCAAATCGAAAATCTTTTTTTCTGCTTATGCGTATTTCGTAGTGATTGTTATTATAATTTAACAGAAATAAAAATGACTTCTAGTGATGAAAGTGACGGGGAACTTATGAACTGTACTCCGCCTCATTTAAAAAAGGAGGCAAATTTAGCTATGCAAAATATGCTACCGGAAAAAAGTAAAGAGATTTACTTGATTGTCTAGTAGTTATTTTAATTTTAATATTTCCTCACATTGTTTGAGAAAAGCACTATACAAGCTTTGGCCGGAACAGGGATTGCAGGACTCGTTCTATCTGGCCTCGTCTTCGACTCGGCCACCTACCCCAAACTCGTCCAGCAATCCCTTACTTCACGGCCTCTGCAGTAATGTACTATTTCACCGCTTACGATGAAATTTAGCACGAAGGTACTCTAAACATTAAGTAATAAAGTAAGTTACTGGTTATTACGGAAAATTGCGTTCCCGTGGGTTAACAATAAACGAATTTCTCGTAAAAAAATGTGGTGAAGGTGACTTTTTAATAATTGAAAATGACAGTAATGGAACGCCTTAAGAAAATAGTAGAAAGGAATGGGCACAACTATTCATAACGTGAACTTAACGTTCCGTGCTGCCATCTGTTAACTGTTACCAAAACTTTTACCACAGTGATACGAAACAAACCTATATGTACAACGTACGGACAGCTTTGCATGTATGTGTATAACAAGTACAATACTAGCGGCGGTTTTTAGGGTTCCTTATCAAAACTATGGGACATACCGTTAAATAATTGATTTGCGCACAATATAGATTTTTTTAATTTTCCGCTAGATCCCAGTTTCAACTGTATGTTGCCATAATAATATGAACTTTTCTTCTAATAAAAGTGCTCTAATGAAATATCATCAGAGCGTCTAATATTTAAATAAAATTTCTTCAGATAGTTAAATTTAATTGAATCTTATTCTTTAAAATTTACGTACATCATTGTGGAAAAGCGAAAATTTAATTGAGTTAAACTATTTTATTTAAATGGCAACACATTGGTAGTTTTTTTTTAATTTAATTACGTCGACGACTTTATTACAGAGCCAGTTAGCCTAAACAAAACAACCACGATTTCCAGTCAAATCAAATGAAGACCGCAGGATGCGATTGTTATGGCTTCATTGGTTATTTGTAAATCGGTCGTGGTTGGTAGCAGCCATTCATGAAATACGTCATGCCAATTTTTTTCTCAGACCATAATTTAGTAACATCACTACATAGTATAAAACAAGTTTGTTTAAAACTACGCAATGGATTTTGATGCGGTTTTTTTAATAGATAGAGAGATTCAAGGCGAAGGTTCATATTTACGAAGTGACAGGACGAAGTAGTTTTTAATAAAATTAATGCACGTGAAAGGGATGGAAGGTTCTACGTTAAATGTTGTTAGCAAGAGCAACTGCGCCGTGGGCCACGTCGCCGTGTGATATACTTACCAAGGGAATCACGAGGTGTATGTTGAAATCAAAAGAAAAAACTACAAATCCAGTCAATGCCAATTTTTATATTAGGTATTTCATTAATACATAATTATTAACAGTGCGATTCAAAACTACATTAAAATTGCTATGATATGGACACTGATATTTATTAAGATTAGAAAAGATTCACCATTTATGTCGTGGTCGTGGGAGAATTTTGACAAGACAGGACATACTAGACAACATAGGTAGAGTGGAGGAAGAGCTGTCACAGACAAGCTGATGTGGGGTGTACATATGAAATCTTGCAAATGTTAGTGTTCCAGGATTCTTAAGGCCTATTTCACCACTCTCTTGATTGAATACCTCTTGTTACGTTAAGCTCTGTCTGCCCCGTTAAGTACAAAAGTTACGGGGCTTTGAGAATTTCTAGTTACTCGCTCTTTCTCTCCCTCTCTTTGGTAAACCCAAATCAATCCAAAAGCTATAAATAAGGAAAAACTGGATAGTTTGGTTTTTTCATAGCTAGGATGAGGCGATCACGAGAGCGCGCGAGATAGATTACCTGTCTTTTCTTACTGTTCGTTGTAGAAAGAGACAGGTAGTCTATGTAGCCGCGCTGAAATGACGGAGAAGACCGATAAATTTAAATAAATAAATATCTTGGGACAAATTACACCAATTGACCCAGCCCCAAACTAAGCAAAGCTTGTACAGTTTGACAACAAAAATAATGCTCCACGATGTACCTGCGCAGTATACCAATTTTAGTAGCGCGGGAAACTCTGGCGCTGTTATTGGTCGATCGATTTCGTACCAACAATGGCAAAATCGTGTAAGCGGGACAGAGCTAAGAATGCAAAGCAAGCAATACTCTGCCAGTTGCGCTTGCAAATAAAGTTCAATATAGATTATTTACACGTTCGGCTACCATCGGAAACTGGTCTGCGCTTCTCTGCGCAAACGAATACTGCCGATGCGCATTATATTTGTTGTCAAACTGTACTATGGGTACCAGGCAACGGATAAACATACTTATATAAGTCTAATTAAGCAAATAACTATTTTACGATATTGCTGAGTACCTATCAGTCTTATCCAGGGTTTCATTATTTGTCCAGAGGCTAAGGTCACCCTGTATAATGTAGATAAATACATACCACATCCATGACTCGGGCACAAACATTCGTATTCATCATACAACTGTCTGCCCCTACCAGGATTCGAAACCTGGACTTTAGCTTCATAGTCAAGGTCTCTAACCACTAGGCTATCCGGTCGTCTAAATTCTTTAGCACTTGGTTGAATTTACTGAATATGCCTTTGAAAGTTTAGCAAAGTTTTTTAACTGTAGCTAAAAAATGATTCTGTGCATTGTTCGTCGCTCAAAGTGAACGGCGATAAAGGATTGACTTAACTTTATATCAGAATACGGTGAAAAATCTTAACAGAATTTATTCAAATTCAAATAACCAAAATCATATGTTGAAATATTGCACAATAATTGAAAGACTCCTTGTTTACTATTCCTAAGTATATCATCAAAACAGCGTCTTCTCTCGTCCCTGGTGAGCAGTACATGTTCCACGGGAGTTTGTATGCGTCGTACAGACACATTCAAACAGATGACGCTTGGAGACAAATTCGCATAGTAACATAACAAGGGCACGTGACAGCTAGTCACCTGCTATGGGTGGTGTAGCGGTATAGCACGCATCACGGAATGACGAAGATCCGGCTTAAATTCCCGGCCATAGCTTTACTATTCGGATTTATCTGTGTTCTAATTGTCAGTGTCGTTTAGAAATTTGATAAGTATGTATGTTTTTTTTTAAATTCATTTTTTTTTAAACATCCTTCTTTTTTATTTTTCAGGCGGCATGCCCCCTACTTCGGGCAACCAGACTACAGAGTTTATGAATTCAACAAGCGGTTACAGCAGAGGACAGAGGTCAGTATTAGAGAGTGCAAACCGGTTAACCGGTTAACCGAAAATCCGGTAAACCGGACTTTTTTGGTTAAGGCAAAAACCTGTTTTCGGGACCCAAAAACCGGATTAAAACCGAAAGAAATAAAAACTATAATAAGTTGATTATTTAATCCTATATACAACAATGAGACTAAAACTGTTTCGTTCAATATTCTGACTAATTATATATTATTACTATCTATATTTTACAACATTTAAAACGCATTTTATTAAGATTCTTGACATCTGAAAGTTTCAGTAGATCAAAACAAACTCGTTTTATTTTCTGCTTAACAAATGCTGACTTGCTTAGTTTATAAATTAAGCAATACTTTATTCCATGAAGCAAGAATATTAAATGATGAAATGATTAAATGATGATTTGAGTAAAATTAAAGAAAATAATGAAAACCGGTAAAAAACCGGTTAACCGGTTTTTGATTCCGTAATGCGGTTTTTGCAATCCCTAGCAGTATGAATAAGCACAGACGGAGCGGTTTTTAGTAATGTATGACGTTCATATTAATCGGCCATACTGGAGCGCTTGTTACGAATTCTAAACTCAAAAATCCCTCTAGTATGCTCAAAGTTCTAAGTACGGGCCTCAGGGGTGAGATTCTCTAAGCTTACCTCGTCCGAAAAGCTTCACTCGGAAGACAATCATAAATTGACCTGTTCACTCGCAAGCATTGCCCGGAATCAGGTGTCCTGCTATTTGGTTTTCGCATGACCGATGGCAAAACACGAATGATACCTGACTCCGTATAATGCTTACGAAAGAAAGGCTCAAGTTACGTTTGTCTCCCGAGTGCCGTCACTTCAAGGCATAGTTACGTAGAGAGAATTTGAGTAAGTAATAATTTACATACAGTTCGTGAGCTCTTAGATAGAATTCTATTAGGGTTTGTCTGGCTGTCACGCTCATTCGATACTTGAATCGACAGAGTGAGACATCAAGGTACTGCTAACGCCATCTATGTGGCGAGTACGGAAAGAAACTCTGTTTAGGTTTAAGATCTAAGGCGTCATACTGTCGTGGATCATTATTTATTTCTTGTCACTCCCTCTCTTGTAGCGTAAATGAGTACACCAATGATTAAAGACGAAAATGCGATACAATTTTATACTACTTCTAACGCATTATAATTAGGCTATGTTAGAACGCATCTTATCAATGTGTTTGTACTTTTAATTTAATTTTGAAAGTAACTCCGCATCTGACAATAAAAAAAACTGTAAAAGAGAAACTAAAAAATGGTCCGGTGCACCCTGGGCATCGGTTAAAGATTTGGAAGATTCTGAGGGATATTGGCCGTTGGCTAAGAGCCCGACAGGGTGGTCTTTTAACTGTTTAACCGTGCAATGGCCGACATGTTTTAAAACTATCTTTTACTTTGATACTGGCAGAATTGTCAAATGGACAGAGCCAATGTTTAAAAAAAAGAACAAATATGACAGTTCTGTAGACAGTAGCGCCCTCTCTTTATTGTTTCGTTCAATCCAGTATCCCATAACTGACGCGGTGTACTCTCACGTTCCAGGACTCTGACAACCTCTGGTGGGACTCGTTCGCGACCGAATTCTTCGAGGATGACGCGACGCTCACACTCACCTTCTGCTTAGAAGATGGACCCAAGCGATACAGTTAGTAGCCTGCGAAAATATTCACTAAAATTAGCTTAAATTGCAACAAACAATAATTTAAACGATGCTTCAAAATAGTTCAGCCCAGTGTTGCCAGTTAAATAAAATTTTCGTTCCGTAATTTTAGCAGCATTTTTATTCGGCTGGCAATTTGGGCTCAACGATTGCCAAACAGAGGCAGAGAGTTTGGCTAGGCTGCGTTTTCCGACAAACAACAGCCGAACGAAAACAGAAGTGCGTCGGTACAGCGCTGAATAGAGGCTGTTGGACCCCCAGGGGTCTTACCATGACGTCTTAATGCGATTCAATGGGATATCGTTTGCTCACCAGTTGGCGCCACTGTTGACTAAGGTATAGCTGTCAAAGGCGACTTTATAAGATCGGCGCCGAAACAAAGCTTTTAAATCTTGAATCTCATTAAGTTTATTAATTATAAATAACTATCATCATATCGAGTAGCTATGCCGCAATGTTGCGCAGTTCCGTTTTGTTCGGAAAAAGAAATCCGCTTAAGAAATTATAATTTATGTCACGAAGCCCGCCAAAACCAGTGAAAAGTGAATGTAATTGGACTTCACGCGACACTAGCGCCTCTAGTGGTAAATTCACACGCGATACCCCCATTGCGACTCCGTTCAGGTTTTTTCAGCTGTCTTCTTATGTTTGGAGCCGATAGCGAGCGAACCTAAACTGAATCGGAATTAATTTCCGTCGAAGGACATAAGATGGACTCTGACGTTATCCGTACAGAAGTCGCTGGCAAAAGTTAATTCCTAATGATCATGCCTTCTCTTTCCAGCAATAGGGAGGACGCTGATACCGCGGTACTTCCGTAGTATATATGAGGGCGGTGTCTCCGAACTGTACTATACCATGCGCCAGTCCAAAGAGTCCTTCCACAACACAAGCATCACGCTCGACTGCGACCACTGTACGATGGTCACGCATCACGGGAAACCGATGTTCACTAAGGTAAGTGTTGAGGTTTCATATGAAATTTACTTTTTAGCAGATTTTTATAACTTCGTGTCAATTTAGTGTCATTGTCAGTCGGTCTAATAAAGAACATCTCTCGCAAGGAAAAAGTGCATTTTTAATTTGAACAAGTGGCGACCGTGACAGGACAGTAAGCTTCTGTTGGCTTCTGGCAGCCTGGTACTTTTGTTCTACACATAAATCATGTCTTTATCCCTTACGGGGTGGTAACAAAACCTAAAGACCACGTTTAGCATGATTGTGGGCGTATAGGAAAGGGGAATCAAAATAGTGATGGGTTGCTACCATTCCCTCGTGGGCTTTTACCACCTGGGAAGAGAAGCAACTGGTGCATCCTATGTTTTTCCTTTGCTCCCAGCCCCGCTAGCACGAGAGCGCACGAAAGTCGCGTCGCGCGCGAGTTGGACTACCCGTCTCTTTCTTGTTGGTACAGTAAGAAAAGGACGGACAATCTATCTCGCGCGCGACGCGACTCTTGTGCGCTCTCGTGCTAGACGTGCAGACAGCATGGAAGACAAGACAATCAGACTTAGTTAAGACAATCCACGCATATCGCGATCCATAGCGGAATTAAATGTTGGAAACACGATGCTATATTGACATTGTCGCAAACGACATCTGTGGCTTGCTGTCGCAACCACTGCGTACCCCGCTGAGTGGGTCGATAGGTTCAGTATTCAGTAAGTACTTTGTCCAAGCGTCAATAGATGGCGCTATTTTAAGACTGCTAAAATGGCGTCTGTTATTAAAGGTCTTCGCACATTAGACCAACTCCACGCCAATCCGACACCAACTCAACTCACACTCTCGATGAGTAGTCAACTAGTTGATCCACCCAATGGTCACTAGTGGGCAATGCGTTGTCAACGAGTGGACAACGCGGTGTCAACGAGTGGACAACGCGGTGTCTAACCAAATGGTTGCCCGTCACGCGTCAGTCGCAAACGCATAGTCGTTGCGTGGACAACGTGTGGTCGTTGCGTGGACGACGTGTGGTCGTTGCGTGGACGACGTGTGGTCATTGCGTGACAAACGTGTCGGGGTTGACCTTTAGTGTACGATGCGTAGGCTACTCGTTGTACACTACTTTATAATCATTTTTTGAAATTAAACCTAGAACATATGACACAGGGCTTAAATTTCAATGTCTAGCATAGAGTCGAGTCGCCGTTGAGTTGTTTTAATGTGCGAAGACCTTAAAAACCCAAGGATCCAAGAATCCAACAGACATACCAGTATCACGATAGTACATATAACTGTCCAACCCCACTCTTGGACGAAAGAAGGCCTTTTAGTGAAATAAAGAATGTTCCAGGAATGTTGCTTCCATGCTGGTCTGGGAGTAAAGGAAAAACATAGAATGTACCAGATGCTTCTCCTCCCGCGCAGATAGTAAAAGCCCATCGAGGAGACCAGCATGGAAAAACTAATTGAATACGCTATTCCCAAATATATATTCGTAGTCTCAATATCTCTTATTTCATGCATATGTTAAAGTGAGATGGCACTCGATTCCAGGTGTGCACAGAAGGCCGGCTGATCCTCGAATTCACGTTCGACGATCTGATGAGGATCAAGTCCTGGCACATGGCGGTGCGGGCGCACCGGGAGCTGATCCCGCGGCAGGCCGTGCACCCGCCCGACCACGCCAGCCTCGACCAGCTCACCAAGAACATCACGAGGCAGGGCATCACCAACTCCACGCTCAACTACTTGAGGGTGAGTGAACTCTGCGTCGATCCTGGTAGCCTGGTATTCACTGGCAAGACTGAATAAAGAGCACCACTGCGCCATTGCTTGAGGGTGAGTGACCTCTGCATCACTCATGATGGCATGTAGGCTTATTACAACTCGCTCGCAATCGCCATCGTGTTCTTTTTGACAGTTCATGTATGGGCTGACAATTGGCATCGGAATCAGCTAGCTGTCACATTCTAAACAAGAACTGTCAAAATGAACACGATGGCGATTGCGAACGAGTTCGACAATAAGCATGTCTTGAGGAGCAGGACTCTCTGGAACAGCTGACGCTGTACTTTGAGGGTGAGTGAACTCAAGTTTGGCTAAACATCAGCAAACACACAGGACGCACCCATATAAAAGAATGAGACAGGAATATCTATGCATACTCTCCCGTGTTTTTGCCAAATGTGTGGAGCCGGCAACACATTCACACATCTGGCAACTCTAAAATTGATGGGTAGCGAAAGAAGTTGTTATTAATATTTAGCAAATTGTAAAAAATCAAGTAATTTTCACATTCGATTATTGTTATTTTTGTAAAAAAAAAATCTGAACGACACTGACAATTAGAACAGAAAAATCCGAAAAGTAAAGCTATGGCCGGGAATCGAACCCGGATCCTCGTCATCCCGTGACGTGTGCTATACCCCTACACCACACCACCCACAGCAGGTGGGTAAAGCCCCGTATTCATGGTAAACATCTGTTTAGCAACAAAGTTGAATCAATGTTTACGCTTGTCGGGCGAGAGCTTGTCAACATGACGCTATCACCTCTATTTTTTTTTTTTTAATTTATTTCTGGCGCTGGGTGCATAGCCCTTCAGCCGAATACAGAAAAAGGAATGTTTACAATGTAAAACAAATCTTAACTTACACTAACCTATGAATACAAAATTCCTTAAATCTAAATTTAATTAAATTTTCTCCACTGAGTTTAATATAAATTTATAAATGGAATAAAAATAAACTTTATTAGACAGTAATTCCTGAGTGTGGCGGGGAACAATTAGCGAGTTTTCGATCGAAATGTCACTCAACTCCGCGACGAGCAGTAATCGCTGCATACTAAACGTCTCACATTTGAAAATCACATGTTCGATATCCGCATTGGTGTCTGAACAATAATTGCATTTTTTGTCACTTACAATCTTAAGTCTGTTCAGATGGGCAGGAACCAAACAATGACCAAATCGGAGGCGATTAATGATGGTGAAAAACTTCCTGCCGTGGTACTTAAATCTATTATACCAGGCTATCACCTCTACAACACGCAGTGTTGCCAGCAACATGTTGACAGCAACTCCGCAACACGTTGATTCAACTTTGTTGCTAAACAGATGTTTACCATGAATACGAGGCTTAAGCCTTCGAATCTTTAACTCACTCGTGCAATGTGACAGTGAGAGCGCGTACCACACAGTTACAGCGAGAATGACGCCGCGTCAATGACGCCGCGTCAATATCGCTGCGTCTTCGTAGTGACTTCACTAATAGCTTGGGCTAATGTTTTCAGTTATGCGTGATCCTGGAGCCGATGCAGGAGCTGATGTCGCGGCACAAGGCGTACGCGCTCTCGCCCCGGGACTGCCTCAAGACCACGCTCTTCCAGAAATGGCAGCGCATGGTCGCGCCTCCTGGTGAGTTCCATTACACTGTTAGAATCCTACGAATATTATAAAATGTGAAAGTTTGTGTGTGTGTGTGTGTGTGTATGTTTGTTCCTTCTTCACGGTGAAACGACTCGGCGGATTTTTATCAAATTTGGAACGGACATAGCTAGTACCCTAGATTAAAACGTAATCACCAAATGTATAGAGAAAATGAGCTACAGGCCTCAGTGGCGTAACTATAGGGTGGCAGGAGTGGCAAAATGCCAGGGGCCCCTAGCTCTACGGGGCCCCGAACTGGCTTGGTTTAGAGCACAGGAGGGACGCTGATGCACTTGTTTATATTGAGGAAGGAGCCCCATCTGACGAATTTGCCGCGGGCCCCAGACGTTATAGTTACGCCACTGACAGGCCTATCTGTCAAATAGTGCCGAAATTCAATAGGAGCCAAAACTGAAGTCTGAATAACATGTTGGGGACATCATCAAGGCTTCATCCAGCTGTATTTATCTATGGTGTCATCTATGATCAGGCTGGCTCCCCCTTTTATCTGGAATTGTTATTAAAGTAGAAACTTATTGTATCCCAGACATTTGCAGCAGTGCTGGGACGCAGCAGACTCGTCCAGTGCTGAAACTAACTGGTAGTTTTACTAAATCAATACCTTATGAGCGACGTGACTGACTGATTGACAACGCACAGCCTAAACAATTAAAGCATTAGTTGTTTTAATAAAAAGAGTACATAGTGAAGAGATTTTTGATTCCATTTTCCACCTATGCGCCCACAATCTTGCTAAATGTGGCCTGTTGGTACCTGTTACCTTAGGCTCTGTCTACCCCGTAAGGGATGAAGACTTGATTTGTGTGTGTGTGTGTGTGTGTGTGTGTGTGTGTATGTGTGTGTGTGTGTGTATGTATTTATTACATAAATTACCTTTTAATGAAAGCTTGTGCTTGCTAAAGATGATGATGATGATGTCTGCAGGCAGCGGGTATATGTATGTATGAGAACAGATTTAGTTAAAACAAAAGTTAATTATTTCCTTTGTGTAACGACATTTTCACCCTATTGTAATGGAATAAATATGAACGGTCGTTACACAAAGGAATCAATTAGTTTTTTGTTGTAATTAAGTCTTTAACTATGTACAATTTAGCAGACATTATTCCTTGAGTATCATAAAGGTGCACTGAGAGGGGATTTCTCGAAATTCCCATTGGATAGGGAATTGATGGGATGGGTCCTTTACATACATACCTACATAAATCACGTCCTTATCCCTTACGGGGCAGACAGAACCCAATGTAACATGACTTAAAGGCCACGCTTAGCATAGGCAGCTTCTACGCTGGTCTGGGAGCAAAGAAAAAGCATAGAATGTACCAATTGCTTCTCGTCCCGCGAAGGTGGTAAAAGCCCATCGAGGGAATGGGCGAAAATCATAGGAATCATTCTATAGGCGATGCGGCTAGCAACCCATCACTATTTTGATTCCCCTTTCCAACCTGGGTCCTATCTCCGTAACTATTACTAGTCTTGAAATTTGCCACGCAAGCATGGAGTACCTAACTGCTAAAAATAATTTCAGGGTTTTTCTCAATATTCCAGCGAGATAGGGAATGCAGGAAGTTTCACTAATTATTAATTCTGCTTGGACGAATTCGCGGGGAAAAGCTAGTCTTTAGTAAATCTTAAGATCGGATCCGATGACATGCTAGCCATGGCAGTGGCGTAACTATAGGGTGGCAGGGGTGGCAAAATGCCAGGGGCCCCTAGCTCTACGGGGCCCCGAACTGGCTTGGTTTAGAGCACAGAAGGGACCGCTGATGCACTTCTTTATATTGAGGAAGGAGCCCCATCTGACGAATTTGCCGCGGGCCCCAGACGTTATAGTTACGCCACTGAGTCATGGATTAGATTAGACGGACTTGTCAGTATCACGATAATATTGATGGTCAAATCCAAACCACGATGCGAGACACGTCAATATTTATTTGGATCGCGATTTGCTTGGATCACGCGAATTGACCATCCAATTCATGTCAAGAGCAGTGCATGTACCAGGGCACCATATTGACTGTGCTATTTGTTCAGAGTCGCAACGGCCGGCGAGCAAGCGGCGCAAGCGCAAAGGCAGCGCCGGCGCCAACGCGGCGCCCCCCGCGCCCGCCAAGAAGCGCTCCCCCGGACCCAACTTCAGCCTCGCCTCGCAGGTCAGTGTTGCCAACACAACCACAAATACGTGTTTTCAGCCCCCTATTTCACTTGACAACTGTCGGTGATGTGACAATTCGCTTCACATTAAAAAACCGTACAGATGAAAAAACCGGTTTTTAACCACACTACGGAATCAAAAACCGGTTAACCGGTTTTTTAACGGTATTCATTATTTTCTTCAATTTTACTCAAATCATTATTTAATATCTCGACGTTCCTGCTTCATCAGCATCGGTTAAGCAGAAAAGAAAACAAGTTAGTTTTGATCTACTGAAACTTTCAGATGTCAAGAATATAAATAAAATGCGTTTTAAATGTTGTAAAATATAGATAGTAATGATGTATAATAAGTCAGAATATTGAGCGAAACAGTTTTAGTCTCACTGTAGTAAATAGGATCAAATAATCAACTTATTATAGTTTTTATTTCTTCCGGTTTTAATACGGTTTTTGCGTCCCGAAAACCGTTTTTTTGCCTTAACCAAAAAAGTCCGGTTAACCGGATTTTCGGTTAACCGGTTAACCGGTTTGCACTCCCTACATTAAACTCGACAACAATCTACGCCATTTGGCTTTATATTTAATTGTCACCGACATTGTCGAGATGGTGAAACGGCCAGGAAGTCAGAAAGCCACTAGTGTTTTAAAGACCTTTATTATTATGGAATGAATCCAGAATTTTGCATCTTGATCTTTTACCTATATGTATTCATTTGAAAACAGCGCCCTCTCTTGTCCGCGACAGTAGATGTTCCACGGGAGTTTGTAATTGTAAAACAGATGGCGCTTAGTAAAAATAGTCGTGACACCTGGTGACAGATAGAAAAATTCGAATGCTTACTCACCTGCTCACGTTATGATGAGGATCCGTAGGCTTATTACCTAACTCGCAATCGCCATCGTGTTCATTGTGACAGTTCTTGTATGAATGTGACAGCTGGCTGTTCCGATACCAATTGGCATTGTTCATTTTTTTTAAGCTGTGCTTTTAACACCTTTATTTGATAAAATGGACTATTTCAAGCAACTAATTTGAATGTTATGCTTTTGCGTAGCTTTGTTAATTAATAATAAATATTTTTTCGCTGTTTCATAATTCGTGAATTTAGACAGAATCCCAATCGCCTTCGTTCGGTTGGCTATAAAAAAAACGGCTTTGTCTATGGTTTTGTTAGATTTGACAGTTGCCATAGCCAAACTTTTTTTTCACTTTTGTGGCAAACATTCGATGCTGGATTCTGTCTAAAAACCCGGTCGTTCGGTCAAACAAAGGTTCAAAGTACTTTTACAAAAATATCTGCAATCATAAAGTATTTTTGAAATCGGACAAGATAAATCGGATAATTGATGGTTTTCCTCGAATTGGAGCATACTAAAAAAAATGAACAATGCCAATTGTCAGCCCATACGTGAACTGTCAAAATGAACACGATGGCGATTGCGAGTTAGGTAATAAGCCTACCGGGCTCGATTCCCGGCCATAGCTTTACTTTACGGATTTTTCTGTGTTCTAATTTTCCGTGTCGTTTAGAAATCTTGCTAATGCTAAAAAATACGAAGTATAAGCTATCCATGCTCTTTGACGTACAAATCTGTACACCTATAACTAAATCACTCAATTCCGTGTACCAGGACGTCATGGTAGTGGGAGAGCCATCGCTGATGGGCGGCGAGTTCGGCGACGAGGACGAGAGGCTGATCACGCGGCTGGAGAACACCCAGTACGAGGGCGACGGCGCCGAGTGGAGCGCCCCGCCGCCCGCCAGCCCCGCCAAGACCCCGCCCGGACCCCACTGACGCCACCACTCAGAGTACCCACACCGACTCTGAATTGACACAAAGACAAGCCACTTGTACATTATTCAAAAATTGACATTGAAAAGCCACGTCCCGCTGGGGCTGCGTCAAAATTGCCGCGTCAAAAACGCCGGTTTTGCCGCCTCAGCGTTTTATGTGGATTAATGAGTCTGAGTAAGGCATATTTCAGATCGGCTTTGTACGTTTGCACGGCCGTACCTACAGTTGATAGTTAAGCCCTTCGTGATTTTTTCATACAAAAGTTTTATCGTGTAAACTTGTAAAGTAATGCAATTCACTGGGGAATGCTCAGTGTGAATGCTGGGTCGAGTTTTCCCCCTCCCGGAGCTCCTGATGCCCGCACTCAGAGTCTGAATTGACGCACAGTTGACAGTTAGGCCCATTGTAAATTTAGAGTTCGACATTAAACGAGACTGGCTCTGTACATTTGTCGCACTTCGCCATGCATATATTTTATCATACAAATGATATAACTTTAAGAATACTGTTTTTTAATTCAGTTTATGATCGACTTGCGCTAACATGTTGACAGTTGACGCCGTTGTATTTTTTTCATACAAAAGTCTTATTGGACGACATAGAGGAACCATCACACGGTAACTTAAAATGCCTTGACGCTGCGTCAAAATAGCAAAAACGGCGTTTTTATTTAAACTTACAGGTTGACGTCAAAAACGCACCACATTTTGACGTCGCGTCAGTATTTTTTTAGCTTCCGTGCGGTGGGTTCCTAATTTATTAAATGAATTTAAAATGGCGCCGCCTTGTTTACATAGATGTCCTCTCACTCTGCCTTTCGACATTTTGTGTTTGTCCAACTAAAGCCAAGATTCCGTGCGACGTGGTGCGAGTAACATTGTTTATAATACATTGCGCGTGTTGTCAGTTAAGCGCTGTGCGGTAACCGTCTAGATTGCGCAATGAACAGAGTAATCGCTAGCCAGTCGCCGGTCGCGCAAAGTCTTTGGTAAAGCAGGGTGGTATTCCACTTATACTTACGGTATGGTTGGAGTATCACTTTTAGTCAGTTTTTTATCGTAAAAGACTTTTGGAACGCATTCGCGTTAAAATGTTAAATACTATGGAAGTCTCTAATGTAAGTTTTGCATCAAAACTTTTTAAATTAATTACTAAAAGCCGATTGGCAACGAATTGTCATAATATTTGACATTTCAACGTAACGCTCTCGAGATGTTTTTACGATGAAATTTTTGGGAATAATTTACAGAATGTGAACAGTTTTTTTTGGAAGTGTGAAACATATTGGTGTTTTTGCTTACGTCATGCCACGAGAAGGTAACCCTTAAGGTGCAGGTGTAGTAGGAATATTTGATAGAATATTACCTTTTTAATGATGGGATGCTTAGACAAAAAATATGAATATCTATACCGTAAAAGGTTATACGCCATGTTTTTCAAATAATTTTATTTTATAAAAGAGCAGTCGCATTTTGTTTGCGGTCTTTTTGTATAATTTTGATTGAAAAGCAGTAGGTATAGATATAGTTAATTTCAAACATATCAGATTACGTTTCTTACTATAATCAAATGCTAAATGTGGTCTTTAGGTATTGTTGCCTTAGGCTCTGTCTTACCCATACGGGATAAAGACGTGATTTATGCATATATGTATTTTTACTACATTCTGTAGTTGGCTATGCCACTTGATACGTAATTGTCAAAATGAAGATCAATAAAAAAAAATTGGAAATTAAAACTATTTTTTTCCTTTCTACTGTTTGTTTTAAAAAAAATCTTGCAAATATCATTCAGTGACTGTAAAACTCAATTTGTCTTTTAATTATGTGCTGAAAAATAACCCGAATGCATAGTTATTTTTAACTGCTATTTTTTAAATTTTTTGTCAAGTAGTTGCGTCGTTATTAAAAATTGAAAAAAAATGTATGTCCTATCAAAACTCTTATTACCCTGTACCATAGTTTCTTTATTACTTAAAATCGATCAACTTCATACATAATGGTTTCCTTAACTCGTGCACTTACATACCGGCGCACGCAAAGACGTCAATTAACTGTACTAACCGGAATTACAAACTTTAAAATCTCGTTCTTTTTTGTATGAAAATAAATCGCTGTACGACTAAACATTGTTTATCGTCTGTGAGTGCGACAATTAGAGTAAATATCTGTCCCATAAAATATCATTACTGCGCAGCATTTAAAATTAGATTTTACACCAGAATGGCTATTATTTACAAGTTATTTAATGTTTTAGTCTAATTAATATTTTATGTGGCCCTGGGCCGTAAGCACAGTATATATATAAGCTAAAGCAGTGAGGAAACTACGAACAAATCGGTTGAAACGAAACACGCACACAGGCGCGCGCTTTACACGGCCCCTAAGCGGACCTGAGCCTGAGCGGAGTGGACGAGGTCCCCTTAGGGGCCGTGTAAAGCGCGCGCCTGTGTGCGTGTTTCGTTTCAACCGATTGGTCGTAGTTTCCTTACTGCTTTAGCTTATATATATACTGTGCCGTAAGTAGCAATTTACCGGCCGCTACGAGAGCGGAAATTGCCACTTCCTGCCCAGGGGAAGACGTAAAATTGTGTACACACCTCGGGCGGTGGTAAAAGCCTCAGGTCGCATGTTTATAGCCCTCGGCTTTGGCTCGTGCGAAAATTTCCTGCGCTCTGAGACTCTTTATTTCACCGTTTTCGGGGTGTAATGTACTATTACGCATTAATTATCGGCAACGCATGTTGTTATTGTGAGTTACGCAAGCATTTTTGAACGCATATGTGCGTTCGCGGCATCCGATGTTGTGACTCACAGCCGCAGCCGGCGGCGAACGTGTTAACCAAACTGTGACACAGTTGAAAACAATGTCTACATGTTTTGACAGATAAAATGTAAACGTACAATGTTCTCGGGCAACTGTCAAAAATTCAGGGTAAATTTTATTTACTTCTTCTAAATTCAGTTTTAACGTAGCTTAAGAATTCAAGGGCGGTATTAATAGGGGAATGGGGGGGATGAGGCATTGAGGAGCTAATCTATGGTGAGCAAGTTTGTGGTTCCATGGAGCTAATGTCTTTGTCTTTTGATGCGTGTGTGTGGCGTCAGCTGTGGATTGATGGGCCCCTGGTACTTTGTAATTTTTTGACTTCGAAAACGCGGGCACACATGAATTATTGTCAACAGATATAAATAAAATAAATATAGGCCTTTACGGATAAAATAAGTTACATGTTTGTTTTATTTTTCACCCTCTCAATTTTACCCTACTAAGACTCCACTGTCCGTCTGTCTGTCTGTCAGGTTGTATCTCATGATCCGTCGTAGACAGACATTTGGTGTGCGAGTCGGGTTACCTCCACGTGAGGTCAAGAGCTGCGGTTCGTTTTTGGATCCGTCCGGGGGGAAGAGCAGTGCTTGGTCCGGTGCACCCTGGGCAGCGGCTAATGATTTCCTGGCAGTTTCTGAAGGATACTGACCGTTGGCTAAGAGCCCGACGGGGGAGGGGGGTTTGACCATTACCGTACAACTTTGCCTACATTTTGTCACAAGATTTTTTAAGTTGTCGCTATAACGTCTAAGATACGCCACAAATAAGAAGAAGACCGACATTTTATTTTTTTACAGATGATGTATTTATGTTGCCGCTATAATAACAAATAGGTACTAAAAACAATATGTATTTTGATGTCTGTCTGTCTACATAAATAACCAATATAAAGTAATGACCTCACACTTCCTAAATTTGGCTTAGGATGCTAGGCTCTGCTTACACTGGATTTTATATTCACTTGCTGTATTTGTACTTGGTGTGTATCCGACTTGCACTTGACAGGTTCTCTTAGCATCTTTTAAGTAAGTAAGTAATGGCAAAGCAAATATGATAGCAAATAATAGAAAGGATAATAGGTACCTACAACAAGAAAGAGTAGAAAACGACTTAAAGCATTTCTACCATTATTTTTCGACATATTTCGAGCAGTTGGAAAAATCAAACATTTTATAAACAACAACAAAGATTAACAAGCAAGTGAACCACCTCATGATGCGTGAGCACTACTACTCATGAACATCCGCAACACTAGAGGATTGCAGACGCGTTGCTAGCCTAGTAAGTTAATAACCTAATCGTGTTTTTGAATGCATGTCATGTCATGTACCTATGTCTTGACAATTTTAGATATTTGGTCTGGTTTGAGACCAGCATCAAATGATACACAAAGTAAATTCTTAATTTTTAAAGATTTACCCAACGTAAAAGATCGTGTTATTTTACCAACACTTATCAAATTAGGACGGAAATACTGAATTTGAACGCAGCTATACGATACGTCTATACCTTTTGACAATTCACCCACACGTCATCGGTGATGTTAAAATTTACGTTCCGAAAATATACTACAAATCACTTTTATTTTCTATATAAATGTAAAATAAATTTATAAAACCTCTGCAGAGCTTCAAATACTAATCAATCAATTAATTTATAAGAACATTGGATCCAAAAGAAATATTGGTTACTTATTCATTCAGAATTAAGATGAAAATAGTAACACGTTGCACAAACTTTCTCTTTCCTGGCTTAGATTCCGAACGTACCAATACGTGGACGACATTCAGAAAAAATACGAAGGGATTCGGCAGTTTTCGATTAGATTTACTTAGTTTAAGACTTAAAAGTCACTCAAAAGACTGCAAAATGGTCACAAAATACGTTATTGCCCTTTTCGCCCTGTGTTCCATCAGCGGAGCTCTAGCACAAAGCTGCCAAAACCCCCAAGTTGAGGCGGCATCGTTCACAAGTTTAGATGCGACTGTGGTGACTCAAATAGCCTATATTACGGAGTTTACGCTGAAATGCGACAATCCCCTGCCTGAAAACTACGCGCTGTACGCAGAAGTCGAGGGAAAACCATTGACAGCGGCCCGTATCGGAGAAAATAAGTACCAGGTCAGTGTAACCTAGAAATTAGTGTAATAACTGATTTGGAATGTATTTTTACCACTTTCAGTGGATTATGAGCCTTCTAAGTAGATGAGTAAGTAAGCTTGTATGATGAGGTAAATTTAAGCTAGTCTTTCATTCAAACCAAAAAAATATTCCTACTCTGTTCCTCACAATTACAACTTTGGTAACAAGCACACAGTAAAGTTGGTGGCATATTGATTTAGTGAAAGATATCTAATTTTAATTATTTCTTGCTGATCTGGCAGCAAAAAAATAAACAGAATATACCAGTTTCTTCACTTCCTGTCTAGGGAATTGTCGAAAATTTTAGGAATCATGTTATATGAGATGCAACTAGCACCCCATTACTATTTTAATTCCCCTTTCCACCTTCACGCCCATTATCATGCTAAACTTGGCGTTTAGGTCTTGATACCTTAAGCCAGTAGGGCACCTAGGGCACTGGATATAACAGGCGCCCCTTTATATCCTTTCGCTCATAGAGCGAGGCCTTCTTACTCGTAAATTCCCAAAGTCTTGCCCAGGGTGCTGGTAGCGCTAAAACCGGCACTGCCTTAAGCTCTGTCTATCCCATAAGGAATGAAACTCATCTGTTTTGGGTTCTATTATGCCATAGACGCATGCATCTAATTGTAAGTGTGGAAATAAATAAATAAATCTATTCCTAAAGTACATAGTGAAACAATTTTAATTTAAGAGACTTTATAATTTAACTATCAAAAATCAGAAATCAAA
Organism: Pandemis corylana; assembly: GCA_949127965.1. Taxonomy (NCBI): domain Eukaryota; kingdom Metazoa; phylum Arthropoda; class Insecta; order Lepidoptera; family Tortricidae; genus Pandemis; species Pandemis corylana. Next base: position 6,397,665 of record OX421875.1, on the reverse strand, counting down.
ACTTTTATTTCGTAAATAGGCCAAGGGCTCTTTTACGTGTCTTGTATTTAAATACCAGCGCATTTGGAAAGACCAATTGCAAAAAATAATGTGCCGCAAGAAATTAACATGTTTATACATAATTTATAGAAAATAATCCTGTTGACCATAGGTATCATGGACTGAGGAGATCTCTGCTGCTCGTTCAGGCACCCACGAGGTCCGTGTGCTGGACGAGGAGGGCTGGGCCTCGCTGCGCCGCGCTCGCCGAGCTGACCCCGCCGCCACCGTCGCCCCGCTGCTCGCTGTGCAGCTCACGCACCCCGGCAGTAAGTCTTTAGCTTTGTCATGGGCAGAAATATATGTATGTTACCAACACATCATAAACATCTATACCACACCTTTATGCCACAAACACACTATATTTGACACTGTCTGTGACACGCCCGCGACTTCGTCTGCGTAGAATTATACATAAAAACCTTCCTCTTGAATCAATCCATCTATTAAAAAAAACCGCATCAAAATCCGTTGCGTAGTTTTGAAGATATATGCATACATAGGGACATAGGGACCTGGGGAAATAGGGACATGGGGACATAGGGACATAGGGACAGAGAAAGCGACTTTGTTTTATACTATGTAGTGATGATAGCTGTATTAAATATTTATACCAATAGGTCAAATAGTTCGGCACACCATAGAAATAGTATGATGTGCCGAACTTTTTGATCACTTTGGATGTGTCATACTATATGACGCTGACTGTACATAATCATACTTGACTTAACTTTTTTTGTGACTTATAGACTTATGGGAAAAAAAAGATTTATTCAATAGTTTGTTTATAGTTTTAAAAGTACCAGCCAATATGAACATGGTTAGAAAATCCTGTAATATCCCACATCCCAGAATAAATTCAAAACATCTTGTATTAGAGTCAGTCTGTTGTCTCTGATCTAACTGTAGTAACAGTTCCAAGATTTTTGAAGTTTATATAATTCCATCTCTCTCACCCTGATTAGTTAATCAACATCAGTGTGAGCGAAATGACACGACACAAACTTCGAAATCGAAGTATGGAGGAAAAGTCTAGAAGCATTCACGGACATGAATAGTGGAAGACAGATTTGCTTGGAGAAGGTTGAAGGACTATGCCCAAAGGCACACCAACATCAGAGACATTTAATAAAGTTTGTGTAGTACTTAAAATTAATGTGAAGGAAATAATAAGGCTATAATTATGATTATTACAGTATTTTCCATTATAATAATCATAATAAAGCCTTTTATTTTTCCAAATACAGGAGTTACAGTAAATCGTTCCAGCAAATTTCGAGTTATTAGTAATGTTAGTAGTTGTTTAGTTTAGTTATTTGTGTTAGTATTAGTTTCCACAGATTTCGACCCCTCTTTGGGTGTAGGCCTCCTCCAGCTTGCTCCATGACTGCCTGTCTTCCGCCTTCTTCAGCCAGTCCATTTCCTTCCATTAAAAAATGTTATTTTCCAGGTTACTCTGGCTCCTGGGTGAACTCCGAGGTGCTGGCCACCGTGCTGTCCATCCTCATCGCGTACACGGCGCTCCGCAACAAGAGCAAGATCCTAGCGTAGACAGTTTACTAAATTATTTTATTAAATTAAATGTTTTTTAATTAATTAGCCACTTTCTTTTTTTATAAAAAAATCTGCTTTGCCCATTGGACAATTCTGCCAGTGTCAAAGTAAAAGACAGTTTTAAAACATGTCAGCCGTTGTGCGGTTACGCGGTCAAAAGACCCCCGCCCCTGTGGGGCTCTTAGCCAACGGTCAATCATTAACCGATGCCTAGCGTGCACCGGACCAAGCACTGCTCTTCCCCCCTGGACGGATCCAAAACCCCCAGCCGCTTTATTTTATTTTATACTAGCTCCTGCCCGCGACTTCGTCTGCGTAGAATTATACATAAAAACCTTCCTCTTGAATCACTATCTATTTAAAAAAACCGCATCAAAATCCGTTGTGTAGTTTTGACAATACAAATACTATTTATTGAACACTACAAATCAGTACAAAACAATATATAAACAAAGAACAAAGTAGACAATAGGCGGTCTTATCGCTTAATAGCGATCTCTACCAGACAACCAATAAGAGAAATAAGTTGGAGACAGTTTAAGTAGGTGGCGGAAACAAATAGACAAAAAATAAAAATAAATGTTGAATAATTAAAATAAATAAATAGAAATAGATGTTTAACAATTAAAACATGGAATAACTGAACGCAACGTTGTATTATCTGTGGTAGCGTTCCATAGTGTTGTATAATTATCGATGATTGTATATACACATGTCGATATTGTTAAATAATAAATTAGTTATCGACGTCTTTGACAGTCAGTAACACTAAAACCAACATAATGATTATCTAAAATAGTTAAGTCAATTTGGGCAATTCAAAGTTTAATAGCCAAGCTTGAACATGCCACAGTTTTTTTCGCCAATATCGAGTGTAGTGAGCTGGCTGAGTCACACTATATGGTAACACTTATATATAAATGTGTATGACTAATTTAACTATTTTGTACAATGCAAAAAATAAGTAGTTATACCAATAATTTATTTTTCTGTGCGTACATATAGTAATAATAATAGCCCTTTTAATGGCGGCCGTAAAGTAAGCCTATCGACAAATTTTCACAACGCTAGCTGTCACTGTCATGTCATGTCAAATTTACGCGTTCAATGATCAATGAAAATCGCTGTTTTCTCGAAAGTTATTCCAAATTCCATACACATGTACCAGTAATTCCTTTCTAACTGACCTAGCCTACATTCCCACCATGTCCGAGCGTCTAAAATGCACCCAGCAAGTGTCCAACGAGGATGTAATTGACGACTTGACCAAGGACTTGAAATCATCTATGAACACCGAAAATACTGCTGATCAGTTTGTAATCGACCCTGCGACTCGTGCCGAAGACTTCCCGCCCCCTTCAGATGGTCCTGAAGTCACAGCAGGTAAGAAATAAGCCGGTATAATTCGTTATGCTGAGAGTTTAATTCTGTCCGATTAGTTTGTAACAAAGCCGATGACCGCACCCGAATTTTTCCTTGACATAGTAATATTAACGCGGAAATTAATTTGCGGGGGGAGCGTTTTCATCCATTCGTTGTCAACATACCATTGGCCTGCACGAGGCGGTTTGCTTCATCCTTCCTAATGCGAACTGCTAGGGAATGGAATTCGCTCCCATCGTCTGTATTTCCGGACAGATACAACCTAGGGCTCTTCAAGGCTAGAGTGAATAGGCTATTGCTGAACCAGTGAGTTAATTACACCTTTGGCCTCATCTGCACCTTCCACCAAGTGAGATAGCAGTCAATCACTGATCAGTTTGTAGTAAAAAAAAATGCTATCGCAGTTTTTTCCTAGAATTTGCTAGACCAGGGTTTGGCGTGTAGTTTTGGGTGGGGTGCGAGTTGGGTTACCTCTGCGTGTGGTCAAGAGCTGCGGTTCGTTTTTGGATCCGTCAGAGGGGAAGAGCAGTGATTGGTCCCAAAACAGAGTCTATGGTAACAAGACCTAAAGGCCACTTTATTGTGATTATTGAAGTTCTAAATAATCAAAATTGGAAAGTAACTGGTAGCAGTGTTTTTCCACTTTATAGCGCAAACTGTCTGCAAATAGAGAACTCCCCGGGGAATTCTTTGCACTGAACGTGTAAAAGCACCAAGTGTATCTATTTAGCTATCTATATTTTTTTTTTTTTTTTTTTTATTTATTATAGATATCTGCAATCAGTCGCAAGACTATAATCAGAATAGTTGAGTTGTGGATGACGCTTTCAGAATATGAGGGCCATTGCCCTAACTTCCATTAAATGTCCAGCACATCAGCTCTTTTAAGTCGCCTGGCATAGTGAGGCTCGAGTAGTGGGTTGATCAATGGATTTGGGTGGATAGTGAGGCGTTCCTTGTAGCTGTCACCATATCGTTTTGCCTCCTCGAGGACAGTCGGCATTTCTAGGTATTCGTGGATTTCACTGATGCGAGTGAACCAGGGAGCAGCGCACAGTACCCTAAGAATATTATTTTGGGCTCTTTGAAGGCAGAGGATGTTAGACTTGCTAGCTGAGGACCATATTTGGATCCCATAAGTCCAAACCGGTTTGATAACTGAGCAGTACACTCTTAATTTGTTGCTCAGAGATAGAGCGGACTGTCTTCCAAGTAGCCATAGTAGGTTTCTGAATCTGTTGTTGACTTCTCCCCGTTTGTGTTTTATGTGATCTTTCCAGGTCATTCTTCGATCCAAGTAAAACCCAAGATATTTGACGCAGGATGACTGCGGTAGTTCAGCTTGTCCCAGTCTAACTGGAGGGCAGGTATCACGTCTAAGTGTAAAGGTTATGTGGTGCGACTTAGGTGCACTAGCTTTTATACGCCACTTGTTTAACCAATCGTAGGTGTTGTCCAGCTGTGCCTGCAGGATTTTACTTGCTTCATTGGGATCATTGTTGCATGCTAGAAAGGCTGCATCATCCGCAAAGGTGGCCACATCAATATTGCTTGATTGGGGTAAGTCACATGTGAATATATTATACAATATCGGACCTAGGACAGAACCTTGAGGTACTCCTGCACGGCAGAAATGTAGTGAGGATCTTGCTTCACCATGTTTCACTTGGAACATCCTTTCATGGAGATACGATGCCATTATCGGGTAAAGACAGTGTGGTAATAGTTTCTTGATCTTGTACAGGAGTCCTCTGTGCCAAACTCGATCAAAGGCTTGTTGAACGTCAAGAAAAGCTGCCGAGCAGTATTGTTTTTGCTCCAAACATTGTCGTACTGAATAGTATACTCTGTGAACTTGCTCTACAGTGGAATGCTGCTTCCGGAACCCAAACTGATGATCAGGTATGATTTGTTGTTCGTCAAGGTAGTATTTTAGACGTGTTAAAACGACTCTTTCCCAGAGTTTGGATAATACCGGAGTCAAGCTTATCGGACGGTAGGATGATACTTCGTTTACTGGCTTGCCAGGCTTATGTATCATAACAATTTGGGATATTTTCCAGAGAGCAGGAACATGAGAGACTCTGAATGTGGCATTAATGAGGATTGTGAGGAAGACAATACATTTCTTGGGCAGCTCTTTAAGTATTCGAGGGGTTATTAGGTCAAAGCCTGGAGCTTTATTAGCATCCATATTTGCTATTTCTTTTGCCAATTCCCGTGGAGAAGTTGGACGCAGAGGTAAGCATAACTGCAGGTCTTGATTGAGTATTAAGTCTATTTCTGGGTCTTCTGGAGTGTTTGCATCATTGGGCTTAAAGACGTCCGCTAGGTGGTTACCAAACAACTCAGCTTTTTCTGAGTCGGTTCGAGCCCAAGTATTGCCTGCCCTGAGAGGCGGAAAGCATTGTTGAGGTTGTGGCAGGTTCTTTGTTGCTTTCCATAGTGAGTGTTCACCATAAGCTGTTGGCGACAGGTTTTCCAGACGTTGTTTGATTGTTTCATTGGTAGAATCAGAAAGTAGATCTTTAAGTTCTTTGATCGCTCGGTTGAGACGGGTCTTATCCTCTTTGAGGCGCGAGTCTTGCCACACTCGACGGAGTCGACGTTTTTCTCTTAGTTTCTCACGAATATTCATTGGGATTAGTACATGGGTATTTGCTGTTTTCAGTTCAGGGGTGCTACTCCAAGCAGCTACTTGAATCAAATTTGTGATGTACAAGCATGCCTCGTCCACGTCATCCTGATCTTTCAGACGAATATTTAAATTGGTGTTGATGTCAAGATACTCTCGAAAGTAGTTCCAGTCAGTTTTATAATTATAGAGACGTTCATGATTTGCAGAGTGGGATAAGATTGTCGAACTTAGCGTAAGAATGACTGGAGTGTGGTCTGATGAGCCATCTAGGCAGGATTTTATTTCAACGTATTGCTGACAAACGTTTTTTGTTATGAAGAAGTCCAGCAAGTCAGGAGTTTTTCGACTGTCTGTGGGCCAGTACGTTGGTTCTCCTGAAGATAATGGTACCAGGTGGTTAATATCAACACTCTTTTTTAGTTCACGCCCTCTCGTCACTGTCAATCTAGAGCCCCAATAGGTGTGCTTTGCATTCCAGTCGCCTCCAACAATAAAGCGCTGGCCCAGTGATTTAAAGTAGTCAGTGAACATAGGCTCCTTTATAGAGTGTCGAGGAGGACAGTAAATTGCAGAGATGATAAGAGGACCGGTTCGATCTTCTACGCGTATGGTGGTGGCTTGCAAGTGAACGCTTACGTAGGACTCCAGTAGACAGTGTTTGACGCATCTTCTTATGACGATAGCACAGCCAGCATGAGCGCCACCGTCAGGGTGCGGCGTTGAGTATACACAACAGTCAGATATACATATTCGGCTTCTAGCGGTTGTGTGAGCTTCTGATATTAGGCATATGTCAACTTGATTAGCTTTTAAGAACAGTTCAAGTTCCTGTATATTGGGCGCTAGGCCGTTGATGTTCCATGCAGCAATACGCAAGGAAGTCATTTTGCTAATTGTGTGACGAGTGTTGTGATAAGGCCCACCAAGGACCCTATTTGTTGAATTAGCAAGTCCATCTTTTCAGATTGTTTTATTAAGATATTTTCAAGTCCAATGTTGTATTGTTGACTGGCCGAGGTAAACTGGAGATCCGGCATTCCGGTTACAACTGCTTGTGCATAGGTCTTTTTATTGCTGTCCTCGTTGGATCTTTGTTTATCTGGATCAGACTGTGATGAGGCATGTGCGTTGACTGGTGCAGTTGAAGTAACAGTTGGGTGGATAGGTGGGAGATCAACGGGTCTAGTGACGAAGTTTTTATTTCGACGAGCCGCTATTTGTTTGTAGATTTCACATCCCTTAAAGTTGCCCGGGTGGTCACAAAAGCATAATGCGCATTTAGCAGGGGTGTTTCTGTCCTTTTTACACTCTGAGGATTTGTGGCCTTCTGCACATTTTACGCAGCGGTATGGTCTCAAACAATTGTTTTTAGTGTGCCCATATTGTTGGCATCTGTGGCATTGCACTACAGACTTCGATTTTCGCGCCTCCTCAATTTTAATACGCTGATGATGTATGTACGATATGTTTTTGAGCTCTTTGTTAAGATTGCTAGGTTCAACGTTAACGAAGAATGTTGTTGTGGGCGTTTTTTCCGGGCCACGGCGACAGTTAACTATCTCGCCGCTGACTTTATTACCACTATTTTCTACAGCTTCAACAATAGCAGAGTGAGGGGTAGTGTGGTGCAAATTTTTTATGACAATGCGGTAGCACTTCTTATCTTTTATGGTAAAGGTATGGCCAATAAGACCGTTTTGTCTAATAGTGTCGATGATTGTTTTGTAGTTTTCTATGGTATCGATAAGCACACGTAGCAGATTTTTGTTCACGATTCTAAATTTGAAGCATTGTGGATCAACAGCCTTAATTAGTAAATTAGACAGTTCATTTAAGTCTTCGATTCCATAAAGAACAATTGGAGGGGGTTTGCTCAAACGTGTTGTTCCAACAATATTCTCGTCTTGTTGGTCCATTGGTAGAATCACATATCTATTTTGAGTTGAGATCTCCGGGGGGACTAGTGGTGGGGAGTTAGAAATTTTCCTTTTCTTGGGCTGTGGCACACGTTGCCATATAGGTGGTTTTGGCGTATTGCATCCTGCAGGAGCTTGTAACTCGGGCTCCGTATTGTTGCTTGAGGGGGGCTCCATCTGCTCGACTGGCTCTGCCTCAGGGAGAGAGTAACGGCTCTGCCTGGGTTCAAAGAAGCTTTTGTGGAAGACTTGTTGACTGTAAACCTTGTTTTTACTGTTTTGTTGCATAACTGGTTGTTTATTTTGATCTAAATTTTTTGGATGAAGTAAATTAGGGTTTTCTGGTGATTCTGAGCTTCCTGGCTCAATCTCGTCACCTAAGCCCATCTTGTATATTTAGGGGGATTTATTTTTAGACTACTGGCAACACTACTCCAATAAAAACTGTTGTGGGTAGTTGGGCTCCATTTTCGTTCTTGCCAACTTGAGGGTAGCTATAAATTTCCTCTAAGTGATTAGTGACACTCGCATAATTTTAGAACTGTTTTTTTCAACTTATACAGTTGTTTGCGCTGAGATAACACTAACACTCTTCACTTTTGCAATAATGTTTACAAAAAATATGTCCAACCACACTTTCACTGCGATTAATGCGTTAAAACTATGTAATCGTGAGGAGCAATATTGACACACTCATGACAGTTCTAAAAGTATTTGTTATCTATATAGAGAAAAAAAGCCGTGGTAGCCTAGTGGTTTAACCTGTGGCCTCTCAAGCAGAGCGTCGTGGGTTCAAATCCCGGGCACGCACCTCTGAGTTTTTCGGAATTTATGTGCGAAAATTACATTTGAAATTTGCCATGAGCTTTTCGGTGAAGGAAAACATCGTGAGGAAACCTTGCACACATCAGCGAAGAAATTCAATGGTGTGTGTTAAGTTCCCAATCCGCACTGGGCGTGTGGTAACTATAGCCCAAACCCTCCAATACATGGAGGAGGCCTATGCCATGAGGCACGCCGAATTACGCGACAATTTAATAATAAAACAACAACAACAACAACAACGAAAAAAAAATGAAATTATACCAAATCCGGAATAAAAAGGCTATATTATTATTATTATTATATTAATAGATAAAAATGAATATTCCTGAGCGCAAAATTCGAGAATGGCTGGACCAAATTGGCAATTTATTTTCATATCCCTTAAGCTCCACGGAATATTTTTACGGAACGGGGCGAAGCCGCAGGGAACAGCTAGTAATTAATAAATTTCGCATTACAGATGCCTCACCAAGCTTCACTGATGTTCCACTAGACAAAGACCCGGTAGACTTAGACAAAGACGAAGGCAATGAAGAGAGTGACTCTGATTCAGTCAATGAGGTTTCACTGAAGGATGCTGAGGTGGATCTTACGGATGACCAGAAGGCCGAGAGGCAGGTGATAGCCGAAGAGCTGAAGGTAGCTGGAAACCTGGCATTCAAAGATGGAGAGTTTGTGAGGAGCATTGAGAAATATACGGAAGGTGAGTTTCTGAACATAATATCCTACTAATATTATAAATGCGAAAGTTCGTAAGTATGGATGTTTGTTACTCTTTAACGCCAGAAAGGCTGGACATATCTGGATGAAATTTGGAACATAGATAGACTAGTCTGGAATAACACATAGGCTACTTTTTATCCCGGAAAATTGCGTAATTCCTGCCGGATAGCGATAAACGAATTCTATGCAGAGGAAGTTGCGGGCAACAGCTAGTTTGTCATATTTTTTATTATATTACGCTGACAAAATTAACTGTAGTCCATTGGGGGAAGTTCGAAATTCGTGGATATCCACTAAACGGGGAACAATTACATAATCTAGCAACACCTACCTAAAAGCTCCAATGTATTTGGTTTCTAGATAAGTGTTGCCGGATTATGGAATTGTTCCCCACTGTGGTGTAACTATAACGTCTGGGGCCCGCGGCAAATTCGTCAGATGGTGCTCCTTCCTCAATATAAAGAAGTGCAACAGCGTCCCTTCTGTGCTCTAAACCAAGCCAGTTCGCGGCCCCGTAGAGCTAGGGGCCCGTGGCATTTTGCCACTCCTGCCACCCTATAGTTACGCCACTGGCTCCCCGTTTAGTGGATATCCAAGATTTTCGAAATTGGCCCAATGCATCTTAAATAAAAAGAAATGTAGAGACGTGTCTGGGGATTTTACGCTTTTTGGCCTGGTTGACAAATTTTAGAGATGTTAGCCCTAATTACAATGAAATGCTGACTTCCTCCGCAGGCCTCAGGATCTGTCCGTTGTCGTTCTCGCAGCAGCGCGCGGTGCTCTACTGCAATCGCAGCGCGGCCAAGATGAAGCTGCAAAAGTACAGCCAGGCCGTCAAGGACTGCACCAAGTCTGTGGAGCTCGATGACAAGTACCTGAAGGCGTATATCAGGTGACAATTCTAATATGGCCCCATCGATAGATGCGATGATTTCGCCAATGTCAAAGTAATAAATACAGTATTCAAAAAACTTGTGACAAAAATCTTGGCAACGTCGGGCTCTTAGCCAACGGATAATGATATCCCCAGAATCTGGCAGTATATCATTAACCGATGCCCAGGGTGCACCGGACCAAGTACTGCTCTTCCCCTCGGACGTGGAGGTAACGCGCACCCCTGACACTAGGGTTGTGGCACTGTATTGAAACTATCGATAGGTAGCTTTAATCGACTAATGTCGGATATCGACAGGGCAATCGATGGTATCGATGACATAGATCGATTATTTTAAGCTATTTATCGGTAAGCAGCAACTATTGATGTCTAATAATAAAAAAACAAAAATAAAAACAACAACAAACATTGTATCGGTTGCTTTCTCTTCCCGTGCAGACGGTAAAAGGCCATCGAGGTGGTGGCGATTATAGGCGATGCGGTTAGCAACCCATCACTATTTCGATACCCCTTTCCATCTTTACGCCCACAATCATGCTAAACGTGGCCTTGAGGTATTGTTACCCTAGGTTCTGTCTACCCCGTAAGGGACAAAGACGTGATTCGTGTATGTATGTATGCTAAGAGTCCCATTTCGCTAGTATTGTACGTGTATCTTTCGTGTATGTTCGACTCCAGAGGCGTAACTATAACGTCTGGGGCCCGCGGCAATCCTTCCTCAATATAAAGAAGTGCATCAGCGTCCCTTCTGTGCTCTAAACCAAGCCAGTTCGGGGCCCCATAGAGCTAGAGGCCCCTGGCATTTGGCCACCCCTGCCACCCTATAGTTACGCCACTGTCCGACTCGCACATGACCGTTTACGGAGCCAGTAAAATGAGCTAATGTTAATGGTTTTTATTACAGACGAGCGCAATCTTACGAAGCGACAGACAAACTGGACGAAAGTCTGGCTGACTACAACAAAATTCTAGAGCTCGATCCGACGCATAAAGAGGCTCAAAAGGCCGCCATCCGCCTACCGCCGCTTATTGAAGAAAAAAACGAAAAATTAAAAACCGAAATGCTAGGCAAACTGAAGGACTTAGGCAACATGATATTAAAGCCTTTCGGTTTATCCACAGATAATTTCAAGCTAGAACAAGATGGCGAGTCCAAGGGGTATAAAATTAATTTTAAACAGTAGATTTTTAAGTGTTGTTAATTATTAAATACTTATAGTATAAATGTATTTGGTGTATAGTTGTTGTTTTATTTGTGTACCAGAAATGTGATTTGATGTGTGGTGTTGATTTCGGGTCAGTGGCGTAACTATAACGTCTGGGGCCCGCGGCAAATTCGTCAGATGGGGCTCCTTCCTCAATATAAAGAAGTGCATCAGCGGCCCTCCTGTGCTCTAAACCAAGCCAGTTCGGGGCCCCGTAGAGCTAGGGGCCCTGGCATTTTGCCACCCCTGCCACCCTATAGTTACGCCACTGTTTCGGGTCCATGGTGTTTAGGTCAACAGTATTGCAATAAATTCTAGTGACTTCCATGTCTACAGAATCGCAATTCTACAGTGTCCCATGTCCATGGAATTAAAAAAAAATACCAATTTTTTTTTAGATTTTGCGAATTTTGGTTAACTCCTGCCCCCTTTATATTTACTTCTTATTTGTGGCGTATCAAGTCGTTGTAGCGACGACAACTTCGCCAATGTCAAAGTAGTAAAAATATAATTCAAAAATCTTGTGACAAAATGTCGGTAACGTACGGTAATACGGTCCAAAGACCCCTCCCCCCTGTCGGGCTCTTAGCCAACGGTCAATGATATCCCTCAGAAACTGCCAGGAAATCATTAGCCGATGCCCAGGATGCACCGGAGCAAGCACTGCTCTTCCCCTCGGACGAATCCAAAAACGAACCGCAGCTCTTGACCACACGCGGAGGTGACCTGTAGGCTTATTACCATTACCTAACTCGCTTGCAATCGCCATCGCGTTCATTTTGACAGTTCATGTATGGGCTGACAATTGGCATCGGAACCAGCTAGCTGTCACATTCATACAAGAACTGTCAAAATGAATACGATAGCGATTGCGAGCGAGTTAAGTAATAAGCCTACCGACTCGCACCCCCTTTATATTTACTACCTACAACGTTTGTATGAACTGACAGCTATCTCAATCTCAAAGTACATAATCGCGGTTCAGTAATAACTTATAGCTTCTTTATAGTCGAGTCACAACCCTATTGCCAACTAAACGTCCTCTTTGGGAACTAACGAAATGAGGTTCTGTCAAACAGGTCGTTTGATAGTTTACTACCAAAAAAAAAAACGATTAAAACATTTTCAAATCTAGAAACGGCCTTTCTATTGTTCCCTTCCTGTCAAACCGTTGCAAAGTAGAAATGTAACGTCATTTTATATTTCCAACGCTTTTTTATTTAGATTTACATATTTCTGTTTCCTGATTTTTTTTATAAAAACCCGAATGGGTAATAGCGGACTTGGGTAGACAAAGGACATTAAAAAGGTAACTCTATTTATGTAATACTTAAAAAACCAGCTTTAGTTAGCAGAAAAGCTTTAAAAGGCAGTTTTTAAAGTAAATCAGGAAGGCAACAAACAGCAGTCCCTGCTTCCATCTGCCCTAAGAATTAACAAGCATTTTGAATGCTATATGTTATGTATATATACTTAAATTTGATATTTGAATCTTTCGATAGTCATTAAATTTGTTAGGCACAATTTAATCGTTGACTCGTACCTTAGTCTTCCTACGCACCTATATTAAATTCCGTATATAAAAAAAAATGCCAATCGAGTAAAAAAAAACTACTTGCTGCTATCTGCCATTTTGGATGTTATATTTACCCATGAACCATAGTGGAATAAGAGGGTAGCTGATAACAACGCAACAGCAATGTTGCCAGATTCACCGCATATTTAAATAGATCCGCTTTTCGCCACCATCTTAGTTCCGCTTTCTCCGAATTTTCTCGAAAAAGAATATTTTAATACAAAACAATCTCGCTACTCATGTTTATTTATACCTGATGTGGCTGCATAGGCTGCAATCCTGTTGCTTACGCAATTTGGTTGAAAAAAAATTAAAAAATAAAACAGTGTAACCCTTCGAATGTTTAGGCACTGTTCAGTGCTAAATATAAGGCTATCTTTTTGTATGTTTACCTAAATCAGCAGCATATTAAACCATATGAGTCTAGAATGCAGTACTTTTTGTCGCTCCCAGATGGGTTAAGAGTTGGCTGCATGAGCTATGTTCCCTTTGCTTAGCCGTTTTGTTTAATTCGCATTTTTGAAGTATCGATACCTCGTTTTCAATTAAATATATAGCAACACTGCGCCACAGGCTCCTAGCGCCTAAGATCGGTACCTTCAGGGGGCCCCACACCGGGGTTCTACCAAGTTCGAAGTACATATCGTACCGTCCCTTTCACTCCCCTATTAAACATTTAGTGCGAGCGGTAAGAATAATTGTTATCAAACTAGAAAGACACTTTCAATCCAGTGCCCCATATACGGGTCACGATAGGCCAGCTCAACAAGGACGTGCCCCACATATGGGTCACATAGAAATGGCAGGTACATACTCAGCACGGCTTTTTAAACTAATTGGTATTAATGTATTTTTCAGAACACATAATGGCCAAGTGCCGAAGAAGACGGAAGTAAGTAGTTTTCAATTTTGTTACTACTAATATTATTAAGGATGTAGGTTTGTTTGTTACTGTTTCACGCCAGAATGGCTTAACAGATCTGGAAGAAATTTGGCACAGAGATACATCATAGTCTAAAATTGCACAGGGCTACTTTTTATCCCGGATAATAGCGTGGCTTCCGTGGGACAGCGACAACAGCTACTTTAAGAATAATTCTTCATGCTGGTCTGGGAGTAAAGAAAAAACATAGAATTTACCAGTTGCTTCTTTTCCCGCGCAAATGGTAAAAGCCCGTCGTGGGAATGGGCCAAAGTCTTAGGTATCATGTTATCGGCGATGCGGCTAGCAACCCATTACTATTTTGATTTCCCTTTCCAGCTTACGCCCTTAATCATGCTAAACGTGGCCTAAGGTTTTGTTACTTTAGGCTCTGTCTACCCCGTAAGGGATAAAGACGTGATATATGTATGTATGTTAATTTGAAAACAATGACACCAGTTTACAAACTGCTCAATTTTAATGTTTCTTTACAGAATGTGCAAAACGTGAGTAACACTTGTTTTATACTGCAACAAGGTTATAAGTAGCAGCATCGGCACTAGGGTGGCAAGTGGTGGCCAGGTGGCAAGTGGCACTGCAAAAGCTCCTGGGGGGGGGGGGGGGGGGGGGGCTAAAAGCCGTCTGCTATTGGTGCAGACAACCGCGTTCTGCTCTGCTCTAGGACTAGAGCTTTCGCTGCAGGGTAGGTTGTTGCGAAACTTCAGCTTGCAAGTAAGTTTTATGACTGCCTTGTTTACTATCAAATGAATCTAGAATTTTTACTCCATGATTTTTTGTTTACTTTTACGGTTTACGGTAAATTTCTAAACGACACTCAAAATTAGAATAGAAAAATCCGAAAAGTAAAGCTATGGCCGGGAATCGAACCCGGAGCCTCGGTCATTCCGTGACGCATGCTACCCCTACACCACCCATAGCAGGTGGGTAAGCCTTCGAATTTTTCTATCTGTTACTAGCTGTCACGTGACCTTGTTACTATTAGATTTTTGTCGCTAAGCGTCATCTGTTTGAATGATGTTTGGACGACATAAATTCGCATAGTAACAAGGTCACGTGACAGCTAGTAATAGATAGAAAAGCAAAGAATCCTTAAGTGTTTACGTCACCCTAGGCCGTAATGGGGATATTACGCCCGCTTCGCGGGCATTAGATCTCACTTCCTGGCCAAGGCGAGACTTAAAACGTTATACGAACCAAGGGCGGTAATTCGTAAAGCCCCAGATCCCATATTTGTGGCCCTCACCTTCGGTTCGGCCCACCAACACCTGCGATCTGGGACAATTACGAGTTCACCGCTCTAGGTCTGTAATGTACTATTACGTCGCCCCGGGCCGTAAGTAGCAGTTTACCGCCTACGTGAGCGGAAATTTCTACTTCCTAGCCAGGGGAAGATCGGAAGGCGATTTGAGACATTCTTTATATCATCTTCGGCGTCTAATGTAATACCGACATCCGCAAACGCGTCAGACGTATTTCGTAAGTTCGAAAATCGAATATTGCCCCACGCCCGTAGTTCAAAAACTCTACAAAATTGACGACCATTGCAATAATGCAGGGTTTCTAAAAGTGTGGTCCACGGACCCCTTAGGGGTCCGTGGCATGTCTATCAGGGGTCCGCAGTAGGTCAGTTAAATGTAATCATATTTATTAGGAAATTGTGTCGTAAACTTGACGAGACGCATCGTCGTCGTCGGGCGAATCGAATCGAATGTTAAACTAAATAGGTACATAAATAACAACAGAAAACAAAAAGGTAACTATATATATAAGCGAAACTAGCAATAAAAGATTTTTTTTTATTTAAATAAGGTTTTTTATTATTTCCCTAAAATATTTTTTGAGAGGGGTCCGTGAAGTTGTTTAAATTGTGAAAGTGGTCCGTGACTGCAAAAAGTTTAAGAAACCCTGCAATAATGCAATGCGTAGGTATTCAATTTGAAACCAACCGCAGATTCTCGAGTTTGTTATGTGAACAGAATTGTCGCTTGACAGTGGCTGGTGAGCAGTAGATGTTCCGTGGGCGTTTGTAATTGTGTCGTACAGACACATCATTCAAACAGATGACGCTTAGCGACAAAAATTCGCATAGTAACAAAAGGTCACGTGACAGTTAGTAACAGGTAGAGAAATTCGGAGACTACCCACCTGCTATGGGTGGTGTAGGGGTATATCACGCGTCACGGAATGACGAGGATCCGGGTTCGATTCCCGGCCATAGCTTTACTTTCGGATTTTTCTATGTTCTAATTTTCACTGACATTTAGAAATTTGACAGCGACTGTTGTCGCGTTGGCCTAATGATGTATGTGCTGCTAGCCGCTGCCGCTCGCGTTCGGGCCGCTTCAAGCGCTGCCGCCGCTGCGACCGGCGCTACCGCATGCGCAACCTGTGCCGCGGCCGCATGCACCGCCGCCGCAGTCGCTCGCGCCGCCGCCGCCGCCCCGGCCGCCGCTGCGGCAAGCCCCGGTAAGCTGACACATTACAAGCCCGGTATTTGACAGCACATGTGTGAAAATACCACTCGAAAGTGATGAAAATTGTGCTGAATTTGAAATACGAGTTGCATAGAAGACAATCACAGCTCTCATTAACCTCGTGAACTAGTCAAAGCTTTAATTAGAGATGTAGTTTTGGAGATATATCTAAGCTGATTGGAGTGTTTTATTGAATCAGGCGTTACTTTGCGGAGGTCCATTTCAATGAACAAAAAATTTACCTTGCTACTCCGCTACTCACGTGCAAGACAACACAAACACTGACGTGTTTTGATCCCTCTACGGGATCATTATCAAAGTCGACGAAGTACGACGTTGGTTTGCATGTGTAACAGTTGTGTTCATTAAACTTTGATAATGATCCCGTAGAGGGATCGAAACGCGTCAGTGTTTGTGTGGTGTAAGGGATAATTAAGTTTGTGGGATTTATATGTGTTTTATTGGCAGCAGTGGAGGGAGGGTTTGCATGAAAACCATATATATTTCACAAAGGCTTGGTTATCTTGCACGTGAGTAGCGGAGTAGCAAGGTAAATTTTTTGTTCACTTTGGAGTGGTATTTTCGAGTGATGTGCTTTCAAAAATTGGGCCCCTGTAGAAAGCGTGGCCCATGATTCAGTTCCTATATATTTCCAGTGGCATTTTTCTCCATTATTTTCTTGTGGGTGTTATTTCTCAAAATTGTTTTTTTTTTACTGGCATACTTTCTCAATCTTTTGTAATCTCAATACTAGACTACTAGGTAGGTTAGGTTAGTTAGGTAGTTTCTTGTGCCCGAAAGTCAAACCGCCCAGAAATAGGGAGGCCGTTGGTTATCAGCTTTAATCGAAAATACAATGTTGATCGAACAATAATACCTAATAATAAAAATACTTTCTGGGTAATAAAGAGAACAGTAAAATAAAACCGTGATAAAAATAATAACTAATTGGGGGAAAATATGGGTATGGAATAATTTATTTATTTATTTATTTATTATAATTGCCATGAAGAAAAAATAAGTTTCGGAAATTATGGGCCACACTCGTAGAATATAACCCAGAGGCTCGAGGTGGGAGAGGGGGGTGGGGGGTTCCCAAACCGGCATTGCACAGGTGCCGCGATGAGGGTGGTCGTGGGGCGTCGCGGTGACACAGAGTGCTCCCGTAACGCCTCACATAAGACTGAATAGGGAATCTGTGTGGTTTTTAGTGGGTATGCCTGCCGTCGCGGGAGAGCCCCACATACCCCCGGTAAACCCGTACTGGGCGGATGCATAAGGCGCATTTTCCACACCTTAAAAAAAAAAGTTGGAGGGGGGGGGGGGGGGGTCAACGCACTCATAATGTTTTCATTTTCATAATGATTTCATTTGGCATAGGCTTCCTCAGAATGAGAGGCTTGGGCTATAGTTTGCTCCTATCATATAAAAAAGGTATTTCGAACGCACGTCACTCCAAAATGCGTATGATAGATGTGTCATTTACTAGATTAAATTGGAGCTGTAATTTTCTTTTTATCCCTGTGGGTGGGATCAGATGCTCGTTCTTCAGAGTATTGATGCTATAGCTGTAGTAATATAGCTGCATAGTATAGTATAGTGAAGTGAGCGTCATCGGTGGGATCACTTTGTATGGGGTGTGGCCAGTGGCGTAACTATAACGTCTGGGGCCCGCGGCAAATTCGTCAGATGGGGCTCCTTCCTCAATATAAAGAAGTGCATCAGCGTCCCTTCTGTGCTCTAAACCAACTCAGTTCGGGGCCCCGTAGAGCCAGGGGCCCCTGGTATTTTGCCACCCCTGCCACCCTATAGTTACGCCACTGGGTGTGGCGTGGGATCAATACTTTAGAAGTGTGTTGGGCAGCCAACGTGTTTAATCGTTTTCAACCGACTACGACGAAGCCCATAAAGGAGTTTTTATAATAAAGGATGCTAATCGTTGTAACGTTATTTGCGTGTAGCTACTTGTGGCGCTGCCGCTCGCGGCGTGGCGCTTTCAAGCGCTGCAGGGCGTGCGACCGGCGCTACCGGATCCGGCGACGGGACTCTAGTTGCGAGTCGCACTCTGACGGCGGGCGATCGCACAGCTCTACCTATTCTTGCGGGTAACTGGTTGAGTAACAACTAACACTAGAATAGGGTTGATGAGGATATGAGGATTCCGTTTCCGGTTCCTCATAAACGAAATGAAAAAAAAACCTCTTCCTATTTTTTCTTCTTTTAAATTTAGAGAAATTTTAGAGGAATTTTCATTTCACCGCTCATACGCAATCGTACATATTTATTAAATTTAACCTCACAGTGGTACAATTTGATTATTAAAATAAACATACTTCCATGCTGGTCTCTGGGACGTATTCCGGGAGGGATGCATTCCAGATTCCAGCGAACTGCAAACTTAGCTCGGTCGAGTTGCGCTAGACAGTTTTTCCAGAATTTAAATAGTTTCGGTTCTTCTTACTCAGCATCGTTTACCCTATCGATTCTTATACAAGAAAAGGCGTGCCCCAGATTTACCTAATAAATTAATTTTCCTGTTCGTCACGTTCCATACATACCCATATAAAAAAAGTGACGAACTGGAATGGAAGTTTTGGGACACATTTTTTCTTGTAAAAGTATCGATAGGGTAAATGATTCTGAGCAAGAAATACCCAAAGTAGTCAGTTAAATTGTGGAAAAAATGTTCATTTGGACATTTTTTTGGAAAACGCTCAACTACAACCACTCAGGACTAATAAAACAAAAGTTAATTGATTCCTTTGTGTTATCCTTATTGTAATTGAATAAAGGTGAAACGGACGTAACACAAAGGAATCAATTAGTTTTTGTTGTAATTAAGCCTTTAACTAGGTATGATTTTTCCTTGAAAATGCACTAAATACATTAACACACGCACAGCTTATTTCAGCCCTGACAGTAAGATAAATTGGTTCTTGTATATAATGCATTGGGGTAAATTCGAAATTGGGGGAATTTCGAAACTCGTGGATATCCACTAAAAGAAGAACAATTACATAATCTAGCAACACTTACCTAGAAGCTCCAATGTCTTTGGCGTCTAGATAAGCGTTGCCAGATTATGGATTTTTTCCCCGTTTAGTGGATATCCACGATTTTCCGAAATTCCCCCAAATTCGAATTTACCCCAATGCACCTTACTAATTCTAAGTCACCGTGTAATAATAATAATATGTCCAGTCAGGTGTTGAAAATTATTTCTTTAAACTAATAAATGTTTTGTTACAGGTAATTTATTTACGATTTTTGTAACAATTATTGGAATTTTATTTGAATAAATTATTACATGAATTTATTTATTTATTTGTTTTTTTACCTACATGAAAGTGCTGATAAAGATCAGTAACAGTAAAAAATGGAACTAATTATTTTTTACCCGACTGCGCCAGGGGGGTTATTTACAAAATCGTTTCGTGTGTTTTCCAAAAGAAAGTCCACGTGTAATTTTTTTCGAGAACTTAAACTATTTTGGGTTTTTCTTACTCAGAGTCGTTTACCCTATCGATTCTCATACAAGAAAAAAATGTGTCCCAGATTTTACTATGGATTTTTTCCTGTACGTCACGTTCCATACGTACCTATATGAAAAAAAGTGACGAACTGGAATGGAAATTTCGAGACACATTTTTACTTGTATATAAGGATCGATAGGGTCAACGATTCTGAGTAAGGAAAACCCAAAGTAGTTAAATTCTGGAAAAAATGATCAAGTGGACTTTTTTTTTGGAACTTTGTCAAAAATGTGACTGAAATAGTGCGGTTATTTGAATTATTCATCGCTATTTTAATACAAAAATAGGTAGGTTAGTTAGGTATATCAGTTGCCCGAAGGTCAAAATACCCAGAAAAAGGAGCTCCGTCCGAAAACCAGTATAGGCCAGGGTCGATAATTTTTGAGACAAAATAAAATTATAGTAGGATGAAACCCATTAGAAAAGGTAGAGAATATTACAAAAATTAAAGGAAAAATAAATTACGGTCGATCTGAGGTCGGGAAGGGGGGGGGGGGGTGAGTTTTTAAGGGTGAAAAACGGTTTATCTCGATTTCCGGCGAAACTACAAGTCTTATGAAAAAAAGTTAAATGGCTAAGTTGTAGGTAATAAAAAGATCTACAACTTTTGCTTTTACACTTTTTTCACATAACCTCAAAATTTATGTGAAAAATTCAAACAACCAAGTTTTTGGTTTTTTATTTTTATCTTTTGCAAAAATAATATTTTTTTCACGAAACTTGGTGAAAACTTACCTTTTTATGTCCCGAACTTACAGTATTTTTTTTTTATTTAAAAGATTCATTTTTTCACCTTATTTTGACTTAATATCGAAAAAGCACCCTAATTTTCAATCGAAAATTCTCACGTCAAAATATCTGTTTTTTTTTAAATGTCGGTGGCCTTTTTGTTCGTTGAAGTCTTTAATTTCTGATGGTATAAAAAAATATATACATTACAATGGTAATTTTTGTCAGAAAATGCAAATAAAGGAAAAAAACATTATGTTCAATTTTGAGCTATTTATTTAAAATTTACACCTTAATTACTCGTTAAACGTAAGATTACATGTTACATTGATAAACAAAAAAATACGAATCCATAAAACATAAAGATTGCAAAAAACATGCGAAAATAGTTGTTCTAAATATTTAAAAATAGGATTCAAATCCTATTTTTATTGTATTTAAGAAAATTATTATGAATAACGTAATCAGTATAAAGTATCGAAATTCAATAGTACGATTTACATGTATATTTATATATTACTAGCTGTTGCGCGCAACTTCGTCTGCATAGAATTCGTTTATCGCTATCCCACGGGAATTGCGCAATTTTCCGGGATAAAAAGTGGCCTATGTGTTATTCCAGACTATAATCTATATATATATGTTCCATATTTCATCCCGATCTGTCCAGCCGTTCTGGCGTGAAAGAGTAACAAACTTTCACATTTATAATATTAGTAAGATGAGATTTTCTATGACATAAATGTAATTAGAATTTAATAAATCAACTTTATTACTGAAAAATATTGCAACAGTCACATTTTTTAGATGACATCTCCTTTAAATCCTATTTTTTTAATATTTACAACAATTATTTTCGCATGTTTTTTCCAATCTTTATGTTTTATGGATTCGTAATTTTTTTGTTTATCAATGTAACATGTAATCTCACGTTTAACGAGTAATTAAGGTGTAAATTTTAAATAAATAGCTCAAAATTGAACATAACGATTTTTTCCTTTATTTGCATTTTCTGACAAAAATTACCATTGTAATGTATATATTTTTTTATAACATCGGAAAGTAGAGATTTCAACGAACAAAAAGGCCACCGACATTTAAAAAAAAACAGATATTTTGACGTGAGAATTTTCGATTGAAAATTAGGGTGCTTTTTCGATATTAAGTCAAAATAAGGTGCAAAAATGAATCTTTTAAATCAAAAAAAATTACTGTAAGTTTGGGACATAAAAAGGTAAGTTTTCACCAAGTTTCGTGAACAAATTATTATTTTTGCAAAAGATAAAAATAAAAAACCAAAAACTTGGTTATTTGAATTTTTCACATAAATTTTGAGGTTATGTGAAAAAAGTGTAAAAGCAAAAGTTGTAGATCTTTTTATTACCTACAACTTAGCCATTTAACTTTTTTTCATAAGACTTGTAGTTTCGCCGGAAATCGAGATAAACCGTTTTTCACCCTTAAAAACTCACCCCCCCCCCTTCCCGACATCAGATCGACCGTAATTTATTTTTCCTTTAATTTTTGTAATATTCTCTACCTTTTCTAATGGGTTTCATCCTACTATAATTTTATTTTACTTTTTGTCATTTTCAAAGGTATCGACCCTGGCTTAGTAGGACAAACTGTAGTAGGACCACGAAGGGGTTTTTTGCAAAGCCAAGGACAGCTAGACTAAATACGCATCTTGTATGAGCATCCCCTAGAATGCTTATGGGCTTATTATTACATTACAAGAGAATTTCAGCCTAAAAGCTATTGCCATCTTCAAAATAAAAATAATTATTTAAATATAGAAATACACAATTCCAGTCCTGTCCCGTGCCCCATATATGGGTCACGACAAACATGCTCTCACACGTGGGACCCACATATAGGTCACAAAGAAATGACCAAGTGTACAGTTTAGTAATATACTTGCTGACGAGGAAATTAAAACAGTTTGCATGGATATGTGGGCTTACTATACTAGCGGCATGAAATGACGAGGTTTCGCCTGTAGAAATAAATCCATACCATTCTTAGTTTGAGTTTGAGGCTTCGCCCGATCTTCGTTTATACTTTACAGCCTTTCATCTATAGTTACAGATATAGATACACAACAATACAATACAATAACTCTTTATTGAATACCACATGTAACAACCAAAACAGAAAAAAGGTATGCAGAGGTATTATATTGTTGCATGGGCTAGTTCCTTTTGCCATAGATACATCGATGTCGTGATGTTGTGGCTATGCGTTAACTAGCACCAATAAATATCTTATCAACTTTACCAAATAATAGAGGTTTTCACTCAATTACTACGTGATTACGTGTCTTGTTTTTGAATGATAAAGTTCATGTTTTATGAGAACCAAACTTTTTTTTGATAAAACTCGTGTTTTGAAACGTCACATGTCAATGTCAGCATGACTTGACGTATCAGTATCACTGCAACAAAAATTGTGTATGAATTGAATCACGAGACAAGAGTAATTAAGTTCCAGAGGCCAATTATCTATCATTATTTATGTTTAACGAGGTCAAGTCGGACGGTCGGCTATATGCTTATCCTCAATACGTTCACAATACTCCTACAAGTAGCGTTCATAGTGTTTATGTCCCTACTCTCTATGAACATTATTCGTCATTTCACTAGTGCTCGGAAAATGGCTGTGATTGCTCCTGCGTTATTCGTTAACCACGGCGGCGGCCCCATGCCTCTGCTAGGCGATAAAGACCACATAGGACTCACTAATTTCCTCCGCGACGAAGTTCAAAAACACGTCGACTTTAAGAATGTTAAAGCAATAATTTTGGTGACGGCGCATTGGGAGGAGAACAAAGTGACAATATCATCTGGGAATCATCACGATTTGTACTTCGATTATTACGGTTTCCCGCCAGAATCTTATGAATATAAGTATGATGCGCCCGGAGACCCTAGATTAGCGGAACGCATCTATAATGTATTAAAGAAAAATGGTATAGAATCCCGATTGGACCCGAAGAGAGGTTGGGACCATGGAGTCTTCGTGCCGATGATGCTCATCAACCCTGAAGCGAACATACCCATTATCCAAGTATCGGTGCTCAGCAATCAGGATCCTGCGCAGCATTACAAGTTAGGACAAGCGTTGCACGAGTTTAGACAAGAAGGCATTGCTGTGCTGGGTTCCGGTATGTCTTATCACAATATGAGAGAGTTCTTCAACAGTCGAGGGGCCCAGCGAGTGATTAACAAGGACTTTGATGATTATTTGAACAGTGTGTGTACAGCCGAGGAACCAAAGAGACGGGAAGGTTTGTTGAAATGGAGAGAGGCCAAAGGGGCAACGGAGGCACATCCTCAGCGTGCTGCGGAGCATTTTATGCCTTTAGTAGTGGTGGCAGGAGCTGGGGGCTCCAGTCAGGGTGAGAGGATCTTCAATTGGGACATGGGAGGTGTTTTTAGACTGAGCGGCTTTATTTGGAAGGGGGAGTAAATATTTTTTATGTAAAACTGCCATGGGTGTCGGTTATAGGTATTAAAATAAACAGGCTACTTGCATTTCAAATTGAGTTTAACGCAAGGTGTTTTTATTAATATAATATTGTAAGTAACAGAGTAGCCACACTCCAAATCATTTGAACATTGTTGCAGTTCTTGTTTGGCTGCTGTTGCCTTTTTTTGATGAAGGACTTTGTATTGGTCTGAAACGTGTAGCCTCACTCAACCTTGACATATGAATGACAAGTTTATTTCAATATGTAGAAGATGTTAGAACTAATTACTAAGGGGGTAAATGCTCAAGACTGTAACTCTGAACTTGTTATACTCCGAGAATGTTTGTTTTTTATTATACATCCATCATTCATCATTTCCAGCATACATACGTCCCACTGCCTCACAAGCCTCTCAGAATAAGAGGGTTATTTATTCATTATACAAATGAGTTTAAAGCCTTTTGAGTTTATTTTCAAGTTTAGTTATAATCTTATCAAGTAAAGTATTACTCTGCACTACTTTGTCGCATCACAAAAAGTAAACGAAGTTATCTTTTTTTATAATGACTTGCACTTATTTACAAGTTGCTTATTTTTAAGCATAATAATTATACATTGTTGTTAGAACATATTTCTTTTATTTAATTAATACCTGAATTCTACCAACAGCAGCTGAAAGGCGAGATGACTATGGAAAACACATTTTATGGCTTTGTTACACAATATCTGATTCCCGAATTGTCAATTTTTATAATGACCACTCCAATTAAAACTCAAGACAAAAGTCCACTAACCACAATGACCATATTCCTAGAATGACTATTTCATGTAATGTCCACTTCATACAATTAGGTAGTTTTATGTACAGCTGGCCTACAAAAAATGTGGAACACTAATACTTTATAATAACATAATAAATAAAAATGAATCAAGGAAATGTAGGTACGCGCGTAACTTCCGGACGACTGCACCAAATTTGATAATTATTTTTTGTTGTGTTCTTCACTGCCAGGACAAGGTTTGTATGTTTAGTAAAATTTTGAAAAAAAAAATTTTTTTTTGCGTTGGCGAAGCCCGGGCAACAGCTAGTCATAACATATTGTGACGTGTTCCAATATAATGTTATATTTTTTAAATTTGAAATGACAAGGTTCTAATATGCTCAACATGGGTCTTTGTTCTCCGTTCTTATGCTTTGCGTCATAATTCGGGCGAGGACACATTTAAGCGTTTACTAGCTAATCCTGCCCATAGGCAGCAGTGCTTGCGCTAAGTTGCGCTACCGATCCGACGAAGAATAAGACAACCGGTGAAATAACTGACACGTGAAGTACCTATGTCATCTTAGCTGTCAAGGCTGGCAATACATCTGCGATCTTCTTTTTTTCAAAAAATGTTTAGCAAATGCCATGCTGCGACTGCTTCGCTGTTACCAAAAAAATATTTTAATTTTCTCGTCCCCAAACGTAGCCGCCTAGTCTGAACTTCTTCGTAAAAACTGAATCGAACACCATGTTACACGGATCCGCGCCCGAAGCTCCCAAGCATACTATCAGAGGCATGAAATGATCAGCCTCACCAACAGGGTGGGCGTCCGTTGCCCCCTCCTCTTCTTCCCACGCCAGAATCCGCTTGCGGCTCTCTTCGTCCCCCATACAAACATCCGTCAAGTATTTATGAAAACTCTCGTTCACAATAACACCATCGTTTTCAATTTTCGCTCTATCAAAGTCTGCCATGTTGTGATATGTCATCCCAGAGCCGACGATGGCGACATTTTGGGCGCGAAATTCGCGCAATACGCGCCCCAATTCAAAATGGCGGGCGGCGTTTTGATCTTTGAGTATAGACACTTGTAAAATTGGTACGCGCGCCTCAGGATCCGCTAATATCATCGGTACGAACACTCCGTGGTCCCATTCGCGGGTTTCGTCTAAATTCGCGCGTATTCCCGCACGCGTGAACGCCGCGTGGACGCTGCGTGCGAGCGACGGCGCGCCAGGCGCCGGATGTTTCAGCGAATAACTTTCTTTGGGAAAGTTGTTGTAATCGTACAACAAACCGTGCCTTTCTCCCGATGAAATGGTCACTATCTCCTCTTCGCGGTGCGCTGTGATTATAATAACTGCAGCAACGCGGTCGAAATCCACATGTTTAGCTATGTCTTTCAAAGATTCCGCTATTTCCAAGTTGTTTTTCTCGCGTAGAATTGGATTGGGCCCGCCTCCGTGGTTCACAAAAATGCAGGGAGCGTAATACGTGCTCGCCTCGGTAGACATAGTTGTTGAATGTTCGCACATTCATTCAAGTTTTCCTCATATCGAGTTGTCACATTAAACGAGTTGAATGTTATCAAACAGCAAATACAGACAACAGCGTAGAGTAATAAATATTGAGCTTAGTATTTCTACAATACGTAAATAAGTGAGGTTAAAATGCAGTTACCCGATCATAAAGATGCACTTCGGTCTTTCGAAAGAGAATTGGCGTCACGTAAGTTAGAGAGAGAACGCTCTACGAATAGTCTGGTTAACATGTACGTTTTTAGGTTAAATTTTTGTATAGTCTCCGAAAATTACGATGAAGGTGTCATTCGATTCGGAATATTATGTAGAAAGTTTAAGAAAAAGATCCAAAAGGGGCCGATAAAAATTGCAAAAGTTATAAACAATAAAAAAAAAAAAAATAGGGCTTTGGTTTTTTTTTAATATCTCAAAAACTATCAAAGATATTCAAAATTTGAAAGAAGATCTGAAAATAAGAGGACATTTCCTAAAAAAAAGTCCTACCTTCCGGAACTGTATCTTTAATATTTATAATTTTTACGGAGCCCTGAAAATAGCGCTAAAAGGCTTCCGCTCGTGATTTGTCACCCGGACACGGTAACAATAAAAATGATTTTAACACATTAAATATGAATATTAAAGAATAAAAAAAATTTTGTACTATTGGGATATATAAATAAACAATAATCCGTCGGCGAAAAATTTTTATCCCCATTTTGCCATTAGTTATGCATTAGTTAATGAAAAACTTTTTCTGTATAGAATGTTAACAGAAAAAACCTGATTATTATTAAACTACAACCCTAGAATTTTTTTCACTTCGTGGAGTTATTCTTAAAAGGCATAACAATAGATCCCCGTTGGAAAAATTCAAAAATGTTAATTTTCCACTTTTTTATTAACAATCGAAAACATAAAAAAACTTAAAACTGCATAAAAGTAATTAAAAATTATTTTTTTTCAAATATTTTAAATTTTATGATTTCTAACGGTTAAAAGCTACATGAAAATATTTTTTTTTAATTTTTTACCGCGATTGTTTAAATAATTGTTATAAACAAATGCATTGTTTATAAGATAATCAACCATTTTTTTTTCCTTATCTAATTGTCGATATAAATCATGATTTTTAAAAAAAATATCATTCCTAAAAAAAAAATATTTCTTGCTATAAAATGCAACAATCGTTTTTTACCACAAAATGTAAATATTAAGGAACCATTTTTTCTCTAAAAATCATAAATTATATTGTTCTTAAAGATTCTGGAAAAAAAATAAAATTTTTTATTCTTTAATATTCATATTTAATGTGTTAAAATCATTTTTATTGTTACCGTGTCCGGGTGACAAATCACGAGCGGAAGCCTTTTAGCGCTATTTTCAGGGCTCCGTAAAAATTATAAATATTAAAGATACAGTTCCGGAAGGTAGGACTTTTTTTTAGGAAATGTCCTCTTATTTTCAGATCTTCTTTCAAATTTTGAATATCTTTGATAGTTTTTGAGATATTAAAAAAAAACCAAAGCCCTATTTTTTTTTTTTTTATTGTTTATAACTTTTGCAATTTTTATCGGCCCCTTTTGGATCTTTTTCTTAAACTTTCTACATAATATTCCGAATCGAATGACACCTTCATCGTAATTTTCGGAGACTATACAAAAATTTAACCTAAAAACGTACATGTTAACCAGACTAGAAGCCGAAATTAGCCGAGAAGCCTATGTGCAATGTTTACGGCCGTGTAGGTACTTGTATTGTTGGTTTAACCAAGTTTGTTGGGTAATTTATAAAATAGTTGATTGTTGTTGTTTTTAAAATTCATTCCGCAAGGGAATAGGCGAAGGTTTTGTACCATACAGCCAAGTCTTCATTATAATAATTTATCTTCATAGTAGTTGTTTGTAAGGCCGAGGCCTAGTCTTAAGTCAGTGAAGTCTTCCAATTTAAAGTTGTAAAGGCTTTTTAGCCTCGTCTTTAGTGGTAAAATATAAAATAGTTGGCCCAAGTTTGCCGTTCGCAGAATTCCGTCTTGTTTTTTTTTGGCTTGAGGGTACTATGAGAACTGTTTGTCGCCGTTTTGTTCCGCTACGGGCGCTACCAATTGGCACACAGTCATTGGATTGAGAAGTCAATTCGGACGCCGTTGTGACCAAAACTTACCTACGCTAAAAGCAATTTTCTTTGTAAATGCTTCATTGAAATCTACATGCCTACACATTTGCATGACAAGAAAAAAAAAATATAAATTATTTTGCTATCCTTACCAACCAGGCGTGCAGAAACGGAGTTTGGTAAAACCCAGATAGGTATATTGGTCATCGCGCGATGCATAGGATACATACCTACTGGTATCAGGACAGTAAACACTACCTATTCCCTATTAAATAAGAAATGCCCCTGAATTTATCCCAGAATCTTCGTATTCCTGTTTCGTCAGAATTGTCTACAAAATCTACATAGTTACATACAAACATAAATCACGTCTTTATTTAATACTAGCTGCTGTTCGCAACTTTATCTGCAAAAAAATTGTTTTTCGCTATCCCGCGTGAATTACAATTTTCCGGGATAAAAAATAGCCTATGTTAATCTAGGGTATCAGCTAACTCCGTTCCAAATTTCATCCAGATCTGTCCAGTAGTTTTTGCGTGAAATAGTAACAAACATCCATCCATACTTACAAACTTTAGCGTATAGAATATTAGTAGGATAGATTTGATTGTTTGTCTGCATTAAATACAAACTACTGAACCAATTTCAAAAAATCTTTTTTCATTAGAATCCTACATTATCCTTGAAGAACCTAGCCAGGCTATATTATTTCTGCGTGAAAGAACTCGCAGACAATAGCTAGTATAATTATTATAGACTAGCTGTTGCCCGCAACTTCGTCTGCGTAAAATTCGTTTATCGCTATCCCGCAGGAATCACGCAATTTTCCGGGATAAAAAGTAGCCTATGTGTTATACTTCGTAAGAGGTTCGGGGGGACTCACGTTGACCTCGTTTCAACGTGCAACCGCTCCTTGCGCAGACGAGGGGGGAAAAGGCGAACTCGGTGCTTGCACCGCTCGCCCGATCCCTTGAGGCCAGCGGGAACGGTAACGCATTACCTACCTGCATTGCACGGTCTCATTGTCTAAGGGAAGACGGGCCCAGCGTACGGGCCCTCCCCTTGGCGCGATCCTGGCGGAAGCGGGCGTTTGTGGTGAAACCCTAGTGGCATCCCACTGCGTCCGGACACCGGATTGAGGCTGGCAGAGTGCAAAGCGGGTGGAGGGGGTAGCCTAAACGATCACAGCGCTCGCTACGGCTAAAATTGTCATTTTTGTCGCTGACTTGAGCTGTCAAATCCATATTGCAGTAAACATTTTCTAATCGTTTTTGAGATAAAAATATGGTCCTGGTAAGATGTGTTGTTGTGAATTGTAATAACACCAAGAAGAATAGCGACTGTAAATTTTACCAATTTCCAAAGACCATGGTGGAAACGAGACCAAAGAAATAAGTGGATATTTGCCGTAAGAAAAAAAAATAAGTTACCTAACCTCTAAAATTTTCACTGAAAACAACAATTTTAATGTTATTGGCAATAATGTTACTGACTACCATTGTCCAAAACTGTGTAATATAGTAAAATAACACAATATTTCATTAATATTTTTCACAGTATTTACTTATTTCTTGTTTGACAGCGGTGACAATATTGTCCATAATGGCCGCCTGTCACGTGGCGCTGTCGTCGCGCACGGTCCCATTGTGGTCCGTGGCAAATTCTTTTGATGGGGCCCTATCAGTAAAAATCGTCACGTTGTACTCAGTTTAATTTTAATATTTTTGAGCTCGCGGCCTCTTGGGCCGGGGCCCTCTTGGGTCGGGGCCCCCTGGCATTTTGCCAGCCCTGCCACCCTATTTTTACGCCACTGGGCAACACCGGAGAATTTTGGGCGGATCTCCCTCGAAAACCAGGTGGACGGCCAAAGACAAAACAGAGGGGCAAACATAGTTAAATAAAACATCAAATACTTCTGCGTATCATTTAATTCATATAATATTTATAAAGTTACACATCTAATATTACCTATTATATGTAATAAGTTAGAATACATGTTATGTAAAAGATTGCGTAGAGTAAAAACCATTCACACAATACGAGAACCCATTGAATGATTTCTTTCACCTTATTTTCATAGATAACTAGCTGTCGCTCGCGACTCCGTCTTCGCTATCTAGGGTACTATGCGATGTCCAGGTATAAAAACTATCCTATATCCTGCCCCGGGACTGACACTATCTCTGTACCAAGTAGCATTAAAATCGCGTAAAATCGATTACGCGTGACAACGTAACAGACAGACACTTTCGCATTTATGATATTAGTACTTTATACCCATGTATGAAACCTGCAGAAGCGCATCGAAGCTCATACAAACAATTTTAAAACTTGAAGTTATTTCGTATGATAAAATATTTGTAGAAAATGTATTTTCCTTTTCTAAGAAAAACTTTATCAACTCTCAGTTTAAATTTATGGGTCAGTTTAGTGCCCGTTTCACCACTCTCTGATAAGTTCCAGTTATCTATGATGACGTCTCTGTTTCGTAGTAATGGAACCATAAATAACTGACGCTTAACCTTTTCGACGCCAACGACCTATATATACGTCCATTACTCCAATGCAAAAGCAACCTTCGTCCAATTGGGTTTAGGTTCAATTAAGGCATCGCAATAAAATGTCTCTTGTATTTGACGTGGCGGCGAAAAGGTTAAGTTAACTGGAACTTAACAGACAGTCGTGAAACAGGCGCTAAAGTATTACGTATTAAACTAAGAGGCAGTGGTAAACATCAAACTAACAATATTTATTTACATTATCTTAACTAATAGCCTTAACCTTTTTTTAGTATAAAAATTGAGATGTCAACCAACTATGCTATAACATTTGCTCGCGGATTCACATGATTCGGCTTCAATTTGAGAATTACAATAATTACATCATAGTTTTCCATTGCCTTTGTTAATTGATAACACAGTTAAAAATTATAACCACCACTAGGAATTTACAGTTCGTACCAGATTATTTTAACCTTTTACACGCCAACGACACATATCAGCGCCGCAGGTTCAACGCCAACGACCTATATATACGTCCATTACTTCAATGCAAAAGCAACCTTCGTTCAATTGGCTTTAGGTTCAACTTAAGGCATCGCAATAAAGAAGTCTGGCGTATGGGTGACTTGTATTTGTCGTGACGGCGAAAAGGTTAAAGCTTTTGTAAACAAACAAGTAGCTCAAAATCATATAAAATTTAAATATAATTATAGTATAAGACTAGCTTGTTGCCCGCGACTTCGTCTGCAACGAATTCGTTTATCGGTATCCCGTGGGAACTACACATTTTCCTATGTGATATTCCAGACTATAATCTATGTTCCAAATTTCATCGAGATCTGTTCAGCCGTTCTGGCGCGAAAGAATAACAAACTTACATACTTCCGTACTCACTTTCGCATTTATAATATTAGTAGAATTAGTATTACTTCCATGCTGGTCAGGGAGGAAAGGAGAAATATAAAATGTATCAGTTGCTTCTCATCCCGCGCAGATGGTAAAAGCCCATCGAGGGAATGGGCGAAATCATGTTATAGGCGATGCGGCTAGCAACCCATCACTATTTTGATTACTTTTTCCATCTATACGCCTACAATCATGCTAAACGTGGCCTTCAGGGTTTGTTACCTCAGGCTCTGTCTACCCCGTAAGGGATAAAGACGTGATTTGTGCATGTATGTATGTATGCATGTAGAATTAGTAGGATATTGTGAGATATCAGTATGATTGTTCAACATGCCGATGGATGTGGTGCTAATTTGATACAATGAGTGATTGTGTAGGAATTTAAATTTCTGAACAACACTGAAATCCCTTTTAGGGATAAGTTTGTCTTTGTGCGTTTGTGTTGCCCTGTATTTAACTTTTTCTTGTGTTTTATGTACGATAAAGAGTTATACATACATACATACATACAATCGATAGTAACGATACCAATTGTTTTTAAATATTACACAAACTGTTAAATTGTTACCTTTATTTCAGTAGGCCTGTCGGTATTATGTCATTTTTGATTACATTTGTAGTGGTAGCCAGCTGTAGTGGTAGCTAGGTGTCGTTGTAGCTAGCTATGGTGGTAGCTAGCTGTCGTTGTAGCTAGCTGTGGCGGTAGCTCGCTGTCGTTGTAGCTAGCTGTAGTCGTAGATAGCTGTGGTGGTAGCTAGCTAGCTGTCGTTGCAGGTAGCTCTAGTGGTAGCTTGCTGTCGTTGTAGCTAGCTGTGGTGGTAGCTAGCGGTTGGTAGCTAGCTGTGATGGTAGCTTGCTGTCGTTGTAGCTAGCTGTGTTAGTAGCTTGCTGTCGGTAGCTAGCTGTGGTGGTAGCTTGGTGTCGTTGTATCTAGCTTTTGGTAGCTAGCTGTTGGTGGCTAGGCGTGTGCGCGGGGCTACTGGTGCAGCGCGTGGTGCGGCGCGAGCACGGCGCCGGCGAGCGGCATGGCCGACGTGATGGCGGGGGAGGCGGCGGACACGGCCACGCCGCCGCCGCAGAATATCACCTAGCACAATTACATTTATTATTTCATCTACATCCATAACATAACTTGCCTACAATATGCGATAAGCAAATGATATTTTAACCTTTTCGCCGCCACGTCAAATACAAGAGTCACCCGTACGCCAGACTTCTTTATTGCGATGTCTTAAGCTGAATCTAAACTCAATTGGGAATGGATGATTATTTTAAGTGCTTGATGATTTTTCTATTGATAGGAATAACCATCCTTAGCTACAGAAAAAAGTTACAGATTTTTCCATCGAGCCATATATTTTATGAAAATAAAAACGTTTTACTCAGTCACTCGGCGGCCCCCATACGGTTGATAAGCAGTACGTCCATAACATAACAGATAATTAAAAAAAAGGCTGCTTGAATCTGTGGTACACAATGACATAAGTAGTTAAAAAAAGCAACGGCTAAGTGGCGCCGTCTGTGAATTGTTGGTGTTACTAAACCATACACGGGGAATTTCAATAAACATTAACATTAATTTCTCATATGACATTCAGTAGTGTTGTTGATTCTGAGTAGAAATAACTCAAAAAATTTCCAAATTCGTGGAAAAAATATATATGGTCATTTTTATTGAAATTCCCCATGTATGTTCATTGTGAACCACAGATTCAAGCAGCCTTTTTTATTTTTTATGGACGTACTGCTTATCAGCCGTATGGGGGCCGCCAAGTGACTGAGTAAAACGTTTTTATTTTTATAAAATATTATGGCTCGATGGAAAAATCTGTAACTTTTTTCTGTAGCTAAGGATGGTTATTCCTATCAATAGAAAAATCACCAAGCACTTTTAAAATAATCATCCATTCCCAATTGAACGAAGGTTGCTTTTGTATTGACGTTTATATAGGTCGTTGTCGTTGAACGTGCGGTGCTGATATGTGTCGTTGGCGTCGAAAAGGTTAAAATACCTGTATCTGTGGTTGTGTTTACATAAAAATATCGACATCGATACTTTAATTTGCAGTATTTAATACCTGTATTTCAAATTTAAAACGATTTCTCACTGAAAAATCACATTAAATTTTGAAGCAGATATCTTTAACCGATTGAGCTGAAATTTTGCATACTTGTGTAAGTCAGATGACAATACAGTAATCTGTTAGTTCGAGTTCTGGTGGTCCAGCCAGGACCGTCTCCGCGGGAGGGAACTCTTCAACGGTTGGTCCGATTGACTTGAAATTTGGTACACACACGTAGGACGGGTGACAATGCAAGTACAGTCAGCAAAAAAAAAATATAAAAATTTTTTTTGGACAAAAAAATATTTAGTCTCCAGCTTCAGTGTTTTAGGCGATGCGCTGTCTGTTAGTCAGTCACAGTTTTTTGACATGTTACCTGTGAGACGGGCTGGTTGGTCTGCTGAGGCGCCGCCAGCACGTACTGCTGCTGTCTCACGCCGCCCACCTGCCACAGATAACACACTATTAACATCTAACCTACAACTATTGTACAATTTCGTAGTACAACATTACTACAATTCCGTAGTACAACATTACTACAACTTCGTAGCACAACATTACTACAACTTCGTAGTACAACATCACTACAATTCCGTAGTACAACATTACTACAACTTCGTAGTACAACATCACTACAATTTCGTAGTACAACATCACTACAATTCCGTAGTACAACATTACTACAACTTCGTAGCACAACATTACTACAACTTCGTAGTACAACATCACTACAATTCCGTAGTACAACATTACTACAACTTCGTAGTACAACATTACTACAATTCCGTAGTACAACATCACTACAATTCCGTAGTACAACATTACTACAACTTCGTAGTACAACATCACTACAATTCCGTAGTACAACATTACTACAACTTCGTAGTACAACATCACTACAATTTCGTAGTACAACATTATACAATTTCGTAGTACAACATCACTACAATTTCGTAGTACAACATTACTACAACTTCGTAGTACAACATTACTACAATTTCGTAGTACAACATTACTACAACTTCGTAGTACAACATTACTACAACTATGTGGTACAACATTTTTCACATTCACAGCTGGATTACTCTCGGTGGGGGTCGTTTTATGGAGAGATCTTAGAATAGGAAAAGCAGGGTCTTCTGATACGGATACTATTTATACTAAATACGATATCCAACCATTTGCACTGTAAAGTTTTCAGTTTTAAATAAATAAACAATTATAAATAATATAAGATATTTTTTCTTGTGTATGTTGTCGTTCCTTTTTTCTGTATACGCATGGTACGAGCAGAAATAAATATTTGTCCGTCTCTCTCTATCATCGTGTATATAACGGCTGCCCCGCTATTCACCTTTTTTTTTTAACGTGTGTAAAGCGCCCGGTAAACGATCAAATTGTTTGTCAAACTTTACGCGTTTGTCAAACAATTTGATGGTGTATGTATGTATGTATGTATAACTCTTTATTGTACATAAAACACAAGAAAAAGGTGAATACAGGACAACACACATGTACAAAGGTGTGTTTGAGGCGTTTGTCAAACAATCTACGCGTTTGATGAAAATCTGGATTGATGTCGAGTTTGACAAACAGGTTTGAACGTGTACGACGGTGTTTGTCAAACAAGACCTCGGTAGAAGAAGTTTGACAAACAAGTTTGTCAAGCAAGTTTGACCGTTTGCGCGGGGCGCTTTAACAAATTTGTTTGATATTTGGTTTGATCGTTTACGCTTATGTTTGATGAAAACGTGAAGTTTGACAAGCAAGTTTGTCAAACAAATTTGTACGTTTACGGGGCGCTTAAAATGCGCCTTATGCATTCCCGCGCTCGGGGCAGCAACGGGGGTGTGACGGGCTCTCCAGCTCGCCGCTGCCTTCCCTATGGAAGGAGGGGAGAGGCCTACCGTCTAAACACACACGTTCCCTCCAGGCCGTGGACTGTGGGCGTTGCGGGTGCACTACGGTGTCACCGCTGTACCCACTGATGCCCCGGGATGGGGCAGATGGCCCCGCTAGTCACCTGGTGTATCTGCTGCGGCGCCTGTATGGCGGCGCGCGGCGCGGGCTCGGCCTCCACCACCACCTGCTCCATGTACCCGCTGCCTGCACACATCATCATCATCATCATCATCTTTAGTAACAGCATACGCTTTCATCAAAATATCATTTATTTTATGTAATAAATAATATAAAAAATATATTTTTCAATTGGCATTGTTCATTTTTTTTTAGTATGCTCCAATTCGAAAACCATTTCGAGGAAAACCATCAATTATCCGATTTATCTTGTCCGATTTCAAAAATACTTTATGATTGCAGATATTTTTGTAAAAGTACTTTGAACCTTTGTTTGACTGAACGACCGGGTTTTTAGACAGAATCCAGCATCGAATGTTTGCCACAAAAATGAAAAAAAAAGTTTGGCTACGGCAACTGTCACGTGTCACTGTCAAATCTACAAAACCATAGACAAAGCTGTTTTTTTTATAGCCAGCCGAACGAAGGCGATTGGGATTCTGTCTAAATTCACGAATTATCAAACAGCGAAAAACTATTTATTATTAATTAACAAAGCTACGTAAAAGCATAATATTCAAATTAGTTGCTTGAAATAGTCCATTTTATCAAATAAAGGTGTTAAAAGCACAGCTTAAAAAAAATGAACAATGCCAATTAACTATAAAATCAACCGAGATATAAGTTAAAGATTTGTTTCTATCTCTTTTTAGAAAAACAGAAATTCCTTCTAACGATCTCTCTTTCTATCGCTGACTAATCAGTAGTTAACTCCTATATTTTCCGTAATACTTAACCTGAATTACTTTTAATCTCACTTTTTTACGATATTTTCCTTCGATCAACAATACAACTAGATTCACGGTCCCATACAAAATCAAAGCGAAAAAGTGGCCCTGTTGCTTATGCTTATAGCTATATCTGTTTTACCTTCTTTATTAACGTAAAATAAACCTTAAGTCTAAGCAACAAAGATCCAAATAATTATAATTGTATATAATACTTACGACGTTTCGTCACAAGACGAGCGAAAGCGGTCGATAAACAAAAGAACTACCTTCGTTTCAAAAAGATGTCATTCTATTTGAGGAACAAGGTAATAATGGAGTCGCAATTAAGTATATAACTCAGAATTTTTTTATTTGTCAGATATTTACAAATACAAATATTAACATGAATTTTAATAATTAAGCCTATCTACGTCCCACTGCTGGCACAGGCTTCCTTTAACAACGAGAGGGATTGGGCCATAGTTCCCACGCAGGCCCAGCCAGGCAACAACCGTAGTAGCCTAGTTGTTCGACCTACCGCCTCTCAAGCAGAAAGTCGTGGTTTCAAACCAGGCCTCGCACCTCCTGAGTTTTTCCGAATTTATGTGCAAAATTTAATTTGAAATTTACTATATTACTATAAGCTAATAAAATTCAAAGTCCTGACTGACTGACTGACTGACAACTATATATCAACGCACAGCCCAAACTACTGGACTTAGAGACTTGAAATTTTGCACATAGATACCTTATATAATGTAGGCATCCAGGCCTGTAAAGTTCTTCTTCTCTTTCTCTCGCGACAATAGTTATCCATTCCGCACAGCAAAAAGGATCACTAGGAAATCTACAAAAAAAAACAATATATATTTTATTTTAAAACGAGAACTACTCCATGAATTTCTTGTTCTAAAACCACCGATAATTGTCAAGATGGTGGGCCATCATTGCCAAACAATAAATTATTGATTTTAAAATGTAAACTGCAAATCATCACGTACTTTATGAAATACTGACTTGTACTTACTTAAAGAAAGATATTCCTTCCGAAACCTTAGTGTTTCGGTGGCTGTTTTTACAATTTTTGAACGCACATTGTGGCATTTTGACACGTCCTCACGTTGGCCGAGGTTGGCGCGTACTGTCAGAAAGAAGGCCACAAATTTATTTTGTGGTCTTATTTCATGGAGCCGTTTTCAGAGCTATCACCGTGAATCTAGTTGTATTGTTGATCGAAGATATTTTCATATTTTATTGTGATTTTTTTAAATGCATATTCTCTATACTACAAATAAATCAAGAATTTTTACTTCTTCATTTTATATGTTCACTTTTACAATTGTACCGTTACAAATTAAATTTCTAAACGACACCTGACAATTACAACACATAGAAAAATCCAAAAAGTAAAGCAATGACCGGGACTCGAACCCGGATCCTCATTCCGTGACGCGTGCTATACCCCTATACCACCCATAGCAGGTACAGTTTGACAACAAAAATAATGCTCCACGATGTACCTGCGCAGTAGACCAATTTTAGTAGCGCGGGAAACTCTGGCGCTGTTATTGGTCGATCGATTTCGTACCAACAATGGCAAAATCGTGTAAGCGGGACAGAGCTAAGAATGCAAAGCAAGCAATACTCTGCCAGTTGCGCTTGCAAATAAAGTTCAATATAGATTATTTACACGTTCGGCTACCATCGGAAACTGGTCTGCGCTTCTCTGCGCAAACGAATACATAGCTTTACTTTTCGGATGTTTCT
This sequence comes from Pandemis corylana, assembly GCA_949127965.1. NCBI lineage: Eukaryota > Metazoa > Arthropoda > Insecta > Lepidoptera > Tortricidae > Pandemis > Pandemis corylana. Next base: position 6,359,340 of record OX421875.1, on the reverse strand, counting down.
GTGTTCTAATTTTCAGTACCGTTTAGAAAAGCCTATTATCTCTATTAGCTCTATACTATTCTATGAGTTTAAGGTTCAAGTTACCTTGCGTGGCGGAGGGCGCGGCGCTCTCGCAGCCGAACAAGCAGTGCTGCACCGTCCAGCGCGGCTCGAACGGTATATGCGTCTTCACCTGACAAAACAGATTAGATTAGATTAGATTATTAGTCATTCAATAAAAATTACATCATAAATTGGGAATGGATGATTATTTTAAAAGTGCTTGATGATTTTTCTATTGACAGGAATAACCATCCTTAGCTACATAAAAAAGTTACACATTTTTCCATCGAGCCATATATTTTATAATAAAAATAAAAACGTTCTACTCAGTCACTCGGCGGCCCCTATACGGCTCATAAGCAGTACGTCCATAAAATAACAAATAAAAAAAAGGCTGCTTGAATCTGTGATACACAATGACATAAGTAGCTAAAAAAGCAACGGCTAAGTGGCGCCGTCTGTGAATTGTTGGTGGTACTAAGGATGGCTATTCCTATCAATAGAAAAATCATCAAGCACTTTTAAAATAATCATCCATACCCAATTGTACATTGTCAAGTTAGAAGAATTTAGATTGAAATAGTTAAGAGTAAATAAGATGAAATTAAATAATACAAATCAATTGAACATTACAAAAATGTCAAAATCGAAACAATAATAATAAAACAATTAGGTACAATTAAATTAAATTAATTCTCCGCTAGGGTAACCCACAGCAAATAGTTATTTATGTGGCTGTTGTATAATGAGGCGTTAAAACACGAGCGATATGTTTCTGTAAACGGTGTTACCGTGAGCGATTAGTTTCTGTGGGCGGTGTTACCTTGAGCGATTAGTTTCTGTGGGCGGTGTTACCTTGAGCGATTGGTTTCTGTGAGAGGTGTTACCTTGAGCGATTAGTTTCTGTGAGAGGTGTTACCTAGGGCGATTAGTTTTTGTAAGCTGTATTATCTTGAGCGATTGGTTTTTGTGAGTGTTACCTTGAGCGATTGATTTCTGCGAGTGTTACCTTGAGCGATTAGTTTCAGTGAGCGGTGTTAACTTGAGCGACTGGTTTCTGTGAGAGGTGTTACCTAGTGCGATTAGTTTCTGTGAGCAGTGTTACCTTGAGCTCGGTGGTGAGCATGAGGATGTGGCGGCAGGGCAGCCGGAACACCTTGCTGAAGAGGCAGGAGCACTCCTGGGTGGACGTGCCGTACTTGCAGATGGCTACGCTGCTGTGTCTTCTGGAACAAGGGTGCTCTTACTATCCGTATCATACACTTTCATCTGTGGCCATGGATTAAACTGTCAATATTATCGTGTGATCCATGCATATAGCGATCCATATCACGAAGTATTGATGCGTATCGCAGTGAATCCGGTTGGTTTGTTTCACGATCCTATACTGACGTATCAGTATCACGATAATGAATATCTATATATATATAATTCAAAGGTGACTGACTGACTGACTGACTGACTGACATAGTAATCTATCAACGCACAGCCCAAACCACTGGACGGATCGGGCTGAAATTTGGCATGCAGGTGGATCTTATGACGTAGGCATCCGCTAAGAAAGGATTTTTGGAAATTCCCATGGGATAAGGAAAAAACGGGAATTATATATTCGATTCGGAGTGACGCTATCACAGTAACTATAATAAGTAGACTCTTCAAATTTGATACAAAAGTAGGTGATTACAAAACTAAGAAACTAATTTCAGGATTTTTGGAAATTCCCACGGGATAAGGAAAAAAACAGGATTTATATATTCAGTTTAACGAAATCCTATGAACTATAATTACTACACTCTTCAAATTTGGCATAGAAGTAGGTGATTATAATAGTAAAATAAAGTTCTAATGCTTTTTGGAAATTCCCACGGGATAAAAACGGGATTTATGTATTCAGTTCTACGGGATCGATTTTTCGTTTTACTGGTCGTATAAAATTGAAATTTGGCCTTCAATTTCCCTTGGGGAGTGTAGGGGAGCGCTACAAAAGGATTTCCCGAAATTCCCACGGGAACGGGAAAAACTGGACTTTTCGTTTTCTGGTTGCAGAAAGCTGAAATTCGGCATGTAGGTTGCTTCGGGAGTGTAGAGGAGCATTAAGAGAGTACTTTCCAAAATTCCCACGGGAACGGGAAAAAAACAGGATTTTACGTTTTACTGGTCGTAGAAAGCTGAAATTTGGCAAGTGGGTTCCTTGGGGAGTGTAGAGGAGCATTATGAGATAATTTCCCAAAATTCTTCTTCTTCGTTCCCGTAAGATATTCGGGAAATGCTTTATTTGGCGAAATTCTTACGGAAACGGGAAAAACGAAAAGCGGGGGAAAGTTGAAATTTGTCACGTAGGTTTATTCGGGAGTGTAGGGGAACACTAAGAAAGGATTTTCCGAAACGCCCACAGGGACGGGAAAAAACCGGATTTTACGTTTCCAGACGAAACAGCGGAAGAAAGAGACTTAACATTTATAACGTGTGTTTCTTTAAAGGCTTTAAGTGTACTCCGAAAGCACTCCCCAAAATTTCCACGGGAACGGGAAAAAACTTATTTTTTCATTTTACATCTTAGCGCGTACGATGTCGCGGGCAAAAGCTATTTAGGATGTATTTTAGGACAGGATGTATTATAGGTTAGGTTAGGTTTGTTTTATAAAAATCCTGCAATATTTACAGGTTCAGAAAAATTAAGGCATCGGGGCAATGCGGGGGCTGGCTTGCATGCTTGCTTGAGTCCTTGCTTTGCATGCTTGATTGCATACTTGCTTTCATGCATGCTTGCATGCTTGCTTGCATGGGTGCTTACTTGCATGCATGCTTGCTTGCACGCTTGCTTGCATGCATGCTTGCATGCTTGCTTGCATGGGTGCTTACTTGCATGCATGCTTGCTTGCACACTTGCTTGCATGCTTGCTTGCCTGCTTGCATGCCTGCTTGCATGCATGCTTGCATGCTTGCTTGCATGGGTGCTTACTTGCATGCATGCTTGCTTGCACGCTTGCTTGCATGCTTGCTTGCCTGCTTGCTTGCATGCCTGCTTGCATGCCTGCTTGCATACTTACATGCTTGAAGGCTTGCATGCCTGCTTGCATACTTGCATGTATGCTTGAAAGCTTGCAGGTTTGGTTGCTCGCTTGCTTAATTGCTAGGTTCTTTGAAATGCTCATGGTTCACGCGTGCGAAGCCGCGGGCAAAAGCTAGTAACACTATAAAATAAAGACGTACCCAAGTGTAGAAGAAATAAGTTCCACTTTAAAAAACGGGACATTGAAACAAGCGGTACGTACCACTTTTTAAAAACGCGGTACATTGAAAAAAAGCGGTACAACAGCACCAGAGTTGCGGCAATGAGTCGTACCTGCCGGCGCGGTCGTCGAGGCACTTCTGCGCGATCTTCGTCTGGTGCGACATCAGGTTGTACGCGTACTGCGTTATCGTATCTGTGGGGGACTGCTTCAGCGTCTCAGTGTCCTGAAAAAAAAAAAACAGTAAATACACACACACACATACACACCTAACAAGTCTAGTGTTAAAAAATCCCTAGTCAGACGTAGTACCTATCGACACCTCCTACGCATAAGGTCGTATCCCTAAATCGTCGATTTTTCAGGAGAGCGATTATAAGAATTTTTCATGTATTTTTCAAGTTGAAATATGTCCAAAGTTTAAAGCAGTAGTTATTTAATTAACACGAAGCAAATCTGCTTATTGAAATAAATATCATAATTTCAAAATTATGGCATAAAAACCTAAAGTTACGACTTTGTGCTCGTTATCAAAACGTTGTATAAGAAAGTTACAACCTTTTGCGATTGATCACGTCCATTGCATAAAGTCGTATTGTTATTATAAATACGACTATATATAAAAGGATATACCTTCTCACTAAAGCAACGCATATAGTCGTAAGTGCGAGTTACGACCCATGATTGTAAAAAAACTGCAACAAAAAGTCGTACCTAACTACTATTGTTTACGCATATAAAGTCGTAACTTAGAAGTTAAGGCTATTTGCGTAGGGTGTAATGAAGACTAATGGAGTGGCGCAAAGCGTCGAATGTTGTGATGCGACGATTTGCGTGGAAAAGTTCAAATGATACGACTATTAGCAATCACAAAACTCCATAATTATCAAAAACATTTAAACTTGAGTTTTAGGAAGTTATACGAGGGGTGCCTTTTAAGTTATGTCGTTTGGAAAAACTAAAGACAATTTAAGTGTTAAATGGTATTTATTGTCTTTCAAAGTAATCACCGTGATATGTAATACACTTTTTCATTCGATCGAAAAAGTTTTCGAAACACTTATTCCAGTCAGAAGTCGGGGTCTCGAAAATGGCCGTTTTGTATGCCTCAACCGCTTCTTCAGGCGTTCGGTACCGTTGACCACGAAGTCGTTGCTTAATTTTTGGAAAAGTGAAAAAATCATTAGTGCTTAAATCTGGGCTGTACGGCGGGTGTTCCCGATTTTCGACGTTTTGGTCTTTTAAAAACGCAATTGTCTGCCGAGCGGTGTCCGAGCTCGCATTATCGTGGTGCAGTACTATACGACATCTTGGGTTATTTTTTCGGAACTCGCCGATAACATTTGGTAAACAAATAGTGGTATACCAGTCAGCATGAACTGTTTTACGATCTTCAAGCACGATGGTGGCAACGTGACCACTTTTCGCTACAAACGTCGCGACCATTTTTTTCGAAGTGCTCCGTGACCGCATTACTTTGGTCGGTTTTGGCTCATTTTGGAACACCCAAACAGTCGACTGCTGTTTAGAATCTGGATCGTAGGCATATATCCATGATTCGTCATTACTGATAATATCATAAACGTGTTTAGAGTCTCCTCGGTTGAATTGCCGCAGAGTTTTGCGACACCATCTAACGCGAGCCGTTTTTTGATCTTCACTAAGTAAATGTGGTATCCAGCGTGAGATCAATTTTTTTACACCTAAGTGATCATGTAAAATATTTTGAACACTGGTCCCTGAAATGCTTAATGAAGCTTCTATCTCACGGTATGTCGCATGGCGATCTTCGACGATCAGTTGCCGTACAGCATCAATGTTCTCTTAGGTTACGGCTGTTTTTGGTCGGCCTTCACGATGCCTATCACTGAGATGAGAGCAACCACGTTGGAATTCCAAATACCAGCGTTCCACAGTCCGGATGCATGGTGCTTTATTATTAAAAACCGTAGTCAGCTCCGCAAAGCACTGAAGACTCGTTAAATGCATAAAAAACGGGTTACGACCTTTTGCGTCGGAGGTATCGCTATGGAAGAGCGAGGCTTCCAAATACAGACATTGTTTGCTTACTAGGTGGTTCCATTACATCAGGGTTTCTCAAAGTGGGGCCCACGGACCCCTTACGGTGCCAGGGGTCCGCAGCCACACAGTTACCCTTTAACATACAGAGCCTAAGGTAACAAGTACCTACAGGCCACATTTAGCAAGATTGTGGGCGTATAGGTGGAAAATGGAATCAAAATAGTGATCGGTTGCTAGCCTCGTCGCCTAAAACATGATTCCTATGATTTTCGCCCATTCCCTCGATGGGCTTTTACCATCCGCGCGGGTAGACAAGCAACTGGTACATTCTATGTTTTTTCCTTGCTCCCAGACCAGCATGGGAGTACCCTTTAACATGTTTACTTAAGAGATTTTTTAACAGTAGGCTCTTTTTCTTTCACTATAATTAGCTAAGTCAGTTTTGCGGGTGGTAGGGCCTTGTGCAAGGTCCGTCCGGATCGCTACCACCATCTTACTCGCTAATCCTGCCGCTAAGTAGCAGTGCTTGCATTGCTGTGTTCCGGTGTGGAGAGTAAGACAGCCGGGGAAATTACGGACACAAGAGGCATTGCATCTTAGTCCTCTAAGTTGGCAACGCATCTGCAATCCCTCCGGGGTTGCGGGTGTCTATGGGCAGTGGTGATCACTTACCATCAGGTGATCACTTGCTCGTTTGCCTTCCTATTCATATAAAAAAAAAAAAAAAGTCAGCGGTCTATTATGGGCTTTTTACAAACTTTTTTTTTTTTTTTTTTCTTTTTTTTAATTTATTTAGGAAACAAACGGTTACATTTTAACATTTTTTATTAACATTCTTCCATACTGGTCTGGGAATAAAGAAAAACATTGGATTTACCAGTTGCTTCTCTTCCCCCGCAGACGGTAAAAGCATCGAGTGATTGGGCGAAAATCTTAGGTATCATGTTATATAGGCGATGTGGCTAGCAACCCATCACTGTTTTGATACACCTACAATCATGCTAAACGTGGCCTTTAGGTATTGTTACCTTAGGCCAGCGGTTCTTAACCTTTCAGTCATGAGGGACCATTTGACAAAATTTCTGTCTTGCCATGGACCACCTAGTAACTACATAATATCTAACGTACGGCTTCGATCGGCCCCAAAGGACGGAATTGCACGTTCACGCGTTGTGCCTGGTTGTCACTTAGGTATCTAATTATTTCTTAGATTGGCCCTGCGGAGCGCTTTGGATGCGACCAGGGACCACTAGTGGTCCGTGGACCACCGGTTAAGAGCCACTGCCTTAGGCTCTGTCTACCCCGTAAGGGATAAAGACGTGATATATGTATGTATGTATTTATTTACACTTGTCGGACCAGCGGAAGTTAGGAGCTGGAGGGATAAGCGTAAAATCCAATTATTGCCGGTTACCCTGAGCCTGCTGATGGCGAAGCTCCTCCTCTCATCCTCGAGCTGGTTGGCCACATTAAAGAACAGAGACACGAACTCGTCCGGCTGCATCTGGCTCCGTACCAGTGTCTGGAACTTGGTCACCAGCCGCTCCAGGCCCTGGGAACACACAAGTATAAAGTAAGGCCAAGGAGTATGTATGTATGTATAACTCTTTATTGTACATAAAACACAAGAAAAAGATGAATATAGGATAACACACATGCACAAAGGCGAACTTATCCCTAAAAGGGATCTCTTCCAGTTAACCTTTAAACGATTGACAGGACATAAGTGTTAAGCAAGAGTAGACACACAGAAAAAGTAAAAGAACCGATCGAAACTTAAAATAATCCTAAATGTCTAAATTTTAAACAATGTAAGATATAATAATAAACTACACATAATAGATAAATACGATAAACTAATACACAATAAATAAAATATACTACATAATATATAAATATATAAATACACACACAAGTTACTAAACACATCAGATTCATACAAGATACAGAACCTTTCAGGAATTGAAAGTATTTTTAACCCCCAACATAAAAAGAGTGGTGGTATAAGTTTATCTCTCTCTCTCTTTCTCTCTATGTGTGCGTGTGTAGTGTGTGTGTTTATCTGACTGTGGCAAGATAGCTCAAGGAATAGACCAATTTGGATGCGGTTTTCTTCATTCGAAAGCCAGTTTCCTTGCGGTGTTTTGATTTGATTGAAATATAATTATTTTATTATCAACTAGATTCTGGGCGAGACTATGTCCGCATAGAATTGGCAATTCACCTATCCCGCGGGAACTATGCAATTTACCGGGATAAAAAGTGCGTATCAGCGTTTATTTGTAGTTTCCTTACTGCTTTAGCTCATATATATACTGTGTCTCTGGTCATAATTACACATAAACGGATAACTCACGTAAATATTAACCAAATAAATATTGACTTCTTCTTCTTCTTCTTCTTCTTCTTCTTTTATTTGTGGCGTATCAAGTCGTTATAGTGACGACAACTTCGCCAATGTCAATGTAAAAATTTTTATTAAAAAATCTTGTGACAAAATGTCGGCAACGTTGTACGGTAATGGTCAAAGACCCCCCTCCCCCCCTGTCGGGCTCTTAGCCAACGGTCAATGATATCCCTCAGAAACTGCCAGGCAATCATTAGCCGTTGCCCAGGGCGCACCGGACCAAGCACTGCTCTTCCCCCCGGACGGATCCAAAAACGAACCGCAGCTCTTAATCACACGTGGAGGTAACCCGACTCGCACCCCTAAATATTGACCAAACGGTGATTGTACCTTTACGGAGTGACGTGATCAGTGTTGTGTGCTGCCCTACATTTGACAGTAATAAAAATGACGATGAAAACGAGGGTAGTTGTGCGCCGCTGTCAGTTGCGTCGAGCATCGTGCGAATGGGAAGCTTTCACGGACAACCCTACCTTATGCAGTATGTTGGTATAGTTGTCCGGCTCGAGCCAGGAGTCGACTTTAGCGATGGCGCCTCCTGGCCGCGTCAGAGACTCCCAGAGGCGCAGCGTGCCCGCGCCGGTGCCGATGATGCCGCGCTTCAGTACCTGAAACAGAACGGGCCGTGTTAGGAAACCTTTGGATACATACATAAATCAGGTGTTTATACCTTACGGGGCAGGCAGGGGGGCGTTCAAGTATTACGTAACGCAATTTGGGGGGGAGGGAGGTTACGATGCGTTACAGAGGCGGGAGGGGGGGGGGGGGGGTCTTACAACGTTAACGGTAACGTTTTCTTTTTTTAAATAAAAAAATATGGAATCAAAACTGCCAAGTTAACAAACTACGCATGTATTGCGGGTTAAACATCTCTTGTGTTATTTATTTAACATTATTATTAAATTAAAACTATAACAAGGATATTATAGCGACTTTCTTGTACTTTGCGCAACATACATTTTGACACTTAGGTAAAAATAGTCACTTGAGTGTTACGTAACGTTTAGAGGGGTAGGGGGGAGTAACAGAGAAACGTTACGGCGCGTTACAAGGGGGGGGGGGGGGGGGAGGGAGGGTCAAAAATCTTCAATAATTGCGTTACGAAATACTTGAACGCTCCCCCGTCTAAGGTGACGAGATCTGAAAGCCACGTTTGGCATGATTGTGGGCGTACAGGTGGAAAGCGGAATCAATAGTGATGTATTGCTAGCTGTAATATGATTTCTAAGATTTTCACCCAAACATTTGGATTGGGGTAATTACCCCCGCAGGGGTAAAATGGACATTCTAGGGGGGTAACACGGGATGGCACGAAATAGTATTAAAATAGCAATAAACAAAATAATAGTACGGTTAACTCCGAGATTTATACATTAGTTTATTTATTAGTTACCTAAACGTGCAATTTCTTACATAATAAACATATTTTCGTTCGAATTTGTGTGGTTTTAATTATTTTAAATTAGCTAGGGATAAACTCAATTCCCATACTTGTTCACAGGGGTAGTGACATTGAAAAGGTTAGGAACCACTGCCCTTAATGATGCTGAACGTGGCCTGTAAAGCTCATTACCTTAGGCTCTGTCTACTCCGCAAGGGATAACGACGTGATTTGTGTCAAATGGTGAGTTTGTGGAAAGTTGTTTAGCAAATATGGTGATCCCTCTAAAACCAATCCTCATAACAACGCGGGCGCTGTATAGTGTACCTGCAGCTGCGCAGGAGTGTGCTCGGAGCGCAGCAGCGCCAGCGCGTATGTCTTGCAGCGCGGCCACTATGCCGGGCGCTGTATAGTGTACCTGCAGCTGCGCAGGAGTGTGCTCGGAGCGCAGCAGCGCCAGCGCGTATGTCTTGCAGCGCGGCCACTATGCCGGGCGCTGTATAGTGTACCTGCAGCTGCGCAGGAGTGTGCTCGGAGCGCAGCAGCGCCAGCGCGTATGTCTTGCAGCGCGGCCACTATGCCGGGCGCTGTATAGTGTACCTGCAGCTGCGCAGGAGTGTGCTCGGAGCGCAGCAGCGCCAGCGCGTATGTCTTGCAGCGCGGCCACTATGCCGGGCGCTGTATAGTGTACCTGCAGCTGCGCAGGAGTGTGCTCGGAGCGCAGCAGCGCCAGCGCGTATGTCTTGCAGCGCGGCCACTATGCCGGGCGCTGTATAGTGTACCTGCAGCTGCGCAGGAGTGTGCTCGGAGCGCAGCAGCGCCAGCGCGTATGTCTTGCAGCGCGGCCACTATGCCGGGCGCTGTATAGTGTACCTGCAGCTGCGCAGGAGTGTGCTCGGAGCGCAGCAGCGCCAGCGCGTATGTCTTGCAGCGCGGCCACTATGCCGGGCGCTGTATAGTGTACCTGCAGCTGCGCAGGAGTGTGCTCGGAGCGCAGCAGCGCCAGCGCGTATGTCTTGCAGCGCGGCCACTATGCCGGGCGCTGTATAGTGTACCTGCAGCTGCGCAGGAGTGTGCTCGGAGCGCAGCAGCGCCAGCGCGTATGTCTTGCAGCGCGGCCACTATGCCGGGCGCTGTATAGTGTACCTGCAGCTGCGCAGGAGTGTGCTCGGAGCGCAGCAGCGCCAGCGCGTATGTCTTGCAGCGCGGCCACTATGCCGGGCGCTGTATAGTGTACCTGCAGCTGCGCAGGAGTGTGCTCGGAGCGCAGCAGCGCCAGCGCGTATGTCTTGCAGCGCGGCCACTATGCCGGGCGCTGTATAGTGTACCTGCAGCTGCGCAGGAGTGTGCTCGGAGCGCAGCAGCGCCAGCGCGTATGTCTTGCAGCGCGGCCACTATGCCGGGCGCTGTATAGTGTACCTGCAGCTGCGCAGGAGTGTGCTCGGAGCGCAGCAGCGCCAGCGCGTATGTCTTGCAGCGCGGCCACTATGCCGGGCGCTGTATAGTGTACCTGCAGCTGCGCAGGAGTGTGCTCGGAGCGCAGCAGCGCCAGCGCGTATGTCTTGCAGCGCGGCCACTATGCCGGGCGCTGTATAGTGTACCTGCAGCTGCGCAGGAGTGTGCTCGGAGCGCAGCAGCGCCAGCGCGTATGTCTTGCAGCGCGGCCACTATGCCGGGCGCTGTATAGTGTACCTGCAGCTGCGCAGGAGTGTGCTCGGAGCGCAGCAGCGCCAGCGCGTATGTCTTGCAGCGCGGCCACTATGCCGGGCGCTGTATAGTGTACCTGCAGCTGCGCAGGAGTGTGCTCGGAGCGCAGCAGCGCCAGCGCGTATGTCTTGCAGCGCGGCCACTATGCCGGGCGCTGTATAGTGTACCTGCAGCTGCGCAGGAGTGTGCTCGGAGCGCAGCAGCGCCAGCGCGTATGTCTTGCAGCGCGGCCACTATGCCGGGCGCTGTATAGTGTACCTGCAGCTGCGCAGGAGTGTGCTCGGAGCGCAGCAGCGCCAGCGCGTATGTCTTGCAGCGCGGCCACTATGCCGGGCGCTGTATAGTGTACCTGCAGCTGCGCAGGAGTGTGCTCGGAGCGCAGCAGCGCCAGCGCGTATGTCTTGCAGCGCGGCCACTATGCCGGGCGCTGTATAGTGTACCTGCAGCTGCGCAGGAGTGTGCTCGGAGCGCAGCAGCGCCAGCGCGTATGTCTTGCAGCGCGCGGCCACTATGTCCGGGGCGGGCGCGGGGGGCGCGGGGGGCTCGGCGCGGCGCGCCCACTCTGCGGCCAGCCGGGCGCATGCGCGCGACGCCTGCCACACTGAGCAAGTCACGTGCGACGACGGAAACGCGCAACGCACCACCTAAACACAAACACACCACGCTATTGCCTCTTGTACACTCCAAATATCCTAAGCTTAAAAATTTCATTTTAGATACAAGCTTCTTCGCTGATTGTACTAGCTTTGTCATCTGTCCTACATATGTAAACCAAATTTCGAGTCAATCGGACCAACCGTTGAAGAGTTCCCTCCTGCGGAGACGGTCCTGGCTGGACCACCAGAATTCTACTACCAGATTATTGTATTGTCATTTGACTTACACAAGTATGCAAAATTTCAACTCAATCGGTTGAAGAGATCTGCTTCAAAATTGAGCCGCAAGATTCCACCCGGACCAACATATATACATGCATAATGTTGCAAGTTAATATAAATCTTGTAAAAAAAACCGCTGAAAGCTCTTTCACATGTATTTTTTTGAAAGTACTAGCGCTTTTGGAACGGCCATCATTGCCTAGAAGAATGCGCTGCAAGAAACTTAGCAGTCTACCTGAAACTTCTAGTCTATGCAATTTTTTTTCATCCATCTAAAGAATGTCGCATTACAGTCGCCGCGGAGTGGGGATAAAGTGACAGGCGCTCGGCAGAGTAGCCAATATGGCGGCGCCCATAGCTCGCATCAGCTGACCGCGCAGCATTTACATTCCCACTTATTCGTGCATGCTTGATATCTTATGATTTCGCATTATCATTCCCATTTTCCAATTACTAATATATTAAGAATAATTTTAATAACCTAAATCGAATAATTTTCCGAAAAGTTTTACTTGCTTCGTGGTTTCATAAAATCATACAACACAGTGTCTTTTTTCGTTTTTGAAAAACACAAAACACAAATATTACAGGAATAAAACACAATAACATTGACATGAAAATAGATCACTAGTGTATTTGTCTTTGCAAAGTGACACGATCGCTGGCTCAGCATTCCCCACGCAATGGGGACTATCGTTTCTTTGCTCACCAGTTGACGCCACTGAAGACTAAGGTCCAGAGGCATAGCTGTCAAAGACTTTATAAGATCTGCGCCGAAACTAAGTTTTCAATCTTGAACGTCATTAAGTTTATTAATTATAAATAACTATCATCATATCGAGTAGCTATGCCGCAATGTTGTGCAGTTCCGTTTTGTTCGGGAAAAAAATCCGCTTTCAAAGCGTTCACATTCATCGCTAAATAACCCATATTTGCGATAATTTCACGAAGACTTACATCGATCACTGCGCAAGAGAGTTGATACTCTTCAAACTGCTAGACCGATTTTTACCAAACATGGCTAAGAACCACCCCAAGTTTGGCTTTCGAATGATAAAAACCCCATCGATCGGTCCATTCGTTTGAGAACTACGACGCCACAGATAGTCTTTTCGCTTGGGGGGGTTACAAGCTGACAGCACCCCCTCGGAGGAGGCAGCCTCACCTGTTGGCACTTGGTGGGGTCGCAGACGACGCAGCGCACCTGCCGCCACGCGGGGTTGCACGACTTGAACGTGTCCAGCAGCCACGTCAGGTCGTCGCCGATCAGCGCCGATATGCCTGCAACCAATAATGCATCTATGTATATCAATATAGGTACATTATGTTTATTTATACGTTTTCGAATAAGTATGACGCTGGTTTGCATGTGCAACAGTTGTGTTCATTAAACTTTGATAATGATCCCGTAGGGAGATCGAAACGGTTCATTGTTTGTGTGGTGTAAGGGATAATTAAGTTTGTGGGATGTATATGTTTCATTGGCAGTAGTGGAGGGAGGGATTGCATGAAAACATATAAATTCACACAGCGGAGTAGCAAGGGAAATATTTATTGTTCATTGAAATATATTATTATTTAAATAGTCAAGTCAAATAATCAATAAATCGATGACCGAGGAGTGCGCGTTTTGTTCGATCCTAACATTTTTATCAATGTCTCAAATACCTTACAGCGTTTGATGACATAAAAAAAGCGGTGTCACCTTGAGCGATTAGTTTCTGTGAGCGATGTTACCTTGAGCTATTGGTTTCTGTGAGCGGTGTTACCTAGAGCGATTAGTTTCTCACCTGCGGTCCGTGTTTTTAAACATGTTACTCACCCAGCAATTGGCTAGTTCCCCGGCCTCGGTAATAATCTACTACGTACCAGCACTGACGATGACCGACTTCCCGTTGCCGTCTTCAGCCAGGAACAGCGTCACGTTGTACTTGACGCTGGGGCCGCCCGCGCCGCCCACAGTCGGGATGCTGCTGTTGAACTCGATGCCTGTCAAATAAGCCTTCATTAACCACCACGTTACAGCTCCTGAGTTTTTTGTATGCGAAATTTGCCATGAGCGTTTCGGTGAAGGAAAACATTTTGAGGTAACCTGCACACATCTGCGAAGCAATGCAATGGTGTGTGAAGTTCCCAATCCGCACCTGGCTCGCGCGGGAACTAACCAAGCCCTCTCATTCTGAGAGGAGACATGCCCAGCGGTGGGACGTACATTTAGGCTAAGATCCAAGCATTCAAAGCAGGGTTCCGAGACGGCCTCGACTGTTAGACAACCTCGCAGGGGAGTAGCCAGTTTTTAGTATACGAGTCAAAGAAAATAAAACCACTAAAAGTACACAAAATAATTCTTATATTAGAAATTTATTTAATTCCATGAATGTTAATATCTGAACTTTTCGGGGAAGGGGGGGGGGGGGGAGCTGAACCCCCTAAACCACCTCCCTGGCTACGCCCACTATAGGTATGAACAAGTGACGGATCCCTGGCGAAACTTTAATAAAACCCAACTAGGACGTAAAAACGACGCTGCAAAAGTACGAAACAGGTCGACAATAGTGTCACACGATATATTATGACACATGCTGAAGCTTGAAAAGCCATAGTCACACGTTACATAGACCCTACCATCACTTAGCACTAATTGGCATTGTTCATTTTTTTTAAGCTGTGCTTTTAACACCTTTATTTGATAAAATGGACTATTTCAAGCAACTAATTTGAATATTATGCTTTTACGTAGCTTTGTTAATTAATAATAAATATTTTTTCGCTGTTTGATAATTTGTGAATTTAGACAGAATCCCAATCGCCTTTGTTCGGCTGGCTATAAAAAAAAACGGCTTTGTCTATGGTTTTGTTAGATTTGACAGTGACACGTGACAGTTGCCATAGCCAAACTTTTTTTTTCATTTTTGTGGCAAACATTCGATGCTGGATTCTGTCTAAAAAACCGGTCGTTCGGTCAAACAAAGGTTCAAAGTACTTTTACAAAAATATCTGCAATCATAAAGTATTTTTGAAATAGGACAAGATAAATCGGATAATTGATGGTTTTCGTCGAAATGGTTTTCGAATTGGAGCATACTAAAAAAAATGAACAATGCCAATTCTCTAATCTAATTATTTTGGGTTTTTCTTACTAAGAATCGTTTACCCTATCGATTCTTGTACAAGAAAAAAATATGTCCCAAAATTTGATAGCCTGTCAACATCATAACGCTCCTTTGGCTCTGCCGTAGTCGGGTAAGAATACATACCTGTCTCAATGCACAGGAACTGCGGCACCGCGTTGAACGCCATCTGCATGCTGGGCGTGGTCAGGTACACGCACTGGATGCAGCCCGACGGTGAGTGCAGCAGCTTCACGCCAGCGTCTGCGGAGGAAGGTGACATTGATACACCAGGGGTGCGTTCAGTTTGATCACCCGACGACGCCCGACGACGCACTGGCAGGTTCAGTAAGTCAATGCGATCATCGGACGATCACAACAAATCGTTCAGTAACATCGTCGGGCGATCGCACCGGTCACCCCATAAAATAGATGGGTAAAAAACGCACAGACGTCACTTTGACAGTTGATATGAGGCAAAATTTATAATTCGAACGCTGGGGATATAAACTTATTATTACGAATACGAAATCATACTTCAATTGACACTTTTGACAGAAGAACGTCCCAAGTCGTTCAGTAAGTGTGTTCATGATCGGACGATTTTCACCCGACGTTAATCACACTGACACTTTAGTTACTGAACGTAGCCCTGTAACACTACCAGCTTAATCTCCACTTAAGAAGAAGAAGAATACTTTTATTTCATCACAGAAGTTACAGCACATGTTACAAAGCACACATTGTTACATAGAGATAGGTGAGATGACATTTCATGCGGTAAGCGAAACAGCGGCCTTCGCACCAGACTCTGGGTCTGTATCGCGAGTGCCGAGTGAAGTACTCAAAACCAGGGATGATACAGTTTGACAACAAATATAATGCGCATCGGCAGTATTCGTTTGCGCAGAGAAGCGCAGACCAGTTTCCGATGGTAGCCGAACGTGTAAATAATCTATATTGAACTTTATTTGCAAGCGCAACTGGCAGAGTATTGCTTGCTTTGCATTCTTAGCTCTGTCCCGCTTACACGATTTTGCCATTGTTGGTACGAAATCGATCGACCAATAACAGCGCCAGAGTTTCCCGCGCTACTAAAATTGGTCTACTGCGCAGGTACATCGTGGAGCATTATTTTTGTTGTCAAACTGTACGAAGCTTCGACTCCGGTTCCGTTAAGTCGGAACTTCCGATTATTATTACACCTTCGGTTCCGACTGCGGCTCCGACACTTAAATCGAAGGTTTTAATCGGAGGTCGAAGCATAACATAGCGGCGGCGGCGGCCTGTGTCGACTGTTATGAACAGGTTCATACATGTCGCGCGGGGAATCCCCCCGACTCCCACTACGTGCGCTCTATCGTCAATTATCCGACCCTGCCTGTGACTCCGATAAAGCAAATTTAAAAACTCCGACTCCGCCTTCGGTTCCGATAAAACTACCTCCGTTACATCCCTGGTCAAAACACAAGAATAATTAGAAAGTGTGTGTGTGTGTGTGTGTGTGTGTGTGTGTGTGTGTGTGTGTGTGCGCGTGCGTGTGTGTGTGGCTACACTTTACCATTAGTAAGTGCCTGTAGGGTGATCCTCAGTATCTTGGTAGTTTATATTTGCTAGACATACTTCAAAAGCATTTTTTAACTTAACAGCAGACAAGTCTTTTGGATTATTAACAGTTTTGCATATTTTGTTGTAAGCGTTTAAGTGGGAATAGGGAGGCATATGTTTGGCAAAAGTTGACCTGATGGATGGCTCCTATTGATTTTTATTGATACAATACAATACAATACAATACATATATTCTTTATTGAACACCACAAATCAGTACAAAACAATACAGAAACAAAGTAGACAATAGATGGTCTTATCGCTTAATAGCGATCTCTACCAGACAACCGATACAAGAAAGAAATAAGTCGGAAACAGTTTAAGTAGGTGGCGGAAACAAATAGACAGGAGAAACGCAGGTATCATAAAAACAAAAATACTAACATAAATACAATACATAGCTAAGTAAATAAAATAATAATTATTATTACACATAAACGGATAACTCACGTATAAAAAGTCGAGTGATGCTCGACATGTTTCTGATTCGACGCATTATATCAGGTTTGATAAGGTGTCAGTACTGGCGAGAGAAAAGTTTTTCATTCCGCGGAAAGTACGTGAAGTCGGTATCCCAATTTCAACCGGGATAGTGGATGGTCGGTGCCCCCGAGTTGGAAAACTGTTTTAAATATTGACCAAACGGTGAGTGTGAGCGAACCTTTACGGAGTGACGTGATCAGTGTTGTGTGCTGCCCTACATTTGACAGTAATAAAAATGACGATGAAAACGAGGGTAGTTGTGCGCCGCTGTCAGTTGCGTCGAACAGCCGCGCGAGCAGAGCGCTGGCGCGCAGTGTTCGTGTCGCTGCCGCCGGGGGCGAGCGCTCTTGGAAAAAGGACTACGAAATAGTCCGAAACATGTCGAGCATCACTCGACTTTTTATACGTGAGTTATCCGTTTATGTGTAATAATGATTAAGTCTCACGGTAGTTTCATGTTGAAAATAATAATTGTACAATGCTTGGGGCCTGTTTTACCAATCTTTAAGTTCCAGTTATCTAAACTGTCAGTTATCTATGATTCCGTCTCTATTCATAAATGACCGACCGAAATTTCGGTTTCGGTTTCAGTTTCGGCCAAAAAATAGCCGAAACTTTCGACCCCGCCGAAACTCGAGTGTTCGTGAATTTTCGTGCGTCGTTCGGTAAACTTTGCAGCTAACTCGTGCTCGCTCGCCGGCGGCCCCGGCTCAGTTCGCCACCGTTCATTTAATCGTGAGTTGAGGTTATATTTTGCAATTGAGTGATTTGGTAATGTGTTAATAAATGTTAAATATAAAACTGTTATCCATACTAATATTATAAAGAGGAAAGACTTGATTGTTTGTTTGTTTGAATTGAATAGGCTCCGAAACTACTAGACCGATTTCAAAAATTCTTTTGCCGTTAGAAAGCTACATTATCACTGAGTGACATAGGCTACTTTTTACCGCGGGAAAATACCTTTTCCTACGGGAAAATTAATTTATCGCGGGCGAAGCTGTGGACGGAAGGCTAGTCTGTTAATAAATGTAGTATTCTTACCATAGTTGAGTTGCAGTTTCCGGACCACAAAGTCAAACTTCTGGTTGAGCCAGCGCACTGCGCCCGCGCCGGTCGCCACCAGCTGCTCCTCGGACGTTATCACCGTGGGATCGGCGGACCTGCGGTTAAAATGCACCATGTCATAACCTAACCCAGGGGTGGCGAACCTTTTTTGGTGGACATGCCATTTTTTCACAAATAAAGTAATATTTGGCTCTGACCTGTCATCAAAGACCCTGTTGTCTTAAGAGTGTGTTGTTTGTTTTCCATCATATGACCACATTGCCCGTTTTCCGCCCTATTTCATTAGGGGGCGTCCATTAATTAGGTGAGGCATTTTTAAGGATTTTTGGACCCCCCTTCCCTCTTGGTGAGATGTCGTAAGATTTTTCTCGACCCCATCCCCCCTACCCCGATCTCACGTGAGATTTTTCAAAACTTGTACTTTGGGTATAAAAGTAATGGATTTATTAAAAAACATAACACAATTTGTTTAATTACTTTTTTAAGACTAGCAAGGACTAGTATTTGCAAATATTGCTGTCATTTTAATTATTAATTCAACTTTAATTTAACTTAATTTTCACGCAGTTTTACACCATTTTCTGCTAAAAAAAAATTACGTCATATTTGCCAAGACCCCCCTCTCCCCCAAGTGAGATTTAGTAAGATTCGGCTCGACCCCCTCCCCCCCCCTGAATACCTCACGTTATTAATGGACGCCCCCTTATAAAAGAATCTTAAGTTGGTGATTTAATGGACAAAATAAACCTTTTTTATTATTGGCGTGCCCAAATTATTTTGAAGCGTGCCAACAGTGGCACGCGTGCCATTGGTTCACCATCCCTGACCCAACCTAAGATTGTTAAGTTTGTTTACCTTCTTTGTCCAAGGCAGAAGCTTACCTCTCCGCAGCCTCACTTGTGGGGTTCTCTATAATGGCCACCTCATACTCTTGAGGAGCCTCCACGCTCTGGTTACTGCTGAGCTCGTACTGCTGGTATGTGTTTGTTTGTTCTTCTACTTGTTGCTGAAATCACGGTAAAGGTAGTCTTATATACCATGGAATTGTAACGATACTTGCTAATTTACAATAGACATTATAATAATAATAATAATATAGCCTTTTTATTCCGAATTCGCTACAATTTCTTTTTTTTTTTTGTTGTTGTCGTTGTTGTTTTATTATTAAATCGTCGCGTAATTCGGCGTGCCTCATGGCATAGGCCTCCTCCGTGTATTGGAGTGTTTGGGCTATAGTTCCCACGCGCGCCCAGTGCGGATTGGGAACTTAACACACACCATTGAATTTCTTCGCAGATGTGTGCAAGGTTTCCTCAGGATGTTTTCCTTCACCGAAAAGCTCATGGCAAATTTCAAATGTAACAATAGACATTATAAGTAGATAAAATAATTACTACGTAATATAAAAAAGGCGGGGTAGTGGTAGCCTAGTGGTTTGACCTGTGGCCTCTCAAGCAGAGGGCCGTGGGTTCAAATCCCGGCTTCGCAACTGAGTTTTTCAGATTTTACAAGAGAAATTACATTTTAATCCCTGTCTGGACCTACTTCCATCCAATTATTTCCTGCTATTTCTTGTATGTTATCAGCTCATCGTCTCTTGGGTCTCCGGACATGCCTTTTCCTTACCCATCCTTTCCTATCTGTTACCTTTAGCGACCACCTTTTGTACTTTAGAGCATCTGTTAGCTTGATTTTTTTTCCTAATAATTTCACTTATCTTTCGTATTTTCCTTAGCTTTAAGATGCTTCTTTCCATTTCAAATAAACAAATGCAATACAGTACAATTTTATTGAAGACCATATTAGTAGCACAATTACAAAAATAGAAAGGCAAGACAGACCAGACAATTGTTTAGACCAGTGTAGTGTTTCTTAAGCATTTAGCGGTCACAGATCACTTTCAGAATTTCAAAATGTGCATGGAATTGGAATGTGTCAAAACTTATTATAGGAAAAGAAAACAAAACCTAATATAAGAAATCACTTTACGTAAATATGTAAAGGGTTAACTGTGTAGCTGCAGACCACTGGCACACTAAACAGTTTGCGTAGGAAGCAAAATTTGTAAATCAACGATCAAACATAATTCATCCAAGTTTTTTGCAACCGAAAAGCTTGTAATAAACAAAACTTTGGCGCATACATTCCAAAAAACTCAATGTTCGAGCCTAGGATTGATCCCTCAACCTTCTGCATGAAAGGCCATAGAACAAACCAGGATACTGAAGCACTCACAACCTTCTACAATCCATGCACTCTTAGAATACCATTTAAGGGTCTTGCTGTCTCCCTCACCCAGCCAAATCAAGTATCAAGCCCATAAGCCAGTGACCAGCAATACAAACCTGAAAAACATCCTAAAAGCTCATGGACTGTACTTGAGGCCATAGGCCCAACTATAAGGACACAAGGCTTCTAATTATGGTTAGCTGCAAAGCTGGGGAGCACAAACCAAACTACTGATATTTCAAGATAATCACAACATCAACGGACTTACGTTACTGACTTCAGCCGTCCCCTGCACGAACGTGGCGCCTTCCTCTTCAGGCTCGCCTTTGACGTCGTAAATGGTTTCCGCCATCACAATCCTGCCCGAAGAATCCATAGTCCACATCCCTCCGAACGAAAAGTTCGAAGGGTTCCCACTTTGTTCGTAAAGAATGACAGTGTTGGGACCCAGTTGTACAGGCTCCCCTTTCATGTTAACGAAGACGGGCTGCTCGAAATTGCCCTCCACCAGCTGCCCAGTATGCACTATTTGCTGCCCCTGCTCGACAGGGACCTCCACGACCTGATTCACCACTTCAACTTTGTCTTTTTCGTCGTCCACTTTAGCACGGCTCACCATTATTTTCTTCTTTTCACTGTCACCAGAATCATCACTTTTGCGCTTTATAACAGTTTTCTTCTTGTTTTTTTTGTCCATTTTTGTTTATTATTACAATAGGTTGCACTAAAACAAGTGTAAAATACACTGGGATGTGTTTTCATTTAAATATTTAAGGTTGAAAGTAACTATAGTAAACAGTTGTACGCCGCACCCATTTGAGATCATTTTTCCAATGTTAAATGTTCTTAAAACTAAATAATGTACAATATTGCAAAATATTTATAACTACGACCCTAAATCTCAGCCCTAAATACAACAGAATAATTGTTTGATAACACGAAATTCAGATTAAACCGAATTAATATGTGCGAAAGGGACAACTCAAAGAGACGCCATGTTTAATCGCCACACATTTGTGAATGTTGCCAGTTGTGAAATTTATTTTCCTTTTTTGACAACGACGAATGATGACAAAGGTTTGACAAGCGTGTAGGCAGGCAAAGGCAAAAATGAAGTTACCAGAGCATCACGGCCACTTAATTTTTTCTGTTTGTTTCACATTTAAGTATTCATAGCGAGAAGAAAAAAAAACATTTATGTGTTAGGTAAAGCAAGCAAAGGTCCAGGTAAATTTACGAAATATGTATGTTTTAAATTCGAAGTAAGTGTAAATTTGCGCCATCTGTTGGCAAGTAGAAAAACACACTGTTGCAGTTATCTCGCAATAATGTCGGATCTAGTAATTATGCAAAACCGAGCGACGAACGAGCCGTTTCTGAGATTAATATTATGATAATCCATGTAATTTCATGTAAAATTGTCATAGGCTGATCTAATGAATGTGGCAAAAAATATTGAGTTACTTCAATTGGCGGCACTAGATGGCAGTTCCTTTGTTGTGTACGTTTCAGTTTATGGCCGTGGACTCGCGGTATGCTTGAACAATGTAAGTCAAGAAAATGTCTGTCGTACCGTACCTCAACTACTAATTCCTACGTAGCACAATATAATTATTTTAATGATTTTGTTTTAGTAATGAGTCCCAATGAATCATAGTAAGACTATATTAGGGCGTTAGGAAATAATTTAGATGATTTAGACCATTTTTGAAGCTGATTCCATGTTGAGATCTATCTACACTCATCTCTATTGAGGCAAAAAATACACGATATTACAAAACATATTTTAATCACAAAAATAAAAATTCAAGAAGTTATTCTTACATAATTATTATGAATACCTAATCCAATTAAAAAAATCCTAAATAGGCTTTTGTAAATACCGTAAGATGGCGCTTCTAAAAGTACCTAATGCCATCTTTTTTATTTCGGTGGTACTAAAATTGATTTCGCGGTGAATTTGTTACTCCGTTACTTACAAAAGCCTGAATAAAATGCAAGATTATTTTAAATTTACAGGATTAAAGTTACTATTTAAGTACTTTGCACATTTAACATTACCTTTCGAAATATAACCTGGAAAGTAGCCATTTATAATATTCTTCTAGCATTGTAAATTGGGATATCAAACTAATTTTGGAATATAAAACTAAGTAAAAAATAATTCCTTAAGTTACAAAATACGTTAAGCAATGTCTACAGCCATGTCTCAATTGTCATTAAACAAAATAACCACGCGTTTTTACAATAAATACTCGGTAACTTTAGCAACTATGCATACAACAACTAAAATTAAATTAATTAAACACACGAGTCACTCAAGTCGAGGGTCGAGTTTAAAGTTATTATAAAAAAAACAATTTTACATAAGAATTGAAATAATACAATAACTATAAATACAATGTACAGTCAGCGTGCAATTACATTCGTATAACAGCGTAATAGAAGTTGACATTAGATTGAATTATTTTTGTATTTGTGTCAGTGCTGTCATCTGTTGACGCGCAACCGATTCAAAAAAGTACAATTTTAAGTGGTGTAGTTCCGGACGCATTATATCAATGTCACGGCGTATTGACTGTATTTAGTTCTCGCTATGTCATTAAGTACATTCTTACAAACTGTTGATTACAAAATAGATTAAAACTAAAACATATTTTGAAAAATGTTTATTACGTTGGCGTAGGACCTGATACCTTTAGAAAGGAAGTACGAAGTGTAGCTTATAAAGGACTTTTGCATGTTTCCACGCTAGGATTACACGAAAACTACGTGTTCAGTCCCCTCACTTAACATGAATCCTAAAAATGTTTCGTTTTAATGGTTTCTGATACAAAATTCATCATCATCCGCTTAAGATTTATAAAATATGTTACCAACATGCAATTTCAACAGCTTCCACGAGATGGCGCTGTCTCACTAAAAGACAAAATTAGTAAACAACGAAACGAGTTAGAAGCGCTGAGGCAATCAAAGTGATGATAGAATAGAGGCTTCTATTAGCCAATCCGGGGACAGGGATGTTAGCTCCGGCGCCAGTACAAGCCTGAAGATGCTTGAAGAGTTCGATGTAGTTCCTAGCTGGCTCGTTGGTGGTCGTTTCACTGGGTTCGGAGAATCCTACAGCGGTATTCTTGAAGAGAAGATCGTCGGTCCGGTCGAAGGCTGAGAAGATTTCGATGTTGACGTGCTGGGTACCTGCAGAGGCAGTGTAGCCGAAGTATTTCTCCAAGGTGTCGAGGAGAGTACTGATGCTGTTGAAGGCCGGGTCGTTTCTGGGGACACGAAATATTGAGTGAAACTTTCGAATATTTAACTGCTAATAGGTGTCTTTAGAGCTTGTGGTATTGTAGAGCCAAATTAGGTGAGAAAACACTGTTATGATACGGAACAAAATGGTACATTGAAATTAATCACTTTTGCACAGTAAAAAGCGGTTTATTAATTTTATTAAAAAGTAAGCATAATAAATAAATAAAAATAATTAGTGATGATGTTAATGTTTAAACCAATGTACGTTGATAAACATTTATTATAATGCTGTTGCGTTTTAGAAGCGTTGTTGACGTTTTAAACTGTCATTTCGAAGCAATTAGCTACACTCAAATCAAACTACTCAGTTCAGAGATTAAAAAGTCAGTGAAATGTTAGTTTTTTCGTACTGCTATCTCTTTGATTATAGAAATACATACACGTAGACAGGCCTCCGGGGCGGGGGTTTTGTATGTGTGTTGTTTTTTGGTTTTCCCGGCACCGCTGGCCGTACGAAGGAGCCCCTTAAAAAACAAACTATACTACACTTCCCTAATAGAGGAATCCAAATCTAGGTTCTACCAAAGGCAAATTTCAAATAATGCGTTGTAATTTTTTTCGTATATTGACGATAAAATAACGGTAAATTCCCCGCTACGCATTAGTGGCAATAAAGTGGCAGCATTGTAAACGTCAGACCACAATTTTTTTAATTATGTTTGTGGCATAGGTGTTGACACTATGAGTCCAAATTGAATGGTACATGCACGGGAAATGACCTAACGTAAAAATTGACTGAAATAATAAAAAATAAAGTTATTTACTCTCTCGTTACCACACTTTGTTGGCTGGAAAAAAATAGTACCTTCTCGTCAAGACCTCGGAGTCGACAACGTATGACAGCAAGCAGTTGTCATCGATGGCGATACCATTGCTAACAGCCAGCGAATTGTTTTTGCAGAGGGCGCGGAACTGGTTTCCATCCAGATTCAACTCCCTCAGATGAGCTGTGGAGATAATTAAACTTCAGTTGCCGAGGCTTGGCGATAGATGGCGCTGGTTAGGAAGCTATGTGCTACGTGACTACTCGAGGAGAGATGGCGCCATTGTCTTCACAACTTGTTTTTCATGCGCTGTAATTGAATAAAGCCAATGCTAACCCTCTACTAGGGGTGGTTTTTGAAGTTTTTGAGGGCCTTAGAAAGTTTTCTTCAAAATCAAAGTTTTCTGACAGCTTTTCTTACGGTAAAAGTAATTCAAAGAATTGAAGTATCATTTTGTGTCCCTGCTGGTGCTATATGGCAGTTCATGATAGTTTAAAAACCAACCGGCAAGGTTCTGCGTCTCCACGAAGGCAACATGAACATCGTTGTCGGCCAGACAAGCAAGAGACCCGTTGTTGCCGAAGTACATGTTGTCGTTGTAGTTCCAATCGCAAGTGACTGTAAAATAAAGTAAAAAGTTTATTAAAAGAAGTTTGCAACTCGTTAGCGCGCGTGAGCTTCAATTATGCGTGGGTCACACACATCGTAGTAGTGTGCGGGTCAAACTGGGCTAGAAATACATAATAAGCTCATGCATAATCCCTTATGTATCATTAATAATGGTAAAAATATGCGTTATAGAAAAACGGGAAGATCTCTAATTGATTTAGATATCTAATTAAAAATGCATAATTGCAACTTGCAACTTACAGTTGGTGGTAGCGTTTGTGGATCGGCAGGCGGTGCAAAGAGGTCTTGCGTCGTAGTTCTGCAAAGACAAATAAAGATTACACATTTTTTCCATATTAGTTGCATGTTCGCGCTAATAGGTGGAAGCATTAGCAGTATAACACTTGTGTCTTGCTACTTGCTACTAGATGGCGCTAATTATAAAAGTCAGTGAAGAGTTGGAACATATAAAAAAGGTATTTATAGAATAAATTTTCTTTGTGAATTGCAAGCCCTAATGTGCATTAAAAAACTTACGGTTTCTGAAATCGCATGCGTGGCATCCATAGCACCAGGGGCACATGAGCTTTCGAAGAATTCGCCGACAACTTGAGCGTAGTCGCACTCCGAAGCGCTTAGCACGCCAATCTGTTGCGCAGTGCGGACGAAAGAGACGTATGCTGCGAAAGAGAAAGGGAATGAGTAGGTATGGATGGAGGGTACAAAAAATAACTAATTTCATTGTTTTAACCCGTCAAGCGTCCAAGCGACTACAGTAGTCCCTAACTTTTTCTGGCGGGAAATGTCCTAGGGACTGCATTATGCATTCACGCCACTGGCCAGGTCTTCCTCCCTTGGAAGAGCCAGCGACAACTCGCTATAATATGCTTCTCGCTCTCTCTTTAAGCCTCCCGCCCGAAAAAGTTAGGGACTACTGTAGTCGCTTGGACGCTTGACGGGTCAACTCGAACTCGGATCCTTGTCAACCCATGCTGCGTGCTTTACCCTACACCAGGGGTGGCCAACTTGATTAGACCCAAGATCTTCTGTTCACTAACGAAACCATGTGCGATCTACCAATTACATACTTCATGAAACCTTAAATCAGCAGTTGGTGATTACGTTGCGCAGTCTGGTCTGCGTATTTATATTTTTTACCTTGCCACGATCGACCTGTTGGCCACCCCTGCCCTACACCATACACAACAGGCACGAATAGGTAGCAGGCTGAAATTCTTCATATTTTCTAGCAATAATCATTTTAATACTATGCAAATTATGTCATCAAGCGCCATTCGACTTGGCTGTATGACATTGTTGTTCATAATTCCATAGTCTCTTTGACTTTAAAAAGAGTTAAAAACAACTGAAAAACCGTCCATCAATCCGATTGGTCAGAAAATCGCGCCTACAATGTAATTCGGCCGTCAGCAAGGCCCTTCGTGTTTGTTACTTAGAATACAATGACGACATTTACGACAATGGCTTGAGAAACAAAAATTATAAGTTTTTATTTAGCTTGCCCTGTTTGTTTGGGTCAAATGTAGTAATTGAAATTTGACCCCCATCCAATGGTCGGGTTAACGTGAAATTTGGCACAATTATGTAAGTCTGGTGACAACACAATAATCTTCTTCTTTTTTTAATTATGGCCCCATCGATGGATGCCATGATTTCCCCAATGTCAAAGTAATAAATACAGTATTCAAAAATCAACGTTGTACGGCAGAAAACGGTCAAAAGACCCCTCCCCCCCTGTCGGGCTCTTAGCCAACGAATAATGATATCCCTCTGAATCTGCCAGGAAATCATTAGCCGCTGCCCAGGGTGCACCGGACCAAGCACTGCTCTTCCCCCCGGACGGATCCAGAAACGAACGCTCTTGACCACACGCGGAGGTAACCCGACTCGCACCCCCACAGTAATCTTGTAACGAAATTCTGGCCGGGACCGTCTCCGCAGAAGGGAACTCTTCAACGGTTTGTTCGATTGACTTGAAATTTTGTACACATATCTATGCAGGACGGATAACAACGTTTACAATCAACAAAGAAACTTTTACTAAAAACGTAATTTTTGGATTAGGTTATTAAATGACTTACAAATGCCTCCAAACTCAGGGAAGCACGCCTTCTTGCCCTTCAGGTTCTCGAACCGCGTGACCTCTGACGTGGCGGTCGTGTTGCGCAGGAGTGCGACCACGCGCGAGAACGAGTTGAGGTTCGTGCGCTGGTTTTGCATCAGCTTGACGGGCGTCAGTTTGTAGTGTCTGTGGAGATATAAATAATTAATTATACCGTATACACCTAATAATACTTTTTACTAGCTTTTTATTCACTT
Source organism: Pandemis corylana (assembly GCA_949127965.1). NCBI lineage: Eukaryota > Metazoa > Arthropoda > Insecta > Lepidoptera > Tortricidae > Pandemis > Pandemis corylana. The sequence goes on along the minus strand of OX421875.1, from coordinate 6,332,144 downwards.
GCAACGTATAGTGCATTGGGGTAAATTCGAATTTGGGGGAATTTAGAAACACCTCCTCATGAGTCTCCCCCGCACGGTGGAGGGGCGCGGGGAGGGATGACCGCGGGGGCCTCTCTCTGTGCGGGCTGCAGGCGCACTACCCGCCCGCATCGAGAGAGCTCCCCGCCGTCTTCCCACCCCGCGCGTCGGCACCGCAAGGCCGAGGACTCATTTAAGCGGTCGGTCGCTAGTAGGATGGTACTCACTGTCTGGCCAAATAACCGTAGTTAGCGGGGGTTGCGAGGAAGTCAACCTGACCGTCGCGTACTCCGCGAAGGCACTCGAAGTAGTTAGTTTGCTGCTGGCAGGTGATAGTGGGCTGCAAAGGAAATCGGTCGAGTAATGTCAGAAGGCCGAGTGCGAGCGAGGCCTATTACAAGGTTATCTCGGCAAGTAACGCCTCGCTTGTGCCTTGAGGTCTTATTTAGCAGTTTTTGATAATTGACACTAAAAAAATATTTATAAACAACACAGAAAATTAGGACACAGAAAAATCCGAAAAGTAAAAGCTATGGCCGGGAATCGAACCCGGATCCTCGTCATTCCGTGACGCGTGCTATACCCCTATACCACCCATAGCAGGTGGGTAAGCCTTCGAATTTTTCTATCTGTTACTAGCTGTCATGTGACCTTGTTACTATGCGAATTTTTGTCGCTAAGCGTCATCTGTTTGAATTTAATTTGTAACGGTAAAACCGTAAAAGTAGACATAAAAAAATCAAGAAATTCTTGATTCATTTGATAGTATATTTCATGCCAAAAATGCCTTATATAATTTTGGAAAAGAGCTGATACTCTTCAAACTGCTAGACCGATTTTACCAGACATGGCTAAAAGTCACTGCAAGGAAACTGGCTTCCGAATGAAAAAAACCATATCGAAATCGGCCCACCCGTGTGAGAGCTACTATGCCACACACACACAGACATCAATGTCAAACTCATAACACCCCTTCTTGCACCGAGGCACAGCACCCACCTGAATGCCCAGGATGTAGGCAGCAGAGCGGACCCATTGGCACTTAAGGAACTCCGGAGTAGAGATGGTGCACCAACTGCGGGCTGGGATGCAGGATGCCACTGACGCCACTGTACGGACTGGAATAGAGCATAAATGATGATCAGTTTCTCGTCTTAAACTTATGAGGGTTTCTGTCGGTTGAGCAATTTTTTTGGTCCTTCCAGGGTTTTTCGACACGACTTCTGTTCTATTTCACTTGGTCCATCTTCTTGGCCTTCTCTTCCGCTTCCCTTTAACCTTTCTTTTTGTTATGATGAATTCGTCGTGTCGTATTAGGCATTGTCCTGATAGAACGCGGATGCGCGATCATCGTGACGACCATCACATCGCGTGATGGCAAAAACTGGGTGTCCTAAAATTAACAGAACTTTATTGGTAAATACAACATAGTTAAAATATAAACTTAGGCTACCTTAAAATAACTTAGAAAAATAAAACATGTTAAAAATTAAAATAAATTTGGACCCTTAGGTAGGGTCCCCATCACGCAGGCAGCATTCCCGCGTTGTATCGCAATTGCGAGTCTTTGTGCGAGAAAGCTGCCGGCGCGAGGGTCGTCTGTTGCCTCCCTCAGGCGTTTGCTCAGGTCTTTGTAGAGCCCACGTGCGCCCTTGCCCCACGGACCAAGTGTCTCGACGCCAAATGCGACAAATTCGTATTGGGCGCCGAGACACTGGTATTTTGTCATCTTTACCCGCTCCCGGGTGTCCGCCGCCGCGCCGGCATGCCTGCACGTCATTGGAAGGTAGGACGCAGCCATGGTGTCGGCGCAGGTAGCGTCCCACACCAGCGCACGTCCGTACCTCCATGGAATCAATGACATCCCATCAGGGCGCTTGCCATCGCTCCGTGCGATCTGGGGCTCCAGAGCAGCAGGAACGTTGGCACTGACGAGCGCCCTTCTGAGGATGTCATTCAAAGCGGCATGACGGGAGAGGCGGCCGGCACCCGAGGAGCAGGCGAGCCCGTGGTAGCCGAGGCGATTTACGGGGGCCCCACAAGAGGCACAATTGTGGTCCACGCAAACCTCAGCACCCAGTCGGAGACCGACAGCTATGCGGAGGGTAATTGGGTCTATGTGGGTGCCGGTATTTGGTGAGGGATAGGCATGGAGCCAGTGGCCTGATTCTACACTGGAGACCGCCAAAAGTCTGGCGCGGTCTCCACCTGTCGCGGTGTCAATGAGTGAATGTAAGGTGTTTTGTGAAGCTATGGAATCCCAGGCCCGTTGAATTTTGGGTCGAGATGGAAAATTTGGGCTCGGTCCAGCAAGCCAGGCATTTGAGGCTTCAACCAAGCACGCAATCTCACAGTTTGTAGCTGGTGAGGCTTTAAGGATTTTTCCTGCGAGATCAGAGGTGCTATGGATTGACGCCAAAAACGCCGGCAGAGAAATACTGGAAATTTTGCGTGTTCCCAAACCACCATATCTTATTGGTAGGGTGGCTTGAGTCCATGCCTGCTCGCTAAAACGGATATTTAAAATCGATTCAATTTGGGATCTTAGAATTAGATCAATAGGTTTTATCAGATGGGGGAATTTCCAAACGGGACAGCAGCGGAGCAGGTAAGTAAATTTAGGAACAAGTAGGCAGAACTTCAAAACAAACAAAGCAGAGTGACTGCTAATTTTAATAAGGCGATCCGAATAACTTTTAAATTTAGTAATTGATTTACTCAGAAGTGGAGGAATTGCCTCATCGAAAATGGGTGACCCAAGGAGATGAAGACTGTCTTTATTTAGAATCTTAATGTTCGGGGTGATTTGGTCAAAATTTTGAATGTCCTAATAGAACTAGATTGAATTGATTGAGTCGCACGACCGCGTCGTGCGATTGTCAGTTAGGACACCTATTCGAGTTCAATTCCTCTGTTTGATCGCGCGTTCGTACGAACTAAGTTCGCGCGAATAGATTTAAAAACATTAGAGTCGCGTGACCGCGTCGTGCGATTGTCAGTTAGGATTTAGGACACCTATTAGAGTTCAATTTGTGTGATCGCGCGTTCGTACGAGTGAGATTCGCGCGAACCTACGATGATCGCCCATTCGCGTTCTATTAAGACGATGCCTCAAGCGTCCCAACATCTTCATTTTTTGTTTTCATTTCTCATACATTCTCTTCCCGCGCAGATGGTGAGAGCCCATCGAGGGAATGGGCGGAATGCGGCGATGCGGCTAACAACTGATCGCTATTTTGAGTTATGCCATTAGGCATTTCACTCCACCACGGCGTCCCGTCACTCCGTCGACGGAACCACGCTTTCGCGGGGTTCCTATTTTTAACAAGTATGCCCTTCGGACGTTTGAAGATACCTAACGAACCTAACCATATTTTACTATCTCTAGTGAGGACTTTTGTTTTTATGAACCAGAAATCCCTATTGGCACAATTAGAGTTGACCCATGAAATCCAACTGGAGTTGGTTCATGAGGGAAGAACTCTGGCCTGGACTTCAACAGCGAGGGATCTAAATTAAGTGGTACTTACTGGGACCAGTGTAGTTGGCCGGCGAGAGCAGCGACTCCTCGAAGTTGACGCGCGCGTTGGACCAGGTGGGCACTAGCACGTTGTACAGCGTGGAGCGCCAGGTTCCATCGTTGGGGTTGGCCAGGGTCGGCCACCAGGCCCGCAGGCTGGCCTGGACTTCCGCGGCCCGGGCTCTAAATAACAAAAAAAAATTAAAAAAAATCTAGGATAATTGGAGCTCTATAAGTTTTGGTTCCCTTTGTGAATGTATGAGAAATGTGACATAAACGGCGATATATTTTGATTGCGTAGATTTAGAGGTTTGATTTATCACAACTCCTATTCCTGAGTTCCTGAGAAAACGGGTCTTGACTAATAGACCGCCAGACGAAGTGATCCTATAAGGGTTTGTTTTTCTTTTAGAGGTACGGAACCCTAAATAGTGTGTCCCGTGAACAGATACGTACGTATTAGTAACGATGGCGCTCCAAGGCTGTCTGACGATGGCACAGGGCGCCGTGTTGATGTTGAGAAGGGCAGACGTCAGGGCCACTTGGGAGTTGTCGGGGCAGAGGATCGAGAAGTTACCGACGGCTTCCGGGTTCCGAATCTGGGTCAAAGAAAACAATAGGCTTCACAATCATCATCAGCCAAAAGACGTCAGATAAAATACCAAAAGAGTCTTTATCTTAAGGGGAAGACAAAGCCTAAGGCAACAAGACCTAAAGGCCACGCTTAGCGGTTGTGGGCGTATAGCTAGCTAGCCGCATCGCCTTCATGATTCCTAAGATTTTCGCCCATTCCCTCGATGGGTTTTCACCATCTGCGTGGGAAGAGCAGTTGGTACATTCTAAGTTTTTTCTTTGCTCCTAGAACAGTAGGCTTTTTACCTAACTCGCTCGAAATCGTCATTATGTTCATTTCGACATTTCTTGTATGAATGTGACAGCTAGCTGATTCGGATGCCAATTGTCAGCACATACATGAACTGTCAAAATGAACACGATGGCGATTGCGAGCGAGTTAGGTAATAAGCCTACAGCATGGAAAATTCCCATCAGAGGTTTCTTTTAGAGAGTCCAACGGTTTCTTAGTTGATGGTGATACTAACGGTGAAGAACTCCTTGACATGCTGCCACGCCACGTACGCCACGGAGCCCCCGGTCCTCAGGCACTCCAGGGCTTTGATGTGGGCGTTGGCGTTGTTCACACCGGCGACGTTGACTCCCATCTCGATAGTGTAGTCGCACTGGGAGTTCGGGCCGCAGGAAGCGCAGAGATTCGGGAACTGACGTTCTGAGGAAAAGATTTTGTTATTAGCTTCTGTCAAATTTTTCATTTTTAAAACTAACTTTTATGCAGACTGTATCTACTATTTTTGTTAACTGTTCTTGCGTGGTCTTCCATTCCACATTATTGTATGTATGTATGTATGTATACCAAATTTCAAGTCAATCGGACCAATCGTCGAAGTTCCTTCCTGCGGAGACGGTCCTGACCGAGCCACCAAAATTTCACTACCAGATTTATATTGTCATGCGACTGACACAATTATGCAAAAATTCAGCTCAATCAATTCCACTTTTCTCTATCCCGTGGGAATTTAAAAAATCCCTTCTTAGTGCATCTCTACGATACTTAAGAAATATGTCTGCCAAATTTCACGTCTGTAGCTTTAATAGTTTAGGCTGTGTGGTCTGTCAGGAAGTCAGTTAGTCACGTAACTCTTTTGTGGGTAATAACCCTCGAGATAGTCACTTACTAAGGTCAGCGTCGTGGGTGGAATTCGCACTCCAGGCTCCAGGCCTGCAGGCTTCTCCGAAGAACTGGCTCAGAGTAGACGCTTCCATCTCCTCAGCGGTCTTGTGGCTGATATCAGCGTCGGGACAACGGTCGGTACCGGCGGACTGAGAAGAACAAAACTTGGTAAACGAAATTCTGCTGCAGAAACTGGGGTTATATCAAAACCTCAGCTGATCGTCTGATGAGGAAATAACTATGCATTGAATTAACACTGATGCGGTGAAATACCTTCTGGTTTTGCCTAATTTTGGATATGACATAGGTACAGTCAGCCAAACAACCTTTGGTCTCTGTAGAACCTCTTCACAATCAACGTCGGAGTACTTTGACACTGACAGACCAAATAACAAGCCGATTATTATTGTGATAAGGTTATACAGCGCCCGAGGGTTCCATTGACCATACGAATGTGTGGGTGCACGGCAATCTGAGGAAGACCTAGCTTGAGACGTCCGGGGAATTCATACAAAAGGAAAAACTTCTGCAATATCTGTGATGAATCTTGTCAGTGTCTTGATCACGACATACTGAGATATCCTGGCAGGGTCGCCATGAGATAGGTTGTGGGTGGACGAGGAGATTTAAGTAAAAACACCCATAGAGAGATGTTGTATTCTCGGTAGACCAAGTATAAGAACGCGCTTAAAGATTAGTTACACAGTCATATTTATTACCTAATTAATGCTTTACTGGCTATTATTCAATTACGTGCGTCACATGTTGCAGGGAGTAATGTTAAGTCGCGGTTATTGTATGAATTTAGGCTATATTACAATACCTTTACGATTTAATAGTTCATCATCATCAGTCTGTGCTAGTCCGCTGCTGGACATATGCCTCTCCAACTACACAACATAGTGTACGACCTTCGGCTACTCTCATCCAGCTCATCCAGCATCACCTTGCAAAGATCATTCCTCCACCTAGTTTGAGGGCGTCCTCCACTACGCTTGCCTATCCGCTATCTCCATTCAAGAGCCCACCAATCGTCGGCTAATATGGCCAGGCCATGCCACTGCATTTATTGGTTAAATCATAATATATGTTGAAAGTATGTTTTGTTCCAACAAATTTACCAAAGCACTCGATAGATGGCGGTACCTACACCCATTTAGCGCTGTAATATCGAACCCGTACAACGCTTCCTAAATCACCTGATAGATGGCGGTACCTGTACCCATTCAGCGCTGTGCTTCCTTGTATAGCCATAAGGAAATTAGTTCCAACTACCGCCGATAGATGGCGCTTATACATCCACGCTGCATGCTAACGTTTTGTTCGATTGAGAATTTTATATGTCCCGTGTTTTGTTTTAATAAATGAATTTCACGAAGAGTAAAGGTGCGTTGTTATTAAAGATGATAAGTGCAAACTTTCGGCCGTTTTCGAAACCGTAAGTTCGAAACCAGTAGAGAAAACGGAATTATTTTTCTTTTTTGGAAACCTGGTTTCGAATCAAGAATAATAATAATTCTGTTTTCTAAATTGGTTTCCAATACAGAATGTACGGTCTTCTTTTGAAACTCAAAAAGAAATAATTAAATAGTAATTCTCTTACATTAATATGATATAACATTAAGTGATGTACTTTGTTTCTAAAGTAAAGTACCTGGTAATAAATTCGAAACCAGGTTTCCAAAAAAGAAAAATAATTCCGTTTTCTCTACTGGTTTCGAACCTACGGTTTCGAAAACGGCCGAAGGGAAGTGCAAGTGTAGTGAAAGTTGAACAACATAAGAAACCAAAAATCAAAAACTAACCTAAACCTAGCCTAGCTTAAACTACAAAAACACATCCCTCCCAGGTCACTGTCAGTGCTCATTGTACGCAGAAGGCTGGCAGCATTGCCACGTTGAATCGCGAGGCTAATTCTTTGCCCAAAATAGCTGCCAGCCCGCCGGTCACCAGAAGCATCTATCAGGCGCGTAGATATTCCCTGGAGATATAAGAATAAAAATCTTGTAACTCGCACATACCAAAACTTCAAGTGCCTTCTCAACGCGAGGAGACCAGCGGTAGGTGGCTTCTCCGAGTCCAGGGTGGCAGTACTTGCCGCCTCGGAGCCCCTGGAGGCCTCCGGTGTGCGTGTTGGGGACCACGGCGACGGCCTCGAAGGACACGGGGTCTGGAGGGAAAGACGTCGTTAAGACCACGGAAACTTTTGACGCGATATCCCGTAGGCTTATTACCGAGCTCACTCGCAATCGCCATCGTGTTCATTTTGACAGTTCTTGTGTGAATGTGACAGCTGGCTGATTCCGATGCCAATTGTCAGCCCATACGTGAACTGTCAAAGTGAACACGACGGCGATTGCGAGCGAGTTAGGTAATAAGCCTACAGACACCATTTAATAATAAATAAATAATAAATATCTTGGGACAAATTACTCCAATCGACCCAGCCCCAAACTAACCAAAGCTTGTACTATGGGTACCAGGCAACGGATAAACGTATTTATATAATGTAGATAAATACATACAACATCCATGACTCGGGCACAAACATTCGTATTCATCATACAACTGTCTGCCCCTACCGGGATTCGAACTCAGGACCTCTAGCTTCATAGTCAGGGTCACTAACCACTAGGCTATCCGGTCGTCAAATAAAGCGATAGGTGACGCTGAGGACTGACCTTGCCTGGTGCTGTCACGGATGGTGGCCACGACGCGGTGCTCATTGCTCTGCATGTCGGCCAGGACCAGCAGCTCCTCCTCGGTGAAGTAACCGATGTCGGCGGTCCCGCGGGCCAGCTGTAGCGCGCAGTCCACTCTGGAAATAAAGAATTCAGATTGAAATGTGTATATTCTAAGAACATGCATTTTATTACGCTTTGTATACATATATAGACAAATCACGTCTTTATCCCTTACGGGGTAGACAGAGCCTAAGGTGGCAAGACCTAAATACCACGTTTAGCATGATTGTAGGCGTATAGGTGGAAAAAGAAATCAAAATAGTGATGGGTTACTAGCCGCATCGCCTATAACATGATTCCTAAGAATTTCGCCCACTCCCTCGATGGGCTTTAACCTTAATATCAATATTATTAATTAAATAACTTCCCACGCATTAATCGAGTAATGATGCGTAAATAAAAAATGTTTGTCAGTGGCATCATAGCTCTAAAATGGATGGACCGATTTGAATGCGGTTTTTTTCATTCGAAGGCCAGTTTCCTTGCAGTGGTTCTTATTCATCATCATCATCATCATCATCAGCCTATGTTAGTCCACTGCTGGACATAGGCCTCCCCTAATGAGCGCCATAGCGCCCTGTCTTTAGCTTGTCGCATCCAGCATCTGCCTGCAGTCTTTCGCAGATCGTCATCCCACCTGGCCGGAGGGAGTCCTACACTACGTTTGCTGAGTCGCGGTCTCCACTCAAGAACACGTTTCCCCTAGCGGTTGTCGGTTCTTCGCGAGATATGGCCGGCCCACTGCCACTTCAGCTTGCTAATTCTTTGAGTTATGTCGGTAACTTTGGTTCTCTGTCGGATGTATTCGTTACGAATCCTGTCCTTCAGAGAGACTCCGAGCATAGCTCTTTCCATAGCTCGCTGATCGACTTTGAACTGGTGGACCAACCTTACCGTGAGTGTCCACGTGAGTGTCTTATTCTTGTTTGGTAAAAATTGGGCCATCAGTTTGAAGACTATCAGCACTTTTAGCATAAATTTTATATTATGTTATATTTATTGAAATAAAGCTATAATATTAATTACGTTGATATTATCCGTTATTGTTTGTTTGTTAAAATTGTATGGGGCAAGCGTGTGGGTCACCTCCTCTGGACAGTGGACATCCATTTTTACTGTACCTGGATTCTACGGATGTGCAGAAAGCTTGCGAGTCGTCTCTGTCGAGGCTCTGGCATTGCTGTGTGTTCGTCGACGACACGCAAACTCTGTCTGTAATTAAAAAAAAAGTTATAAACACCAAGAAATGATAGCTGTTGGGACCGAGCGCGACGACAGCGCCACGTGACAGGCGGCCATTATGGACAATATTGTCACCGCTGTCAAACAAGAAATAAGTAAATGTTGTGAAAAATATTAATGAAATCTTGTGTTATTTTACTATATTACACAATTTTGGACAATGGTAGTCAGTAACATTATTGCCAATAATATTAAAATTGTTGTTTTCAGTGAAAATTTTAGAGGTTAGGTAACTTACTTTTTTTTTCTTACGGCAAATATCCACTTATTTCTTTGGTCTCGTTTCCACCATGGTCTTGGAAATTGGTAAAATTTACAGTCGCTATTCTTCTTGGTGTTATTACAATTCACAACAACACATCTTACCTGGACCATATTTTTATCTCAAAAACGATTAGAAAATGTTTACTGCAATATGGATTTGACAGATCAGGTCAGCGACAAAAATGACAATTTTAGCCATAGCGAGCGCTGTGATCGTTTAGGCTACCCCCTCCACCCGCTTTGCACTCTGCCAGTAGCAACCCTACATTGTTTATTAAAGGACAACCGAGGGAAAGATTAAGGACTGAATACGGTCACGATATTTTAAAATGGGCTAAGTCGGCGCTCCTAGCAAACAGTGCTATATGCATGTGTGCAAAAATATATAATCACTTACCACTTGATATGAAAAAGCTACCTGTTTTAACGTTTAAGAAGAATTTGTTCAATTGGTTGGTTGCCAATTGTTTTTATAGTTTATCTGACTTTTTTATGTATAATCCACTGGTAAGGTAAATCTAATATTATATTCACATTTAAATTATAATTGCTTGAATTGTATTTGCATGATATGTTAAATTATTCTTATTTTATAATTTTGTTTTTTTTTATTGAGTTCGACTTCAGGCACTTGAATGAAATTATGTTGTGCTATTTTAATTATAATTTTAATCTTATTATGTTAGAATTAGTGTGCAGAAATATTGTACGCCTCTAGCAGGCAGGATATGGCGCCTATCTATGTCTGTACATACTCTTTATCATCCTTATTACCCATAACCGCAATAAATGAATTTGAATTTTTGAATTTGAATTTTGAATCATCGATGAGATTTTTAGGGCCCGATTTTTTAAGCACATATGTGATAATACCACTCGAAAGTGGTGAAAAGTTGTGCTGAATTTGAATTACGAGTAGTTTATAAGGTACTTACGGCACTCATTAATCTTTGTGCACTACTCAAAAATTTGATTAGAGATTTGTTTTGAAGATATAAACAATTTATACCACATTCGAGTGGTACTTTCGAGTGATGTGCTTTCAAAAATCAGGCTATTATTCTCGAGTGGAGGGTCACAGAACGAATGTATTAAATACCATTTATTTATAAGAACAGTGTCTAATTCAGGGTCTATATCGTTTGGCAGATTTTGTTTTGATAATTTTATTTTGGCTACATATTTTTTTGCATAACAACGTTTCGTTGAATGATTTTAATGTCGAGAATTCAGAATTTTAGGACATCGTCTAACAATTAGACCTAACAATGTTATGCCTTTTAAGAATTATAATTTTAGACTAAACAATATTAAATCAATACATAGTATAAAATAAAGTCGCTTTTTCTGTCCCCGTGTCCCGATGTATGCTTATATCTTCAAAACCACACAACGGATTTGGATGCGGTTTTTTTTAATAGATAGAGTGATTCAAGAGGAAGGTTTATATGTATAATACATGCATAATATACCGTGCGAAGCCGGGGCGGGTCGCTAGTTAATAATAAATGCTATACACTAATGAAACACAAATCACTTCTATACCTTACGGGGTAGACAGAGCCCAAGTAACAAGGCCCAAACGCCACGTTTAGCATGACTGTGGGCGTGTATGGGGGAATCAAAAACGCGTGCAATATAGGTATCCGTAAGTGCAAACATGGACTGTACTGATCATTATATATTTTGCGATATCCTGCGGAACGTTTCACCCTTTATTTGTATAAAGATAACACACGGATTATAGATAATATTCCAAAGGGGATCCGTCGCATTGACGAGAAATATAGCATATTTAAGCTATGAAAATGAATGAAAATGAAAATGAAAATTTATTTTTGCAAATTGGCCGCCAAGGGCTCTTTTACATGTCTTTTTGAAACTACCAGCGCGTTCGGAAAGACCATCGTTGCCAAGAAGAATGCGCCGCAAGAAACTTGCAGAAAGTCAATTTTTCAAAATAAAATAGGTACTTAAATTAAATACATTTATAAAAGGTATGTATAAGGTCCCCGAGCCTTAAATTATATTAATCTATAGTAGAGATGTATAAAGTCTCTACTAGTCAAAACAACAAAAAAAAATTAAGTTCAGTGGAGGCGTAAAACACCTCCACCGTCAAATAAATTAATTGGAGATATCTCCAATGTCGAAGAAAACATAAATAAAACAAAATTATGAAATATACATTTCATGTCAAGTAAGTAACCAATAAGATTTTGGATTCCGAAGGCAAGCTTACGTCTACACCCCTGTCTGTATGAACACCTGTACGAACTCAGAGTACGATGTTGGTTTGCGCTGTGTAAATGGTTTAGAGAGATCTCTGTATTGTGGTCACACCACAATATAAATAAATGGTTTACAAAACCATTAATAACTATATTATTAGTAAGACAATTTTTTTAGTTGCTTCAGTTCCCGCGCAGATGGTAAAAGCCCTTCGAGGGGCGAAAATCTTAGAAATCATGTTATAGGCGATGCGGCTAGCACCCAGTGGCGTAACTATAGGGTGGCAGGGGTGGCAAAGGGCCCCGAACTGGCTTGGTTTAGAGCACAGAAGGGACGCTGATGCATTTCTTTATATCGAGGAAGGAGCCCCATCTGACGAATTTGCCGCGGGCCCCAGACGTTATAGTTACTCCACTGCTAGCACCCACCTATTTTGAATCCCCTTTCCACCCATACGCCCACAAACATGCTAAAAGTGGCCTTTTGGTCTTGTTACCTTGGGCTCTGTCTACCCTGTAAGGAATAAAGACGTACTTTATGCATGTATGTATTCTATACGGCCTCAAAACGCCAGTTTTTCAATCGTCCGCCAACGCTGATAACTCCATTCCTTATCAGCTATCGTCGATACAGTTTATCGAGCGAGGAGCGGTCGTGATTCAACAAAATTAACTTTAACATCAGTTGTGACTTTAACTTCTAGGAAAATGAACGATTTTTCCTCAACAATTTTAACAAAGAACCATCTTTCACTTCCATGCTGGTCTGGGAGCAAAGAAATAACATATATAATGTTTGCTTTCAGTGGCGTAACTATAACGTCTGCTGTATATTTCATAATTTTGTTTTATATTTTTTTCTCTTCGACATTGGAGACATCTCCAATTAATTTATTTGACGGTGGAGGCGTTTTACACCTCCACTGAACTTATTTTTTTTTGTTGTTTTGACTAGTAGAGACTTTATACATCTCTACTATAGATTAATATAATTTAAGGCTCGGGGACCTTATACATCCCTTTTATAAATGTATTTAATTTAAGTAGAATTTAAGTATTATTACTGTATTTTCTTTTGAAAAAATAACTTTCTGCCAAGTTTCTTGCGGCGCATATTCTTCTTGGCAACGATGGTCTTTCCGAATGCGCTGGTAGTTTCAAAAATACATGTAAAAGAGCCCTTGGCGGCCAATATGCAAAAATAAATTTTCATTTTCATTCATTTTCATAGCTTAAAAATATGCCATATTTCTCGTCAATGCGACGGATCCCCTTTGAAATGTTATCAACTGGTACATTTTATGTTTTTTCTTTGCTCCCAGACCAGCAGTAACAGCAGTATATTCTTCTTAGTATTATAACATCGTTGTTCTGCAGGTACAGTAAGGTTCTACAAAAGGTCAAAAAGACATCTGCATTTTGTCGATGCATCAAAGACGGTTCTTGGTATCGTATGTTATCAATCGTCACAGATATACAGGCAATCTTTATCCACCTTTATCAATCACCCTTCCCTAATTTTAATGAAGCCAGCACGTGACCTAAATCACACACTGGCGTGGTCGTCAGGACAACCAGCGGTAGGCAGTGTTTGAAATAACCTTCGATGGACAAATAGTCACTGTTACCAAGGCCGTGGTTTAGCTGTTCCTTCTGCACTATTAGGTCTAACAATCAATTTCAGAGCCACAAATCCCGAGGAAGCCGGCTTCGACCAACGCTGTGTAGAGTCCGTGTGTAGAGTCTTTTAGCCACTGCCGCCGCTTAGTAAATGTCTACACAACCGCGAAGACTATCCGTGATGTTACATACATTAATTACACTATTACACCAAATATTACACACATTAATTAATATTTTTAATAGTTTAAACATAAATCCGCATAAAAGACCGACCGTGCACCGATAATTTAGAAAACAAGTGACAGCCGCCTTATTGTTATTTTTATTCAGTGCCGCGGCGCGTGGCAATGGACTACCGCCTGTCAGCCACCAACAGCCAAAAAGGCTGAAACCCTAAAAATTGATTATTATTCAAAATACTTGCAGAGGCAGTAGGATGGAGCACCACAATCTGTATGTTTCTTTACATACAATCACGCCTCTCACCCAAGGCAGATACTACTTTGTTCCACTTGCTACGAACCTGGCCTCTTTCGCCTTACATGCTCGTCGGTTTAGTGTATGTTAGGATAGGTTTTATAGGTCTACGGACTGGCTGGTTTACTAACTGGCCCGTGTTTGTGCTCAAGTTTTATAAATCGAACACTCGTTCGATTTTATTCGGGTTTTGTTTATAACTTGAGGGCAGAGAGATCTGCTTGAACCAGGAACTAAACCGTTTCCCTGGTATACGTAACGTTTTATAAAAGCTGAATAAACAAAGTATTAGTGTAATACAATTGCATTTCTATTTCAAGTATTTAGGCCTTAAGCAACTAAAGTTTGTTTAGGACGCATCGTGATCCGTACTTACTACACCGTCCGTTTTAGGAAGGTATTATTATCATCATCTTCTTTTTTAATATGGCCCCATCGATCGATGCGATGATTTCGCCAATGACAAAGTAATAAATAAATCTTGTGTCAAAAATGTCGGCAACGTTGTACGGTAGAACACGGTCAAAAGACCCCTCCCCCTGACGGGCTCTTAGCCAACCGATAATTTAATCCCTCGGAGACCACCAGGAAGTCATTAATAATCGCATTAAGACGTCATGGTAAGTCCCCAGGACATAAGAGTGTCTGTCAATTTGGACTCTACTGACACTTAAAGTATGTTGAGTTTGAATTTTTATAAAGACACAGAAGAGGCTGGGTGTTCCTAATTAATTAAAAGCAGGCCACCCGGTAATAATACTTGTAACTATTGGCATTCTCACTTGTGTGGAATGTGCCCCGACGGCATTCTATCCTGTGGGCAATGGCGCCCCGTCGGCATTTAACGTGTGGGCAATGCGCTTTGCGGAATTCTACTCTGTGAGCGATATTCTTGAAGTGATTTTGAGGATGTGCATACACAAATCACGTCTTTATCCCTTATGGGATAAGAGCCCAAGATGGCCGCGTTGATTTTAGGCGTATGGGTGGAAAGGGGAATTACAAAAGTGATCGGTTGCTGCATCGCTAATAACATGATTCCTGAGATTTTCGCTCATTCCCTCCATCAATTGCTATGTGGGCGAGAAGCAACTGTTACATTCTATGTTTTTTCTTTGCTGCCAGACCGACATAGAAGGGTAATTTTCCATCAGGTATTAGTATTACAGTCAATAGAATCTTATCTTATCTTAGTCTAGGGGTCCCTACGGATACACTTCGACCCATTCGTGGATCTTTTGTGTAATTACCCCTCCTTCGCATTATTCCATCGCTTTTACCACCTCATTCATGAATTGGGTGATTGGGCGTAGTGGTAGTGCCTTGAAATCTCCTGGTTCAGGGTATCCGATGCCGAGGAGTTTCATTCTTAGTCTGGCGAGGGCATCACATTCGCACATAAAGTATTCCATTGTTTCAATCTCTTCGCCGCATATTCTACAATCATTGTCGTTATTGTCCTGTAGTCCCATCTTTGCTAATAGCAGTCAATAGGATAAAATTGTCGCTAAGTGGCCAGGTTTACCATAGAATCCTGATTCAACTAAGATAAAGCGATATCAAAGACCTTGAAGATAAACATTGTTATGTAATCGCCATACTTACAAGATGTCTGAGCAGCCGCGCACGCCAGCACCACGGACAACAGGAACGCAACTTTAAAACCCATGGTTCACTCACAATCACTAGGACTTAATCCTAAATATTCTGCAGAATTACAGCTAGTAACATCCACAGTCACTGATAGCTAGGTTTACTATAAGCTTATTTAAAACGCCCTGATACGTCGCTGTATCTTATCTGTTTCGAAATTCAGTGTAAATGTAGGTGATATAATATCAGTAGATAAAGGCTTGGGACCACGTTATTATGTGCTGGTGGCGAAAATTGTAACTAAATGTATTATATGCTGTTTTTACTGTGTTTTATTGACGGCGGCGTCACTGTTCTTATTCAAGGCTTGTTGGTTTGGTTACGATTTGGCGTCTGAATGCTTTATACCATCATTGACTATATTTAGATATGTTTAACAATGCTAAACTAATACTTTCAAAGCCTAGCTAACGCAGGTTGAGACTGGAATAGTGGATTTTATTATCACGGGCGCGATATTGAAGCCTGGAGCCCGATTTTTGAGAGCACATGTGTGAAAATACTTACGACTCTCATTAATCTTGTGAACTAGTCAAAAATTTGATTAGAGCTGTAGTTTTGAAGATATAAATAGATTTATACCACTTTCGAGTGATGTGCTTTCAAAAATCGGGCTTCTGAGCACAGCGAAGGACTCTAGATTTAACTGCCGAGCGTAGCGAGGGTTTTTGAGTTTGAGCGAAGCATTTAAGTGCACCCAAGACAAACAGTTTTATCTCCGAGGAGTACTCTACTTTGTTCACCTTGCGAGACAATGAAAACCAAGGCAACTAGGAAAAGAATTTAATTAAAATAACAGTAAAGCAAAATTAAAAGTAATAATTTAGGTTTTAGTGCCATACAACGTGGCAATGCTGCCAGCCTTCTGGGCACCTCCCCATTGGCGGCGATTTGGGAGAATTTTTTTATCTTTAATAATATTTTTAGCTAGGTTTAAGTTATTTTTAAGTTTTGACTGTTCTTTATTGTTTTCTTTCTCTTTTTCAATAAAATTAAAATGTGCATTTTAGTCCAGTTGTGTAATGATACAGTAATATTTTTATTTGGAATCTTAGCAGTACTAACGCGTATCCAGTCAAATTAAATAAAATTATTTTCACTATCTATACATATAATAAAGCTGAAGAGGGTCGAAGTCTGTACATGGAAGATATAAAAAAAATGGCTGCGGATACTTAGAATCGACAACAGAACACGTACCAACAGTTTTTAGAATTTTTGTCTGTTTATCTGTTTGTCTGTGTATTTGCGAGCGCATCACGTGAAAACGGCTGAACGGATTTTGATGCAAACTTTACTAATCTGTTGAGAAAATTACCGGCAAGTCATAGGCTACTTTTCATTTTACGAAATTACGAATTTACTAAATTGCAAGCGGTGGCATTAAGTAACTCTGAATGTTAGGTATTCATAGTTACTATAATCTTCTGTCCTTCATTCGGCACTGAACTGAAGTGTACTCATTACAGAAACCGATCTCTTAAAGACAAAGTCAAGAGGGAACTTGAGACATACCTACCTCCTGAATTAGCAGGCAAACAAACTGCATAGCGACAATAATAAGTGTCACCAAGATATAAGGAACATTGAAGTTAGATAACTTCCTTGCTGGTCTGGAAAGGAAAAACAGTTGCTTCTCTTCCCGCGTAAAAGCCCATCGAGGGAATGAGCAAAAACCTTAGGAATCATGTCATTGGCAACCGGCTTGCAACCCATCTCCGTTCCAAATTTGCTCCAAATCCGTCCAGACGTTTCAGCGTGAGGAACAAACATACACACTCACTGTCATCGTCGTAAACTTTCACATCACTATCTCTACAATAGTATAATACAAAGCCGCTTCCGCTGTCTGTCTCTCTGTCCCTATGTATGCTTAGATCTTTAAAACTACGCAACGGATTTTGATGCGGTTTTTTTTAATAGATAGAGTGATTCAAGACGAAGGTTTATATGTATAATAATTCTACGCAGACGAAGTCGCGGGCAGAAGCTAGTTTGTAATATTAGTAGGATGGACTCTAATTTCCGCCATGCTGGTCTGGGAGTAACGAAAAACCAGAATTGACCAGTTGCTTCTCTTCCCGCGCAGGTAGTAAAAGCCCATCGAGGGAATGGGCGAGTCTTAGGAATCATGTTACAGGCGATGCGGCTAGCAACCCATCACTATTTTGATTTCCCTTTCCACCTATACGCCCGTAATCATGTTAAACGTGGCCTTAAGGTTTTGTTACCTTAGGCTCTGTCTCCTGTAAGGGATAAAGACGTGATTTATGCATGTATGGAATCTAAGTCTATCGGGTATTCCTCTATACCCCAATATGGCCAACATCCCGCAATGTTTCAAAGTTGGTAGGTACGGCTGGATCAGTGGCATAACTATAACGTCTGGGGCCCGTGGCGAATTCGTCAGATGGGGCTCCTTCCTCAATATAAAGAAGTGCATCAGCGTCCCTTCTGCGCTCTAAACCAAGCTAGTTCGGGGCCCCGTAGAGCTAGGGGCCCCTGGCATTTTGCCACCCCCGCCACCCTCAGACGCGTTCATCCCTTACAGGCATATAAGCAGTGCTTGTAAGCATACGTAAATGTGCCCGACACGCTTCGTACCAATGCGGATTTTGTTGGCAATATGCCTACCCTCTGTCAAAATCCACTGCACGCCCCTGGCCACCCTATAGTTACGCCACTGGGCTGGATTTTTCCAGATATCGTCCGTTCATAAAATATGTAGTAAAAACTATATATTATCAGCGCAAACGCAATTCTCAGAAGTTCTTAGGAATCATATTTACTTTGCGAACGATAAAAGTATGATATCATAGCTTAGTAACATTACGGATGCCCAGATACAACTTTGAAAGGTCATAAACACCAACCAACATACAATTTTACACGCTATATTGTAACTAATGTTATAGCACGTAAATAGCAAAATCGGAAGTCACTGTTTAAAAGGTAAACTGTTGTCTTGAAGATAAATTTCTTTAGCTAATATGTTTTTAGAATTTAATATAGCATGTCAATATTACTAAGTGTCAGTTTCCGGTGTTTTTCGAGGAACGTGATGCACTTTTCTGGTGTCTATTGTTTTTCGGATCGCATATTTCTTCGATTGATCGCCATTGTTTTTCAGGAATCGATTTACGTCATAAAACTTGATGTTATTGCACTTTACTAGTCACATTTATCGGTTTGTTTAGTTAGTTGATAAAGATTCTTATGACGTTAAAGGAACTCTAGTGTAAGCCGTAAGTTCAAATTGGACTATAAGGCTTACAAAGTACAATTTACATTACGCCTTATGCATTTTAGGGTCGATAATTTTTGAGACCAAAGAAAATTATAGTAACTAGGATGAAACCCAATAGAATAAGGTGGAAAAAATTAATCTTTTAAATAAAAAAAAAATACTGTATGTTCGGGACATAAAAAGGTAAGTTTTCACCAAATTTCGTGATAAAATATTTTTTTTTTGCGAAAGAAAAAAAAAACAAAAACTTGGTTATTTGAATTTTTCACATAAATTTTGAGGTTATGTGTTTTTGTATTATTTGTTTAATAAAGTTTAATTAATTTTTAATTATATGCGGACGAAGCCGCGGTTTCGCGGGCTGTAGTTACTAGTATAGTTATAAACGTAACACTTTAGTTACATTAGCGCAAGGCTGCCCAACCTTTTCAACAGTCGGGCAAATTGGATGATTCAAAAATCACAGGCGGGCCACTGACCAGTGACCACTGACAGTTCGTATTTTTGTTATTTCTTATATATTATCATATCTTCTTTTCGTACCAATTTTCCAGAAATCTACAAATTATTCTGAAGAAGTTTTTGACTTTGAAGATATTTTTTCTGAAAAAAGGGTTTCTAAACTTACGCGGGCGGCGGGCCATTTAAAATTTTACTTATTTATTTTTATATTTTACTTATTTATTTTTATTAAAATATTAATTATTTAAAGTTATTTTAATGTTACTATGAATTTTGATTTCACTTTTTTTAAAACTAAATTATTGTTTTCATCTATCTATACATATAATAAAATCGTTGAGACCAAAAAATCTGTACATTGAAGATTTAAAAAAAAAAACCGACCAGGGTGACTTAAAATCGGTAACTGAACATATTAAAACCATTTTTAAAATTTTTGTTTGTTTGTTTGTTTGTTTGTTTGACTGAGCATCACGTAAAAACTACTGAACGGATATTAATGAAATGTTCACAAATCGATTCCAATAAATTCAGAATAGGATATAGGCTACAGAAATTGTGGAAAATTTTGGAAAAAGGGGGTGAAAAGGGGGGTTAAAGTATGTATGAAAAAAGAAAATTAGATTGTTCTAGAATCATGAAACTCAGAATAAATACTTAGTAATAAAAATAAAGAAATACCTGTTTTAGTATTTTTTTTTAATCTCATCCAGAGGCGCAAAAAAGAGGGTTTTGTGTTTAAAATTAATTAACTTCATACACCTATACAATAAAAACCAATGAAGCGTAACCTTTTGAAATTACTAAATAATACTTCCAATTTAATACAGGTAAATATAATTTCTCAGTTTTCTTGAAATTTGATTTTTGAGGTGATTACGCACAAAATAGCGGAACTCAAGAAAATCAGCTTCCTCGGTATAAGTAGTTGGTAATAGTTACAAACAAAATAATACTACGAAGAAAATAGATAGATACAAATGTACATAAGACATAATAGCCGGAAAAGCGTGTCAATTTTGAAAAAACATTAATATAATAATTACATGCTGTACAGGCATTTTTTCAACGAAGAGATTTTTGTCGATCCTAAATCAACCTAAATTGGCGTCCTAAATTGTGTTCTTTACCTAACACCTAAAGTTCAATATGCAATACCGTTACTTTTGTTTTTATTTATTGAGCCATTATTAATCTATACATATAATAAAATCGTTGAGACCAAAAAATCTGTACATTGAAGATTTAAAAAAAAAAACCGACCAGGGTGACTTAAAATCGGTAACTGAACATATTAAAACCATTTTTAAAATTTTTGTTTGTTTGTTTGTTTGTTTGTTTGACTGAGCATCACGTAAAAACTACTGAACGGATATTAATGAAATGTTCACAAATCGATTCCAATAAATTCAGAATAGGATATAGGCTACAGAAATTGTGGAAAATTTTGGAAAAAGGGGGTGAAAAGGGGGGTTAAAGTATGTATGAAAAAAGAAAATTAGATTGTTCTAGAATCATGAAACTCAGAATAAATACTTAGTAATAAAAATAAAGAAATACCTGTTTTAGTATTTTTTTTTAATCTCATCCAGAGGCGCAAAAAAGAGGGTTTTGTGTTTAAAATTAATTAACTTCATACACCTATACAATAAAAACCAATGAAGCGTAACCTTTTGAAATTACTAAATAATACTTCCAATTTAATACAGGTAAATATAATTTCTCAGTTTTCTTGAAATTTGATTTTTGAGGTGATTACGCACAAAATAGCGGAACTCAAGAAAATCAGCTTCCTCGGTATAAGTAGTTGGTAATAGTTACAAACAAAATAATACTACGAAGAAAATAGATAGATACAAATGTACATAAGACATAATAGCCGGAAAAGCGTGTCAATTTTGAAAAAACATTAATATAATAATTACATGCTGTACAGGCATTTTTTCAACGAAGAGATTTTTGTCGATCCTAAATCAACCTAAATTGGCGTCCTAAATTGTGTTCTTTACCTAACACCTAAAGTTCAATATGCAATACCGTTACTTTTGTTTTTATTTATTGAGCCATTATTAACAACGTGTTCGGTTTTTGAACGCACTCTTATTTGAAAACCTGATATTAATATGAGGGCGGCGTGAAACGCTTGGCTGTATGTTCTTGGTACCTTTGCCTATAAAAAGCAAAATCAAAGGGCGCGTTTACGCCTGCGCTACGAACATGTCAGAATTTTATTGTGAAAAGTTGGTGCTTTTAGTATAAATCTAACAGCGAGCGAACCTAAACTGAATCGCATTAAGACATCATGGCAACTATGGCAAGGCCCCTGTAGGTAATTAATTTGTAGAATGATAATAAGTGTTAATAATCTGTAATTACGTACCTACTTAAACCAAGAAAATAAATTAAAAAAGCTTCTGCTAGAAAAAATTGAGTCGCAAAATATTAATTAAAACGGATTAGTAAATGAATTGTTAGTTGTAAGGTAAAAACAGGTAAACATTTATGTATTATTTGGTTAGAATAGATTTAATTTTTTAAATTAATCAGGGTACAAATATCGTTAAAGTGAGCGCAGTATTCGCCAATAAGCGTCATAGTTTGGCGAAATTAATAGTGATGTAATTAAAACTGCACTTAGCTTTTTTGAATAAAGAAACTATAAACAAAACTATAAATAAAACTATTTGTAAAATAAAGTATAAATAAATGTGACGAGTCATTAACCAGTTTGCACTTGATTTTTTTTCAAGATTCCGTGTCGCAAATTATTATTTTCATGACGTAATTCTAAAAGTATAGTTTCGTACATACTTTCAGTGGTTCATGTGACGAAGTTAATAGTCATAATAATAATAATTTTGATATCGAGAAAAGCCGTAAGTATCACAAAAACACACGCGGACGAAGTCGCGGGCAACAGCTAGTTATAAATAAAACAACTAACAATAGGTTAAGGCACTGTATTTTAGTAACATTTTTATATGGATCTCGGTCTGAAATAAAATTATTTTATTTATTTTACTAAAATTCATTCGCGGGCCACATTTTGGCCCGCGGGCCTAGGGTTGGGTAGCCATGCATTAGCGTGTCGTCACGCACGATTGGGTCAATAAAACGTTTATGGTAAGTAAAAAAACATGTAACGTTTGGTAAATAACGGTTTTAGTTTTATCTAGATTCGATGCTAACTACATGCAGTCCATTAAATCTAAGAGTACCGTTTCACGGTTCGTACTTTTCAAGCTGAAACACCTAAGTACCAGGGGCGCGAGTCGGGTCACCTCCGCGTGTGGTCAAGAGCTGCTCGTTTCTGGATCCGTCCGAGGGGAAGAGCAGTGCTTGGTCCGGTGCAACCTGGGCATCGGTTAGTGATTTCCAGTGGCGTAACTATAGGGTGGCAGGGGTGGCGAAATGCCAGGGGCCTCTAGCTCTACGGGGCCCCGAACTGGCTTGGTTTAGAGCACAGAAGGGACGCTGATGCACTTCTTTATATTGAGGAAGGAGTCCCATCTGACGAATTTGCCGCGGGCCCCATACGTTATAGTTACGCCACTGGTGATTTCCTGGCAGATTCTGAGGGATACCGTTATCCGTTGGGTAAGAGCCCGGGGGTCTTTTGACCGTGTTCTAACGTACAACGTTGCCGGCATTTTTGTCACAAGATTTTTGAATACTGTATTTATTAATTTGACATTGGCGAAATCATCGCATCGATCGGGGCTATATTACGAGTAAAAAAGAAGAAGAACTTAGTACTTTTATCAGTGGCGTATCAACTTTAGGCAAGCTGGGGGTTAGCATGACGTCTTAATGCGATTCAATTCCGATTCAGTTTAGGTTTGCTCGCTGTCAGATCCTTACTGAAAATGACAGCTAAAACCTGAACTGAGTCGGAATTGAATCGCATTAAGGCGTCATGGTAAGGCCCCTATGGTTAGAAATGTGTCAAGAAGTTATCAAAGTTGCGAAATGTTCTTGTGGAATGTCAGATTTTTTTTTTATTAATGGGGTCATTGACCGTCCGCAGGATATCATTACTTGTTTCGACTTGTCTAATGAAAATCCTATCAATAAATACATTACATACATACATAGATCTCGTCTTCATTCCTTACGGGGTAGACAGAGCCTAAGATAACAATAGCTAAAGGCCACGTTCAGCATGATTGTGGGCGTATAGGTGGAAATGGGAACCTAAACAGTGATGGGTTGCTAGCCGCATCGCCTATAACATGATTCCTAAGAATTTCGCCCATTCCCTCGATGGGCTTTTACCATCTGTGCGGGAAGAGAAGCAACTGGTACATGTACCTAGTCTAGTACTGTATTTCGTTTCTATTTTGGAAAATAAATTTTACTTTACTTACTTACTTACATTCTATGGTTTTTTTTACTCCCAGACCAGCATAGATCTGTTTAGTTATATTTTCATCCATCCTCTCACGTTACTCTTATCTTAGAACATATGTACGAAGTCTATAAGCCGCCGAAGAGGCCCCATGGGGTCGTGGTGCGGGGGTTGCAGGGGGTCGCTGCGTGCGCGCATACCTTCTGCGATAGCACCTCCATGCATGGCTTTGCGCACATAACAGCGCCGCACCGCGCCTGGATCGAAAGGTAATTGCATGTTAATAACATACTTACATTATATGGCCTTAACATTTTGTTACCTTAGGCTCTGTCTTCCCCGCAAGGGATAAAGACGTGATTTATGTATGTATGTACGTATGTAGCTGACTTGGAAAATTAATTTTACTTACTTACTTTTTACTTACATATTCAAACTTGAAAATCAGTAGTCACACGTTACATGAGATACCTACAAAATTAAGTCTATGGACTACGGCGGATATGACGCTGATGATGATGATGATTGTGTATACGCAGGGTACTGTGGGCATGTGCGACGGTAGCTGCCATTTGGGGAGCCGTCAACATCTCCCTGGGCCAGTGGCAGCGGTTCAACGAGAACCCGACCGTGGTGGCCCTGGAGAAAGACTTCCGGTCCTGGGAGTTCTGTTTGCCCGGGATAACCCTCTGCCCAGAGGTATTCTAATCCACGTACACACATATACAAGTCTTTATCCCTTACGGGGTTGACGGAGCCTAAGGTAAAGGTTGTATTATAATTTCTTTCATTTACCTGTTGAAAAGTGATCGCCTTCGTGAAATTATCGCAAATATGGATTACTAGCTTCTGCCCGCGACTTCGTCGGCGTAGAATTATACATAAAAACCTTCTTCTTGGATCACTCTATCTATTAAAAACACCGCATCAAAATCCGTTGTGTAGTTTTGAAGATATAAGCATACATAGGGACATAGGGACGGAGAAATTTAAGCGACTTTGTTTTATACTATGTAGTGATGACAGTGATTTGGCGATGAATGTTAACGCTTTGAAAGTGGAATTAAGATTTTCTTTTCCGAACATAACGGTACTGCACAACATTGCGGCATAGCTACTCGATATGATGATATGATACAATTAATAAACTTAATGAGATTCAAGATTTGAAACTTTGTTTCGGCGCCGATCTTATAAAGTCGCCTTTGACAGCTACACCTCTGGACCTTAGTCAACAGTGGCGCCAACTGGTGAGCAAAGACGATAGTCCCCATTGTCCCAAGATGCTTATTTTCGTTTCAGGACAGAGTAGACGAAGCCAAGCTCCCTTCGATTATAAAAAGGTACTGGAACACCGAGCCTGCCGATGATAAATACGACTACTACAAGCATTTCGTTACTACCCTCGCCAACACTAAAAAGTTTAACCTGGAAGACCTGGCGCAGTTCAAAGACGAAGACCTGGATGTAGACTTGTTCCACCTTGTGGTGGATGTAAGTTTACGCACAACTCCGTCTGCGTAGACACTTTTTGTTATCCCGTGAGAATAAAACGGTTTTTCGGAATAAAAACTATGCTATCCTTCCCCGGGACTGAAACTGTGTCTATACCAAATTTGATTTAAATCGCTTCTGTGGTTTAGGCGTGAAAGCGTAATAGACAGACAGACGGTTAGAGTTAGTTACTTTCGCATTTATAACATTAGTAGAGATTCCAGCTACTGTTAAGGTTGTTTCTTAAACTATAGGTCTTTTTAGGCTACCCACCTGCTATGGGTGGTGTAGGGGTATAGTACGCGTCACGGAATGACGAGGATCCGGGTTCGATTCCCGGCCATAACTTTACTTTTCGGATTTTTCTATGTGTTCTAATTTTCACTGACATTTAGAAATTTAATTTCTAACGGTAAAACCGCGAAAGCGGAGCTCCGTCGACTATGTTCAACTTGATTTTGAAATAGAAATCTTTGGACAGTAGTGCCACTCAGCAGTGGCGTAACTATAGGGTGGCAGGGGTGGCAAAATGCCAGGGGCCCCTAGTTCTACGGGGCCCCGAACTGGCTTGGTTTAGAGCACGGAAGGGACGCTGATGCACTTATTTATATTGAAGAAGGAGCCCCATCTGACGAATTTGCCGGGGGCCCCAGACGTTACAGTTACGCCACTGCCACTCAGTCGTGCCACGGGAAATAAAGGTGTTTTTTTATAGCTGTAAGAAGTTAGGATGTGTTAACTAGGTGATGCCGGAGCTGAATATCAAGACCACGTGGTCGGTGACCACCGAAGCGGTCAAGTGGTTCCCCGTCATGAGCGAGGCTGGCCTCTGCTTCTCCACCAACACCGTGGCCCTCCCATACGACGCCGTTCAGTAAGCTCACTTCAACAACTTCAACATACAGGTGCATTGGGGTAAATTCGAAGTTGAGGGAATTTCGAAAATCGTGTATAGAGTCTGGCAAACGAAAGCGTGACCTGAGAAACCGCGGCAAATTCAAAAAATATACATGTGGTATTACTAATTATAGTAGGAAAAAAATGTTTTGATACTGGTTTTTTTTTGTATTTAAGACAATCAATTGTATAATAGTTGTTTGCGAACTTAATCTAATACGGCTTGACCGATTTTATGAAACGTTTTTGTCTGTATTCGGTAGGTCTGAGAATAAGTTGTGGGCTATTTTTTATACCCCTATCGAGATGGAGTCGCGGGCAACAGCTAGTTTCTTATACAAGGAACACACCACATCTTTAGAAATATTAACCTGAGGTTAAAAACACACTTCAAAAAGTCATTTGTTTTTAAATGCATTAAAGGCCTTGACCGTTGTGGATGTGAGTAAAAAAAACGAGTGTGTTGATTTATTTATTAGAATGTACATTTATTAATATCATAATATTTACCTACTTAACATTTAATTTCTTCAACAATTGGTTTAATCTAGTACCAAAGACTTTGACGAGTGCTTTGGCGTGCCATTGACAGATTAATAATGTTGCCATATTAAAACTTAAAAAAAAGTCCAGGTCACGCTTTCGTTTGCCAGACTCTATCTACTAAACGGGGAACAATTCCAGAATCTGGCAACGCTTATCTAGAAGCCAAAGACATTGGAGCTTACAGTATACAGTTACAGTTTTTTCACACCTCTCGTTCAGAAAAGTAAGCTTTGCCTGCCGAGAGGGATCAAAGTACAACTTTTCTGTTCAAGGTTTTTCTAAGTGTTTTTTTGAAAATGCAATTTTTTTTAGTTTGTAAATGTAAAACCAAAAATGATAGCTACTGGTAATGGACTGTATAAAGAGTATGAAGGATGATGAAACACCTTCTAAACGTAATAATATTTTCTCAAAAATGTCCGGTAAAGTCGTCATTGTTAACTAGGTACATATCAGGATTAATTGTTAATGTTAAGTTAATTGTTGCCGGTCAGTCCAAAATTAAAAAAAAACATTACTGTCGCGCTAAACTCACCAGTAATGTTGCATATAAATTCCATTACTGTCTAGTTATTAACTTTTAAAAAATGCAAATCACCATTATAAAATAAAGGCGCAAGACTTAAAACACCAAATTAAAAAAAAAAGCTAGTACGACAACGTGTTTATCTGTGTCTGAAATAGCTTTAGGTGTTCTGGGTGGAAAAATACTCTCTTCAAATGCCATTGATAGAAAAAGGCGGCAAAGCAAAACAATTTTCACTATTTTGTTTTAATTTATTTTTGTTCTTGTTTATTTTCGATTTTTGAGAAAAGCACTATACTTGCCTCGGCCAGAATAGCATTGCTGGCTTTGTATTATTAAACGGACTCTCAAGCTCGTCCGTTCAAACCAATACTCAGCCAGCAATTGCCTACTTCCTGGCCTAGACAGTAATGTACTATTAATTATTTAAAGGCAAAAGTATATGACAGTATTTCACACACAATGGCGGCACAAGGCACACTGACTGGTATATATATTGACACGTATCAAATAAAATAGGCCGCAAACCAGCCAGTAGCCAACATTCATTTTCTATGCTGATAGTGATAGCTCTTTAATTATTTTTCCCAATAATTTTTTCAAGTTTGCTAATGTTCGGTGTGAAAAGTTGTATGAGCGACTCGGGCGCAAAATTATTTTCATCTTGGACGTTAACACTTCCCTCAGTACGCTCTGGATTCTACGTAGCACCTCGCCGTAAATACATCATTTTGCTCCCTTGGGACACAACTATTTAAACTTTATTTTTTCAATTTATCCATTTTCCATTCTATAGAACCGGCTTCCAAGTTGGTCCGGATTGCATCAAGAACTGTTAGTTTATTTACATTTACAGTTTGTTAGCGTTTCTATTTTGAAGACAAGTCGCTGTCTGTCCACAGGAAGCCTAATGTGAGCGAGACAGACATGTTCCCTCTCACTTGCAAGTATTCCGCCCTCAACTGCTACGTCAACATAGAAGTCCATAATATCGCTTGTGTAAGTACGATACTGTTCAATAAGTAATGAGAATGGAAAAGATACAGATGACTATGTTCCTGAAAAAACAGATACAGGTGTCTATGAACAATGGTGATCATTTACCATCAGGTGACCCACTAGTTCGTTTGTCTGGCCTCTCTAAGATAAAAACGAATACATACATTTAAGCGAAAGTTTAGAGCCATTGTATTTGAAACACAATTATAAAGTAGCTGCAACTACCGCTTATTGAGTTCGGTGTAGTTCTAATTATGTTGAATGTTAGTTTATTAATTTGTCTTTAATTTTTTTTATTACTACTTATTGTTTTATTATTATTGTTTAGTTTTTGACTTCTTTAGATAGTTTTGTTTTCTTTTCGCACGCCAATCAACCCGCTATATTCGGCACTCCAGCATGAGCCACAGGGGCAGGCTGAAAACCAGCGCTGGCAGCTTCTGCGTAAGCGCAGCATAAGCTGAGCCTGCTCCTTTTGCCATGTGTACAATTTTTTTTTGTTAACAAAACAATGTAATGTTGGTTCTTAAGTTAAGTCTGTATTTCTTTTATTTTTTATTTTTAATGGCAATAAACGTTATCTTATCTTATCTTAAAAAAAAGATACTTAAAATGTAAATACAAAACTTAAACTGCTATTAAATTAAAATAACTAAATAAACTTTAAAATTAATTGTAAAAGAGAGGTGAGCCTCTTGGCAGCCATCACGCAGGCAGCATTCCCGCGCTGAACTGCGATTGCTTTTCTTTCGAGACTCGGTCCTTGGGGTAAGGGTGCGCTGGAGCTACACAGAGAGCTCAGCAAGAGATTGAGAGGCAACAGGCGACCCTCGCGCCGGCAGCCATCTTGCGCAAAGAATCGCAATCGCAGTTCAGCGCGGGAATGCTGCCTGCGTGACGGGCACTCAGATGCAGATTATAATTAACTGTATTTAACCCCCAACGCTAAAAGAAGGGTGTTATAATTATAAGTCTGCTCCAGTAGGCTTATTACCTAATTCGCTCGCAGTCGCCATCGTGTTCATTTTGGCAGTTCATGTATGGGCTGACAATTGGCATCGGAATCAGCTAGCTGTCACATTCATACAAGAACTGACAAAATTAACGATGGCGATTGCGAGCGAGTTACATAATAAGCGTACTGTTTTTTTCTCCAGTCCATTATGGTTGCTTGGTAGTGATCGCTCTGTAGCGATAAGGCGATTGTTACCTTGTAATATTCTGTATAGGTACCTTTTTTCTGTTTTGGTTGTTATGTGGTGTTCAATAAAGAGTTATTGCTGTTGTTTGATGTCGGTGTCTGTTTATGTGTGTCTGTCTATCTGTGGCATCGTAGGTCATTGGATGGACCGATTTCGATGCGGTTTTTTTCGTTCGAAAGCCAGTTTCTTTGCAGTGGTTCTTAGCCATGTTTAGTGATAACCAGTCCAGTAGTTTGAAGAGTATCAGCTTTTTTCAAAATGATGTAAGGCATTTTTGGGACATTTTTTTAACGTACCTATAATTATTCGATTTATGCGTTGAGGGTTTTTTAAATTTCACGTCGTCCCGGGCCGTAAATCGCAATTTACCGCCCGCTACACTTGCTAAAAAAATGTAAAATTCTCGCATGTTTATCGGGGCCTTTGGCTCGTGCGACAAATCCTACGATCTGGGACATTCGTTATTTACACAAATATACAAACATACACAAATCACATCTTTATCCCTCACGGGGTAGACGGAGTCTAAGGTAACAAGACCTACAGGCCAAGTTTAGCAAGACACTGAGGGCGTAGAGGTGGAAAGTGGAATCAAAATAGTGATGGGCTAGCCGCATCGCCTATTACATGATCCCTATGATTTTCGCCCAGCCCCTCGATGGGTTTTTACCATTTGCGCGGGAATAGAAGCCACTGGTACATTCTATATTTTTCTTTGCTCCCAGACCAGCATGGAAGTAATTCGTTATTTCACCACCCTATAGGCTTTTTTTTTTTTTTTTTATATGAATAGGAAGGCAAACGAGCAAGTGGGTCACCTGATGGTAAGTGATCACCACTGCCCATAGACACCCGCAACCCCGGAGGGATTGCAGATGCGTTGCCAACCTAGAGGACTAAGATGCAATGCCTCTTGTGCCCGTAATTTCCCCGGCTGTCTTACTCTCCACACCTCTCTCTCTCTGTAACGTAGGTACTATTAATTGAATGATTCCTTGCAGTTCTACATTCACTCCCCCTATGACATAATGGATGTGAACTCGGCCCCAATAAGGGTGCATTTAGGCATCGACCTGAGCGTCGAGCTGAGCGTGAGCGAGAGCAGATGCGGGCGCGGAGTGCGGGAGCTACAGCCACGGCGGCGACGCTGCCTGTACACTGACGAGCCGGCAGAGGGCAGCCAGGTCCGGGACACTTTAGTTGTTCCAATCATTTATTTTCTCGATGACAGATGTAGTTTGATAGTTAGTGTTGTGACCTAATAAGTGATCAGTAGATACAATATCGATCCAATTTTATATAATATACGAGTAGTTGAGAAGTATTCAGCTATGGAGCCAATAAAACAGCCGACTTGAATGCTAGTTTATTACTAAGCGTGCAAAATGGCCGAATGACAACGTAGGTAATGAATAAATTAAAAACTACTGGACAAACAAAAAATATTTCACCATTAAAATGCTACATTATTCCTGAGTAACATAGGCCATTTTTTATCCCGGTAAAAAATTACAACGTGTACAAAGTCGCAGGAACACATCTAGTTCAATATATACAATACCGATACAATATCGATATTTCAATCATAACATCACTATTTGCATTCCCATAGAATGTAACTTTATTAAAACGTTTATTGTTTATCGTACTTTAAAAAGATTATATGTATGGACTCAATTTGTCTTAGATGCATATTATATGGGATCAAGGAACAAAATTAGGCAGTCGTCATATTTTTTATACCTCGCATTTAAAAGTTAATTTTTGCGTAAAAAGCGCAGTTACATTCTACGAGAGCTGTCATCGAGAAAATAAATGATTGTACAGACTATAAATAACAGGGACACTGGTGACTTGGGACACTTTTGACGTGGATACTGAGTCTGGGGTTCAATTGGAGTCTGATGGTGAACATGAAGTACTTATTTAAACTTGTCTTATCGGCCGTGATACCATGTTAA
The DNA here is from genome assembly GCA_949127965.1 of Pandemis corylana. Lineage (NCBI taxonomy): Eukaryota > Metazoa > Arthropoda > Insecta > Lepidoptera > Tortricidae > Pandemis > Pandemis corylana. Next base: position 6,300,943 of record OX421875.1, on the reverse strand, counting down.
TAATTGAGACAAAGCTATTTTTAAATGTTAAACTAGGACAATAACATTACTTTCTTAATTTCGTCCACTTAGACAGATCCGATATGGTCTAGTGGCTAGGATACCTGGCTCTCACCCAGGAGGCTCGGGTTCGATTCCCGGTATCGGAATATCTTTTTGTATTTTTATTTAACTTTTTTTTCAATATTTTTGATCCATTACAATATACACTTTATTGTTAAATAAAATAAAATATTTCCGCAGGTTTACAGCACAAACACATGCCGCCGCTCGTGTCGCAACCAGCAAGCCTTGCAAGAATACGGGTGCAAGCCATTCTACAACTACTACGAAGGTACGCTATCCGACACGAGATGGCGCTGAAAGTAACGACCTAGTTACGACTTCACGCCACCAGCAGCGCGCCGAGCGCTTTTATAGGGTAACACTTGACAAAAATACATTATAATAGAATTTACCAGTTGCTTCTCTTCCCGCGCAGACGATTAAAGGCCATCGAGGGAATGGGCGAAAGTCTTAGGAATCATGGTTATAGGCGATGCTAACAACCCATCACTATTTTGATTTTCCTTTTTACCTATACGCCCTTAATCATGCTAAACGTGGCCTTAAGGTTTTGTTACCTCAGGCTCTGTCTACCCTGTAAGGGATAAATACGTGATATATGTATGTACGGGTCTTACCATGACGTCTTAGTGCGATTCAATTCGGATTCAGTTTAGGTTCGTTCGCTGTCAGCTCCATACTAACAGCTAAAACCTGAACTGAGTCGGTATTGAATCGCATGTAGACGTTACGTGTGTGTTCAAGGCATTACTGTGTGCAGAAGGCGCGCCGTGCTCGGTCGCTGCGACGGGCGCCCTGCGCGCTGCGCCCGCGCCGGCCTGCGTCTGCCCCTCCATGTGCGTAGACGCACTCTTCAAGCAGCTCCGCTACGAATCACACGCCTTGTGGGTATAAATATAATTTAGTGATACAAAAATTACAAAACAAAACACGCATGTATCTTTGTATGTATAACTCTTTATTGTACATAAAACACATTCAATTTTACAGGTAATGAGAAAAACAGATGTACAAAGGCTAATTTATCCCTTAAAGGGATCTCTTCCAGCTAACCTTCGAACGATTGACAGGACAACAGAAATCAGAGTATAGAGAGTAGACATACTAAAAAGCTAAGACCAAAGACCCTTTTTTGTTGCCCCGGGGAAATCTGCTGTTACCAGATACCCCATCACCACGGGGGGATGGGGTTATGTGTCCTCGCCGCTACATCGCCAGGAGGCGGTGATCCGTTTCCGGATTCGTCACGTGGGAGGCCAATCTTGGTCTCCTTTTCCCAGCAATGGCGTGTCCGGAACACTTAACACGCCATTCTTCTCGAGGACCTTAGACATTGGGGTCACAGACGTCCCCGTGTCCGTAACCCTAGGTCCTCAGTTAAGGTTCGCCATCGTGTTCATTTTGACAGTTCTTGTATGAATGTGACAGCTAGCTGATTCCGATGCCAATTGTCAGCCCATACATGAACTGTCAAAATGAACACGATGGCGATTGCGAGCGAGTCAGATAATAAGCCTACTGGTCAACCGCTCAACCCTGTTCAAGATTTTTCTGTGCCAGGGGTGGGGGACCGTTCATGAGTCGCCAGGGCGTGTTCAGGATTCGAGTCCAGGCTCCACGGACACGGTACACCAGGGAAATCGTCTTCCACTTCCAAGACCTAGTGGGTATGTACTTGTAAGCCGAGCACTCATCTGTGAAATAAGGGGATGAGAGAGCCTAAGGTAACAAAACCTAAAGGCCTCGTTTAACTTGATGTTTCAGTACATTTAAATGCAGTAGAAATGAGAGCGTTAAGAAGTATGGAAGGTGTATCACTGAAAGATAGAATAAGGAATAGTGTGATAAGGGAACGTGCTGGTGTGAAAGAGGATAATTAGTGACTAGGATAGAAAAAAGTATGCTTAGTTGGTTTGGTCACGTAGAGCGGATGGATGAAAGTAGACTAACTAAATAGATCTATATGGGGAGTGTGAATGGTAACGTTAGGCGGGGAAGGCCTAGACGGACGTTTCGAGACCAAATAGGAGACACTTTGGAAAAAGGTCAGGTCAGGAGTACCCGAAAGCGACGAGCATGTATGAGGAGAATAATGAATGTGGATGAAGCGAAAGAAGTATGTCAGGATCGTAGCAAATGGAACAAAGTAGTCTCTGCCTACCCCTGTGGGAAAGAGGCGTGACGGTATGTACGTATGTATGTGTACATTAAAAGCAATATTTTTAGGTTAGGTCTTTTGCAGTGTCCTTCGGTGGTGCAGCAGGGCTGTTCCTGGGAGCCAGCTTCATCAGCTTTGTGGAGATCCTCTACTTTCTGCTGGAGCGCACCCTGGGCGTATTGGTGGTCCATAATGAGACACACACGGCCCAAGTAAGTCTACCACAAAAAGCGCCAGAACCTATCCGCAGTTTCTAAAAAATATGGAAAGTTTTTTGGAATTTTTTCGCCGAAAATAAATGCATTTTCCTATGTTACATACATACATACACACACCTGCCACGTCTATATCCCTTAACGGGGTAGACAAAGCCGAAGGTATCAAGACCCATAAGCCACGGTTAGCATAATGTGGGCGTAAATGTGAAAAAGGGAATGAAAATAGTGATGGGTTGCTAGCCCAATAGCATGATTTCTAAGAGTTTCACCTATTCTCCCGACGAGCTTTTACCATCTGCGCGGGAAGGGAAGCAACTGGTACATTCTATGTTTTTTTCTTTACTCCCAGACCAGCATGGAAGGAAACCTTCTCCTATGCTTTCCTGTTGTTTTAAAAAAAAAATCCCTCCTTTTTATTCTTTGTTTATTGTTAACTATTTAATTAATTTATGTATTTTTTAGTTAACACATAAGTCGGGTTCTATCTATTTATTGCTTTGTTTACGTTAAAGTTAATGGATTATGTAGTATATTTTATCTGTGCATCGTTTCGTGAGTCACAGACGGTTCTGGCTGAAAATCAGTGCTGCAGGCGTCTAACACCTCAGCGTAATGCTGAGCCAGCGACCGTTTCACTTTTGCGAAGACACCCACAAAGCTGATCTATTTTTCATGTCAGTGTTTTTTTTCTTGTTTCTTTTCTATAAAATTGTGTATATTCTCTTATATTTGTGTCTTGCAGAAGGGAATCAATGTCTTCTTTATTTATTTCTATGTTAATTTTCTGGAAATCCTACTGAATTAGTTGAAACAGATCTGTGCGTTTCCTAAATTGTTCAAGCTTCTAGTGACTCCGTTGTTCCAGGTAAAGAAACCGAAGATACCCTACGAGCAAGCCAGAATAATGGAGCTGAATGCTATCCTGGAGGGGAGAAGGTTCCACCCAGCCAGCGAGCCAGCTCGGGGGACATACCAACTATATTAACAACTAGCTTCTGCCCGCGACTTCGTCTGCGTAGAATTATACATAAAAACCTTCCTCTTGAATCACTCTATCTATTAAAAAAACCGCATCAAAATTCGTTGTGTAGTTTTGAAGATATAAGCATACACAGGGACATAGGGACATAGGGACAGAGAAAGCGACTTTGTTTTATACAATGTAGTGATAAATGATTCTACAATAATAGAGTCCCTTTTTATTCCGTTTTTCGCTACAATTTCAGTACATTGTGTACTCTTTTTTTTTATAAATTATCGCGTAATTCGCCGTGCTTGGCATAGGCCTCCAATGGGGACTATCGTTTCTTTGCTCACCAGTTGGCGCCACTGTTGACTAAGGTCCAGAGGTATAGCTGTCAAAGGCGAATATAAGATCGGCGCCGAAGTTTTAAATCTTGAATCTCATTAAGTTTATTAATTATAAATAACTATCATCATATCGACTATACTGCGATGTAGTGCAGTTCCGTTTTGTTCGGAAAAAATAAATCCGCTTTCAAAGCGCTCACATTAATCGCCAAATAATCAATATTTGCGATAATTTCCCGAAGGAGTTCACTTTTCAACTGGTAAATGAAAGAAATTGTAATTTATCTCACGAAGCCTGCCAAAACCAGTGAAAAGTGAATGTTATTGGACCTCACGCGACACTAGCGCCTCTAGTGGCAAATTCACACGCGATAGCCCCCATTGGAGGGTTTGGGCTATAGTTCCCACGCGGGCCTTGCGGATTGGGAATTTCACACACACCATTGAATTGCTTTAGACGTGTGCAGGTTACCTCAAGATGTTTGCCTTCACCGAAAAGCTCATGGCAAATTTCAAATGTAATTTCGCAAATAAATTCCGAAAAACTCAGAGGTGCGAACCCAGGCTTCGAACCCTCCGCTTGGGAGGCCACAGGTCAAACCACTAGGCTACCACGGCTTTTTTATAATATAAGTAGCTTCTGCCCGCGACTTCGTCTGCGTAGAATTATACATAAAAACCTTCCTCTTGAATCACTCTATCTATTAAAAAAAACCGCATCAAAATCCGTTGCGTAGTTTTGAAGATATAAGCATACAAAGGGACATAGGGACATAGGGACAGAGAAAGCGACTTTGTTTTATACTATGTAGTGATGATACAAATATTCTTTTGTTTTTAACTCCCGGCGTAAAAAGGCATGTTATTAGTTTGACATCAACGTCTCTGTGTGTGTCTGTATGTGGCATCGTAGCTCTTAAACGGATGGACCGCTTTCGATGCGGTTTTTTCATTCGAACGTCAGTTTCCTTGCGGTGATTCTCAGCCATGTTTGGTAAAAATCAATCAAGCGGTTTCAAAAGTATCACCTTTTTTCCAAAATGATGTTAGGCATTTTTGGCATAAAAATTACATACATACATACATAAATCACGTCTTTATCCCTTACGGGGTAGACAGAGCCTAAGGTGGCAAGACCCAAAGGCTACGTTTAGCATGATCGTGGGCGTAGGGATGGAAAGGGGAATCAAAATAGTGACGGGTTGCTAGCCGCATCGCCTATAACATGATTCCTAAGGCTTTCGCCCATTCCCTCGATGGGCTTTTACCATTTGCGCGGGAAGAGAAGCAACTGGTACATTCTATGTTTTTTCTTTACTCCCATACCAGCATGGAAGTTTACCTAAGTTTAATTTAATAATATTTTTATAACCTTTCTTCCATGCTAGTGTGGGAGTAAAGAAAAACACAGAATTTACCAGAACGGGCGAGTCTTAGGAATCATGTTATAGGCGATGCCGCTAGCAGCCCGTCACTATTTTGATTTCCCTTCCCATCTGCCCTTAATCATGTTAAACGCGGCCTTAAGGTTCTGTTACCTTGGTTAAAGACGAGATATTTCAAAAATTTAGCTTATGTTTTATTCAAATTAAGTATTTTTTATATTTGTTCCGCGTCCTCACGCGTCCGCCACATTCAGCTAGGAGGCTGAATTACTCAAATGTGCTATGTTAAAATGTGAACACTGTTCTGTCAATGATATAAACTCTTTGTGATTTGTTTATGAGCCATGTATGACTGTTTGTGTTCCTATAAATAAACAAACAAATATATGTACGTATTTACAACCTGTATTCGTTTTTTTGGTGGAGATTCAAAGCTAAATAAATCCGGTTATTCACAATATGAAATCATAATATAACTCAAACATTCCAAGCGTGTTGGTAATACCAATTACCCCATATTACGGTGATAAATAATTCACACGTAAATAGATAGGCAGGGGAGATAATGCTTCGGCCGTAGCGTGTCGGGGGCCGCAAAAGTTGGTGTCAATGCAACCTGCATTAAAACTGGGTCGCTGGAATCAATATCATAGTCAGGCACTATGTAAACATATTAAAAAATTACGCTAGATTTTAGATTAGGCGAAATTAGCACAGTAACAAGGTCACGTGACAGCTAGTAACAGATAAATTCGAAGGCTTACCCACCTGCTATGGGTGGTGTAGGGGTCACGGAATGACGAGGATCCGGGTTCGATTCCCGCCCATAGCTTTACTTTTAGGATTTTTCTGTGTTCTAATTTTCAGTGACGTATAGAAATTTAATCTAGATTTTGTCCGCCGCTTAAATAAATCAAAGCATTAGACTTTCTAAGATTTGTTTAGCTCTAATTACCTTACCGACGACCGGATGGCCCAGTGGTTAGAGAACCTGACTATGAAGCTTGAGGTCCCGGGTTCGATCCCCGGTCGGGGCAGATATTTGAATGAAAAATACGAATGTTTGTTCTCGAGTCTTGGATGTTTAATATGTACTTATGTATTTATCTATATAAGTATGTTTATCCGTTGTCTAGTGCCCATATTACAAGCTTTGCTTAGTTTGGGGCTAGGTCAATTAGTGTCAATTGTCCCAAGATATTATTATGTATATTTATTTTTATCTCAAGTTAGGTTTTTACAATATTCATATAAAAAGTAATAAAACAATATTAATACAAAATATAAAAACATTATAAAAACCTAACCTAGGGTGCCGCCGGCAGCGAGGCGAGGCCTAAGCTACCGGTGGTCAGAGCGACAGAGAAAGGAACCTCCTGACTATCCGAGCCGTGTCCAGGAGTACTGCCTTCTGTACTTATTATTATTATTACCTTACTGTGTAAGCATTTTTCAAAACGAATGCAGAAATCCGCAGTAGGCTGTAGAAACTAATAAAATAAAACAATTAAAATTATACTGCAAATTCAACACGCAGCGCTGACAAGAGCAATGACCCGACTCCTGTACTTTTGTTTTTCTTTCTTCCAGCGCTGCGTGCAATCAAGTTTGTTTGCGGCCAGGGCCAAAACAGGATAATTTTTAAAAAATGTTGTAAATATGCCCGTTCTGGAGACAAATGAGAACATTCGAATGCGATAAACAAATAACCTCTCACCCTAAACGCACCTTGTGTACTGGAGTAGCTCAACGCTTCTTGATCTTTCTTCTTCTTCTTCTTTTATTTGTGGCGTATCAAGTCGTTATAGTGACGACAACTTCGCCAATGTCAATGTAAAAATTTTTATTTAAAAATCTTGTGACAAAATGTCGGCAACGTTGTACGGTAATGGTCAAAGACCCCCCTCCCCCCCTGTCGGGCTCTTAGCCAACGGTCAATGATATCCCTCAGAAACTGCCAGGAAATCATTAGCCGTTGCCCAGGGCGCACCGGACCAAGCACTGCTCTTCCCCCCGGACGGATCCAAAAACGAACCGCAGCTCTTAATCACACGTGGAGGTAACCCGACTCGCACCCCTTCTTGATCTTTGAAATGAAAGATTTTAAATTTTATTTGAAATATGATTATTAATACACAAAAAACAACACTTATACATATTACATCGAAAACTTAGAACACGAAAATCCAATCAGAAGCATTGAAAGTTCAGTTAAATATAGCCAGATTGTAAAAAAGAGACTATTTTTGCAAATATAGCACATGTACTAAAAGAGCGAAAGCCAGTTAGACACTAACAAAATATTGCACTAAAGCTAAAACTAGAAAGTATCCTCTCCTATTGATTTGATTGATAATAGGTGTATTGTTTTCCAAATACAATTACAGTGCGGCTAAAACTCAGGTAAAAATGTCTTATACCTACTATTAAAAATTTTTACAAAGTGATATTGACACAGTATATAATTATTATTTTAGAAACGCACGTCGTCTAGTGTAACACCGACCAACAACATCAAAACTATCAAGATTGTTTGTTCACGGTATACTTTGGGCCTACCGATACACCTGCATAATGGTTTTACAACCCCACTTGAAGATAACAATTAAACAATAGATGTTGGTTTTAAGTACTTTTCGTCATCTTAAATGAAACAAACTTTACCCCCAGCCATTTTTTTTTAATATCTTCCATGTACAGACTTTCGACCCTCTTCAGTTTTGTTATATACGTATAAGAGTGTTGGTATCTAGAAAACTGAACCGAAATTGCAAAATAAGTACATTCGTTTTTTATTGATTTATACACTCATTATATTCTAAATTTGAAGTTTCTATGTCTGCTAGAAGTGCCTTGAACATTTGATGATCGGCCAGCCAGCCAGTCAGTCAGTGAGTGTCAAAATTAAGAAACTTTGACTAGTTTTAATTTTTAAACTACTAGTTCAAATTGAATGAAATTTGAAATAAACCGTGTTTATACAATACTTGGTTACTGAAAATTCAGGCTTCTAGTTTTCTCCATAACCAAGTTACAAGAGGGTCGAAAAAGCCCTGAACTGTTTCGAGAAAAGGATGGTACGGCCGTGCCACTTTTTTGCTCGTCTTGGCGGGGGCACTTCCGTGCCCCCAGATAAAAACATATTCTTTGTCAGAAACGTATATATTCTATTGCTTTTGTGTATCACGCAGAAGACTGTCAGGCTCCTTCTCGCAGATGAATGGATATGATCCTAGACACCACAAGTCGTCGAGTAGACCGGTCATGAAGATACCTCCACAGAGCTGGCTACCGCCAAAGTTGTCCGGCTGTCTCGGCGCCCATTTGTCGTAGCCTGCTTCTTTCAAGGTTTGCCCTGTGACCAGATCAGTCGGGTTACACACTGCCTTAAAATCAACACAAAATACACTACCCGGCTGACAAATCCCTACCTGTCCCTGTCTTAATTTTCACGCTTAAACCGATTTAGTCGGAATTTTCTCTCTTAAACTGTTTACTGCTCAGGATTGTTAAAACTGACCTTATACCCTAAAGAGTTCTGCAGAAAGGCCATTATCAAAGCTCCTGAGAAAATTATAGTTACAGAGAAATAAGCCTGTGTCATGGCTACATAGATATCCCCCAAGTATACAACTAGATATGCCATTAAGATTAAATGCCAACGGCTCAACCAGTAGAGCGTAGTTGTGCCGTGGGTCAGATACTGAAGTGTCGCAACTCACCGTGTATTGTCATCCACATGCCGTGGTCGCTCCAGTCTCTGAAACCCATGTGGGCGATGTGCTTGTCGAAGTTACCGGGCATGCTGCTGGCGGGGTACTGCTTGTACAGCTCATGCAGGACCTGATGAAAACACATTCATGCCTAAATCAAAAGTCCAAGTGCTGGAATGATATTCCTCCCCCTATCCAAGGATCGTCAAGTAGTTACACCTTCAAGCGCAAGCTGAAGGATCACTTATTGACGCTCCAAAAATCCTTCCTATAGTCCTCCAGCACTTTGCACTTTGATATGCCAGCCTGTTGTTTTTGAACAATTTAGTGTTCCCTCCTTTTTATTTTTGTTTATTGTAAACTATTTAATTAATTTATGTATTTCTTTAGTTACACATAAGTCGGGTTCTATCTATGTATTGCATTGTTTATGTAAAAGTTTATGGATTATGTAGTATATTTTATCTGTGTATCGTTTCGTGAGTCATAGACGGTTCTGGCTGAAAATCAGTGCTGCAGGTGTCTAACACCTCAGCGTAATGCTGGGCCAGCGACCGTTTCACTTTTGCGAAGGCACAACGCTGATGATCTATTTTTCATGTCTATGTTTTTTTTTTGTTATACCTTGTTTATTTTCTATAAAATTGTGTATATTATCTTATATTTGTGTGTCTTGCAAAAAGGAATAAATGTCTTCTTTCTTTCTTTCTTTAATCACGTCTTTATCTACGGGTTAACAGAGCCTAGGTTAACAAGGGCACGCTTAGTATAATTGTGGCCGTATAGGAGGAAAGGGAAATCAAAAGTAAGGGGTTGCTAGCCTGGTGCATCCTAGATCAGCATGGAAGACAACCAAACAATAGTAAGTAGCTCAACAACCCCTGTTCCCGGTGCTGCTACTTCTGGGGTGTATCCAGCGGGCAGTGGCGTAACTATAACGTCTGGGGCCCGCGGCAAATTCGTCAGATGGGGCTCCTTTCTCAATGTAAAGAAGTGCATCAGCGTCCCTTCTGTGCTCTAAACCAAGCTAGTTGGGGCCCCCGTAGAGCTAGGGGGCCGTGGCATTTTGTCACCCCTGCCACCCTATAGTTACGCCACTGCCAGCGGGTTACCTGAGCCTCAATACATACATATAGCCTTTTTATTCCGAATTCGCTACAATTTCATTTTTTTTTGTTGTTGTTGTTTTTTTATTATTAAATTGTACCTGAGCCTCAGTAGCACTGTTAATGATGGCAAGATGGCCGCCCTCACTCGAGCACGTGGCGAATGCGTTCGACCACTGTTGCGGGCTTGTGTGGAACTTGTAGCAATGCCCGGTGCGGTTGTCTAGAACGTAATCTGTTGAAAATAATTCATTTATAATACATCGAGTGGCACGAAATTAGGTCCAGGCTCAATCCAGTATTGGATACAGCGGTAAGTGACTTTATAACTTTGACTAAGTCCCATCGGGACGCCATGGCGACATCCAGCTACGTATCCTATACAAATCATACGTCGCCAAGAGACAGTCGATGCATTTCTACAGGGTGTAACAGACGCCCCGTACGATAATTCACTGGGGTATATAACCATAGCTATAGAAGCTAAAAAACATATTTAAAAAAATTAGCACTTCTTGAACACCGAAATATCGGCACTCTAAATTTCAAAGTAAAAAACGATCTTCTTCTTCTTTCTTCTTCTTTTTCTTCTTCTTCGATGTATCTTTATATTTGTACAATAAAGCATTTACTTACTTACTTATCTTCAACGAAAATGTTCACTACACCTGAACAGCTGATATCGTTAAGTTTATTGAACTCTTTTGATACCGTACGCCTCTATTCCTATTGGTTTTAAAAAAATAGTCAAACATGGCCGACGCTCCGCCCTATTTTCATTCGTTCCGTCAGTGTTGCCTGCGGGGCATTTCCCGAAAATGTGCGAAGTATGCACCTCTTTTCGTAATTCATGGAAGTCATTTTTTGCGATTAATTATGTTACTATTGTTTTACTTAACTTCTTTCGATAAAAAAATCAGGATAACCTAGCTAAAATTGTACGGCAAGATCGGATTTATTCTAATAAACGCATTTTTATACTGAAGTTGCTAATGGGATATTTTATTGGGACCGAGCGCGACGATAGCGCCACGTAACAGGCGGCCACTATGGACAATATTGTCACCGCTGTCAAACAAGAAGTAAGTAAATATTGTGAAAAATATTAATGAAATCTTGTGTTATTGTAGTATATTACACAATTTTGGACAATGGTAGTCAGTAACATTATTGCCAATAATATTAAAATTGTTGTTTTCAGTGAAATTTTAGAGGTTAGGTAACTTACTTTTTTTTTCTTACGGCAAATATCCACTTATTTCTTTGGTCTCGTTTCCACCATGGTCTTGGAAATTGGTCAAATTTACAGTCGCTATTCTTCTTGGTGTTATTACAATTCACAACAACACATCTTACCAGGACCATATTTTTATCTCAAAAACGATTAGAAAATGTTTACTGCAATATGGATTTGACAGCTCAAGTCAGCGACAAAAATGACAATTTTAGCCGTAGCGAGCGCTGTGATCGTTTAGGCTACCCCCTCCACCCGCTTTGCACTCTGCCAATAGTAGATTTTGCGAGTGCATTTACCGGTGTCTGTTACACCCTGTATATGGATTGTTTAGCCATTTTTTTTTTATTTTTTTTTATTACTGTACTACCTCCGACATGATCGGAGCCTATACTTACTTAAAACATTCATTCCAGTTCTATCATTTGCTACTGCTCGTACTTTCATGCTACATACTTTGTCTTTCTTGTTTCCTTCCTCTTTCTTACTTACATACTTTTTTATTTCTTATCTCTCATTCCGTTCTCTTTGTCGCTCTATTCTATCTATTATTCTCTCCACTTTGTCATTCCTCATCTTATGTTCTTGCTTAGGTCTCTTTTGGGGGAGCGGGTTCCAGGGTACATTTATTGTTTTCTTTTCAAGTTTAATTCATGTTTACACAGGTTCATTTAGCCGCGGTAGCTGCAGGCGTCGCCATGGCAACCCAGTCCCCAGCTTAATCAGCTGCGTGTTCAATACAAATCAGACGTCGGCAAAGCGTCGCCAAGTGGCAGCCGATACAGTTCTATATGAATTGGCATTGTTCATTTTTTTGAGTATGCTCCAATTCGAAAACCATTTCGAGGAAAACCATCAATTATCCGATTTATCTTGTCCGATTTCAAAAATACTTTATGATTGCAGATATTTTTGTAAAAGTACTTTGAACCTTTGTTTGACCGAACGACCGGGTTTTTAGACAGAATCCAGCATCGAATGTTTGCCGCAAAAATGAAAAAAAAAGTTTGGCTACGGCAACTGTCACGTGTCACTGTCAAATCTACAAAACCATAGACAAAGCCGTTTTCTTTTATAGCCAGCCGAACGAAGGCGATTGGGATTCTGTCTAAATTCACGAATTATCAAACAGCGAAAAAATATTTATTATTAATTAACAAAGCTACGTAAAAGCATAATATTCAAATTAGTTGCTTGAAATTGTCCATTTTATCAAATAAAGGTGTTCAAAGCACAGCTTAAAAAAATGAACAATGCCAATTGTTTAGAAACGGTAGCTGGAGGCAGGGCCGTCTTAAACTAGGCTGGAGCCCTCGGGCACACAAGAATTTGGGGCCCTTTTGGAAAGTAAAAAAAGCGAATTATAATAACATGTCCGACAAAATGCCTGACAAGAATGTTTTGAGAATGTGTGAGAGAAATTGTCGGTGTTTCGGAGCCCCCTGATCCCTGGGCACGGGCCCCGTGTGCCCTTATGGTGAAGACGGTATTGGCTGGAGGCAAACCAGTGAGGCAGAGCTCGTAGCTTACCCCTGTCGAAGGTCCCGCATTCAGTCAACTGTTCGCCTGGAACTTGCTTCTTGTAGCAGACGTAGGGGAACACGAAGGAGCAGTTGACTTTAGCGACGGCTCCATCAAGCCGCATGTACAGGCAGTCTCCGGCGTTGCCTGAGTTGACGGGCTCTCCCGCAGCCCAGCGTATAGGCATAGAAGACAGCGGTTTACCTGTTAAACGGGGTTGCCGTAAGTGTGGGTACCAAGGATCGGAACCGGTTTTGAAATACCGGTGAATTCCTTCAGAAAACCGGAACCGGGTTACTTACGTAATTACGTAAGTAAATTGGATTAACCGGTTAACGGAGGGAACTAAATTAAATAAAAGTATTAAAATAATTCCGGTGACCGGTTAATACGAAGAACGAAATTTTGGAACTCGCGCTCACCGATACGAAACCTAGCTTTCTAGCTCTTTCCTGCATGCGTTAGCTACAAATAATATTTTACGAGAGATGACAAGAAATGGCGTTTTAACTCAAAGTAACCGGTTAATTTCGCTCAAAAAACCTGAATTGGTGCGAAACCGGTTTCTTTAGTAACGGTTTATAAAGCCGGTAGCTCCCAAACTGGTTGATTTCAAAAACCGGTTTTTCGATCCCTGGTGGGGACCGGGGTATTCTTAGACAAAATAGTGAAGGTGAAGGAGTCAAGGTAGGATCTCCTGGAAGCAGCTATCCTGGACGAGGTTCTTTTGGATTGTAAAGTTGTAGCAGTTGACGTGTACCTCCAACGGAGTAGTAATAGCCTTTAGCATGCGTCGCGCTGATCCCGGTGTAGATTACGAATGTTAATTCTTTTTCGAATTTCCCTGCCACAGACTTGATTGCTCTCTGCAACTGGTAATTTTCTGGCGACGCCAGCACAGCACCTGGATTGTAATAAGTTTTTCTCACAAATGTCCGTTAAAGTCGTCATTGTTAACTACATATCAGAACAGGAAGTTAATTGTTGCCGGTCAGTCCAAAAAAAAACATTACTGTAGCGCTAAACTCTCCAGTAATGTTGCATACAAATTCCATTACTGTCTAGTTATTAACTTTTAAAAAATGCAAATCACCATTATAAAAAATAAAGGCACAAGACTTAAAAAACACCAAATAAAAAAAAACTACGACAACGTGTTTATCTGTGTCTGAAATAGCTTTAGATGTTCTGGCTAGAAAAATACTCTCTTCAAATGCCATTGATAGAAAAAGGCGGCAAAGCAAAAATAATTAATAATTTATGTCAATTACATTTTCATTTATTTTTGTTGTTGTTTCCTTTTCGATTTTTTTGAAAAGCACTATACTTGCCTCGACCAGAATAGCATTGCTGGCTTCGTATTATTAAACGGACTCCCAAGCTCGTCCGTTCAAACCAATACTCAGCCAGCAATTGCCTACTTCTTGGCCTAGACAGTAATGTAGGTACTATTGTATATTGATCTCATCTCCAGCCTATATACTATAATAGAGTGGTAAAATGCCACGCGGCTCTAGCTCTACGGGGTCCCTAACTGGCTTGACCTAGAGCACAGAAGAGACGATAATATATATACACGTACATACACATACAAATCACGTCTATATCCCTTACAGGGTAGACAGAGCCTGAGATAACAAGACCTACAGGCCACGTTTAGCAAGATTGTGGGCGTATAGGTGGAAAAAGGAATCAAAATAGTGATGGGTTGCTAGCCGCCTATAACATAATTCCTAAAAATTACGCCCATTCCCTCGATGGGCTTTTACCATCTGCGCGGGACGAGAAGCAACTGGTACATTCTATGTTTTTCCTTTGCTCCCAGACCAGCATGGAAGGGACGATAATCTTATTAAAATTAAGGAAGGGCCTCTGAGGAATTTGCCAACGGCTTCAGATGTTAAAGGTACTCCAGTAGCAGGGCACGTACCTTCCCGCTGGCACTGCAGACGGGCGTCGGCCCACGAGGCAGAGATCAGGTGGAACTTCAGCCAGCCTTCCGCCTCCTGGTCGTAGCTGTAGTCGCACCTGAACTGCTGGCCATCTGGAATCAACCAGTTAAAGCTGCTGGTGACGAAGGTAATGAAGCATTGTTTACACTTCAACTAGAGTATGTATGCATGTATGTATGTAAACTCTTTATTGCACAAAATAAACAAGACAAATACAATTGGCAGACCCTGAGATACATGCGCAAAGGCGGACTTATCCCTTTAAGGGATCTCTTCCAGTCAACCTTTGAGTGGATGAAAGGAGTATTATATAGAGTTACAGTTAGTAGAGTTAGTTATTATTAGAGTTACAGGGGCCCGAGTTTCGAAAGCACATCATTTGGCATAGATCTGTGCGTTGCATTGGACCGTCCGATCAAATTAACACACACGCACAAATCACGTCTTTATCCCTAACGGGGTAGACAGAGTAGAAATTCACCAAGTTTTTACAAAGTTCAGTGTCAGCAGAGCCCTGATCTTAAGCGAAATGTATGCAGTGTAATTTTATAACGTTGTTTGTAATCAAAATAATGATTATGACAATATTCTTATTAGGATAATAAAACAGTTAGATTTAACCCGTCAAGCGTCCAAGCGACTACAGTAATCCCTAACATTTTCGGGCGTGAAATGTCCTAGGGACTGCATTATGCATTCACGCCACTGGCCAGGTCTTCCTCCCTTGGAAGAGCCAGCGACAACTCGCTATATATGCTTCTCGCTCTCTCTTTAAGCCTTCCGCCCGAAAAAATTAGGGACTACTGTAGTCGCTTGGACGCTTGACGGGTTAAGAATAAAACAAAATTACTATATACCTATTGTGTACATTATTTTGCAACAGATGCTGAACATCTACATGGTAAATTAAATCTAGGGGATGTAACATTGAAGTATAATTAATGGTTAATAGAACTTACCTAAGTGACTATCAACCTCAATTATACGAGATGTTGAACAGAGTGCCACGGCACAGAAAATAAGAAAGCACTTTATTAACATGTCTGCTTTTGGCTAAACGGACGATCAGTTCAACACTGGCTTAGAATTGGTGTAATCAGTTATTTTTATAATTTGCTAGGTCATTAGATAACCCAAGACATTCAACAACATACCTAATAGATTGGGCTTCCACGAGGAACTGTCGTATCTATTTCATAACAATAAATAGTTTCGCCGCAGGGACAATAAATGTTTAATTTTGGAGATATTAGATTTAAAGGGGCGACTTCCAAGTGCCAGGGAATAATTATAAGACTTACTTGAGATATATAATGGAAATATATTTTATAAACAAATGTACCCACTTGAGATTTGTTGCCAGTGGTTCTTGCACTCGGGGCGCCCCTCCTCTGCGTCGTCAACTTTGTCTTTGTTTTACGTTATTTACATTTAATTATTATAATTTTATAAGGCCGGCAACGCACTAGCAGTCGCATTGGTGCTGTAGTTGTCCAGTCCATGGGCGGCGGTGATCACTTACCATCAGGTAATGCCATGCCATGGCATGCGCCGTTTGTCGGTTTTAATAAATACGCTATGGGTATCTGTCAGTTAGTGCTTATCTGAGGATTGAAAAATCGGCCTTAAGTAGAATTTAAGTATTATTACTGTATTTTATCTTGAAAAAATTACTTTCTGCCAAGTTTCTTGCGGCGCATTCTTCTTGGCAATGATGGTTTTTCCGAATGCGCTGGTAGTTTCAAAAAGACCCTTGGCGGCCCATTTGCAAAATAAAATTTTTATTTTCATTTTCATTTTCATTCACTCTGCGGCGCTACCAATAAAGCTGAAGGGCGTCGAAAGTCTGTACATGGAAGATATTTAAAAAGAAATTGGCTGGGCAAGAAATCGAGTGAGCAAAAATCTTAGGAATCATGATAAAGGCGATGCGGCTGGAAACCCATCACTATTTTGATTTCCCTTTCCATCTATACGCCCACAATCATGCTAAACGTGGCCTTTAGGTCTTGTTACCTTAGGCTCTGTCTTCCCCGTAAGGGACATAGACGTGATTTATGTATCTATGTATGTAATTCCCAATACTTAGAATCCATAATATAACACGTTCCAACAGTTATCTGTTTATCTGTTTGTCTGTATATTTGCGAGCGCATCACGTGAAAACGGATTTTGATGCAAACTTTACTAATCTGTTGAGAAAATCACCGGCCAGGTTATAGGCTACTTTT
Source organism: Pandemis corylana (assembly GCA_949127965.1). Taxonomy (NCBI): domain Eukaryota; kingdom Metazoa; phylum Arthropoda; class Insecta; order Lepidoptera; family Tortricidae; genus Pandemis; species Pandemis corylana. Next base: position 6,284,048 of record OX421875.1, on the reverse strand, counting down.
TATCCCGGAAAATTGCATAATTCCTGCGGGATAGTGTTGGCAACCGAGTGCAGGAGTGGCGCCACCTGGCCGATCGAGGTGGAACCACATCGGACGTCAACACCCTCATCGATAACTCAACAGCGCCATCTAGAAGACTACGAACGAACCGCCGTCATGACGTCTTGAGATTAGAGAAGGAGTAGAAGAAGGAGGTCATAAAATGGACGACGTGGACAGCGCATCCTTCTTCTGTTGATAATTTTCCTTGGGGAAGCATAGGGAATAGGATTATTATTATATACATACATACATACATACCGTCACGCCTCTTTCCCACAGGGGTAGGCAGAGACTACTTTATTCCACTTGCTACGATCCTCACATATTTCTTTCGCTTCATCCACAGTCATCAATCTCTTTATACACGCTCGTCGGTTTCGGGTACTCCTGACCTGACCCTTTTTCCAAAACGTCTCCTATTTGGTCTCGAAACGTCCGTCTAGGCCTTCCCCTCCCAACGTTACCATTCACACTCCCCATATAGATCTGTTTAGTTAGTCTACTTTCATCCATCCGATCTACGTGATCAAACCAACTAAGCATACTTTTTTCTATCTTAGTCACTATATCCTCTTACACACCAGCACGTTCCCTTATCACACTATTCCTTATTCTATCTTTCAGTGATACACCTTCCATACTTCTTAACGCTCTCATTTCTACTGCATTTATTCTACTTTCATGCTTCTTTTGCCATACGCAAGTTTCGCTACCGTACATTAATGTTGGAACGATTATTATTTGTTATTGTAATTTAGTTTACCAACATTAATTAATAAAAATATAAAAGTTAACGTTGTTTACTGTTCAAGCATACATTTAGCTTGGTAGATTTCAATAGCGATAAGCGTGTCAAAGGGCGCAGCTGCCTAGAGACGCAAGGCAAATAAATATTGTTTCAGTATCATAGAGGAGCATTAAGGGGGATTTTTCAAGATTCCCACGGGATAGGGCATAAAGAGGGTTTATTAGTCCATTGAAAAGGGAGCCTATTTCCATATCTAAAATTACTAGTCTTGAAATTTGGGACACAAGTAGGGAATCGTAACTGCTGAAAATTAATTTCAAGACTTGAAATTAATTTCAAGATTTCAAGAGATGTCTGCTTGACATCCCCACAACTATCTTTAGGGAGAAAAAAGGGATTTGTATTATTACTTTGCCCGAAGGATTAGTACGTTGAAATGGCAATGGGCTGGTCACGTTTGCCGTAGAACTGACAACCGTTGGAGCAAGAGTATCCTAGAGTGGAGACCACGTTTGGAAAAGCGTAGTGTGGGACGCCCTGCGACGCGTTGGACGGATGACCTTAGGAGGACAGCTGGCAGTGGCTGGATGAGGGAAGTCCAGGATCGCGAAAGTTGGCGCCATATGAAGGATGCGGCTAGCAACCCATTACTATTTTGATTCCTTTTCCCACCTATACGCCTACAACCATGCTAAACGTGGCCTTTAGGTCTTGTTACCTTAGGCTCTGTCTACCCCTACCCTGTCTGTAAGGGATAAAGACGTGATATGTGTATGTAACAGCCAGGTTCACATTTGTCTGTCGTGTTGTGTTGTGATGCTCTCTGTCGTGATGGCTACTGTTCACATTTGCGTGACGTGTTATGACGCATTAAGACGCATTTTTTCATCAGTTCCATCTTGGCACCCGAACAGTTCACACGCTCGCAATGTTTTTTCAAGATTCTTCCGATTCCGATTTAGATATTGAAGATATGCACTTATTGATGTTGGCAACGCTTCTAATAAAACAAAGAAAGAGAAGAAGATATCGGATCCATCCCGTAAATAGAAAACGAGAGAGTAAAGGCGAGTTTCATTGTCTCGTTAAAGAGCTTGAAAGTGATGCTGAATAATTTCATCAGTATTTTAGAATGTCTAAGGCTCTGACGAGTCACAACACAACACTGGCCGCGTGCACACTATCCTGACGTGACGCTGCTCCGCCCCCCGCACCTCACCCGTTCTGTTGCAGACCGGGATCGCTTGTGACGCGACACAACATAAGCCGTCACAACACACGGCATCAGAGAAATGTGAACGCAACCGAATTAAATGTATGAAACCGATACAGTTCTGATGCGTCACAACACAACACGACAGACAAATGTGAATGCGGCTTAACAATGCTCAGATGGGGGCCGATCGACCCCATGCCGAAGCGAAGGAACTCTGGTCTGATCCAGGATTGTTACGGATGCAAAAATTTAGACATCCGCGGATGCAGATGCGGATTATTAGAAGTTCACATCCGCGGATGTGGATTTGATGCGGATGCGGATGTGATGCGGATGCGGATTTTGGGATTTAAAAGGATCATTATTTAAATTTTAAATGCATAATAATACTTATTAATGCATAATTATAGTATTTATGTAAACAAACGCGAAGCACGTGCCACTCTGGCTCCGCCCACTTTCTTAACATGTAGTTACTTGTCGAGTCTTGTTGATGTGAATCTGCATCCGTAAAAACTCCGCATTGATTGATGCGGATGTGAATGCGGATGCAGATGTCTGAATTAATGCGAATATTCCGAATTTACGGATGCGGATGCGAATATTCGTAACACCCCTGGTCTGATCCATGACTGGGTCGTATTATTGACATGTCACAGTCGCAACAGGATCAATAGCACGCTGACCCAAATACAGCCCAGGAATCGCGTGACCGTGACAGGCGACAGCTCAATACCGGGTTTCCCACAAGTTCCCACCGTCATTACACTCGGGGAACAAATTACTTGAGACGGCAACAAAGAAAGAAAAAGAAAGAAAGAAAGAAGACATTTATTCCTTTTTGCAAGACACACAAATATAAGATAATATACACAATTTTATAGAAAATAAACAAGGTATAACAAAAAAACATGGACATGAAAAATAGATCATCAGCGTTGTGTGTCTTCGCAAAAGTGAAACGGTCGCTGGCTCAGCATTACGCTGAGGTGTTAGACACCTGCAGCACTGATTTTCAGCCAGAACCGTCTATGACTCACGAAACGATACACAGATTCTATAAAATATACTACATAATCCATAAACTTTTACGTAAACAATGCTATACATAGATGCAACAGTATAACTCTGTCCTGGTGATGCAGAAGAAAGCCATGAGACTACTTGAAGGATGTAAGACTGTACCCATAACCCACCGAAATATGTTTGTGGAAAATGGGATTCTTACAATTGTGTCTTTGTATCTCTACCGCTTAAGTGTCTACGTCTTCAGCAACCTGCATAAGTACCGCGTAGCCAGACAAAACAGCTATATAGATCTTAGGAGCAACAAGAAACTGGTCCTTGATAGGTCCCATTATGTGCATTTTAACAAAAGCTTCAACAACATGGCAATTAAAGTATACAACAATCTTAGCAACGACATCAAAGATAGCAACACCATGGTAGCATTTAATAGAAGGGTGAAAGATTATTTTGCAAAACGACCATTTTATTCGGTTGAAGAGTTTTTTGCCAATGCCCTGGACAAATAGCTTATAGGTATTTATATCATTATTGTGTACAAGTAATTGAATTGTAATTTGAACTTAATTTACTAATTACCGGACTAGACATTGACATTTTCCTTTTTATTATACTATTACAAATGTTACAATATACAATTAGATTAAGACACTGTATTATTATATTTGCATGTATTTTGTACTTAAGCAAATAAATGAATGATTATGATTATGATTATGATTATTAGACAAGGACCTTATAAAGCACAACACATACATCTAGGTCGGGTGACCAATATATTCATTTACTTCTTTTAGCACATTCCGAAACGACATTAATAAATTAAAATATTAAATATTATTATTATTATTATATTTCTAAATGTCACTGAAAATTAGAACACAGATAAATCATAAAAGTAAAAGCTATGGCCGGGAATCGAACCCGGATCCTCATCATTCCATCCTACGCCACCTGTAGCAGGTGAGTAAGCCTTCGAATTTTTCAATCTGCACCAGTTGTCACGCGACTTTGTTACTATGCGAATTTTTGACGCCAAGCGTCATCTGTTTAAATGACATGTCTGTACGGCACAATTACAAACTCCCGTGGAACATCTACTGCTCACCAGAGACGAGAGAATTCAATCAAAAGATACGAGTACAGTCGTTACAAAAGGTTCTTCCGTAAAAAAATGGCGTGATTCCAAAAAGTAAGGGTTCAAAATCAAATTCAAATTCAAATCAAATTGGTTTATTCATTTAAACAAAGTGGTTACAAACGAGGCAAGGTTAAGGCTTCTTAGTATGTACATATTTACCTGCATTGAGAAGTCTCGCTCTTCCAAATATAGCAGATTTTAACTATAAGTCCACAGTTTAGAAAATTCCTGAAAGTGACTAGAAATCTGAAATTTGGAGCAAGTTTTCAGTCACAAAATAGGTACCGTAAAAAGGGGTGAAAAGTGATTGCGAGGGGAAAGGAATACAACTTATATTTTGAGTTTTCACTTGCTACTTAAAATTTCCGGCTCAGCTTGCTCTAAAAATGGTTTTAGTTATATTTTTAGACATAACTATATTCCCTTTTTTGTGGTAATTTGTTATAGTAATTTTTTTAATTGTTCCTATCTCTTCTGACACCAACGGGGTGAGCTGGGATTTGCCTATATTTTAGTGTTTATTGTTTAAACCAGTGTTTTTCAAACTTTTTCACAATACGACCCCCTGGTATGAAAAAAATGTTTCGCGACCCCCCCCCCCCCCCCCCACCCTTTCTTCTTCTTCGTGTAGGTATTTTATTTATGTTACAAATATTCAATTAATAATAATAATAATAATAATAATAATACTTTTTATATGAATATTGTAAAAACCTAACTACAGATAAAAATAAATATACATAATAATAATAATAGCTTATGCCTCGCCTCGCTGCCGGCGGCACCCTAGGTTAGGTTTTTATAATGTTTTTATATTTTGTATTAATATTGTTTTATTACTTTTTATATGAATATTGTAAAAACCTAACTTGAGATAAAAATAAATATACAGAATAATAATAATAATCATTTATTTCGGACAAAATCCATAGATGTTAGTTACACACAAGAAATAGTGTTAGTAAGTAGGACAATTAATACGACACCTCTATGCATTTGCACAGTAAGCAACTTTTTTTTTGATGAGGTAGTTTCCGCGACCTCTCGCGACCCCCTCGTTGAGGCTTTGCGACCCCCCAGGGGGTCGCGACCCACAGTCTGAAAAACACTGGTTTAAACTATGAACCTAAACGACATAATAATCGTTATTAAACTAAAATTCATCCCTCCGGAACATCTTTTATTTATAAAAACATTTTTCATTGACGTTTTAACTTTAATTTTGTTCCTACTCACCCCGTTTAACGGTACCTACGCCTACGTCTGGAAGACGAGAATTGTCAAGTTGATGTCAAATAAAATATTGCTCTTTCATAATAATAGTTAATTTAGTGCATTGTGTAAGAAAACGTTGTTGCTTTACATAATTTACTAGCCTTCCGTCCGCAGCTTCGCCCGCGATAAATTAATTTTCCCGTAGGAATAGGTATTTTCCCGTGGTAAAAAGCAGCCTATGTCACTCAGCGATAATGTAGTTTTCTAACGGCAAAAGAATTTTTAAAATGGTCCAGTACTTTCGGAGCCTATTCAATGTAAGCAAACAAACAAACAATCAAATTTTTCCTCTTTATAATATTAGTATAGATGAAATGTCTTACACATTAATTAGACAAGGATAACGGAACTGAAAAGTTTAGGAACCAAAGAATTAGACATACAAAGATATTCCCAGCGGCAAAAAACAGTAACCGTTATCAAAATTTACGCCCGTATGAGAAAGACACTCACTGTATAATTAGTTTACTTGCTTTCTTATAATAATAATCTATGGCAGTGTTATTATGGTACTTAAAAAAAATTAAAACGAATAGGTATAGAGGAAAAACTTAAGTTGTCACTGTCTGGCAGCGCCATCTAGGATATTTTGTACAAACTAGATGGCTTATACGATAGATCATTGTAAGAGGATGGGAGTTTGCTGCCAATTAGTCTCATGCTTTAGTAATTAGTTCTTATATATCCGCCTAGGTGGCGCGGTATTAAAACTAGGAATCTTTGTAACAATTTATTAAAATGACTTCTTGAATAGACACCTTGGAAGACACACGCCGACAGCTTAATTCATTTGGCCCTGTTCCCTGCATCTGCTATACCCGTTCATACACAAAGAAACATAAGTAAATGACCTGTTGTTTGTAGTAGTGTACAGAACTGATATGCGACTTTAGACATTTTTCTAGGGATGCGAGTCGGGTTACCTCCACATGTGGTCAAGAGCTGCGGTTCGTTTTTGGATCCGTCCGGGGGAAGAACAGTGCTTGGTCCGGTGCACCCCGGGCATTGGGTAATGATTTCCTGGCAGTTTCTGAGGGATATCATTGACCGTTGGCTAAGAGCCCGACAGGGGAGAGGAGTCTTTAGCCGTGTTAACGTACAACGTTGCCGACATTTAGTCACAAGATTTTTGAATTATATTTTTGTTACTTTGACATTGGCGAAGTTGTCGTCGCTATAACGACTTGATACGCCACAAATAAGAAGAGAAGACATTTTTCTAATTTGGAACGTCAATTTGTCTACGCACACATGTAACAGGTTCACTTAAGTTTTCCACCTATACCAGTCTGCTGAAATTGTTACAAAATTGTTGACATTTTCAAGCATTCTTATGGCAATAACGTGATATTATAAGTATGTTAAGTCTACTGATGTGAAGTCTTTTGGTCGACCTAGCAGCGGCGGCCATGTCCGAGCACTGAGCAAGTTGGCACACAGGCGACACGCGTGGCACGTGCTTGCATGACACTTGCCATTTCTCTACTCTGACGTTCTCTGATCGACCTAGCCGAGCTGTAATTGAGCAAATGAGCACTAGCTTGAACTTATCCCGGCCGCACAGGAGACATTATGACACGTGCCATCAGTCTACTGTGACGTCTTGGACGTCTTCCACTCAACTGAGGCGGCAGCGGTCTATCGCCACCTTCTAAATATCCTGAGATCGCAGGCGACGCAAGTAACACGTGTCATCTGTCTTCTGTGACGTCTTCTGATCAATCCAGATAAGGCGGCCGCGGTCTATGACTAGCTTGAGTTGACTAGTCCTGTGCTGGCACAAGCGACGTGTGCCATCTATCTACTGTGACGTCTTCTGGTCAACCGAGCTGAGGCGGCCGCGGTCTACCACTAGCATAAACATTGAGCACATAATCCTTGGTCGGCACAAATTACACGTGTCATCTGTCTACTGTAACGTCTTCTGGTCAACCCAGCTGAGGCGGCCGCGGTTTACCCCTAGCATAAACATTGAGCACATAATCCTTGGTCGGCACAAATTACACGTGTCATCTGTCTACTGTAACGTCTTCTGGTCAACCCAGCTGAGGCGGCCGCGGTTTACCCCTAGCATAAACATTGATCACATAATCCTGTGTCGGCACGAATGATACGTGTCATCTGTCTACTGTAACGTCTTCTGGTCAACTCGGCTTGGCCGCTGTCTATCAGTAGCATAAGCATTGAGCATGTGGGGATATGCACATGCATCGGCGGCTGGAAGCCTATGTCCTATAATTGGTGACCCCGACGTGATGAACTATCTAGAATATGTCAGAAGGCAAAGAAGAAGAACAAAGGACAGTGCCACGAGAAAGTACACGTCAAGAATCAAACTACGATCTCGCCGGAATTTCCATTCAGTCGAAGATATTACCCTTTTGGAGAGAGCACCCTCGTTTATGGCTTGCACAGTTTGAAGCCCTCGTGGAACCATTGAAGACAAGCGACGATCAGAAATTTCGTTACAAGCAGCAGCGTTGTCAGCCTGTTGCAAGCAGCGGATATTCAACAAGTCAGCGACATAATTCTGACCCCGCCGCCCGCCGGCAAGTAATTAGTAATTAGTAGTAATCCTATGTCGGCACGAATTACACGTGCCATCTGTCTACTCTATTTTCTGGTCAACCCGGCTTGGCCGCTGTCAGTAGTTTGAGCATTGACTAGTATTGTGCTGGCACTGACGACACGTGCCATCGGTCTTTTGTGACGTCTTCTGATCAACCCAGCTTGGCCGCTGTCTATCAGTAGCAAAGCATTGAGTACATAATCCTATGTCGGCACGAATTACACGTGCCATCTGTCTACTCTATCTTTTGGTAAACCCGGCTTGGCCGCTGTCAGTAGTTTGAGCATTGACTAGTCCTGTGCTGGCACTGACGACACGTGCCATCGGTCTTCTGTGACGTCTTCTGATCAACCCAGCTTGGCCGCTGTCTATCAGTAGCAAAGCATTGAGCACATAATCCTATGTCAGCACGAATTACACGTGCCGTCTGTCTACTTTATCTTCTGGTCAACCCACTTGGCCGCTGTCAGTTTGAGCATCGACTAGTCCTGTGCTGGTACTAACGACACGTGCTTGGATGACACGTGCCATCGGTCTACTGTGACGTCTTCTGGTCGACCCAGCCGAGCCGGCCGCGGCCCAGGACAAGCATGAGCACGTCGTCTTGTGTCGGAGCAGGCGACACGCGCGACACATGCCACGACCTCTTTCTGGAGCTTGGGGGCGCTGGAAACAAGGTGAGAAATGTTAACGAAGCTTCACAAGCTGTCCTAGAATGTTCTGGAATATTCCACGTGTGGTGGTAAGGTCAGTTTGACTTTTGTCAAGGTTTTGGATCGTAATTTGGTATTCAAAATGAAGTCGCCTCCTTGACTAGTAGATTAGAGACTTGATACGTTTCTACTATAGACTAATATAATTTAAGGCTCGGGGATAAGATACATCCCCTTTAGAAACTTATTTAATTTAAGTATTGTGGTAGCTTAATGTATTTTATTTCGAAAAAATGACTTTCTGCCAAGTTTCTTGCAGCGCATTCTTGTTGGCAATGACGGTCTTTCCGAATGCGCTCGTAGTTTCAAAAAAGACTTGTAAGAGAGCCATTGGCCGACAATTTGCAAAAATAAATTTTAAACAATACATGGAAATATTTTGTCAACCATAATTTAAAAAAATCTGAAAAATACATACATACATAAGTCACAATATACACAGTTCAATAGGAATGGGTCGCTAACCGCATCGCCTGTAATATGATTCCTTTTTTTATGAGTTTTAGAGTTTTATCTCGACAAGTGACAATTCTGTTACTTGTCGAGATTTACATTGTCGTGACCAACAATTGTCGAGTTGGTGAAATAGAAGCCTATGACAGACCGTACAGAAGGTTCTATCCATAATTTGACTTACCGCCGCTGTCGCGGCGCTGTGGTCGCTAGCTGTGCGAGCGAGCGCGTCGCAGGAGCGAGCAGGACGACAACACTATGTGAGTCGCGGCCAGCGACGCGTAGATGGCCGTCTGGTAGCGGTTCAACCAGCTGCTTATAGCTGATTGACAATCCTGGACAATAACGAACTGATTTTAATGACACTTGGTATAGTGCATTGGGGTAAATTCGAAATTGGGGAATTTAGAACACACACAAATCATGTCTTCATCCCTTACGGGGTAGACAGAGCCTAAGGTAACAGGTACGTACAGGCCACATTTAGCAAGATAGTGGGCGTATAGGTGGAAAATGGAATCAAATTAGTGATGGGTTGCTAGCCTCGTCGCCTATAACATGATTCCTATTATAATCGCCCATTCCCTCGATGGGCTTTTACCATCTGCGCGGGACGAGAAGCAACTGGTACATTCTATGTTTTTCCTTTGCTCCCAGATCAGCATGGAAGTAATGAAACTTGGCATAGTACATATGGGGTAAATTCGAAATTGGGGAATTTAGAACACACACACAAATCACGTCTTCATCCCTTACGGGGTAGACAGAGCCTAAGGTAACAGGTACGTACAGGCCACATTTAGCAAGATAGTGGGCGTATAGGTGGAAAATGGAATCAAATTAGTGATGGGTTGCTAGCCTCGTCGCCTATAACATGATTCCTATTATAATCGCCCATTCCCTCGACGGTTTTACCAGCGTGGGTAGAGAAGCAACTGGCACATTCTATGTTTTTTCTTTGCTCCCAGACCAGTATGGAGAAGAAACTCGTGGATATCCACTAAACGGGGAGAATTACATATAATCTAGCAACGCTTACGAGTACCTAGAAGCTCCAGTCTTTGGAGATAAGCGTTGCCAGATTGTGGAATAGTTTCCCTTTTAGTGGATGTCCACGATTTTCGAAATCCCCCCAATTTCGAATTTACCCCAATGCAGCTTATACAGAGATAGTTTGAGTCCCGATGAAAGATATAGGATTTCCCGGAAAATCTCATAGTTTCCACCGGAGAGCGATAAGCGAATTCTCCGCAGACGGAGTCACGGGAAAAAAGTATCTGTATATATAAAAATAAATTGCTGTTCGTTTGTCTCGCTTACCCAGGAATGGGTGTACCGATTTGAATAACTTTGATTTTGTACCACTTGTGCAAGTTCAGGGAAGGTTTAAACGGTGAGAAAACATTATAAAAAAAAAAATACAGACGAATTGAGAACCTCCTCCTTTTTTTGAAGTCGGTTAAAAATCGGGAACAACTAGTATACAATAAACAGTAAACAGCAAGTAAAAGTACTTACTCTCTTGAACATATCAGGCGCGGTGCAGCTGGCGGGGTAGTAAGTTCGGCCGCAACAAGACCACGGTAGCATAGCAGCTTCGACCGATGTTGCACTACAAGCGAACAGAAGAAATACATACATATATCACAGCGCCTAAGGTATTAAATCCTTAAGGCCACGTTTAGCATGATTAAGAGCGTATGGGTGGAAAGGTAAATCAAAATAGTGATGGGTTGCTAGCCGCATCGCCTATAACATGATTCCTAAGACTTTCGCCCATTCCCTCACAGAAGAAATCATGTACTGTACAGTGAACGTAAAACGGGGTGAGAAGGGATTGTGGGGGGAAAAGGGATGGAACTAACACGAAGCGACGAATAAATGACTTATGACTAATATTGTGTTTTCACTTGCTACTTAAAATGTATGGCTCAGCATGCTTTAAAAGAAGTTTAGTTATATTTTTAGACACATTATCTCCTTTTGTGGAGTCGAGACCCCTGGTCCATGCGGTCCTAGCGCTATTAGCCTCTTCAAAGATATTTCAAAGAGGCTAATAGACGCTACGGGTGACCGCAGAGCTGGCAGCTTCCTTGGACAGCGTTAGTATCGCTGTCCAAAGGGGGAATGCTGCCAGCGTCTGTGGTACTATGCCACGGGGGCCCTTTTTTAACTATTTTGTTTTAAGATTAGTTTTAGTTTAGTTTTTAATTCGTTTTTAATTTAATCATAGTTTAATTTGCTTTTAATCCCCCTTTTGTATTGTTTTTTCAATAATAAACTAACATTATAGTCATAATAACTTCATCATCATCATCAGCCTATATTAGTCCACTGCTGGACATAGGCCTCCCCTAATGAGCGCCATAGCGCCCTGTCTTCAGCTTGACGCATCCAGCATCTGCCTGCAGTCTTTCGCAGATCGTCATCCCACCTGGCCGGAGGGCGTCCTACACTACGTTTGCCGAGTCGCGGTCTCCACTCAAGAACACGTTTACCCCAGCGGTTGTCGGTTCTTCGCGAGATATGGCCGGCCCACTGCCACTTCAGCTTGCTAATTCTTTGAGCTATGTCGGTAACTCTGGTTCTCTGTCGGATGTATATCGGATGTATAATAACTTACTTGAATTTATTTTCACAGCAGCTGAAAGCGATCCGCAGCGCGTGCGTCCACTGTCCATCTTGTATTTGCAATCCTTTCTACAAATACAAGTGTTGTTATCACTATTCATAATAAATAACATGCTATCACTACAGTTTTATTGGAAAAGAACAACAAATCATACTAAAAAACAGGCGAAAGTACTTTGTTCCACTTGCTACGATCCTGACACACTTCTGTAGCTTCATCCACATTCATCAATCTATTCATTCATGCTCGTCGGTTTCAGGTACTCCTGACCTGACCTTTTTCCAAAACGTCTCCTATTTGGTCTCGGAACGTCCGTCTAGGCCTTCCCCTCCCAACGCAACCATTCACACTCCCCGTATGGATCTCTTTAGTTAGTCTACTTTCATCCATCCGCTCTACGAGACAAAACCAACTAAGCATACTTTTTTCTATCCTAGTCACTATATCCCCTTTCACACCCCTTATCACACTATTCCTTAGTTACTTATCACCGACAATGGTCGCGTTGGTGAAATATTCTAGATTACTTTAAACCACCTTGTTTTCCTGACCTATGGGTAATTTTATGTATTCTCACCTCTAATAACGTGGATGTAAAATAATACAGGAGAGCACATTCTAGCAACAGAAGGAGTAGAATAAGTGCGGAATACTGGAACAAAGGTAATTATTTTTATTTGGTTTATACACAAACACAGTCTGTCACTATTATTTTACCAAGGAGCTCCTGCATTTCACGATGGCGAGTGAGCTTTGTTTGTGGTAAACACGTATCTGCGTACGTGTCACAGTGTGCGTGTATTACGGAGCGATTTTCGAGCGAGTTTGGTCTCTATTTTCTTATGCTTAACGTACCCGCTTTCGCTCTCACGCACACTTTGACACGTATGCAGACACGTCACGTGACAGCTAATAAGAGATAGAAAAATTCGATGGCTTATCCACCTGCTGGTGTAGGGGTATCACGCGTCACGGAATGACGAGGATCCAGGTTCGATTCCCGGCCATAGCTTTACTTTTTCAATTAAAAGTAATGATAAGGAAACTATCAATTCGAAACGCTGTCGTGAACTGCAAGAGCTATATCTGAATTTAAGTTACATGGCGGTCTCACCATGAAGAGAAGGAACTGCGACCTGGTGACGGCTCCGACGAAGCCCATGGCGGAGACGAAGAAGAAGAAGAGGGCTAGTACTGCTAATGCCACACCCAGAGACACTGACAGCGCCTGCGGTGCCAGCAGCGTCTGAAATGCAGACTACTTAGAGCGAGAACCCACAAGTGCGTTGAATTGCGTTGGTAAAACCCTTCGGGCCTTCCTACAATTGGCATTGTTCATTTTTTTTGCTGCTCCAATTCGAAAACCATTTCGAGGAAAACCATCAATTATCCGATTACTTTATGATTGCAGATATTTTTGTAAAAGTACTTTTAACCTTTGTTTGACTTAACGACCCGGTTTTTAGACAGAATCCAGCATCGAATGTTTGCCACAAAAATGAAAAAAAAAGTTTGACCATGGCAACTGTCACCTGTCACTGTCAAATCTACAAACACAAAAACGTTGGTTGAGCCTACACACACACATTCACAGATCTATGACATTGACGTATCGATAAAACCATAGACAAAGCCATTTTTTTAATGGCTGAACGAAGGCGATTGGGATTCTGTCTAAATTCACGAATTATCAAACAGCGAAAAAATATTTATTATTAATTAACAAAGCTACGTAAAAGCATAATATTCAAATTAGTTGCCTGAAATAGTCCATTTTATCAAATAAAGGTGTTAAAAGCACAGCTTAAAAAAAACGAACACTGCCAATTACTGGGCATGATATAACATCACTGGCAACATTAGACAACAATATAATGTGCTCCAAATATGATTAGATAACAATGACCCCTTCACTTAGTACAGGTGTGACCCAGATACGGGCCCCATTGTCCAGGAACGACCCAGCTAATAGTCGATCGTATCGGAAACATGATATGGATAATTTGGGACGCGATCAAAAGGCTTTATAGGATGTTGATGTTGATGTTGTTATTTTAATTGACTTCAAATAGGTCAGTGATGTCAGTAAAAATACAGTATTTGAACTAACTAAACGGCTTCTAAATGGAAGAGGTTCCTAGTTAACATTCCAATAACAAGTTTATTGTGAACTGCAGATAGTTTTGTAGAAATAAGTAGTTTTACACAGATCTTTCCTTTTTCGAGAAGTAATTTCTGTCAAATAACCTAACATAAAAAAATCAATTTTGATGCTAGCTTTTTAGCTGTTTGTACTTTTTGTTGACTGTACTTGCATTGCCGTGCGTCTTACATAATGTATACTAAATTTAAAGTCAATCAAGGGATGTGTGAAAGCCACCTCTGTAACCCTGTAACTGGCGTCACTGAAAATCAGCGTCACGATATTATCCTGGATCTTATCGTGACACATAGCTGAGTGGCGGATATTTGGCTGGTTGGAATAAGTATCCATGTAAAATATTCTGTTTGTGTTTCTGTATCAGCTAATATTATAATAATAATAATAACTTTTTATTCCGAATTCGCTACAATTTCACTTTTTTTTTTGTTGTTGTTTTATTATTAAATTGTCGCATAATTCGGCGTGCCTCATGGCATAGGCCTCCTCCGTGTATTGGAGGGTTTGGGCTATAGTTCCCACGCGCGCCCAGTGCGGATTGGGAACTTAACACCACACCATTGAATTTCTTCGCAGACGTGTGCAAGGTTTCCTCACGATGTTTTCCTTCGCCGAAAAGCTCATGGCAAATTTCAAATGTAATTTTCGCACATAAATTCCGAAAAACTCAGAGGTGCGCGCCCGGGATTTGAACCCACGACGCTCTGCTTGAGAGGCCACTGGTCAAACCACTAGGCTACCACGGCTTTTCTGTAGCTAATAAAGTTTTCTTATTCTTATTCTTATAAGAGATACCTACAAATTGAATACCAAATAAACCCAACTGTCACACCACGCACCTATACAATGCAAGATATGTTAGTAAGTCAGTGATCGCATGTTGAACGCGTTTACAGAGCGGTACCAGTCGGTATCGTTCTAAAAATAAAACACAGAATTTGCAGTTATAATTGAGGGAAGCAACACGCCATATTGTTTTAGTTTGAAACCTTTGAAACCAAACGTACTTAATTAAATACACAAACATACATAAATCACGTCTTTATCCCTTACGGGGTAGACCGAGCCTAGAGTGACAAGACCCAAAGGCCACGACTTGCATGATTGTGGGAGAATAGGTCGAAAAGGGAAACAAAATAGGTTGCTAGCTGCATCGCCCAATATTTTTGCCCCTTCCCTCGATGGGCTTTTACCATCCACGCTTGAAGAGAAGCATCTAAATCCAAGTTTTGTGTTATTATTGCGAAATCTTTGCTTTCTTGTTTTCCAGTTTTCTTCTAAAACAGTAAGAACTCTTTTATCGGTGGAGAAATTTCCACGCGGTTTGTTCCCCAAGTCTTCATTATTATTGTAAAAGAAGACGTCACTTAAAAGCATCAATTCCAAAATAAACTTTTCATTACAATTCAAAGAACATTGACATGGATTTTTGTGTTATAATTAAGATAATTTATCTCATAAACAACATCCGAAGTAGTTAAGTAAATGTAGGGATCTCAGCACCGAATATAACTTTGTCCCTTTCGGTGTTGAGACCCTTGGTCCGTGGGGTCCTAGCGCTATTAGCCTCTTCAAAGATAATTCGTAGAGGCTAATAGACGCTACGGGTGACCGCAGAGCTGGCAGCTTCCTTGGACAGCGTTAGTATCGCTGTCTAAAGGGGGAATGCTGTCAGCGTCTGTGGTAGGGGAGACCTAGGTGGGTTGACACAAAATTTACAATTCAGGTCATAAATGCCTCACTATACGTTTTAGAACTATGAGATACACATCGCTAGAAAGCAAATTTAATACTCTAACAATTTATTTCAGTTAAAGTCGTAATTAGTAGTGACAACTATTTAAAAAATAATTATTTCTAAATAAAGTCAGAGTGTTTCAACTCTCCTAGTATAGAGGTAAGATGAAACAGGTATATAGGTAAGTTGACACATTGATAAATGAAGCATTTAAAAATAAAAAACGCAAATTTTAAGTGAATGAAAACCTTTTAATGTTAAAGAAACAGCCTTTGTCATCCGTCAACAGTATACAATATCTTTACCTACTTATAATAGTTTATTTTTAATTATAATTAGTAAGGCACATTGCAAGTAGGTTTATCCTATATACTATATCAAATTTTAGTCTTTAGATATGTCAAATTTATTTTAATAATATATATTTTTAATATAATTTTATTTTTATTTTGTATTACATACTTTGTGGGACTATGTTTAGTAACTAACCCAAGATAACAAACTAGAACAATAAAACATTGCACAAAAAACTAACAGATTCAATCGGATAAACAGTTTTGGCAGATATAATTTAATTCACAATTTGTGCAATCCACGTGAGCCCAACTCTTGCACTCTATGTATACACTGCACCCATTCCTCGCTAGGTCTACTATTTTTATATGGCTCTAAGCAGCACAGACATCAATAATCATCATCATTTTCATGTTCACTGTCGGATTTTTGTGAGAATTTCTTCTTCTTGTTCTTTGTAGTCTTCGCCTCTATTTGTCTTCCGCACGTAATTATTTGGCATTCTAAACAAAACAAGAAAAAAGTTTAAAAAAATGATCGAGGTGAGTTGCAACAAGGTGTTTCAACTTACCTCTCCATTGAAATTTACGGTTCTTAACGTGTCATTACGATTACAACCTACAAGCCGTTATTTTATCTAAAATATGAAATATGCATGTAAAACTAACTTAATCATGCTTTAAAAATCATCTACACTCAGCACTAAATCGGATTCATTACACATAAAGAAACAGTATCGAAAAAATGATAAAAAACTTACTTTTCGTACAATTTTGACCACCGACGCTGTATCTCTGCAACCGTTCGCCTGGCGGCCGCGACATGTTCTGACAAGTCTCCCAGACCGAGCTCAAGGTTTGAAATGCGTTGTTGCTATACTTCTATTTTCTACAGTTCCCGAGATATTGGTGTTGTGTCAACTTACCTTTGTTGCAACCCACCTAGGTCTCCCCTACTATGCCACGGCCCCCTCCTTTTTTAATTATTTTATTTTAAGATTAGTTTTAGTTTAGTTCTCATTCGTTTTTAATTTAACAGTTTAATTTGTTTTAATTCCATTGCGTTAAATAAATTCACTGATAAAAATAACGGATTGGTTTCAATTCCAAATGCTAGTTTCCACGAAGAGTACTCACCTTAACCACAGGACTGTCCAGCTTCTCTATGGCAGAAGAGAGAGTAGCAGGCGAAGATATCACCCATAGACTGAATGCGAATAATATGGCAGAAAGAATCTGCAACAAATGAAATCAAATTTAGCTCGATTACATACAGCAATTTTTCTTATGAAATCGGATGCCAAAGGTATGATCTCACTAATCCAGCACTTCGATAGATCGGCACGTCCAATAATCCGGCACCCTCCACCCACGCCCTCTATTGGGACCGTGCGCGACGACAGCGCCACGTGATAGGCGGCCATTATGGACAATATTGTCACCGCTGTCAAACAAGAAGTACTAAGTAAATATTGTGAAAAATATTAATGAAATCTTGTGTTATTTTACTATATTACACAATTTTGGACAATGGTAGTCAGTAACATTATTGCCAATAATATTAAAATTGTTGTTTTCAGTGAAATTTTAGAGGTTAGGTAACTTACTTTTTTTTTCTTACGGCAAATATCCACTTATTTCTTTGGTCTCGTTTCCACCATGGTCTTGGAAATTGGTAAAATTTACAGTCGCTATTCTTCTTGGTGTTATTACAATTCACAACAACACATCTTACGAGGACCATATTTTTATCTCAAAAACGATTAAATGAAATGAAATGAAATGAAATGAAATGAAATGAAATGTTTTTATTCCAGACTTGCATCCATAATCGAATTTACAAAATAAAACATTAAGTGAAAGATTAAATTAAAATTATAAAATGTTTACTGCAATATGGATTTGACAGCTCAAGACAGCGACAAAAATGACAATTTTAGCCGTAGCGAGCGCTGTGATCGTTTAGGCTACCCCCTCCACCCGCTTTGCACTCTGCCAATAGGTGCGCTTTGGTCGCTGCGTCGTCGACTAGCAGTCTACCCTCAAAACTTATCACGCGCACTTAGTTGATTACACATACGTGCATGCGCCTGCATGTTAATTTAATACATTACACACATTTATTCCCTCTATAAAGTGCTTTATTTTATTCATTACCTATGACCTTTTCACTATAATCCAGGAATGCGTACATTCCAATAATCCGGCACCCTCCGGTTTTTAATAGTGCCGGATTAGTGAGATTACACTGTGGTTCACCTGATTCTAAGTGAGAACCGTCCATGGCCGCTAGCAACAGCAAAGGATTGCATATGCGTTGCCTAGACGGCTAATATGTGCCATTAATTTCATCATTTTAACTTCCAAGCTGGTCTGGGATCAAAGAAAGAAAGAAATATAAGAGCATATACCTACACAGTTTTATAGAAAAGAAATAAAAAACACCGACATGAAAAACAGATGTACCAGTTGCTTCTCTTCCCGCACAGACGGTAAAAGCCCATAGCACAGCAGCAATGAGCGAAAATCTAAGGAATCATGTCATAGGCAATATTATATATTTCATTATTTACCTATAAGCAGTGACGATCCCTAGCGAAGAATTAATTTAATTGTACCTTATTGTTTTATTATTATTATTTTTGATTTTTGACATTTTTAATTACACATAAACGGATAACTCACGTATAAAAAGTCGAGTGATGCTCGACATGTTTCGGACTATTTCGTAGTCCTTCTTCTTGGAGCGCTCGCCTCGCGGCAGCAAAACGAACACTGCGCGCCAGCGCTTTGTTCGCACGGCTGCTCGACGCAACTGACGGCGGCGCACACCTACCCTCGTTTTTATCGTCATTTTTATTACATTTTTGTCATTTTTGTAATATTTAATTGATTTGTATTATTTAATTTAATTTAATTTACTCTTGACGATTTTAATCTAAATTCTTCTAATTTGACAATGTACTATTTATGATGTAATTTTTATTGAATTAATAAAGATAAGATAAGATAAGATAAGATAACGTTTATTGCCATTAAAAATAAGAAATAAAGGAAATACAGACTTAACTTAAGAATTAACATTACACATTGTTTTTTAACAAATAAAATTTTGTACACAATGGCAAAAGGAGCAGGCTCAGCTTATGCTGCGCTTACGCAGAAGCCAATAGTCTAATCCAATCTAATCTATACAGGGTGTCACAAAACCCTTTAACTACTTTTTACAGAATTGTCAGGTAAGTCTATCTGAACACCCTTGCAAAGTTTGACGACATAATATACGATATAACTTGCAAAGTATGACGATAGGAAAACAGCTGACACTCTTCAAACTGCTGAAGCGAATGTACCAAACAGGGGTGTTACGAATATTCGCATCCGCATCCGTAAATGCGGAATATTCGCATTAATTCAGACATCTGCATCCGCATTCACATCCGCATCAATCAATGCGGAGTTTTTACGGATGCAGATTCACATCAACAAGACTCGACAAGTAACTACATGTTAAGAAAGTGGGCGGAACCAGTGGCACGTGCTTCGCGTTTGTTTATATAAATACTATATTATGCACTAATAAGTATTATTATGCATTTAAAATGTAAATAATTATCCTTTTAAAATCCCAAAATCCGCATCCGCATCCGCATCAAATCCGCATCCGCAGATGTCTAAATTTTTGCATCCGTAACAACCCTGGTACCAAATATGACTAAGAACCGCCGCAAGGTAACTGGCTTTCGAATGAAGATACCGTGTAACGAGGCGCCATGCAGGCTGGCAAGTACTTAGCTTCCAGCGTCCGGAACGCAGCGCGCGGCCCGCCCCCGCGCAGCACCATTTAGTATAAAAAGGCGACCGCGCACACGCTCCTGAGGCAGTCTTGTGTTACTCACCAAACCGACTAGTTGGATGCGCAGTTCAGGCGAGCCCCGAATCGTGTCTAGCTAGATCGGTGTAGGTACGCAAGAGTGGCCTAAGCCCTGACCCTTTCTTCCCCCCGTCTCCTGCTTTCTCGTCCCAAGCGGTTCATACCCGATTCGGACGCAAAAGCCCTTTAACGGAAGCGTGAGCTAGGCGGAATCCGGCCCGCACCGTTAAAGACCCTCTGGACTCCCAGGGCAGCGGTCTGTGATTCCCGGATCACTCCCTGGAGCTCCAATCCTACCCGTAGGAACCTTCCCGACGCCCCCGAGGCGATCCCGAAGCCACGCGCGCAGCGCCCGAGCGCACCGCGCGTCCCGTAGAGCCGTAGAGCCCGTAGAGCTCCCGAGCCCTGGACCCCCCCGGTCCAGACTGCCGCCGCAGGCAACCCTTAATCAAGCTATCCCGTTGATAGCATAGATTTGTATCAACTCACGCGTATCCCAGTCGTATCAGAGCGACTCCCCTTGTACGCGTGATTGCTATGAGAATAAATAAGGCGTTATATATAATAACCCGTTGTCTGCATTTAACCTCCCCTAGACCAACCCTTGAGCTAG
Source organism: Pandemis corylana (assembly GCA_949127965.1). Taxonomy (NCBI): domain Eukaryota; kingdom Metazoa; phylum Arthropoda; class Insecta; order Lepidoptera; family Tortricidae; genus Pandemis; species Pandemis corylana. Next base: position 6,263,554 of record OX421875.1, on the reverse strand, counting down.
TAGACTTTCACCCAGCCAGGTTCGAACCCCGGCGGTGATATTTGTGGACGGACCCCCGGGCACCCGTCACACTGGCGCCCAACGTATAAGAAAAACACTACATATTCAGCTTCTTTTCGAGTCTTCAGTAAAACCCCGTCGCGAAACCAAAATAAACACCCGTAACCGTCACACTGGTGTAACCGTAACGTTGCGACGACAATTACCATTACAGGCCCGCAAAAAGAATCTAATAGCTCCAGGTCAAGGGAGAGGTTTTAACAGAATAAAAATTAAATAAACCGTTTAGCTAAGAAGCTATCCACCGATAAAAATACCGCATCGTCACACTGGCAAAACACACGCAAAAATAGAAACCGTAAAAATATAAAAATAAAAAAAACCTTATCACAAGGTTACCGAAAAAAAAAACACATGCCCACATCGTGGATTTACGAACTAAAGAAATCAGAACTAATCGCAGAATCAACAGAGAGAGACCTACAAACTGAAGGACTTACGGTCGAACAGTTAAGAAGAAACCTCGTAGAAGCAATCAGATCCCAAGAAGAATTCCACGACTCCATAAACGACAGAGACAAGATGACCGAATCCAAGAGCGAAAATAACTCCGAGAGAGAGATTATGAGGCTCTTAAACGATTGCAAAGTTTACTTCGACGGATCAGACGGAGCAATTGAGTTCCTGGAACGTATAGAAGAATTAAAGGCAAGCTACAACGCAACGCCGGATGCAATCTTAAAAGCAATGCCACAGATACTGAGAGGAAGAGCTTTATTGTGGCATAGAAATAACGCAGAGTCATGGGACACGTGGGAAGAGTTTACAGAACTATTTAAATTATATTACTTTCCCGCCAACTACGAGCAATCACTAACCGGAAAAATTATATCAAGGACGCAAAGATTTGGAGAAACATTTACCGAATATCTAACGGATTTGCAAACACTTATGAGAAGACATGGGAAAATGACAGGCACTGAAAAATTATTTAGAATCTACGAAAATATGCTGCCAAACTACAAGTTATATATAAAACAAAAAGAGTGCAAAGACACGACCGAACTACTGCAATTGGCGATCGAATTCGAAAGCATTTCGAGAGCGAAATATAGAGGAGCAATGGAGAGTCGCCAGGAGGCGCAACCAGGCCCGAGCCGCCACGAAAACACTAGAGAACCGTTCAACAAGAAATACGAACAGCAAAGCAAAATTCACCCTTCCTACAATCCCACCACGAGTTGCTGGAATTGTGGCAAGCCCGGACATCCGTCAAACCAGTGCCGCGGGAAGAGGCAAATATTCTGTAGCACCTGTGGAAAAATGGGCAAACTAACACGCGATTGTTGCAAAACATACAACAATAAAAGGAATAGAGAAAATATAGGATCGGCACGCGAGACACCACGCCAAGACAACAGAATATATACACCGATAGAAATAATGGGAGAAAAATATTTCGCACTAATGGACACAGGATCCACAAACACGTACATAAACGAACAGATTTACGAAAAATGTAAATTAAACGCCGTACCGGAATACATCAAGGCCCGTAAGGTCATAATGGCAGACGGAACCCAAGTCGAAATAAATAAAACAATCATGATACCGATAAAAATCCAAGGAACCACAATAAAGCATTGCGTACGCGTATTACCGACAGCGACGACAGTAATAGTAGGTATGGACATACTGCGTCGACTAGGTCTGTCACTATCATTTCAACAGCTGAGCTACGAAGCTCCAAGCACGAGTGGCACGACAAACCAACCAAAAAAGGCGAGGACAGAACCATCAACAACAGTCACACTGGCACCAACGAACCAAGGCACCGAAGCACCCGAACCAGCCCCCTTAACGGAAGCAGAACGGGAACAATTGAACCAGTTACTCGAGACAGAGTTCAAAAAATGCGACGCAGCCCCAAAAGGAAACAATTGGTTAGAACATAAAATTAAGTTAAAACATAACGAACCCGTCAAGCAAAAATACTACCCAAAAAACCCCAAGTGGCAAGCAATCACAGGCGAGCTATCCCGTAACACGATTTGCGCAGCGAAGGAATCGCACGCAGACTGGTACGGAAGAAAACGGTTAGAAGTGGAATCTAATCGCAAAAATGAAACAGAATATTGTACTAAAAACGGGGAACTTTACAAAAAAATAACAAATCCCAGTTACGGAACAAAGATGGAACCAGGATCAGAATGGAGATTATGCGTACGAGAAGAAGACAAAAAACAAATCCTACAGCAAAATCACGTCCATCCAACCGCGGTTCATCTCGGGAGTACGACAACGTTACGCAAAATAGCAGAACAATATTATTGGCCGGGAATGTATAGAACGGTAATACAATACGTAAAACAATGCAAGGCGTGCCAAACACATAAACATACACAGCAGAAAGCATCCGAAAAACAAGAAAAATACTATGATAAGCATCATCGGTCATGGACCCCGACAATAGGCGAACAAGTATTTAAGAAAAAATACGTATTATCGAACGCAAATAAAAAATTCTGCGCAAAGCTCGCACCGAAATACGACGGACCATATCGCATAATACAAAAACAATCTCCAGTAATATTTCTATTAAACAACGAAAATAATCCTAAACGAATAATAACAGCACACAATAAAAGACCTAAAAACATTCCACGCATAATACAAAAAACGAACCAAACATAATAATTAATAAGCATCTCCATAAAACCAGAAGACTCAAAATCGAGCATAAAAATTAGCGAACGAAACTAAAACCACATAAAACGGGCAGTCAACAAAAACGAATGAAAACATGAAGTATTTGCCTAGCGCAACAAAGACAACACAAGTCGATAGCAGCGTCGCGACACCGACCTGATACCTCGACAACAGGACGAAGTATCTACCCACAAAAATATTAATGATATCACATAAAAAGAAGTATTTACAAAACTAATCAAACAGAATAAAATAAAGGTGTTACGTGTGCTAAAGGTGTAATGTGTTGTAATAATCGTATGATTACGATCCAAGTATCGAATAAAATGCAAGAAAACAAAAACCGTGAATAAATATAGTGAATCAAGTTAAAGGTGTAATGTCTAATAATCGTATGATTACAATCAAAGTATCAAATTAAGTGCAACAAAACAAGAAAAATGAATAAATATAGTGAATCAAGTGTCACCTCGTTACATAACGGAAGGACACGCCGACCTAACCAGGTATTGATTGTTTTAAAAAACACATATTAACATAGTGATTTTTACAGGTAAAAATCTCCAGAAGAGGGAGGGGACTGTAACGAGGCGCCATGCAGGCTGGCAAGTACATAGCTTCCAGCGTCCGGAACGCAGCGCGCGGCCCGCCCCCGCGCAGCACCATTTAGTATAAAAAGGCGACCGCGCACACGCTCCTGAGGCAGTCTTGTGTTACTCACCAAACCGACTAGTTGGATGCGCAGTTCAGGCGAGCCCCGAATCGTGTCTAGCTAGATCGGTGTAGGTACGCAAGAGTGGCCTAAGCCCTGACCCTTTCTTCCCCCCGTCTCCTGCTTTCTCGTCCCAAGCGGTTCATACCCGATTCGGACGCAAAAGCCCTTTAACGGAAGCGTGAGCTAGGCGGAATCCGGCCCGCACCGTTAAAGACCCTCTGGACTCCCAGGGCAGCGGTCTGTGATTCCCGGATCACTCCCTGGAGCTCCAATCCTACCCGTAGGAACCTTCCCGACGCCCCCGAGGCGATCCCGAAGCCACGCGCGCAGCGCCCGAGCGCACCGCGCGTCCCGTAGAGCCGTAGAGCCCGTAGAGCTCCCGAGCCCTGGACCCCCCCGGTCCAGACTGCCGCCGCAGGCAACCCTTAATCAAGCTATCCCGTTGATAGCATAGATTTGTATCAACTCACGCGTATCCCAGTCGTATCAGAGCGACTCCCCTTGTACGCGTGATTGCTATGAGAATAAATAAGGCGTTATATATAATAACCCGTTGTCTGCATTTAACCTCCCCTAGACCAACCCTTGAGCTAGTAGACTTTCACCCAGCCAGGTTCGAACCCCGGCGGTGATATTTGTGGACGGACCCCCGGGCACCCGTCACAACCGCATCGAATTCGGTCCATTCGTTAGAGAGATACGATGCCACAGAAACATAAACGTCAAACTTACTCGTATTACACACTCGTATTGCGACGGGAGTTAAAAATAAATGAACAAACATACAACAAACATTTAGTTACGCTTCGTAATTATGAATGCTCAAGGAGATAGCGTGATAGGCTCTAGAAACAAATCGTTATGCTGCCTTGAACAAATCTGACCTTTTGTTCAGCGAATGAATATTATAAAAGCTTCGTGAAGGACGCCTGTTAGATTCCTTAGTACTTTCAACATGAAACTACCGTGAGACTTAACCATAGTTCGAAACATGTCGAGCATCACTCGACTTTTATACGTGAGTTATCCGTTTATTATTGCTTGATAGGGTTAATAATTTGAAAATAAAGTCGACTAAACAAATATTCAATTAAATTTTAGTTAAATCACTATCGACCAAATTAATTTTCATGCACCCCCGCTTACGATTGTGGACCCCCATTTTTGGTCTCGCTCAACGTAGACCCCCGTTGAGTCTTCCGTGGACCCCTGGGGGTCCACCTGGACCACTGGTTTAGCTTAACTTTAGCTTACCATGGCTGTAAAGTTAACAATGAGCAGCACAACCGCTGCGAATTGAGACGTTCGTCCCGCTCTGCCGCCCATTTTAAACCTGAAACAAAAACAACAGACTTTTTAATAGCGGGTTCACTTCACCGTTCTTGACAGCCTAACCTACAAATTTCCTTTAACATACATACACACATACATAAATCACGTCTTAATGCCTTACGAAGACAGAGCCTAGGGTAACAAGACCTAAAGGCCATGTTTTGCATGATTGTGGGCGTTTTATTTATTTATTTATTTATTTATTTAGTCAATAAAAAATTACAGGAATACAGGCGAAGAATTACAGGCGTATAGGTAGAAAGGGGAATCAAAATAGTGACGGGTTGCTAGCCACATCGCCTATAATTATGATTCCTAAGATTTTCGCCCATTCCCTCGATGGGCTTTTGCCATCTGCGCGGGGAGAGAAGCAACTGGTGTATTACAATACAATACAAATACTCTTTACTGATCACCACAAATCAGTACAAAACAATACAGAAACAAAGAACAAAGTAGACAATAGGCGGTAATAGGTGTATTCTAAGTTTTTTCTTTACTTTCCGACCAGCATGGAAGAATTTACTTGAACATACAATAGTTTCACTGACTGTACTTTACCTTCATCTATTTTGCATAAGCATACCAAATTTCAAGTCAATCGGACCAACCGTTGAAGAGTTCCCTCCTGCGGAGGTCCTGGCTGGACCACCAGAAATTTATTACAAGAATATTGTATTGTCACCAGATTTATATAGGGGTCTCAGCACCGAATACAACTTTGTCCCTTTCGGTGTTGAGACCCTTGGTCCGTGGGGTCCTAGCGCTATTAGCCTCTTCAAAGATATTTCGAAGAGGCTAATAGACGCTACGGGACCGCAGAGCTAGCAGCTTCCTTGGACAGCGTGTTAGTATCGCTGTCCAAAGGGGGAATGCTGCCAGCGTCTGCGAAACTATGCCACGGGCCCCTCCTTTTTTAATTATTTTATTTTAAGATTAGTTTTAGTTTCGTTTTTAATTCGTTTTTAATTTAATAATAGTTGAATTTGCTTTTAATCCCCCCTTTGTATTCTATTAAATAAACAGTGTGTCATATTTCACGTTGATCCGACCACTGAAAGGGGGTCAAACTACAATTACTAGATTTGACCCAAACAAATAAACAAACATGTTGTGAAAATAACGGCGTAGAAACACCGAATATTGACCCCAAAAGCTGTATTCAGAGGGATACATGATTTGTACGTCGTTACTGCCGACAAGCGATTATCGCCAGTCATCGTGAACACTGGTGACCCCGAATCTTAAGGGTCGGCCACCACCATGTACGAGCGGCACAGCGAGCAGATTCAGTCATTATGCACAGATAAATAGAGACTACCTCCATGCTGGTCTGGGAGCAAAGAAAAAACATAGAATGTACCAGTTGCTTCTCTACCCACGCATATGGTAAAAACCCCTCGAGGGAATGGGCGAAAATCATAGGAATCATGTTATAGGCGATGCGGCTAGCAACAGCACTTTCCACCTCTACGCCTTCAGTGTCTTGCTAAACGTGGCCTGTAGGTCTTGTTACCTTAGGCTCTGTCTACCCCGTAAGGGATAAAGACGTGATTTGTGTATGTGTGTATGTATGTATAAATAGAGAAGGTAACAAGTCCCAAAGGACACGTATAGCGTGTGAGACGCAAGGTTCCTCCCGGACAAACATACGTTGCAAGTTAATATATACGTAGACGACCGGATAGCCGGTTAGTGACCCTGACTATGAAGCTAAAGGTCCTGGGTTCGAATCCCGGTAGGGGCAGACAGTTGTATGATGAATATGAATGTTTGTGCTTGAGTCATGGATGTTGTATGTATTTAAGTATGTATTTATCTACATTATATAAGTATGTTTATCCGTTGCATGGTACCCATAGTACAAGCTTTACTTAGTTTGGGGCTGGGTCAATTGGTGTAATTTGTCCCAAGATATTTATTATTATTATTATTATATAAAGCTTGTAAAATAGGGAAAGAAAAGAAAGAAAGAAGACATTTATTCCTTTTTGCAAGACACACAAATACACAATTTTACAGAAAAGATACAAGAAAAAACAACACAGACATGAAAAATAGATCATCAGCGTTGTGTCTTCGCAAAAGTGAAGCGATCGCTGGCTCAACGCTGAGGTGTTAGACACCTGCAGCACTGATTTTCAGCCAGAACCGTCTGTTCAGACCGTTCAGTTGCTAGCCTCATCGCCCGTTACATGACTAGAGTGATTACACATTAGGCGTTTTAAAGCACGCGCTTTGGTAACGCGCGTTTTAAGATAAAGTGGTCTATCGAATGTGTACACATGCAAGCGTGCGCTTATAATGCGCTTGCATGTGTACATACGTGCATACATACGTTGCAAAAAGGAGGGGCCTCCGTGGCATAGTTCCACAGACGCTGGCAGCATTCCCCCTTTGGACAGCGATACTAATACGCTGTCCAAGGAAGCTGCTAGCTCTGCGGTCACCCGTAGCGTCTATTAGCCTCTTCGAAATATCTTTGAAGAGGCTAATAGCTCTAGGACCCCACGGACCAAGGGTCTCAACATCGAAAGGGACAAAGTTATATTCGTATAGTTCGGTGCTGAGACCCTTATATTTATTTATCTTGTCTGATTCGGCCGCTTCTGCAGCCGCGCCTGCTCTACTCGTGGTTCCGCGAAGGTGAGACGAGGCTAGTGTGTCTATGCACATTGCATCCCACACCAGCACACGTCCCACACTCCACGGAGTCATTGTCATACCGTCCGATCTCTTGCCGTCGTCCCTAGCGATGCCCGTTGGTTTCAACAATAAAAAAATAGTAAATCGCTCGCCAGCAAGTCGCACGTAGTGGTGGAGTGTCCGTAACCTCATTTGTCATGAAACTGGGTCGGTGTGTGCAGGTTTGCAGTAATGACATACATTTGTGACTTTACTGGGGTTACACTGTGGTATAATGGTGCTATATTACAACTAAACCCCATTGAAAAAAAGGGGTACTTTTGTTTAATTCATATTTTTAGGAAATTACTCATTTTTCAATTGACTTTTCAATTGACTTTCTCGTTTTTATGAAGTACTAGCTGTTGCCCGCAACTTCGTCTGCATAGAATTCGTTTATCGCTATCCCACAGGAATTACGCAATTTTCCGAGATATAAAATAGCCTATGTGTTATTCCAGACTATAATCTATCTAGTGGTTATTCCTGCCGTCGTCGGAGAGCCCCACATACCCCCGGTAACCTCGTACCGGGCGGATGCATAGGCGCATTTTCCACACCATAAAAAAGACTACCGCGTCTTTTACCAAATCCACTGGTACAACTTTTTATCCGTAACTGGGTGAATTGAAAAAGTTAAGCAAAGTTACATTTAACTAAGTGTTGCAATTTCCTTTAGGAAACAAAGTTTGTTTTCATAATAAAACTTTGGATATTATCGCGGTTGATCGACCTGGTTCGATTCCATTATCTACTCGGATATTAGCAAAGTTTAGAAGTTACATGGCGGTGCACACTTACCATCAGGTAACCCACTTACTTGTTTGCCACCGTCTCATAATCATCTCCAGCCTATATGTTGCATATACACTACTGAACACAGGCCTTCTAATGAGGATTCGAACCCGGGACCTCAAGCTCCATAGCCAGGGAAACCAGTAGGCTTATTACCTAACTCGCTCGCAATCGCCATCGTGTTCATTTTGACAGTTCATGTATGGGCTGACAATTGGCATCGGAATCAGCTAGCTGTCACATACACACAAGAACTGTCAAAATGAACACGATGGCGATTGCGAGCGAGTTAGGTAATAAGCCTACAGGTCTGACCACTAGGCTACCCGGTAGAATTGTTAGTTCTATTTTTAGCCTATAAACAGCCCGGGGCAGGGTGAATGAACCCGCTGAATTATATATGTGCCAGCGCACTTTCCCCAGGGAACGAACAAAGGAACTAAATTGCCTTGGGAACGTGATACTATGTCATTACTGGCTGGAAAAATAATTCCATTTACTTAAAAGTTTATTGTTTAATTTTATTTAATTTTCTTCATACTTTAGTATTCTCTTCATTTTGTGAAATATACATACATAATATCACGTCTCTATCCCTTACGGGGCAGACAGAGCCTAAGGTAAGAAAACCTTAAGGCCACGTTTAGCATGATTAAGGGCGTGTAGCTGGAAAGGGAAATAAAAATAGTGATGGGTTGCCAGCCGCATCGCCCACATTCCTAAGACTTTCGCCCATTCCCTCGATGGGCTTTTACCATCTAAACGGGAAGATTAGCAAGTAAAAAATAAAAATAAATAAATATTAGACAGATTTTAGTCCAAAAACAAAATAAAATTATAAATGTAGCTTGTTTTTTGTCTCATTGTAATTTATGTGGCGTGCTGTCACATTATCTTACTTGTAGTTTGTAAACTATTTTCATCTTATTCATGCATCATATCATATTGTACGTCGATTTGTTGAAACCTTATGTATCCTCATTGCATAAAGTATCTTTATAACATTGACAACCTTAATTGTATTATTTTTTGCTTCTGACAATCCCTCCTGGGGATGAAAATATTTGTCATTTTATTTCAATTTTTATTTCCTCTGTCTTTATTAATTAAATTTATTAAGTATTTGTATTGTATTCGACATTGACGATCTCAACATAAATCATTGTACATTACATCAAACTCGTTTATACACTAATTTTATGCTGAGAGAATAAATAAACTAAACTAAACTATGGTAACTGGTAGTTATCCCGCCGATAACTGGCAGATTATTGAACAAGCTTCTTCCATGCTGGTCTGGGAGCAAAGAAAAAACATAGAATGTACCAGTTGGTTCTCTTCCCGCGCCAATGGTAAAAACCGATTGAGGGAATGGGCGAAAATCATAGGAATCAACCCATCACTATTTTGATTCCACTTTCCACCTCTACGCCCTCAGTGTCTTGCTCAACGTGGCTGTAGGTCTTGTCACCTTAGGCTCTGTCTACCCCGTAAGGGATAAAGACGTGAGTTATGTATGTCTGTATTTTATATGAACTTTTGTTTGTTTACAAATGCGTTAAAATTTAGTGTAACGCACAATACTTCATGTCGTTTCTGAGGCCGGTTTAAAGACTCTAATCGTTTTACCCGACACCCTTGTGCGTAAACAAAACGCTTACCCTAATTACCGATATCCGGGTCAAAACATATCGCTTTACCTTTTAACCTTTGGGCGATTTACAGACAAACATTGACGTTATGGTGTTGGTCAATTTGGTAATCGTTCTGACCTAGTACCGAGGCTTGATGACTTTAAATTCAGTTGTAATTTCCTTCAAGTGTTGGGTGAGGGCTTCATCTATACTACTTATTATTTTTTTATTTGTAAACATAGGTTTTTATAGTTACTTTTAGCATATATATGTAAGTGTGTGTTTAAAAAAATAACTAAATATAAGCAAATCCCAACTCGCCCGGGATGGGATCAAATAAAAAAATTACCATAACAAGTTACCAGAAAAAAGTGATATTATAATGTCTAAAAATATTAATAACTACAATTAAGCAAACGTCTGAGGGAGGAAACAGACGACCCTCGCTCCGGCAGCTTTCTCGCACAAAGACTCGCAATTGCGATACAACGCGGGAACGCTGCCTGCGTGATGGGGACCCTACCTAAGGGTCCAAATTTATTTTAATTTTAGTTTTTAACCTACGTTTTATTTTATTAAGTTATTTTTAAGGTAGCGTTAGTTCTGTTTATATTTTAATTAATACTTTTGTAATCATTTCATCATCATCATCAGCCTATATTAGTCCACTGCTGGACATAGGCCTCCCCTAATGAGCGCCACAGCGCCCTGTCTTCAGCTTGACGCATCCAGCATCTGCCTGCAGCCTTTCGCAGGTCGTCATCCCACCTGGCCGGAGGGCGTCCTACACTACGTTTGCCGAGTCGCGGTCTCCACTCAAGAACACGTTTCCCCCAGCGGTTGTCGGTTCTTCGCGAGATATGGCCGGCCCACTGCCACTTCAGCTTACTAATTCTTTGAGCTATGTCGGTAGCTCTGGTTCTCTGTCGGATGTATTCGTTACGAATCCTGTCCTTCAGAGAGAGAGAGAATCATTTACTACTAAATAAAATAACACACTACAATTAGTATTGTAATACAGGGGGGAAATGCTGCCAGCATCTTTGGCTCAATGTCACGGGGAGTACGTTTTTAGATTTATTTTAGTTTTAGTTTCATTAATTTATCTTGTGCTACATTTATATTTTTATATTTAAGTAAATGCCACATTAAGTTTATAAGTGTTTTGTAATGAAGTATCTATATCTTAATTTATTCTAACAACTAAACTAACTACGATGTCAAAAACTTCTGTACACTTTTATGTCACAAACAAAAAGGTTGATGACATATATTCTGCAATAATTATTACGTTCCAACTCTAGAGCTCGTCCTTTGACATGTTTATCGCTATCCCGCGGGAACTATGCAATTTTCCGGGATAAAAAGTAGCCTATATTTTAATCTAGGGTACAGTTTGACAACAAAAATAATGCTCCACGATGTACCTGCGCAGTATACCAATTTTAGTAGCGCGGGAAACTCTGGCGCTGTTATTGTTCGATCGATTTCGTACCAACAATGGCAAAATCGTGTAAGCGGGACAGAGCTAAGAATGCAAAGCAAGCAATACTCTGCCAGTTGCGCTTGCAAATAAAGTTCAATATAGATTATTTACATGTTCGGCTACCATCGGAAACTGGTCTGCGCTTCTCTGCGCAAACGAATACTGCCGATGCGCATTATATTTTGTTGTCAAACCGTACCAGCTATCTCCGTTACAAATTTGATCCAAATCCGTTCAGTCGTTTGGGCGTGAAGGAACATACACACTTACATCCTCACTCACTAACTTTCACATTTGTATTATTAGTAGGATATGAGCAACACACACTTACTCACATCCTCACTCACAAACTTGAAAGTGTAACATTAGTAGGATATAACGCGTACTATCCGTGGTTAGTAGTTCAAAGGGGCAAATAATAAAGCGGTAGCAAACATGTAAATGGCGTAGCCTTGGTTTTATTGTCCTTCAAGAAGGGCTAAGACAGCCTTGAAGGGTTCATGGAAGTCAAGGGCTTGTACAAGGTCCTAGTGACGGTAGTAGAGGTTCCGTGCAAAGGTGATCTTACAATGCGTGTAAATCCAGAGCAAAGAATTAAATGTTCTACCAAAACCTAACCTTTTTTTTCGGAGGGAGAATGCATTAGGCGCTATCCACCGCACCGTTGAGACGACGCGGCGGGGTGTATTGGGCCTCTCTCCTTACTCCCAGACCAGCATGGAGGCAATTCACAGTGGTTCGACAACGTTGTCGAAAATTAGATTAGATTATTTATTAATTCATATATTTAAGTTCTTTTTTGTGTTTTGTCTCTGCTTCTTTATATTTGTACAATAAAGCATTTACTTACTTACTTAATTCAATAAAAATTACATCACAAATTGTACATTGTCAAGTTAGAAGAATTTATATTGAAATCGTGAAGAGTAAATAAAATTAAATAATACAAATCAATTGAATATTACAAAAATGACAAAATCAAAAATAATAAAACAATTAGGTAGGTACAATTAAATAAATTAATTCTCCGCTAGGGATCGTCACTGCCTATATTACTGCGTTTATTGTATGTGTTATATGTATTTAATTGTAACTAACCCCTTAGTGTAAGTAGTACTAACAACATTATGTGTCACTTAGTTACACGAAATAAATGGATTTTATTTATAGGCAAATAATGAAATATAATAAAGGGTTTAAATTAACCAAAATGTCAAAATTAATCGAAAAAACAACGCAATTAAATAAATAAATCAAAATGTCACATCCAGAAACTCGTTTACAGAATAAAATGTATTTTTTAACAAAAGATTTAGATTTGTTCAGAACTTTTTCCACTTTCGAATGATTTGCTCAAAAAAATCGGGTCTTATATCAAAGAAGAACAAATGCAACACTCTTAAATCTAGAAAGAATCAACAGCATCACTACATAGTATAAAACAAAGCTTTCCGTCTGTCCCCATGTATGCTTAAATCTTTAAAACTACGCAACGGATTTTGACGCGTTTTTTTTAATAGCTAGAGCGATTCAAGAGGAAGCTTTTTATGTATAACTAGCTTATGCCCGCGACTTCGTCCGCGTAGATAAATCCCGTTTTTTTCCTTATCCCGTGGGAATTTCCAAAAATCCTGAAATTAGTTTCTTAGTTTTGTAATCACCTACTTTTGTATCAAATTTGAAGAGTCTAGTTATTATAGTTAGTGAGATAGCGTCACTCGGAATCGAATATATAATTCCCGTTTTTTCCTTATCCCGTGGGAATTTCCAAAAATCCTTCCTTAGTAGATGCCTACATTGTATAAGGTATCTATGTGCAAAATTTCAAGTCTCTAAGTCCAGTGGTTTGGGCTGTGCTATCCCGCGGGAACTATGCAATTTTCCGGGATAAAAACTATCCTATGTCCTTTCCCGGGACTCAAACTATCTGTATACCAAATTTCAACTAAATCGGCCCGGCGGTTTAAGCGTGAAAAGGTAACAGACAGACAGACAGACAGACAGACAGTTACTTTACGCATTTATAATATTAGTAAGGATTCTACGCAGACAAAGTCGCGGGCAGAGGCTAGTTATAATAATAAACATAACCGAATGTAACTTTGTCCCTTTCGGTGTTGAGACCCTTGGTCCGTGGGGTCCTAGCGCTGTCAGCCTCTTCAAAGATATTTCGAAGAGGCTAATAGACGCTACTGGTGACCGCAGAGCTGGCAGCTTCCTTGGACAGCGTTAGTATCGCTGTCCAAAGGGGGAATGCTGCCAGCGTCTGTGGAACTATGCCACGGGGGCCCTTTTTTAGTTATTTTATTTTAAGATTAATTTTAGTTTAGTTTTTAATTCGTTTTTAATTTAATAGTTTAATTAGTTTTAATTCCATTTTGTATCCTATTAATAAACTTTAATAAACATACCTTTTACGAGTACAGATAAAACTCAAAACATCACTTTTAAAAACAAACAGTTGTGATTTAACGTAAACTTCTCCGCGGTTCGGTTTCGGAAGGAACGAGCGACCACCCACCGTCGGCTATGAAAGTTTACTGCCGCATGCTTAGGTCAACGTAGTGTTATACAAATTTACAGAGTCGTAGCAAGTGGAATAAAGTACTCTGCCTACCCCTGTGGGAAAGAGGCGTGACTGTATGTATGTACAAAGTTAGTTCGACTGAACAACCCTGCAAGTATTTTACAAGTTTTTATTTAACTTAAAATGTAGGTATGTTTGTCCGGTTGGAATCTTGCGACTCAATTTACAGCGCCTTCTCTCGTCCCTGGTGAGCAGTAGATGTTCCACGGGAGTTTGTAATTGTGTCGTACAGACACATCGTTCAAACAAATGACGCTTGGCGACAATTCGCATAGTAACAAGGTGACAGCTAGTAACAGATAGAAAAGTTCGAAGGCTTACCCACCTGCTATGGGTGGTGTAGGGGTATAGCACGCGTGGCGGAATGACGAGGATCCGGGTTCGACTCCCGGCCATAGCTTAACTTTTCGGATTTTCCTGTGTTCTAATTTTCAATGTCGTTTAGAAATATTTTTTTGGATCACAATTGACAAATGTTTACGTACACACGGCAATACAATCAGGTAAGCACCTACGCACGCTCGCGCCGTATCTATCCTGCTTACCGAATAGCTTTGCTGTGTGTACATTCCATAACTGTTTAAGTAACAACGAAGGAGTAGTATCATGAATATATAGACTAGCGGTTATCCTCAACTCTATTTGCGCAGAATTCTCTTATCGTTATCCCGCGGGAACTATCCTATGTTCTTCTCCGGGACTAAGACTATCTGTATACCAAATTTCAATGAAATCGGTTCAGCAGTTTTAGTGTGAAAAGGTAACAGACAGACAGACAGAGTTAGTTCTGCATTTAGTTATAATATTAGTAGGGATATGGAATAAAGATGCTGATATAGGTACATATATTAACGCTTTATTCAATTATTTTGTTTTATAAAAATATACAACTTAAATTTAATACTAATTAAACTTAAATTGAAGTCAGTACAAGGAAATTAATAGTAAGAATTAGAATATAGCTAAAATTATACATTGAGAAGGAACATAATATAACTATACAGAAAAGAGACATGAACCAAAAAACTTTGGCACAAAATTTTGTTGTAACCTTTGTACTAGGTATTTAAAAATTGATTGAATATTCTTTAGTTGTTTTCCGCATTCCTACAATCCCCTATGACTACTATAAAAGTGGCCATAACACACACAAGTTCATGAGGTAGCTTCACCGAAAGGGTTAAACAGCAAGAACTAGGAGCTCCGCCGAGCGAGGCTCTGTCGACTTCATGGACGAGCTGAAATGGGGACTATCGTTTCTTTGCTCACCAGTTGGCGCCACTGTTGACTAAGGTCCAGAGGCATAGCTGTCAAAGGTGACTTTATAAGATCGGCACCGAAACAAAGTTTTAAATCTTGAATCTCATTAAGTTTATTAATTATATGAAAATGAAAATGAAAATGAAAATTTTATTTTGCAAATTGGCCGCCAAGGGCTCTTTTACATGTCTTTTTGAAACTACCAGCACATTCGGAAAGACCATCATTGCCAAGAAGAATGCGCCGCAAGAAACTTGGCAGAAAGTCATTTTTTCAAAATAAAATACAGTAAGAATACTTAAATTCTACTTAAATTAAATACATTTATAAAAGGGATGTATAAGGTCCCCGAGCCTTAAATTATATTAATCTATAAATAGTAGAGATGTATAAAGTCTCTACTAGTCAAAATAAAAAACAAAAATAAAAATAATAATAGTAAGTTCAGTGGAGGTGTAAAACGCCTCCACCGTCAAATAAACTAATTGGAGATGTCTCCAATGTCGGAGGAAAGAAAAAAAAATATATAAAACAAAATTATGAAATATACATTTCATGTCAAGTAAGTAACCAATAAGCTTTTGGATTCCGAAGGCAAGCTTACGTCTGCCGCCCCCAATGTTGGCTTTCACGCACTCATATCCTGCTCTGAAAGCAGAGCGGTACCGAGGGCATGTCTCGCTTCCGTCCCCACAGGCACACTATGGGAACGTTTTAGGAACTTCGACGTCGTTAGCCTGCAACTAAATAGTAAAAGAGAAAAAAAAAAAAAAAAATAATAAATGAAACCGGAAATCCATAAGCTTAACAATATACCTACGCAATACCTAGTATGACATAGCAATATTTACGTCATTGTAAACAATAATAATTATGAAAAATAGAATAAATATTTAAATAAACAATTACAGTAGGTACAATATTTATATTGATAATACCTATCTTAATATTCATAATTAATAATAGCTATACAATTTTGAATCATAATAAAAATCTTAATTAATCAAGATCAGCTAACCTAAACAGCAGACGGTAGCAACAGGGCCAGAGACCGCCGTATCTAGAGACACTACACGCATACACACATACACACACACCCACACACACACGTATATACACACTACAGGATCATTCACAAAAAACACTGGATTCTTATGGTAATTTTTCCAAAGATGGCCATGTCATGTTCTCATCACACATGTACTCATCGACTGACTTAAAATTTAAAGACTATACTGAGTATAACAAATTCTAACAATTCGTAAATAATAAAACGATACACAAACAAGAAGGAAATGTCAGTCCACGGCTCCGTCCGACGTACCTTAAGTAAATTTGAGCGTTTAAAAAAAAACATGATCAATTTTTCCAGAATTGATCTAGTTTGGGTTTTTCTTACACAAAATCGTTTACCCTATCGATTCTTATACAAGAAAAAATGCGAGGAAATCATGCAGAATAGTCACACTCCCGTCGAACCCTACAAAGTGTTTACACATCGAAATGGAACGGAGTATACACTAAAGAACGAGCCAGGCATAAGAATGCATTTATGCAGAGATTGACATGTCGTAATCGATTCCTGATTACACGATTACTTGTTTGCGACAAGCCACAGATGTCGCTATTTGCGACATCCTGCTTAAAGCCAGGTACACATAACCAAAAACTCATAAATCTCCTAATCCCGTGGGAATAACACGATAAAATGCCTACGTGTCATTACTGAGACTATTGTGGAACTAGGGCCCGATTTTTGAAAGCACATATTATGTGAAAATACCACTTGACAGTGGTGAAAAATTGTGCTGAATTTGAAATACAAGTATCTTAGAAGATACTTCCGGCTCTCATTAATCTTGTGAACTAGTCAAAAATTTGATTAGAGCTGTAATTTTGAAGATGTAAACAGATTTATACCACTTTCGAGTGGTACTTTCAAAAATCGGGCCCCAGGAACTAGAGACAGGAAAATATTGTAAAAACAAGGAATATCTTGCCATTTGTGGTGCCAGCGCAGATCTTGTCGCTGGTGATGTAGGATCTGAAGTCGTAAGGGACTTCACTGATGCACGTCTCCACGTCCACGTGAGACATTGATATGGCCAGCAGCACTGGGAAGGAGTGTTCAGTCGGGCCCCAACCTGAAACCTGGAGCCAGAACTTCTGATACTCCATTTGGCAGACCAGAGGATGGACCTAATGCCTCTCAAGGAGAGGATACTACGGAAGTAAATGATTTATTGAACAAAAATAAAGTAACAAACACAGTTCCAAAAAAAACTGGCCAAGTGCAAGTTGGATTTGGGCTTTCCGTAAATATGATCTCTGCTTGTAGTTAGCTCATACATAAATTATTATAAATCACGTCTTTTGGTTTGGGTGCAAAGAAAAAACATAGAATGTACCAGTTGCTTCTCTACCCGCGCAGATGTAAAAGCTCATCGAGGGAATCGGCGAAAATAATAGGAATCATGTTATAGGCGATGAGGCTAGCAACCCATCACTATTTTGATTCCATTTTTCCACCTATGCGCCCACAATCTTGCTAAATGTGGCCTGTAGGTTACCTGTTACCTTAGACTCTGTCTACCCCGTAAGGGATAAAGACGTGATTTGTGTAAGTATGTGTTTGTATCCCTTACGGGGTAGACAAAACCAAAGGTAACAAGACCTAAAAGCTACGTTCATCATGATTGTGGACGTGTAGGTGTGAAGGGGAATCAAAATAGTGATGGGTTGCTATCATCCTATGCGAACATGATTCCTACGATTTTCGCCCATTCCCTCGACGGGCATTGACCATCAGCGCGGGAAGAGAAGCAACTGGTACGTGGCATGGAAGATAATTAGCTAACCTTTCCCCAATTCGTTTGCTGCAGTTGCCGCTTGTCAAAGTCTATGTCGAAGTCGATGCAGACTGGCCGGATGAAGGTGACATAGACCACCGGCTTCGAGAGGATGACCAGCGCGATGTCATCTTGAAAATGGCCGTGCGGGCCCATGAAACGGGCAGGGATCTTGATGCTACTGACCTGAAACATAAAAGGGCAATTATTTAGCATGTTACTAACAACATAGAGGAAGTCAATGTACAGTGAGCTCCAGTGAAAGGGTAACCAGAAATAGCGGTAACCGCACCGAGGGGTCTTTTTATCTACTGATTGTACGAGGTGTCTTAGCATTATTGCAGAATATTCCAGCAGATGGTTGTTAGTTTAGCTGAACACGTATAACATGAAGGTAACCGTAACAAATATCTCACCAAAAATATAAATGTAAAAAAGGAGAGCCAAGTTTAATACAAAAATTATGCTTGGCTGTAGGCTTCGCCGCAAAAAGAATGAAGATCTAAATGAGTGCCAAGTTCTATGCAAAATCGAAATATGTATTTATAGGAACAAAATAACATTATGAACAAGTATTAAACTCTATTTCTTTGCTTTATTGGATATCTATAACAATTGCTGTTATTTTAGATTTGACTTGGCCAGTTTAATTACCAGAATTAAAAAATATGTGTATATGTTGAATAACTTTATAAAAAGACTGATTTAGGTACTATATGTCAGTCAGTAAGTGAGTGCTAAAATTTACGACTTTTCGACCTTCATATCTTTATAACCGTTTGAGCTAGCTTCATGAAATTTGAGCTTCTAGATGTCCTTATGAATATAATTAAACACACGTAGTTTTATGTGTTCACGTTAAAGAGGTTTTGAGTTTAGAAGGGTCAAAAGGGCTCGCCAAACAGATCGGCCCTGCGCCATCCGCATCCAACGCGTTCCCGCTACCCTCACCAGGTCGTCGCTCCATCTTGTTAGAGGCCTACCTACACCGCGTCTTCCGGTCGCTGCCACGTGTCTAGATATATTTGGAACAACACTAAATAGACAGAACGCGGCTACTCACGTCGGACTTCTGTGCGGCAACGTCCATGGGGTCCTCCCAGGGTTGGTAGATCCTGCCGAGGGCCACAGCGAACCTGCTGGGTATTCATATTCATATTCATTTATTCATAAACAATACAGACATTGTGTTTGAAATATCATTACAAATTAAATTAGTTTTCATCACATACATATAAATTAAAATTAAATTAAAAAAAACTAACAAGTAGGTACATCTTCTCACATTAGGTACATTGAATATTATCATGTCATATTATTAAATTAAATTAAATTGAATCATCAATCCCGCATAAATATCTCATCAATACTATAAAAGCACCCTCTCAATAAAAAAGCCCTCAACTTTCTACGAAAAACCCTATGATTGGAGATGGTCTTTAGGTCACCAGGTAGCTTATTAAAAATTTTAACGGCTTGATGTTTGGCACTATGCTGTGCTACTTTTAGCTTCGGTAAGAAACGTTGTTTTACGTTCTTTGTTCGGTTTTGCAGGCGCAGCTCTTGCTCTTCAGAGGACTCTTGGTCTCGAATATTTTTGACAAAGTCAGTGAGTAACACAAGTACATACAGGCAAGGGGCAGTCAGAATACCTAAATCCAGGAAATGTTCTCTACAAGACACCCATTGAGGAATACGCAAAATAGTGCGAATTGCCCTCTTTTGAACAACCAAAGCTCTGTTCATATTGTACTTAAAGCTGTTCCCCCAGAGTTTGATACTATACCTCAGCTTTGACTCTACTAACGCATAGTATATGACTTTCAGCTGCTCTATAGTGAGATCCTCTCTAAGGCTCCTCAAAGCATAACAAGCTGAAATAATAGAATGCTCTACGGCATTCAATTCCTCTTTCCATTTTAGATCCGCATCAATTCTTACACCAAGAAACTTTACATTATCAACAACACTCATCAAAACACCATCTACAACCACATTGAGCCTGTCTGTTTTCTTACAATTAGGTTTAAACAACACAATTTGGGTCTTATCAGTATTCAAATGCAGGTTGTTGATACGGAACCAATACTGAAAAGCCGCAATAGTATTTGTAGTCAGCTCCACAAGCTCAGACATACTGTTTGCAGAAACGATCGCACTAGTGTCATCGGCAAACACGGTTACTCGGCAGCCGGGAATATTGTTATAAATGTATTTGATAAGGTCATTTGTAAATAGGATAAATAAAATAGGCCCCAATATTGATCCCTGTGGAACACCTCTCTTTAACGTAACATACTTTGATCTAACGCAGCCTTCTATATTATTTTCATGGCTTTTTAGTTCCACGAACTGCTTCCGATTACTAAGGTAACTATGTAGCAGATGATTGCATTGCCCCCTAATACCATGAAAATCTAACTTCCGCAAAAGTATTTTATGGTCTACCATATCAAAAGCGGAGCTAAGGTCCAAAAACAGTCCTGCTACTCTTTTTTTACAATGAAGGTCTGATACAACGTCGCTCACGAGAGAATCAATTGCATCAGTAGTCCCTTTTTTCTCTTGAAAACCGAATTGTTTTGGATTGATTGTATCATTTTCTCTAAAGTGTTTTAAAATTCGAGACTTAATTAGTTTCTCGAAAATTTTCGACAGTACCGGTAGGAGCGATATTGATCGGTAGTTTTTCGGATCCCTTTGGACCCCTTTTTGTAAACCGGAATGACTCTGGCTATTTTTAGCTGGTCAGGAAATACCCCTTCATCATAACATTTATTAAACCAGCAAGCAAGCGGATCAGAAAGTACATCAATACAACTTTTAATTACTATTATAGGCAATTCATCAAAACCAAAAGATTTTTTATTTTTCATTGACCTAACAATACCAAATATTTCTGATGGTGAAAAAGGCTCCCAGGATATGCCCGGAAAACGTCGGCTGGTTGATAGTTTTAAACAATTCATCGCGGAAGACAAATCACCCGTGTCCGGGAAATTACCCTGGTCAAATTGTGACGAGAAAATGTCAGCAATGTCTTGTGGATCACATACAATTTTGTCGTTTAAATTAAGAACAATATTTTCACGACCTGCTTTGTGCAATTTATTTCTTTTTTTGTTAACGACTTCCCATATTCCCTTAGCTGAGTGCTCCGATCTACAGATCTGTACCTGAATAGCTGCCCTTTTTGCTTGCCTGACAACCTTCCTAAAAATATTTAAGTATTTGCTCCGATAATCCAAAACAGAAATATCACAGGATAATTTATCTAAATTACACAGAACCCGCTTCATTTTACTAGCCACTTTAATACCTTTTGTAATCCACGTAATTTGCAGTTTACTATTCAAAGCAATTTTTTTCCTTTTTTTCACAACTCTGATTAAAAATAACATTGAGCTTTTCGCTAAAACTATCTATTCCCAATTCACACCAGTTTATACTAGTTATTTTTCTTTTATATAACTGAATGTCACTTTCAGAAAAAAAACCGTTTTTCTGTTACTATGTAAGGATCCTCGTTTTTATTAAGTTTGTCACGGTTTTTGTTCAATCCGCAAAGAATAGCTGCATGCCCATCCGCTAGCCCATTGTGATCAATGGATGTATAATCAATCACATTTTCAGGCAGATTAGTAAGAAAGTTGTCAAGGCAAGACTCTGATCCATTTCTTTTAAAGGTGCTTTCATTTATAATGTGTCTAAAATTGTAGCATTTTAACAAATTTACAAATTCATTACGTTGTGTTTTATCAACGAGCATATTAATATTAAAATCGCCACAAATAATAGCATTTTTGTCGAACAGGTGCTGTAGTAGCAGTTCCAATTGCTTCATAAACATGTCTACGTTGGATTCATTTGGACTTCTATAACAACAGCAAATAAAAACATTATTGGATACATCCCTAACACCACAAATCTCAAAACTTTCCATCCTGTACAACTTATTACAGATTAGCATTTCCTCGGATTCCACATCTTTTAGACTCATAATAAGTGTTCCTCCTCTTTTTTTTGACGGCCTTGTGTTATGTGAAGACAATTTGTAATGGTCAAGACCGACAGAGGACATCGAGTTTTTATTTAAAAAATGTTCACTAACACACACATAGTGCATCCTTTTTTGTTTTTCATTAAGATAGATTTGTAAGTCATTTAGTTTATTCGACAATCCACATACATTTTGTTGGAAGATGTTGATTAAGTCATTATTTTTTTCATTCTTGGCCACGAAAAAACTCATCATTGACATCACCTAGTTTTGATCCCAATAGATTACTATTAATATGCCATAAAATATTGTACTGCAAATTATCGATTACATTTCTTAAGCCTAAATTATTAAGTCGCCCATCACTTACTGAAAACATATCATATGACAGATTTATGTTGGGTTCATAAGTAAAGAAGCATTCATTTTGATTGACCAAACTTTGAAGCAATAAATTATTAAAACTTTCCACTCGAGCATTATACAGTTGTCTTCCACAAATGTAAGTCGGACACACCACGATAACATTTGTAAAAGTAATAAATTTGACCATTTCATGAATACAAGAAACTAAACTATATAGATCGTTCGAAGAACGAAAGTCCTCCTCTCCAATGAGAACTATACAGTAATCACGCCTCGTCATATCCTTGAGGCGGTTTCGAAGATCTCTAAACAGTTCACTTATGCCAGCTCCAGGTATGATATGGTGACAATAGTTGAAATTCTGAAAACAATCATTATTTCTTACAGTTTTAGTAACTGCATTCCTGTTATTGTTACTCAGAACAAGAAGATTATCCTTAGTGGATGGATAACGCTTTACAGCATTTTTTGAATTAGTTAAACTGGGGTTCGGGCTGTTCTCACCGGTGCAAATTTGACTACTCTTATCAGCATCATGCTCTTCAATCGCCTGAACCGCAGGCAATGTCTGTTCATTGTAATGATCAGGTAGTTTTTTATTAGACTGCAACCTTCGTTTTCCTTTCTTGTTTAGAGTCACGGGTGTCGACAGAGGTGTGAGTGGTGTTGAACCTTTTATTAAACTTTTATAAAGGTCGCATTTTTTATTCGAAGCTGAGAGAGATTTTTTTAATTCATAGTTTTCAGTTAATAATATCTGAATTTCAGTGTCTGCGCCTAATAACTGTTCTTTAAGTTTCAAAATTTGTGCTTTCAAATCTTCAACAAGAACATCTTGTACTTGAGTAACCAAATTTGGTAAACTAAGGTTGCTGCCCCCATGGGTCCAGGCGTGATTTGAGATTTGCGAAATATCCTGTCCATGCTCGCTTCCGTATTCAGTAATATCTGCAGCAGTAAAATTCCCACGGGAACGGGAAAAGACTGGATTTTTCGGTTTACTGGTCGTAGAAAGCTGAAATTTGGCAAGTGGGTTCCTTGGGGAGTGTAGGGGAGCATTATGAGATAATTTCCCAAAATGCTTCTTCTTCGTTCCCGTAAGAATTTCGGGAAATGCTCTATTTGGCGAAATTCTTACGGGAACGGGAAAAACGGGAAGCGGGGGAAAGTTGAAATTTGTCACGTAGGTTTATTCGGGAGTGTAGGGGAACACTAAGAAAGGATTTTCCGAAACGCCCACAGGGACGGGAAAAAACAGGATTTTACGTTTCCAGAAGAAACAGCGGAAGAAAGAGACTTAACATTTATAACGTGTGTTTCTTTAAAGGCTTTAAGTGTACTCCGAAAGCACTCCCCAAAATTTCCACGGAAACGGGAAAAACTTATTTTTTCGTTTTACATCTTAGCGCGTACGAAGTCGCGGGCAAAAGCTATTTAGGATATATTTCAGGACAGCCCTATAGGTTAGGTTAGGTTTGTTTTATAAAATCCTGCAATATTTACAGTTTCAGAAAAATTAAGGCAGCGGGGCAATGCGGGGGCTTGCTTGCATGCTTGCTTGAGTCCTTGCTTTGCATGCTTGATGGCATACTTGCTTTCATGCATGCTTGCATGCTTGCTTGCATGCATGCTTGCAACCTACTTTTTGAACAAATAAACTTTTGACTTTGACTTTATTGTAATTACAGCAACATCATTTAATACACAAAACATGTTTAAAAAATAAACACTTCCCAAATAATAATATTATATCGTATTATTAATATTATATTATATTGGTTCTTTATTTGTCAACAAGTGTACTTAGCGTAAATATTTCCATGTATTGTTTAAAATTTATTTTTGCAAATTGTCGGCCAATGGCTCTTTTACAAGTCTTTTTTGAAACTACGAGCGCATTCGGAAAGACCGTCTTTGCCAAGAAGAATGCGCTGCAAGAAACTTGGCAGAAAGTCATTTTTTAGAAATAAAATACATTAAGCTACCACAATACTTAAATTAAATACGTTTCTAAAGGGGGTGTATCATATCCCCGAGCCTTAAATTATATTAATATATAGTAGAGATGTATAAATTCTCTACTAGTCAAAACAACAAAAAAAAATAAGTTCAGTGGAGGTGTAAAACGCCTCCACCGTCAAATAAATTAATTGGAGATGTCTCCAATGTCGGAGAGAATAAAAAAATAAAACAAAATTACGAGGTCTGGTGGCAACCCAAGCGGACCTTCCACGAGGTCCAGCCACCCGCAAAAGAGGCCCAACACCCAAAGGAGAGACAATAAGCCGTTGTAAGCCGCCAATACCGCCTTGAACCATCACTTGTGACGCCCGACGCCAAATAAGGGGTGTTATAAGTCTGACGTGGATATCAGTGCGTGTGCGTGTGTGTGTGTGTGTGTGTGTGTGTGTGTGTGTGTGTCTGTGGCATCGTAGCTGTTAAGCGGATAGACCGATTTCGATGCGGATTTTGCATTCGAAAGGCAGTTTCCTTGCAGTGGTTTGTAGCCATGTTTGCTAAAAATCGATTCAGCAGTTTCTGCGTGGGGGAGTTTTTAATTTTTTTTTTCATTTGTGGTTTTAGCATAATAAAAGTTTCAATGAATACCTACACTGAAACTTATAAACCAATTTTCATCTTCATTCTTTAGTTAATTTGATTAGTTAACTCCTATATCTTTAGAATGTAAATGCCTGAACATTTGGTAGTTCAGATTATCAAGGGATTACTGCAAATTCGAGTCTAGTGTAAAAAAAACGTTAAGATTTTGGAATGGACCGGTTAAACTTACGACTGCACTGCGGCATAGGTCCTTGCCAAGCATTACTGCCAAAGCAGTACGTTATGCTCAGACGCGTTCATCGCTTACAGGCATATAAGCAGTGCTTGTAAGCATACGTAAATGTGCCCGACACGCTTCGTACCAATACGGGTTTTGTTATCAATATGCCTACCCTCTGTCAGAACCCACTGCACGCCCCTGGTTATGCTACTACTTCCGACTACTTTGTGGCCAGGGTCGCAGGTCACCGTCAGCACTGCCGCGTCGAGGGTTTGCCCCGGCGCGGCGTCCGGCCTGTTGAGGACGGTGTAGGTGCCGTGCGGCGGAAACGCGGGCAGCACGCAGCCAGCGACACGAATTGGCCTAGTGGCAAGAAGTCAGTAGGTTTAACCATAATTTTGCACTGATGCATTCGAGAGCCATGCGAGGAATAAAGGAAAAAACGATTCTCACAGAAATTAAGACTTCATAGTCTTTAAATAGGGCGTTGATGAGTCACAAGACGTAGTAGTTATATTCTCTTTGAGTCACATAGCCACTTACCCGCCATTCACAGAGACGACATCCAGGCCATAGTCTGTTAGAAAGACAAAAATAAGTATATTATATTATAAGCGCATACAATGTTTCTGTAGATTAAGCATTATCAAATTGTTCGGGAACAGGCAAGAGCCTACTTTACTTATACTTCAGGGTCTTCCTAACAACAACTTTAATAAAGAATTATCATCTAGGAGACCTTTTATAAACGTGGCGTGAGGCAGGATGTGCGTAAAGGTGACGTATGAGTTGGTGTTGCACTTATGGATATTAATGGGTGCCGTGGACATCACGCCGCGGAGAAAGTAGCGCCACTGGTTGCCTCGGTCCAGGTGTGGGAACGCCAGGCCGCCGCCGCTGTCACCTCGACACACCGTTGTGCCTGTAAGACAATTAATACAATTTATGCCTCTTCAAAGATATTTCTAAGAGGCTAATAGACGCTACGGGTGACCGCAGAGCTGGCAGCTTCCTTGGACAGCGAATTAGTATCAGTTTTTAACAGTGGCGTAAATTTAACATCTGGAGCCCGTGGCAAATTCGTCAGATGGGGCGCCTTCCTCAATATAAAGAAGTGCATCAGCGTCCCTTCTGTACTCTAAACCAAGCCAGTTAGGGGCCCCATAGAGCTAGGGGCCTGTGGCATTTTGCCACTCCTGCCACCCTATAGTTGCGCCACTGGTTTTTAATTCGTTTTTAATTTAATCATAGTTTAATTTGTTTTTAATTCCCCTTTTGTATTAATACAATTGATAAAGTGGTGCATAAATAAACGCGGTTAATTTATAGCGACACACTTATGGCCAGCTCATACCTCGGTACGTTTGCACTAGAATATGAGTTGACTAAAAAAAGCCCTGGTAGCCTATTGATTTGACCTGTTGCCTCTCAATCAGAGAATCGTGGGTTCGAACCCTGGGTTCGCATCTCTGAGTTTTTCGGAATTTATGTGCGAAATTACATTTGAAATTTGCCACGAGCTTTTCGGTGAAGGAAAACATCGTGAGGAAACCCCGGCACACATCTGCGAAGCAATTCAATGGCGTGTGTGAAGTCCCCAATCCGCACTGGCCCCGCGTGGGAACTATAGCCCAAACCCTCCAATTGGAGGCCTATGCCATGAGGCACGCCGAATTACACGATACTTTAAAAAAACAGACTACAACAACGAACTGAAATTGTAGCGAAACGGAATAAAAGGGGCTATATATATGAGTACGCCGTGGGGTACCGGCAGAGTAGAATAGTACCCCCCTCTTGCACCAGGTGTCGTAAGAGCCGACTGAGGTACAACGGAACCGACTGATGGCGGTATAACCATCAAAAACAAACGTAGCTCAAATGGCACAGGGCTGGGATGGGCAGCAGCATCCTTGTCGCGAAGCTACGTTCTGCGATCGCCACCACGCCTGCCCAGCGTGGCGATTACGGGCAAACTCCCCCTTTATGATCAGGAACAATATGACCAGGCCCGAAGACGAGAAGATAGTTGAGCTGGAGGAAGAGCTGAGATGGATGCGATGGGATATTGTGGGGTTGTCCGAAGTCCGTAGGGAGGGCGAGGACACGATAACCCTACAATCCGGCAATCTCCTCTTCTACCGGGAAGGTGACCAACAGTCCCAAGGTGGTGTCGGATTTCTCGTCCACAAGGCCCTTATTAACAACATCATTAGCATTGAAAGCGTGTCGAGCAGGGTTGTATACCTAATACTCAGAATATCCCAGAGATATTCGCTGAAGGTCATTCAGGTATACGCACCGACCTCGTCACGCCCAGATGATGAAGTGGAGGCTATGTATGAGGACGTAAGTCGGGCCATACATACGACCAGGACCCACTTCACTGTTGTTATGGGGGACTTCAACGCTAAGTTGGGCAAGAAAAGCGATGATGAGTTGAGAGTGGGGCAATTTGGATATGGACAACGGAACCCTAGGGGACAGAGGCTGGCTGAGTTTTTGGAGAAGGAGGGACTCTTCATGATGAACTCTTTCTTCCAGAAGCCGCCTCACAGGAAATGGACCTGGATAAGTCCCGATGGTTCCACGAGAAACGAGATTGATTTCATCATGACCAGTGAGAAACGAATATTCAATGATGTCTCCGTGATCCACAGGGTGAAAACCGGTAGCGATCACAGGATGGTAAGAGGCACATTGAATATTAACGTTAAACTCGAAAGGTCCCGCTTGATGAAGTCCACGCTCCGACCTACTCGTGCCCATATCGAAAACCCCGAGAACTTTCAGCTCGAACTCTCTAATCGCTTTGATTGCCTGGAGAACTTAGCGTCAGTGCACGAGATCAACAACAGGCTCGTAGAAACTGTCCAAGCGGTGGGTTCTAAGTTCTTTAGACCCTGCCGTTCAAATAGACCTCAGAAACTCTCCCATCACACTCTAAACCTCATGGCTGAACGACGCTCGCTGAGACTGCAGTCTTCCGATGACGCACAGTCATACAGGTGGCTCAATAGACAGATCTCGAAATCCTTGCGGCACGATATACGCCTCTTTAATAAGAAATATATCAAAGAGACGATAGAGCGGAACAAAGGCTCCAAAGTGTTTGCAAGGAATCTGTCTATAGGGCAAAGCCAATTGACCAAGCTGAAGAGAGAAGATGGCAGTATAGCGTCGACCAAGGCCGAGGTATTGGAGGAGATAGAAAGGTTCTATGGACAGTTATACGCTTCCGTTGCCAAGCCTGTCAACAGCGCGGCCAAAGACCCAAGAGCCAAGCTGACCCGACACTTTACCGAAGATATCCCGGACATCAGTCTGTACGAGATTAGAATGGCCCTGAATCAGCTCAAAAACCACAAGGCGCCAGGTGATGACGGAATCACATCGGAGCTTCTGAAAGCGGGTGGAATACCGGTACTAAAAGGCCTTCAGAAGCTCTTTAACACCGTCGTCCTCGAGGGCATAACGCCTGAAGCATGGAACAGAAGCGTGGTGGTGCTGTTCTTTAAGAAAGGTGACAACACCTTATTAAAGAACTATAGGCCCATCTCGCTTCTGAGCCATGTTTATAAGCTGTTTTCAAGGGTCATTACGAACCGTCTCGAGCGCAGGCTTGATGACTTTCAGCCTTCCGAACAAGCCGGTTTCCGAAGAGGCTACAGTACCATAGACCACATTCATACGCTGCGGCAAGTTATACAGAAGACCGAAGAGTATAACTTGCCACTTTGCTTAGCGTTTGTGGACTATGAGAAAGCCTTCGATTCGGTCGAGACATGGGCTGTGCTTGAGTCTCTTCAGCGATGTCGTATTGACTATCGGTACATCGAAGTATTGAAGTATTTGTACAATAACGCCACTATGTCGGTCCGAGTACAAGAACAGACTTCGAAGGCGATCCCTTTGAAAAGAGGCGTAAGACAGGGAGACGTAATATCTCCGAAACTGTTTACGGCCACTTTGGAGAACGCCTTCAAGCTCCTGGAATGGAAAGGATTCGGCATCAATGTAAATGGCGAATACATCACTCACCTTCGGTTTGCCGACGATATCGTAGTCATGGCAAATTCGATGGAAGAGCTCAGCACGATGCTCGAAGGCCTCAATCGAGTTTCTCAACAAGTGGGTCTTAAGATGAACATGGACAAGACGAAGGTAATGTATAATGCCCATGTTGTACCCACTCCAATATCTGTTGAGAGCTCAGTTCTTGAAGTTGTTGACTCGTACGGCTACCTAGGACAAGTAGTCCAGTTAGGTAGGTCCGACTTCAAGAAAGAGGTCAGTCGCCGAATCCAACTCGGCTGGGCAGCGTTCGGAAAATTGCGTGATGTCTTCTCGTCCGACATACCTCAGTGCCTCAAGTCGAAAGTATTCGACCAGTGTGTGTTACCAGTGATGACTTACGGCACTGAAACGTGGTCCCTCACTATGGGCCTTATGAACAAGCTCAAAGTAGCCCAACGAGCTATGGAGAGGGCTATGCTGGGAGTCTCTCTGCAAGATCGAATCAGAAATGAGGAGATCCGTAGAAGAACCAAAGTTACCGACATAGCCCAGCGGATTAGCAAGTTAAAATGGCAGTGGGCAGGGCACATAGCACGGAGGACGGATGACCGATGGGGTCGAAAGGTCCTCGAGTGGAGACCACGTACCGGCAAGCGCAGCGTGGGACGTCCACCCACAAGGTGGACCGATGACCTCATTAAGATCGGAGGATCGCGCTGGATGCAAGCCGCTTCCAACCGGTCTTATTGGAGGTCTAAAGGAGAGGCCTATGTTCAGCAGTGGACTTGTAATGGCTGAGATGATGATGATGATGATGATGATATATATGAGTTGAATAAGCAGCCAGTGGTTTGGCCCACGGGCCCGTATTGTAACCAGCCACTCGCGGAGCTTACTGGAGGACGAACACTCCCCAGACCTAAAGTTAGCGGTACTCATTGTGTATTAATGTAACTTCTGCGCTGAAACTTAATTATAATATACGCCAGTTAAGTTAATTCCGTATTTAATTTAACCTCCACGCAACCACTGTTAAAACTCATACCTGGAGATAATGTACCAGCTTAAAGTCAATTATCAGATGCCAAGATCATACACCTGACACCCGCATCGTCAGCCACATCGATGTAGCGAGCGCGGATGCAATTTCGGCCGACGTGGTCTGCATACTGCTCATACATCGAAAATACTATAGAAAAAGAAAGTGGAATACTTGCCATTTCCGCCGGCGCAGATTTTCTCATTCGTGATGTATTGCCTAAAGTTAATAGGCAAGTTTGCGATGCATTCCGACACATCCACGTATGACAGTTCCGTCGTCAACAACTCCTGAGAGGCGAGGCCGTCCTCCGATGTCAGTCCCCAGCCTGAAACCTGTAATTATGTAAGTTTCATAACTGGCGGATTGACTCTCATATCTAGGTTAGGGAACACGGAGGGGTTAATAACATTTGTGAATTCTCTTCATTACATTTCTCCTTGGGTCAATAAATAACTAGTCTCAGGTCTACCTAACATTTTTTTAAATAAATTAAGTGTTGTTGTAACATATAATTGTTTCACTTAAGAACAGAACACTTCTCCTTAACACGTTCTTACTCTTCCTGCATTTGTGTTCTGCAGCTGATTCCTGTCAAACTCGCCGTCGAAGTCGATGCAGACGGGCCGGATGTAAGTGACGTAGACCACCGGCGTTGCCATGACGACCAGCGCGATGTCGGCCTGGTAGTTACCTGCTGCGCCCATGAACAGAATCGGAATCTTAATTTCACTGACCTGAAATAATAAAATCATTCATAAATCACTGACCCATCCTCATATTTCTATTAGTGTCGTGTTAAATGGTTGTACATAAAGACGCACACGTTGTCTGAGTAGACTGTTAGTTAGAAAAAATACTCGCGTGAGAGTGATGCACGCCAGGGTCCAGGGTGTGGTTCCAGGGTCTGTAGATCTTGCCGAGAGCCACTGCGTACCTGCTGGCCGGCTGCCGGCCTGTCGCATACTCCCAAAAGCAATGTGCTGCTGCAGAGATTGCATGTTAGAACAAACGTAGGACTTAACAGTAGTCTCTGTTAATTGAAAATACTGAGGCGAGATACAGAGAGGAAGGTGAAATACGCATTTAAGTTGTGATTAAAATGAGTGGATAATAAAGACATAGCCATACTTACCAGATATAACGACCCTGGTGGAGATCAGAGAACCGCCGCAGACCTGCATGAAGGGAGTGTAGTATTTGTCGTAGATGGCTGCGTGCCAGGGCAACTCGCCGTGTTTGACTTTTGTCCCGTTTATTATAAGTCCTTCGCCTACTGGTGTGAATGTCCCGCAATCTGAGTAAAATATTTATTTTAAATTACAGTATTGTAATTACGTACAATTACCTAGCGATTTAAAGGCATCCTAACTGAATACCTGGCTGGCAGACGGCAATGTAGTCCCAGTTGCCCTGGACGCAGCGCATGTTGAGAAGAACGCCGCTCGAGTAGTAGACGGGACTGTTGCATTCCGGCACGACGACCGTGCCGTCGGGTTCCGACTCGTGGCATTTCCGGGTGCCGCTAAGTATGTCATCACCGGTCACTTTGCAGGAGTATTTCACGCTTGGGTCCGGTGTCAGTCTGCAGAACCCTAGAAATAAGGTTTGGTTGCGAGCGTTAGGTACTATGTCTAGTGAAAAAAATTGTTTCGTTGACTACATAATGTTTTCCAAGTCTAAATGGCTCAGTGGGGGGAAGTCAAAACTATAATTGTTTAGTTGATACACAATGCTACCCAGCTAAAGCGTGTTTACAGGAGTTTTATATAGTGCTGGTCATTGGCAATATCCAGGGGGCTGGATGGAAGCGTTCAGTGACGAAGTCTATAGACAAGAATAACGAAATTACTTACAGGTGCACTGTGGCATAGGTTGTATCCAAATATTTCCGCTATAGCAGTAAGTGATATTGCTTCCAACGACTCCGTAACCGGGGTCGCAGGTCACTGTCAGTATGGCATAGTCGTACGTTTGTCCCGGCACGGCTTCCGGCCTGTTGGAGACGGCGTAGGTGCCATGAGGCGGGTACGGCGGCAGCACGCAGCCAGCTGGCCTGACCACGAAGTTTGAGAAAGCTAGAAAAAAAGAATGTATCGGTACCTCCGCAAAGTAACAATTGATTCATGACATCCTCAGAATCTATCTATACATAATAATAAAATCGTTGAGACCAAAAAATCTGTTCATTGAAGATTAAAAAAAAACCGACCAGGGTGACTTAAAATTGGTAACTGAACATAATTAAAACCATTTTTAAAATTTTTGTTTGTTTGTTTGTTTGACTGAGCATCACGTAAAAACGATTGAACGGATATTGATGAAATGTTCACAAATCAATTTCAATAAATTCAGAATAGGATCTAGGCTACAGACATTTTGGAAAATTTTGGAAAAAGGGGATGAAAAGGGGGTTAAAGTTTGTATGAAAAAAGAAAATTAGATTATTCAAGAATCATGAAACTCAGAAAATCTGTTGAGGGGTGTCGTTTTTATGTGAAAATACCACGCGAAAGTGGTGAACAATTGCGCTGAATTTGAAATACGTGTAGCTTAAAAAAACAATCATAGCTCTCATTAATCTTGTGAACTAGTCAAAACTTTGATTAGAGCTGTAGTTTTGAAGATTTAAGCTGATTTATACCACCTTCGATGCTTTCAAAAATCGGGCCCCTGGACTCAACATACAGCGGCAACCGGGCGGCATGTTCCTCTACGCAGTCGCTAGCATAAATACCTCCGATTTCGTTG
Source organism: Pandemis corylana (assembly GCA_949127965.1). Lineage (NCBI taxonomy): Eukaryota > Metazoa > Arthropoda > Insecta > Lepidoptera > Tortricidae > Pandemis > Pandemis corylana. The sequence continues at coordinate 6,230,547 of OX421875.1, read as the reverse complement.
AGTTGCTTGTAGGCCGAGAACAGCCGACACAAAGTTGACGAGGAGCATTGAGCAAGGTCATCGTCGGATCGCTAGCGCAAGGCGGTCATGTTATTTCTACCTCTGTGATTTTTTATTTAAAATCGTGTGTAAAAGTAGACTGTTGAATCTGCATGTTATATTGTTGTGAAGCCAGTGTCCCAAGGATTGCAGTGAAAAAAACCAACAGTTTTAAAATCAACGTATTAGTTTAAAAGTGATGCCAATAATTAGTCTAAATATACCGACAGCACATTACCTTAATCGAGGAAATTGATTCCGAAACGTCACTTGCTGTAAAAGTTATACTAAGCAGCCACATTGCAGACGAAAATTGCTCCGTTAAGAGCAATCACAAGGAAATGGATTCCGAATTATCACTCGCTGGAAATTTTACACCAAACAACCACTATGCAGATGAAAATTGCTCTGTAAAGAGTAATAACGGTGACAGTCGAAGTCTGAAAAGTAACAGTGCTTCACCTGTTCCTAAACAAGACCCTACCTTAAAAAATACCTTAAATAAACTGCTTCTTCTAAGTAGTAACAATAAAAACAACATAAATAACTCAGTAAGAAATAATGACTATCTTCAGAAGTTCTCCTTTTGCCATTATACCTAGCCAGGCGCAAAATTAAAATACTTACTTAAAAATTTAAAGAATCATGTTCAAAATATGACGATGAATGACTTTTGTGTTGTAATGGTAGGAGTGGAAGACTTTCTTTGTTCTTCGGATATTGATGCATTGGTAAAATATATAAGGGAAACTGTAAATGGCATTGATTTCACTAATGTCATTGTTGCCTGCCCAACATATGTAATTACTATTCCCAAAGAGAATGCTTCCTCTTACGATTTCTGTTACGGAACAAAATCATTCTGTCAAGAACTATTTTACACTAACACCCCCGTATAAGTTATTTATCGAGACTTCTGAGTGACAACCCTCCATCTTGAATAATTGTTAGTCGAAGATCATCTAGTCAGACTGGAGTCTCAGCAGTGCCCACTAGATATGGAACAAACGCACACAATACAATTTAGAGACAGCAAATCCACGAGCTTAAACTAGTAGACATTGATTCGAATGTAGTGCTTCAATCCAGCGTGGAGAGTAAGGTGGCTGGAGTGAACATTACCGGCACATCAGATATTCCATTTTACCCTCTAGTATAATACTCTGATGTCATAATCTTCATGGCAGAACGCAGTACAGATGTATTCTTTCTTCGTCTGAGTCATTTTTACATCTACTATCATTTCCAGTGTACGGGTTGGCTGCTGGTGCTGCTCAAAACGGGTGAGTGTCGATCATGGACTTTGGAACCACAGCACATATTATATCAAAGCAAAAAGCAAAACAAAACTAAACAAAACATCAAATCGGCAGTAAGCCACGTAGGAGACTGCCTGCACTATCTTAATTTTCGAAGGTCAAAACCTTATAATTCGTAGATAACAATCATAATAATACACAAGCTCTCTGGCACGCATAAAGTTTTATTCTATACTAGCTGTCGCCCGCGACTTCGTCCGCGTGTGATTTTGTGATACTTTACGGCTTTTCTCGATACCAAAATTATTATTATTATGTCTATTAACTTCGTCACGTGACAATACTTTTAGAATTACGTCATGAAAATAATAATTTGTGACACGGAATCTTTAAAAAAAACAGGTGTAAACTGGTTAATGACTCATCTTATTTATTTATAGCCTATTTTACAAATAGTTTTATGTATAGTTACTTTATTCAAAAAAAGCTAAGTACAGTTTTAGTTACGCCACTATTATTTTCGCCAAACTATGACTCTTATTGGCGAATACTGCGCTCACTTTAACGATATATTTGTACCCTGATTAATAAAAAAAATTAAATCTATTCTAATCAAATAATACCTAAAATAATGTTTACCTGTTTTTACCTTACGACTAACAATTCATTTATTAATCCGTTTTAATTAATATTTTGCGACTCAATTTTTTCTAGCAGAAGCTTTTTTAACCGACTTCAAAAAAAGGAGGAGGTTCTCAATTCGTCTGTATTTTTTTTATTTTTATGTTTGTTACCTCATAACTTTCGACTGGGCGAAGCGATTTTAATGATTCTTTTTTTATTTGAAAGCTGGTGCTTACCGTGTGGTCCCATTTCAATTTAGTCCAGTTCTGACAATGGCACCCATGAGAAAACCATATAAGTCTGAAATTAGCATTAAGTCATCATCATCATCTCAGCCATTACAAGTCCACTGCTGGACGTAGGCCTCTCCTTTAGACCTCCATTTAGCATTAAGTATGTGTGCGACAAACCGTCAGTTTCATTTAAACGGCGCTGTCATATGAGCAGCACGTTTAGTAGGTCTACCCTTATTCAGAAAAAAATGTTAGTGTACTTCAGATTCAAAAAATTTTAACAAAAAAAAAACCGACTTATATTATTTATAATATTTGATACATTTTTAGTGAATCTGAAGTACACTAACATTTTTTTCTAAATATGGGTAGACCTACTAAACGTGCTGCTCATATGACAGCGCCGTTTAAATGAAACGGACGATTTGTCGCACACATAGATACTTAATAATGCTAATTTCAGACTTATACGGTTTTTTCAGGGGTGCCATTGTCAGAACTGGACCAAATTGAAATGGCAGCACGTTTAGTAGGTCTACCCATATTCAGAAAAAAGTGTTAGTGTTCTTCAGATTCACTAAAAATTAAAAAAATAAACAAACATTTTAACAAAAAAAAACCGACTTCACTACGCACTAAAAAGAAAAAAATAATTGCATAATATTCTTCTACAACTTAATAATTAACTTACTTTTTCTACTTATCAATATATAGGTACGATCTAATGTTGTTACAATTATTGTTATTTTTGTAGTCGGTGTCAGCCAAGGAAACACTACAATATATAAGGTTACTCTTGCGGACCCGTCCAACATAGATGGTTCTAAGGACTGGTGTTTCCCAAAAGCCGATTTTTACAACTTATATTGTCTACTTCGAGATTACGACTGGCACAGTGTGTATCAAATGCAGAGCGTCGACGAAGCAGTTTTTGAATTCAACAGTATTCTGTATAGTTGTTTTGACCTCTGTATCCCAAAAAAAATACGGAAGTCGACGTGTAATCGCACTTATCCTGTTTACTACACGAAAGCCATTATCCGCGAGATTGAGCTCAAGGCTCGGCTTCATCGGGAATGGAAGCGAACCAAGAATAACGAAACTTACGCAAACTTCACAGTTCTTCGCTCTAAAATTAAAGAGCGCATTAAAGTAGCCTACAATGACTTCGCGAATATCTCCAGTAATATATCCAAAAATCCATCACAATTTTGGCAGTTCGTTGCTTCTCTTCGTTGTAGAGGTGGAATTGAACCTGTTGTAACCCGCGGTGATTCTGAATTCCAAGGTGCTGAAGCGGCCGCCGCATTTGCAGCTCATTTCAAGTCCATGTTTCTACCCGAGCCACCAACTCTTGACCCTGAAGATGTCAGTGCTGGAGCTTGGACGGGTGGACAATCTATTGATCTTCCGCTAATAAGCGAGGATGTTGTGCGCGGCGCGGTCAAGCGGCTTAAAGCTGGCGCATCAGCTGGACCCGATGGCATTCCGGCTTTTGTTTTTAAGGGTTGCATCGATCACTTGATCGCCCCGATGCTCTTTATTTTCAATTTGGTGTTAACCACCAGTGATTATCCTAGCTCTTGGAAGATATCACGTGTAACGCCTATCCCAAAAAAAGGATCCAAGTTGATGGTAGAAAATCATCACCCCATCGCGATTCTATGTGCGTTGGCCAAGGTTTTTGAGATGGTACTTCACGAGTGTCTACTTCCACAGTGTCAGCCATATTTTACAAGTTCCCAACATGCATTCTTGCCTAAGAGGTCCGTTTCTACCAATTTGACCAAACTGGTAAATATTGTTTCAGTGGAGTTGGATGTCCGAAAACAGGTTGATGTTGTTTACTTAGATTTTCAAAAGGCTTTTGACAGGGTGGACAACGATATCCTGCTGCAAAAGTTACATCGAATAGGATTCGCTCCCAGATTAATAAGACTGTTTGCTAGCTACCTCAGGGACAGGGAACAGTTCGTTAAGTACGGGTCGTATCTTTCGGAACCCTACCACACACGTTCTGGAGTAAGTCAGGGATCAAACTTGGGGCCGTTTCTATTCTTGATACTCATCAACGATCTTCCCACGGTGGTGCGCGACTCTACCACTCTATTGTTCGCCGACGATGTGAAATTGATCATGCCCATTAACTCCACTCTAGACTGTAAGGTTTTGCAACAGGACATTGACGCAGTGAACAAGTGGAGCATAGAGAATAAACTTTTATTTAACAGCGGTAAGTGCGAGGTGATGTCTTTTTCACGTTTGACGTCGCCTATCCTCTATGACTATACCATCGGTGGGGACGCCGTGGCTCGCGTGGAGGAGGTTCGTGACCTCGGAGTTACTTTTGACCCCTCCCTTACATTCCGGACGCACGTGCGAAATGTGACGAAGTCTGCGTATCAGAGGTTGGGATTCGTGTTGCGAAATTCTGCCCCACTTACTGCTCCGGCTACACGAGTGCTGTACGCGGCGCTAGTTCGGAGCATTCTCGAGACGAGTGCAGTGGTCTGGAGTCCACATGCGAAAAAATATATTCTCATGTTGGAGCAAGTGCAGAAAAAGTTTCTACGCAACTTGTATAAGAAACTGCACAAATATTACCCCTTCATGTACCCCACTCGGTTCCTGCAAGGCCACCTGGGATACGATTCCCTGGAGCTACGTAGGAATGTAACCTTGTGTGGTTTTTTTCTCCGCATATTGCGTAACAAAATTGATAGCATAACTCTTCATGCAACTTTTGCCAATTTGAAAGTACCTAACGACTACATCAACAAGCGCTGTAGAGTTAGCCTCCTGTGTGGCCCGCGCGCCCGCAGCCGCCTGCGCCAGCACTCGCCTCTCCCCCGCGCGGTCGCGCTCATCAACTCCGCGCTCGCAGCAGCCCCCCAGTGCGATCTGTTTGCGACCAAGATAGCGAGGCTGGAGATGGAATGGAAGAAAGTGCTAGAAAGGATGCAGAATGTATAGGAGATGCATGTCTTTAGTCTTTAGTTTAGGTTTAGGTTAGCGTATAATTATCTAATATTAAGTATCTTATGTAACGCTATGGTGTCAACTGTCATGTTATATATTAAAAGATAAATAAATAAATAAATAAATAAATAAATAAATATACCCAGCAACAATAATACGAGAATACTTTAACAAATACTTTTTCACAAATTAACTTTTATACGGGAGCGGATCAGAATACATAAAGTTTAAAATGTATAATGGGTTAAAAACATAATGGTTCAAAATGTATAACGCAATTTTCTGTAAAACTATTAGCTAAATGAACTTTTTTGATATCGTAATCTATAGATTGGTTTAGGTTAGGTTAGGTTTGTTTTATAACAATCCTGTTAATTTGTAACTTTCTGAGAAAATCGCATTATATATTATAAACCATTATGTATTTTAACCCATTAAAAATTTAAAACTTTATGTATTTTAATACGTACCCCTTTTATACACAAGCACATCTCACCTGTAACTATGTATGTAGTTACAAGCTAGTGTTGCAACAGAACTCTGCTTCCGCTTCCGCATCTGCAGAAGTTCCGCATGTTTTTTCACTTCCGCTTCTGTTTCTGGTTCCGCAAACTTTATAACAGAACTCTAAACGGAAGCGGGGAGAGAGCGGCGAGGTGCGGTGCAGCCGACGCGACGGCAGCGCGGCGCGGGCGGGGCGGGGCGGGGGACCGCGCGTGGACGAATGTTACACGAGCGCCCAGGCGCGCGTGATACCGATAATTGCCAATGCATTCCCACCCTTACCCGCGTTACTCTTTATTAAATACTAGCCTTCCGTCCGCAGCTTCGCCCGCGATAAATTAATTTTCCCGTAGGAATAGGTATTTTCCCGCGGTAAAAGTAGCCTATGTCACTCAGTGATAATGTAGCTTTCTAACGGCAAAAGAATTTTTGAAATTGGTCCAGTAGTTTCGGAGCCTATTCAATGCAAACAAACCAACAAACAATCAAATTTTTCCTCTTTATAGTATTAGTATAGATAGTATAGATAACTTGCCGCTATTTAATTTTGACTACTAATTTATATTTTACTACAAATTTAATAAAAAAAAACTAAAAATACAAAGGTGTGCTTTCTGTACATAGTATTAACGCTTCCGTTTCCGCTTCCGCTTCCGTTAAGATTTACTTTTGACATCTGTTTCCGTTTCTGCTTCCGTTATGCCAGTTCCGTTGCATCACTATTACAAGCGTACGTTGGCTGACACCGACTCCAGAAATAACAATAATTGTAACAACATTAGATCGTACCTATATATTGATAAGTAGAAAAAGTAAGTTAATTATTAAGTTGTAGAAGAATATTATGCAATTATTTTTTTCTTTTTAGTGCGTAGTGAAGTCGGTTTTTTTTGTTAAAATGTTTGTTTATTAATTTATTTGGTAGTTACAGATTATTAACACTTATTATCTTTCTACAAATTAATTACCTACAGGGGCCTCACCGTGACGTCTTACTTAATGCGATTCAGTTTAGGTTCGCTCGCTGTCAGATTCGTCCTAAAAGCACCAACTTTTCACAATAAAATTCTGACATGTTCGTAGCGCAGGCGTAAACGCGCCTTTTGATTTTGCTTTTTTTAGGCAAAGGTACTAAGAGCATACAGCCAAGCATTTCACGCCACCCTCATTGTTGGGTACTGGCTGGTTTGCGGCCTGTTTTTACCCTTTTGATACATGTCAATATATTGTTTCCTGTCAGTCTGCCTTATGCCACCATTTGTACGTGTTGTGTTTTGCTACAATAATTAAATAATAATACAGTTTATAAGTGTTTCCATCATCCTCCATTAACTCTCATACAGTCCACTTCTAGTAGCTATCATTTTGGTCCATTCTCGCCGTAAATTCATACCATCACCCGCAAACATACGAGTAAGCTGTCAATTTTTTTTTTCACGTCATTGTAAGTTTTCATCGCTTCTTTACATTCATTTGTAGGTAATCATTACCATTTCTCACCAAGATGGAAACACGTAGCAAGGCAAAGGCAGACCGGGCGGCTACGGAGGCCGATCGGGTGCAGCGCGAACGCCGCGAACGTTCACCGCGCGGCGCCCGGCCGGGCTCAGCCGCCACCGACGATGGTGCTTCGGCATTGCCAAGCGCAGTTAATTCGAGCATACGAAAACTGGACAACAACCCAAGCGGCTTAACACAACCTAGTTCCGCCGCCGATTGTTCAAATGCTCGAGTTAGCTCGCATAGCGAGAGAAATGTCAAAGCACCGCTAAAAAGCACAACTAGTGTCCTCAGCGAACAGCCATGCAGTGAGCGCACTCAATCATCGCGTTCCTCGGCGACGGTTCGCGCTCAGAGGCTGGCTCTCGAAGCCGAGGCACTACGGCGCCAAGTGCAGCGCGAGCGCGATCTCGCGCATCAACAAGCGGAGTGCGAACGTCAACAGGCCGAGCGCAACCGCGAGCTCGCACGTCGCGAGGCGGAAGCGGAGGAAGCGGAGCTACAAGCGAAACTCGCGGCAATCGAAGCTAAGTCTTCTTCCCATTCCATTTGCTCAGCAAATCGAACAGCATCGTGGGTTTATGCACAAAACGCAAACATAGCCGCGGAGGCACTCGCATTTAGACCTGGCGGGGCACCGACTGCTACTTTGGGTCACAACAACACCCAAGGACACCCTCTGCAGTCGGTTATCCCCACCAACACTGTCAACTTTGCAGCCCTAGACGGCAACCGTGCAACCTGTGCGGAACCCACTTATGCACACGCTAATGAGCGACACACGGACCCGATTTCTCAACTGGCTCACGCCATCACCGCCCTTTCTGACCGCCCCAGAAAGCCGGAATTATTTCCTTTTTCAAGTGACATAACACAGTGGATTGCATTCAAATCAGTGTACAATCGCACTAAAACTATGTTTTCCGCAGCAGAAAATCTAACGCGACTCAGTAACGCGATTCGCGGACCTGCGTACCAGTCCGTGGCTTCGCTGCTGTGGACGGCGCTCGACCCCCAGGACGTCATCGACACCCTGGAGCAGACCTACGGCCGACCCGAACTTCTAGTGGCCCGCGAGGTCGCCGAGCTACGCAAGTTAAGCACTTCCGAATCTCTTAACACACTTGCGAACAAATTGCGAAACTTTGTCACTACAATCAAAATGCTAAATCAGAAAGATTATTTATATTCTCCCGAACTATATCGCTGCATTCTCCTGAAACTAGAATCGCGTGTGAAGCGATACTGCGTTATTGTCTCCTCCAAAGCCCTCCTCAATTGCTCATCGGTCTGGGTACTCACTGAGTGGTCCGCATGACCATCCTCGTCGGTACCAGGACCGGCCCGCGTCACCCCCGGTGCCAGGTCGAGTGCAGGCACCGGGGGCGGCGATGTGGCGGGAGGGTCCTGGGCCGAGGTGGAAGCCGTACGGGCAGAGAGCACTTCCAGTCGCAGTCTATCAAGTGTCAAGTCATCCAACATGTTGTTGCGCCGGATGACACGCACTTGATCCGATAGCCGCTGCGCAGTCACGGTGATGGTTGGTTCGAGCGCCTGAAACAGAGGAAGCATCCGGGCACAGTACCCAGATAGATTAGTTCCTCCCTCTGTCGCCCCAAAGTATGCATTATTATTATTATTATTATACACAATCGCTTTACAAATTTTATGATAAACACCAAAAAAATAAAAAATTGACCTGAATGTGGAAACTGACCTGACACATGGGCCAGCTCTCCGCAACGACTTGCCCTATCGAGTTTGCCCGGAACAAAAGTCACTCAGAACAGCCAGCCAATAGGTGAACCAGTATTTTTTTTTCAAAATTGCAAAAACAAGATGGCCGCTATACAAAATTGAAACGCGAATATCTCAGAGGCCAGTCAAGATACATGGGTGGTGCTCGACCAAACTTCCTTCAAATTGGAAGGGATAATCTAATGAACCTATTTTATTTCCAAGATGGCGGATTCAAAATAGCGGCCAAAGTTTCTTTTACTCCGATCCGATTGAAATTTTGCATCCGGAGCTGTTTGAGGCCACATATTCAAACAGCATAATTAATTTTTCGATTCCGCCATTTTCCAAGATGGCCGCCATACAAAGTAATGTCAGACTCATAGACTCACTTGTGTTGTATAGCAGCTTTTAGGAATAGGGTTCGACCTTATACACCATCGCATAAGAAATTTTATCACAAGTATAAAACAATGCAAAACTGTCCTGAACGTAGAAACTGACCTGACACATGGGCCAGTTCTCCGCAACGACTTGCCCTATCGAGTTTGCCCGGAACTAAAGTCGCTCAGAACAGCCAGCCTATGGGTGAACCGGTAATTTTTTTGCAAAATTGCGAAAACAAGATGGCCGCCATACCAAATTGAAACGCGAATATCTCAGTGGAAAGTCGAGATAGATGGGTAGTACTCGACTAAGTGTCGTTCTAGGTGGGAGGAGTAATCTAATGAACCTAATTTTTTCCAAGGTGGTGGATTCAAAATGGCGGCCAAAGATTAAAAAAGGTTTAGAAATATATGAAAAAATAGGGTGGTAGGTTATCCTCACCCAACCGCACCCACGCGAAGTACTTTTTCCAAGGTGGCGATTTCAGAACGGCGGCCAAAGAATATAGTAATAAAGGCTAGAAATATTTGAAAAAGTAAAACAGGCTCGAATCGAAATCGATGCTCCTCTGGCAACTGTTCGAGCAGTACGTGCGAATTGCTGGAGAATTTGACTAACTCCAGGTCGGCCTTTAGAAAAATGTTTATTAAGTCGCGGGATAGAGTAATTGCGGTATCTACATCCATAACGGAAGTTCCGAGATCATCCATATATAGATTGCGGGAAATAATCGCGGATGCCTCAGGATAGGCAGACCCTTCATCTTCAACTAATTTTTTAATTGTTCGCATCGCGAGATAGGGGCTGCATTTTAAACCAAAACAAACCCGGGTAAATTGATAGATATGCGGTTCACTTTCATCAGAGCGGTATAGAATGCGGAGGTAGCGGTGAAATTCAGGCGAAACTAATATTACAAGTACATCTGTCGGATGTCTGCGGTTATTGCGACCGGAAATAACCGGAAATGAAAAATAATCGTAAGCAGATCTGCTTGCAGATTTTGACCGGCAAACAGACAATCATTTAAAGATAAGTTGGTCGAAGTCGCAGCGCTCGCGTCAAGCACCAGACGAACCTTGGTTGTCAACTTGTCGTCGCGTACAACAGGATGATGCGGTATAATATAAGAGTTCAACTCAGAATGTAATTCAGAAACCAAGGTTATGTATTCTTTGTTCAGATAATCGCGGATAATATCATCATATTGTTTATGAAGCAGACTGTTAACTTTGAAACGCTTTTCTAGGGAATTGTACCTACGCGTCGCCGTTGTTAATGAATCGCCTAAGTTTTTTGGATCGCAGCGAAACGGCAAAGGCACAATGTAACGTCCTTGATTATCACGCGTCGTATTTTTTGAATAAATTTCCTCGCATTTCAAATCATCGCCGGACATAAATTTTCGAACGGGAACTTCTTCAATCTCCCAAAATTTCGAGAGAAGATTATGAGCATTCTCTGTCGTAACAAAGAAATTTTTAACCGACGTCATTTTAGGGTTAGCCGTAAATGCTGTACCGGAAACGATATATCCAAAAACAGTGTCAACGGCATCCGGAAATCCGGATGGTCCAAGTATGCGGTCATTTTTCAAAACACGTTTTACGAAGTTTTCAGCGCCCAAGAGAAGGTCAATCCTGCCAGGTAAATGCCAATTTTTGTCACTAAGGGTGACGCCTTGTAAGTAGTCAAGAGACGCGGTATCAATTTGAGCTTCAGGTAAATTACCAGAAATTTTTTCAATCACTAATGCTTGCACATCCAAAAAGAATTTATCATCGAAATTCGACAGCAAAGTTAAATTCGAAACACCCTTTATAGGTTGCGTGCTTTCTCCTATTCCATGCACTAACGTGTTTTTATTATCAGGCAAAATATTTATACCTAACGTGCGTAAACAACGTGACGTAATGAAGTGGTTCCGTGACCCCATGTCAATTGGCTAAGTAAAGTTTTTGGACGAGGTGCAAATTATATTTTTTTTCGACAGTCGACGTCTTAATAATCGAGGAACTGCAGCTCTTTTATTTTTATTCCCTATCATTATTTAGAAATAATTTTTTAAATGCTCGATATGACATTTGTGAGATTTAACGGCCGTTAAGCTCTGTTGCCTAGAACTAGCTTGTAATAAAAAAAAAAACTACGTCACTGTCACGTTTGACATTGTCAAAAAATAATACCGCGGTTCTGTTTATTTGCGTTTGCGTGTAATCAGTGTGTTTTTAATAATATTTCAACGACCTCAGCACAACCTCCGGCCTTTCGATATTGCCGCACTTCTCTTCGACCTTTGCACGATATTTTGGACTACGATTTCAGCTACTTTCGACGACTTAGGCTTAGGCATTGCTTCTTGGACTTTTGGACTTCTACACGAGTGTAATGGATTTGGACGATCCCCAAAGCACTGCAGAGGAAATTAAGTATTACAGGGATGTACTCTAATGCTTTGTACCGTCATATAAGAAGTATAGACGGGATTATCCAAATTCCGTGTATTTGAGCTTAACAAAGGCTTTACAAGCGACTTGGTGCCAAGCTCTAGAAATGAACTGTCCGAAACGGAACTCATATAGTCATATGTCTGTGAGGAACATATCAATGTGAGTATATTGCAGTTAATGTTGTTGTAAGAAATTAAGATTATTGAATCTAGTAAAATGCTTTTATTATATTTACAGATTGAGGAAGATTGCTACCAAAGTAAATCTGGCTAGTTACACCTAAAAAATACTGCAAACTTGATATTAACCAAAGCATACCATGAGATTGTAAGTGTCAGCTAGGTGTCTTATTTTATAATTTGTAATTTTTCTTCATTATATTAATTAACAAGGTTATTTAAATGTTCAATGTGTTATTATGAATGTAAACACAGGATATTTATCCCTTGCCATTATTGTACAGTTAACTACAAAAAGATGTGAACAATTTATTCACCTTAGTTCATTGCTACGCCTATTGTTTTCTTTGGTGAATCCTCTCCTGTCTTCTTAAGGCAAAAAAATAAGTGTAAATTGGACGCTGATATGTACTTCGTTATGTGCTTATTTTTAGGAAATGTTGAATGATGAAAGCAGCCTAACACAAAAGATCTGGCTCAAAGCAGTTACTGCAACATACCCCCGACCCTGGGACCGTGCCAGATTCAGAGGTAAAATTATGTACCTGTATAAAAAGAAAAATTAAGTGACAGATTGAGTGATAACAATCTTTCTATGATAGGAACCAAAAACCCTAAATAGTAAAAATTTTGACAAAATTGTTAGTGTAAAACAATATAATAGCTAGTAGTTATTATAAAGGACTGGTTTGTAAAATTAATTTGATTCCTTTTTTCCAGTGTGATTTTTCGACTCGGACCCAAATCATATATTCAAACAATGGCTTTGTTTGAATATATGATTTTGGTGAAACCATCAGTAAAATGTGTAGCCTGTTCAGCTAATATTACTGAAAAAATCATGCCAAGCAAGCTGTCATCTTCAACTGCAAGTCATTCATCAACACCGACGTGATATGAACCCAGAGCCCCTCATCGTCAAGCTCAACCAAGGAGACAGTAAAGGAAGGGAATAATATGTCAGGACATACACATATCTTAAGAATTATTAAGGAAACCTCAAAATGTATCTTGGTCTTCCTAAAACATATTTTTGGTTGATATGTGGACGAAGCAGTTATAATGTGCTTTAGTCAATTTGCAAGGTGACATAATAAAAATACATTAATTTTTGCTTGTTTTATTTTAAAATGTACAAATTAGTCCTTATTTTTATAAATATAGACTTGTTAACAAAAATCTTTCTGAAAGACCTATCCAACAATACCTGATGTGATAGATTATGAAAAAAATCACCATCACAAATTGGGTCACAGACACATTGCTTTTAAAATTTTCAAAACTGTGATTATTAGTTTTAGTTGTAAAATCAAGTATCGTGTCAAATGTACACCATTTTGTTAAACCATTATCATGATCCGGTAAAAATGACAAAATCAAAGTCCCCAATTTTTCTTTTTTTACATTCTTCATAAAATGCATTGAGTTTCTCCAGATCTCTTGGTCCTAGTTCTATTCCTCTTTTCTTGGGTGGAAATATCCTTGGAGGATATTGGCTGTGTTCCCTCACTAGCTAATGGTTCTGTAGATTTTTTTTGTAACCAATATAACAACCACCAATGTGTGTTTACATCCACCTGAAAGTAAAACAAATCAATGAAAATATAATCTTCATTAACCATAAATATTTACTCTATAGTGTAAGTATTTACCAGCTGATGCAGGACAACCATCACATGTAGCATCAATTATATTACTATTTGCCTCTTCTAAGTGAATAGTCACAAGATAATATTTCATCCTTATTTTGTGCTCCGGAACAACTTTGGCCCTGACAAAGCATTCAGTGTTCCATCTTTTAATTTCCACATAACCTACTGCGTTATCAACATAACCACCTCTTGATGACCTAAAATGCAATGGAAAACATTATAACACAAGATCTTTCATCATCATCATCTGCCTATTTATGTCCCACTGCTGGGCACAGGCTTATTTGTAACCAAATTTAAATGATTTTGATTTAATTTGATGTACAACAATACACTATGTATGTATGTGTTAAATATTTGTAATCATGATTATTATATGCATCAGAATGTTTGTGAAATTCGCCAGTACGTACATGAGTGTCTTCACACCTCTTATTTCAGCAACATTGTGCTGATCGTTTGTGTAGAAATATTCCAATATCATGAACATATCCATGTGTGGCAAGTTTCTTGAATCCGCTCGTACAAATTCGCTCATTTTGTGATTAATAGCGAAGCCTCAGTATTAAAAAAATCAGTCCAACAGTCAAGGCGGGGGTCGTCGTAAAGCAGAAAAACGTTGTCCAAGAAGAAGTCCTAAGTCGTCGATAGTAGCTGAAATCGTAGTCCAAATATCGTGCAAAGGTCGAAGAGAAGTGCGGCAATATCGAAAGGCAGGAGGTTGTGCTGAGGTCGTTGAAATATTATTAAAAACACACTGCTAACACTGATTACACGCAAATGCAAATAAACAGAACCGCGGTATTATTTTTTGACAATGTCAAACGTGACAGTTGACGTAGTTTTTTTTTTATTACAAGCTAGTTCTAGGCAACAGAGCTTATCGGCCGTTAAATCTCACAAATGTCATATCGAGCATTTAAAAAATTATTTCTAAATAAAGATAGGGAATAAAAATAAAAGAGCTGCAGTTCCTCGATTATTAAGACGTCGACTGTCGAAAAAAAATATAATTTGCACCTCTTCCAAAAACTTTACTTAGCCAATTAATACTCGTATATCGTGGCGATTGTTAAAAGCGTCTAAAATCGGTACAATTGGCATTGTTCATTTTTTTTAGTATGCTCCAATTCGAAAACCATTTCGAGGAAAACCATCAATTATCCGATTTATCTTGTCCGATTTCAAAAATACCTTATGATTGCAGATATTTTTGTAAAAGTACTTTGAACCTTTGTTTGACCGAACGACCGGGTTTTTAGACAGAATCCAGCATCGAATGTTTGCCACAAAAATGAAAAAAAAAAGTTTGGCTACGGCAACTGTCACGTGTCACTGTCAAATCTACAAAACCATAGACAAAGCCGTTTTTTTTATAGCCAGCCGAACGAAGGCGATTGGGATTCTGTCTAAATTCACGAATTATCAAACAGAGAAAAAATATTCATTATTAATTAACAAAGCTACGTAAAAGCATAATATTCAAATTAGTTGCTTGAAATAGTCCATTTTATCAAATAAAGGTGTTAAAAGCACAGCTTAAAAAAAATGAACAATGCCAATTGCAGTTCCGAGCAAGACCGTCTTGCATGAATCCTGCCGACTAGTAGCAGCTCCAGCAAAGTGTGTTGCGGTGGCGAACGTGTTATGATGGCGCTGGTCGGCGGGCGGCGGCGGTGCGGGCCGGGCGAAGCCACCGGCGGCGGCAGCGGCGGCAGCGGCGGCGGTGCTAATGATCGCGGTTGATTTTTATTTAAGCAATGGTTTTGATTATTATTTTGATTCCCAGAAATGGGCGCAGAGCGGCACAATTGACTATGATGAAATTTATTGCAGTATCTACAACTTGAGGTAGACTTGCATGACACAAGAGTATGACGGACACTTAAACAGTTCACACAACCATTGCACCTTTTAACTATATCATACTTTTCCATCGGTGTTAACCTTGAAAATTGGTCACATTGATATAAATTTAAGTGTTTGTGACTATTGCAGTAACCACATGCGGGACTAATATTATTCACGAGAAACGTTTGACGCGGGCGAGTCGAAGTGGCCGCTTCACTCCTAAGCGCACGACCCGGGCTGGGGCGAGTGGAGACTGCTGACACGGGCATATTAGTGCGTTGTAATATCTTGGTTTGTTCGCGGATAAACTCAACAAAATCCTTATAATCTGGAAATGCCTTATTTTTATCTAATGACATTTCAAATGCTTTCGACGTCTCCGAATCTAACTTTCGTAAACCCAAATGCACAGAAATAAAGTCTGCCAATTCCTTTATTTTTAACTGCTTTAATGCTGCAACTGACATAGAAAACTGGTCAATAAATTGCTCCAAAGTATCCGGAGTGGTTTTGCCAGGCGTCAGCGGCTTTAAATTTAATATTGTTTCGAAATAGGAAACTGCAATCGCACGCGAATCCTCGTACTTGGCTATTAACGCGTCATATAATAATTTATAGTTATCTGCGGTGGGCGAGATGCCTATGCATATGCTTAGAGCCTTACCCTTCAGTTTAGATAGTAAATACTGAATGCGCGCGGAGTCTGTTAGCGAAGGGTTATGATGAACAATTGTTCGAAACGTCTCGATAAATAATGGAAATTGTTGAACATCTCCATCGAAGTCCGGAATTTCAATACGCGGTAGCTTCAATGTTGATAATTGTGATGTGTTTTCCGAAATACTTGGTAGTACATTAGAAAACTTATCGTAGCTCTGCTTGATTGCGTAATAAATATCATCAAATGCCCACAGAGTTTCAAAGCTGGGTACATGCTTCGGGTCTACCTTCAATGTTTTTGCATTAATCAAATCAACCAAATCAAAAACTCTGTGCGTAAATTAGTTACATTTCCAGCCTGTAATAAGAACAAAGATTTTTGCTCACGGTTTGATTTAGGTATTGATTCGTAAATAGTTTGAATACGTGCGAAGTACGAATCGCGTTTACTTATTAAAAGTTTTATTTCGTCCTTTATCTCGGCCATTATTATAGAATACTTACTCCAACTACCCGACCACAAAAAAAACAAAAAACCGAATGTATATAAAATTACAAGTGCAAGGAAATGAAAAAGACGAAAGATGCAAAATGACCCTAGGTGCGAGCGAGACGAAGTGCGATATGGCGTGCTACTTTGCTATGAGCAATGGCGTGGCGGCGTAAAATGTTCGTTCGTACACAGGAATTCCTTGGCGGTTATATGCAAATAAGAATCTTATTTGAAATTATATGTATAGATGCAGCATTCTTGTGGATGGCAGGTACTAACAAAATGTAATACTGATAAGACCCAAGCCTCAATGGCCTATAGGTGCGAACAAAAGCGTAGTTTAAGCGGATTTTACAATAAAGTTAAATATGGGAAAAAATGGCGGAGGCCGTACCTACTTTTACTTAAATTTCGACAATAAACCAGTTCTTAAGGGGAAAAAACACAATGAAACGTTCGGTTCGAAGATCAAAATGTTGGGGCTGATGATAATTTAGTGGACTATACAGGAATTTGGTTCTTTCACGTGCTTTTACTTCTCAAAAAAAACTGTGTTGGCGACGGGAGCGTAATACCCAAAAGTACATCAATAGCCTATGCAAACAAATGATTTTCCACTCATAGTCTGGTTAACATGTACGTTTTTAGGTTAAATTTTTGTATAGTCTCCGAAAATTACGATCAAGGTGTCATTCGATTCGGAATATTATGTAGAAAGTTTAAGAAAAAGATCCAAAAGGGGCCGATAAAAATTGCAAAAGTTATAAACAATAAAAAAAAAAAATAGGGCTTTGGTTTTTTTTTAATATCTCAAAAACTATCAAAGATATTCAAAATTTGAAAGAAGATCTGAAAATAAGAGGACATTTCCTAAAAAAAAGTCCTACCTTCCGGAACTGTATCTTTAATATTTATAATTTTTACGGAGCCCTGAAAATAGCGCTAAAAGGCTTCCGCTCGTGATTTGTCACCCGGACACGGTAACAATAAAAATGATTTTAACACATTAAATATGAATATTAAAGAATAAAAAAAATTGAGTACTATTGGGATATATAAATAAACAATAATCCGTCGACGAAAAATTTTTATCCCCATTTTGCCATTAGTTATGCATTAGTTAATGAAAAACTTTTTCTGAATAGAATGTTAACAGAAAAAACCTGATTATTATTAAACTACAACCCTAGAATTTTTTTCACTTCGTGGAGTTATTCTTAAAAGGCATAACAATAGATCCCCGTTGGAAAAATTCAAAAATGTTAATTTTCCACTTTTTTATTAACAATCGAAAACATAAAAAAATTTAAAACTGCATAAAAGTAATTAAAAATTATTTTTTTCAAATATTTTAAATTTTATGATTTCTAACGGTTAAAAGCTACATGAAAATATATTTTTTTAATTTTTTACCGCGATTGTTTAAATAATTGTTATAAACAAATGCATTGTTTATAAGATAATCAACCATTTTTTTTCCTTATCTACTTGTCGATATAAATCATGATTTTTAAAAAAAATATCATTCCTAAAAAAAAATTATTTCTTGCTATAAAATGCAACAATCGTTTTTTACCACAAAATATAAATATTAAGGAACCATTTTTTCTCTAAAAATCATAAATTATATTGTTCTTAAAGATTCTGGAAAAAAAAAATTTTTTTTTTCAGTTTTTATTTGTTTATTTAATAAATAATTTGTTATAAACAAATGGATTTTCTTAGTTTTTTTTTTTAATTCTTAATTTTATTTTAAAAACAGCTATGTATTATTTTTTATGAATTTTAGGACATAAAAATATTTAGTTATATAAAAAATAGATAACATTTTTTTTTTATAAAAAATAATACATAGCTGTTTTAAAAATAAAATTAAGAATTAATAAAAAAATAAACTAAGAAAATCCATTTGTTTATTAACAAATTATATATTAAATAAACAAATTAAAAATTAAAAAAAAAATTTTTTTTTCCAGAATCTTTAAGATCAATATAATTTATGATTTTTAGAGAAAAAATGGTTCCTTAATATTTATATTTTGTGGTAAAAAACGATTGTTGCTTTTTATAGCAAGAAATAATTTTTTTTTAGGAATGATATTTTTTTTAAAATCATGATTTATATCGACAAGTAGATAAGGAAAAAAAAAATGGTTGATTATCTTATAATCAATGCATTTGTTTATAACAATTATTTAAACAATCGCGGTAAAAAATTAAAAAAATATATTTTCATGTAGCTTTTAACCGTTAGAAATCATAAAATTTAAAATATTTGAAAAAAATAATTTTTAATTACTTTTATGCAGTTTTAAATTTTTTTATGTTTTCGATTGTTAATAAAAAAGTGGAAAATTAACATTTTTGAATTTTTCCAACGGGGATCTATTGTTATGCCTTTTAAGAATAACTCCACGAAGTGAAAAAAATTCTAGGGTTGTAGTTTAATAATAATCAGGTTTTTTCTGTTAACATTCTATTCAGAAAAAGTTTTTCATTAACTAATGCATAACTAATGGCAAAATGGGGATAAAAATTTTTCGTCGACGGATTATTGTTTATTTATATATCCCAATAGTACTCAATTTTTTTTATTTTTTAATATTCGTATTTAATGTGTTAAAATCATTTTTATTGTTACCGTGTCCGGGTGACAAATCACGAGCGGAAGCCTTTTAGCGCTATTTTCAGGGCTCCGTAAAAATTATAAATATTAAAGATACAGTTCCGGAAGGTAGGACTTTTTTTTAGGAAATGTCCTCTTATTTTCAGATCTTCTTTCAAATTTTGAATATCTTTGATAGTTTTTGAGATATTCAAAAAAAACCAAAGCCCTATTTTTTTTTTTTTTTATTGTTTATAACTTTTGCAATTTTTATCGGCCCCTTTTGGATCTTTTTCTTAAACTTTCTACATAATATTCCGAATCGAATGACACCTTGATCGTAATTTTCGGAGACTATACAAAAATTTAACCTAAAAACGTACATGTTAACCAGACTATCACCAATTTCAGCTTCTCGGGATGCCTTCCAATGTGACACTATCTAGATTATTTTACAGCTAAGCGGCGCGGGAACAGCAAAAGCAGGTGCTTCCGACGGCGGTTTTTCGAAGATTGACAGATCGATAGGGATGCGGCCAAATCGATAAAGCGCGTAGACTAGTGTTGTGCTAGCGCCTGCGGTCTCCGATTCGCTTCCATTGAGAGGGTGTCTCACATGCTACATAAAACTATTAAAATACTTTATGGGCTCAAACAGAATTATTAAAACAACACAGGGTGGCAGAGGACCTCCGCGGGCCCCTCGGGGCCCGCGGCCCCCACGCGAAATACTAGTTATTATTATAAGGCCAACCCTAATACTCTTAATTAAGTGTAGCTAGTTACTTTAAAACAGGCGTTACTAAAGAAAAAGCTTTTCAATTTTACAAAAATTAAATCGACAACCCTCACGCTCTATTGGAGCGTAGGTATTTATTACAAAAAGTATGCCTAGTTTCCATACCGTTTTTTTTATTTACTGTGCTAATACTTACTGTCCCAGGCCTTGTTGCCGGTAGGGCTTGTGCTGACGTAGTTCGACAAATACGCGGACCCGTCCGGCGCAAGCGCAACACGGTTCTTCAGGTCGCTGACGTAGTCGTAAGTTGGGGGGACGTACGTTGTCGTGCCGCGCCTGCAAAGTGACCAGTGGCGTAACTATAACGTCTGATGAGGCTCCTTTCTCAATATAAAGAAGTGCATCAGCGTCCCTTCTGTGCTCTAAACCAAGCCAGTTCGGGGCCCCGTAGAGCTAGGGGCCCCTGGCATTTTGCCACCCCTGCCACCCTAGTTACGCCATTGAAAGTGAAGTTAGGTGCATTGGGGTAAATTCGGAATTGGGGGAGTTTCGTAACTCGTGGATACTGGTGAACAATTCCATAATCTAGCAACGCTTGTCAAAACGCCAAAGACATTCGAGCTTCTAGATAAGCGTGATTACAGGTGACCGTTTTCCAAAGAAAAGTACACGTCATGATATTTTTTTCCAGAATTTAACTATTTTGGATTTTTCTTACTCAGAATCGTTTACCCTATCGATCCTATACACAAGAAAAATGTGTCCCAAAATTTCCATTCCGGTTCGTCACAATAATATAGGGTAGGTACGGAACGTGACGAACAAGAAACAAAATCCATAGTAAAATTTGGGACACATTTTTTCTTGTATGACAATCGATAGGGTAAACAATTCTGAGGAAGTAAAACGCGAAATATTTAAATTCTGGAAAAAATGTTCATGTGGACTTTTTTTCCATGCTGGTCTGGGAGCAAAGAAAAAACATAGAATGTACCAGTTGCTTCTCTTCCCGCGCTGATGGTAAAAGCCCATCGAGGTATTGGGTGAAAATTTTAGGGATCATGCTATATATAGGCGATGTGGCTAGCAACCCATCACTGTTTTGATTCCCCTTTCCATCCATACGCCCACAATCATGCTAAACGTGGTCTTTAGGTCTTGTCACCTTAGGCTGTGTCTACCCCGTAAGGGATAAAGACGTGATTTATGTATGTATGTTATGTATAGACTTTTTTTTGGAAAACGATCAGTTACGAGTAGGAATCACGGAGGTTTAACATTACCTACCCCATTTTGGGAGTGGGGGCGACAGGCTTTGGGGTGGTGGTAGTAGTAGTGGTCGTAGTGGTCGTGGTGGTGACTTCGGAGAAGACGCAGCATATCACAGGCTCTAGCTCGACGAAACCACATATCTGAAATGTAATGAGATAAAAGATAAATGTCAAAGGAACCGGGCTGAAAACCAGCGCTGGAAACCTAAACCAGCATTTGCTGAGAACGGTACCCATTGCCAAAGTGTAGTCCTAATATTATTATTTTGTTAATGTTTTTGATTGTCACACCTATACTATGGCAATGAAGAGTTTTTTATTTATTTATCACTACATAGTATAAAACAAAGTCGCTTTTTCTGTCCCTATGTCCCTGTGCCCCTATGCTTATATCTTCAAAACTACACAACGGATTTTGATGCGGTTTTTTCTAATAGATAGAGTGATTCAAGAGGAAGGTTTTTATGTATAATTCTACGCAGACGAAGTCGCGGGCAGAAGCTACTAGCTTAGCTAGCGTCTGCGTAGAATTATACATCGTATCAAGTCGTTATAGCGACGACAACTTCGCCAATGTCAAAGTAACACAAACATAATTCAAAAATCTTGTGACAAAATGTCGCCAACGTTGTACGGTAATGGTCAATCACGCTAAACGTGTCCTCAGGCTCTGTCTACCCCGTAAGGGATAAAGACGTGATATATGTACGTATGTATGTATATATGTAATTTTATTTCCGCCAGGACCGCGCCAAGAAGGGTAGGGCCTGTACGCTGGGCCCGTCTTCCCTTAGACAATGAGACCGTGCAATGCAGGTAGGTAATGGGGGCAGACAGGGCCTAAGGTAACAAAACCTTAAGGCCACGTTTATATATAACGCTTAGGTGGAAAGGGAAATCAAAATAGTGATGGGTTGCTAGCATCGCCTATAACATGATTCCTAAGACTCGCCCATTCCCTCGATGGCCTTTTACCATCTCCGCGGGAAGAGATCAACTGGTAAATTCTATGTTTGTTCTTCATTCCCAGACCAGCAAGGAAGAGGTGTATTTCAATTTGCCGCTATAACAATGTATGTATGCGTGTATATATCAGTGTCCAATATAAAGTGACCCCACATTGCGTACATATTGCTTTGGAGAAGGGCTCAGCTTACACTGGTTTATGATATTTTTAGGAAATGGTAGGTACGGATTCCTTCGTGGGCGAGTCCGACTCGCTCTTGGCTGGTATTTTCCTCGTTCTCAGACTAGCATGGCAGAAAACTAAGACTACTAAGCGTTTCAAACTTGCCTCGGTTTTCCACCAGGCACTTCTTCTATCGGTGTATTGAGGGCATCTGGTTAACCGGGTGCAAGTCCCCATTTTGCCACCTCGGGGGCAGCTGTCTCCTTCCTCTGTAAAATGAAATGAAAATGTGAAAAATGAAAATGAAAATGTATTTTTCACGCCACTACTCGGAAATGTGGCAAAAGGTGGTCAGTAATGGGGCCCCAAAACAAAGTATAGTTGTAGGTTGAATGAACAGGCCAACTATGAATTCAAACAGGCCAACAATAACATTGTTGGACAGTTTCAAAGACCAAAGTCGTCCAATCACATCGGCATGCTGATTCCTGATTCCACCAATCAGAACACAATTTGTGATGCTATTACACAAAATCGACCAATCAGAACACGTCGTGTGCTGCGTATTAAATTTTTTCAAGGTTTATCCCATCAGGGAGAGGCAAAGGAAACTAGGTCCATACAGCCACGTCTGACGTAAATTGTTTTGTCTTTAATGTTTAAGTCCTGTCTTAAAGTCAGAGTCGTCAGTCCGTCCTTGTCACGTCATATTAAAACTATAAGCGATTATGGGTGTGTTTAATAAGCACTTCGAAGCGCTTTGCTTAATAAAATAACATAACAACAAAAAAAACCTTTGCGTGACTGGCCACTAGAGCGCTCTCGTTTTTTTTTTTTTAAAGTAAAATATGGCGGGAGAGTGAAACTTTACTGTTGAATTTACGCTCATGTTTTTTATTTCCTCGCAGTAGTCGTGAAAAGCACTATGTAATGTCTCGGCCAAAAGTGCAATAGATGGACTCGTCTCTCTTCGAGGGCCTCACCTGCGGCTCGGCCCTCGAACTCACTCGTCCATCTATTGCTCACTTTCCAGCCTCTACAACAATGTACTATATTCAACATTCGGGAGTACATAATGTTAAGGTTAGGTACCTCCTAGTAGGTATGCAAGATACCTGTAACAGAAGACCCCACTTCTCCAATAAAATGCAGCAAGGTAATCCGACAATATTTTCTAAGATATATCCAATTTATTATTTCTAATTTGTATGTATGTATGTATGTAAACTCTTTATTGTACAAAATAAACAAGACAAATACAATTGACAAACACTGAGATACATGCACAAAGGCGGACTTATCCCTTTAAGGGATCTCTTCCAGTCAACCTTTGAGCGGATGAAAGGAGTATTATATTAGGGATGGACGAGTGAGTTTAAAATTGCAAACACTGAGAGCCACAATACATAACTTTACCAATTATAATAAATAAACTCCTAAAACCTACCAGTCAATAAGCTACTTTATACTACCTGTAATATATGTATATCAATAAAATATACTACATAAAATAATTAAATAAAGGGCACAATAAACTAAACACAAATTTGAATATTTAACCATTAATTTAAGAAGATGGTGCGAGCCACATCTTCTTCAAAACTTCCCTGAACGACACTATGGAGGGAGATTGCCTGGAGGTTGGTAAGTGATTCCACAGCCTAGTCGAGTGTACAGTAAAGGATTTGGAATAAGTTTTGGAAGAGGTTAATTTCATCAAGTGTTAGAATTATCCCGGAGTATTTGAGCAGCTGAGTAACCATGACTTTAGGTTCGCTCGCCGTCAGATCCATACTAAAAATGACAGCTAAAACCAGTAGGTCTACTGTCTAACTCCCTCGCAAAAGGGCCCTAAATTCTTGTGTGCCCAAGGCCCTAGTTTAAGACGGCCCTGCATGCATTTCAGTGGCGTAACTATAGGGTGGCAGGGGTGGCAAAATGCCAGGGGCCCCTAGCTCTACGGGGCCCCGAACTGGCTTGGTTTAGAGCACAGAAGGGACGCTGATGCACTTCTTTACATTACAGAACTGTTGTTTAAGTTTTATGCAAATTTGCCAAAATTTTAATCGGTTGATGTTTGTGTCTGTTAGGTCTGTTTCAGGAAAACTGGTTAATGGAGCACCTACAAGAAAATGCCCTGGTGTTAAATAGGACAAATCAGATACATCCGAGCTCATAGGAAGCAGAGGTCTTGAATTTAAAATAGACTTAATTTGAGTTATGACTGTATAGAGTTCTTCAAATGTTAGGCATGTATTTCCAACTACTCTTTTAAGGTGATATTTTAGACTTTTGACTCCTGCCTCCTATAGGCCCCCAAACTCTGGAGAGTAGCTAGGTATATACCTAAACTGTATCATTCTGTCACAGCAAAAATGATCAACAGCATCAACATGACTTTTCGAAGAATGAAGTTTGTATAAGTCTTTTAAATAATTGTCAGCTCCTTTAAATGTTTGTGCATTGTCACAATAAATTCTTATTGGCATTCCCCGCCTAGATATAAATCTGCGAAGACATGCTAAAAAAGTTTCACTGGTTAGGTCACTGACCAACTCTACATGTATAGCCTTCGTTGAAAAGCAAACAAACAAAGCAATGTAACATTTTGTTACTAATGGCCTACGAATTCGTGCGACTTTCATCTCAAATGGCCCACAGAAGTCAATACCGGTAACCTCAAAGGGTCTAGAGGGAGTGATCCTATCAGATGGTAGTGATCCCATAAGCTGCGTGGCAGCCTCGGCCTTGGTCCGAAAGCATCTAATACACTTGTTCACTACCTTCTTTATCTCACGAATGCCACCAACGACCCAGTAACGCTGCGACAAAGAACTGAGAACTAATTTAGCCCCAGCATGTAATAGTCTTAAGTGTTCAGTTTGTATAAGCAACTGAGTCAAATTATTTGACTTTGGTAGGATTACAGGATGCTTTTTAGCATAAGAAATATTGGTTGCATTGTGCAGTCGACCACCAACCCTGAGAATGCCATCGTGATCTAAGAAGATGTGTAAACCACTCAAGTTAGATTTTATAGGTTTATTCAAGGTAAGTGATTCAATTTCTTTAGTAAAATGCATATTTTGTATGTGTCGTATTATCAAAGTCTGGGATTTGTGCAATTCTTTAGGTGTAATAGAACCATGTGTTTTATTGTTAGCATTTAAGCAATTATTTTTAAATCTCAAAATCAGTGCAATAATCCTCTTTAATTTATAAAAATTAGAATATCTTTGAAAAATGTCATTGTCTGTATTTATTTGTATATGTCCTGTATTACAGATCTCATCAATCGGTTCCTCAACAACTTGATTATCTATTTGTATTGTATAGGGAGGTCTACCATCATATGTGTGTAAGTATTCTGGCCCATGCCACCATATTTTCTGCTCCTCCAACTTATGAGGCGCAGTCCCCCTCGAGAGTATGTCAGCTGGGTTATCAGCACTCTTGACATAGGTCCAAGAAAAATCTTTAGTGAGTTGAACAATTTGTTTGACTCTATTGGAGACATAGGCTCCTTTCTTTATATACTTAGCACTCAACCAAGCTAAAACTATTTGAGAGTCAGAATGTAAAATCATCTCAAGAGTGAATCGCGATATTAATGTGTTATACACTCTATGAGCCAGCTGTGAGAGAAGGACAGCACTATTTAGCTCTAAATTGGGTATTGTGAGTCTTATTTAAAGGTGCTACCCGAGACTTGGAGCACAACAAGTTCACAGTAATTTTACCATTTGAGTGAATAACTCTTAAGTAGAGACAGCAGGCTATAGCTTTAAACGAGGCGTCACAGTATCCAAGAAGCTGTATTTTTTGTGCACTACTATCTACTATACCCCGTGGAATAGTAATTTTTTGCATTTTGCTTAAGCTTTCTAAGAAATTTTTCCAACAGTCTAAGTCTTTAGGTGGTAACACTGTGTCCCAACCAATTTTTAAATTCCATAAATTTTGCATGAACAGCTTGGCTGTCACAATGATAGGCCCAACCAAGCCTAAGGGATCAAACATTTTTCCAATAAAGCTCAAAATTTCCCTTTTAGTGCGAAGAGCTTTGAAGTTTACATTTGGACTTGTGAACATCAGTGCATCGGTAAGTATATTATATTTTAATCCTAATGTTTTTATAATATTATCTTTGTTTAAGTCTATTTCCTCAAAATACTTTTGCTTTTCTTCAATATTTTTTAAAATTTCAGTATTATTTGAACACCACTTGTGTAAGGTAAAGCTACCTAACTTTAATAAATCTATTAGTTGCTGTTTCAGGTCCTGAAGCTGATCTACGGAGTCGGAGCCACAGATGACATCATCAACGTAAGTATTTTTTAATATAGCATCAGCAGCCAGTGGGTAACTGTCCTTATAGAGGAGAGCCAACTCTAGCAAACACCTGGTACTTAGGTAAGTAGATGCTTTCAGACCATAAGTCACCGTTTGCAGCTGTAAACAAACTATAGGTTTGCTTGGATCATCTCGCCACAAGATGTTCTGAAGAGGTTTGTGATGATTATTTATGTAGACTTGTCGAAACATTTTTTCGATGTCACACATTAATGTGTAATGGTAAGTCCTGAATGTGATAAGCACATCAAACAAATCATTTTGAACTATAGGTCCATTTAACATGAGGTCATTAAGTGATAAATCATTTCGCGTTTTCATGCTCCCGTTAAACACTACTCTCAACTTTGTTGTTTTGCTATCATCGTTTAGCACTGCATGATGCGCGAGAAAGTAAACGGGGTCATTATAGACATCATAATCATTTATGTCAACTATTTTAGCATGTCCTAGCGATATATATTCATTTATGAACTTTTTGTATTGTTCAAAGTAATCTGGATGACATTTAAACTTTTTTTCCAATGCATAAAATCTCTGAAGTGCCGCAGAGAATGAATCTCCAATTTGAATCTCATTTAATGGCTCCTTCAGAGGCATATCCACATAAAACCTACCATCCTTCAAGTTCATTGAACTTTGGAAAATTTTTTCTGTCTCCTGAAATTGATCATTTTTTGTCTTGTCTGGCACTTCAGGGACTTTTTCAGTAAGCCAAAACTGTTGCATAATGTCATCCAAACTACTTTCACACTGAATAACATGATTTGAAACCAAGTTTTTATTTTCATTAATGGTGTTGCTACTGTTATTGCATACAATCGAGCCACCTACTATATAGCCAAACAAGGTGTTTTGAAGTACCAACCCATTGCTTAATGAAATATAACCATCCAACAATGCCTTGAAATACAAGTCCGCACCTAACAATAATGGGATCTCAGATGGGACATTAAAACTGACATCTGCCAGCTGTACACCAGTAGGTATTTGAAGGTCATTGACATCAAAGTAAGTTTGTGGTAAATTTGTTGTAATTGAGTCTACAACATGGCATTTTACCTGAAATTTAACATTGTGTACATGTGAGTTCAATGACACATTGACAGATTGATTTATCTGATTGTTATTATTGCCTATTCCAATAATATTTGTTTTTTCTGTTGTTGGACTCAACTGCAACTGGTCAACAAGTGACCTTTTAATTATTGATGCTTGGCTACCACTGTCTAGCAATGCCTTTACAGAAATATTATGACCAAATTTGTCAGTTATTTTAACTTGCACAGTGGGGAGCAATATATTTTTGTGTGAGTGGTTGTTAGAATGCAATGTAACAACCTGCTCTTCATTTACATCTTCATGCAAGAGTGAATTATGGCTCTGATGACATTGTTTACATTTAAAATTGTATTTGCACTTGTTTGTGTGTGCTCTTAAGCATGTTTTGCACAGTTTATTTGAATTTACAAAGGTCATTTTTTCAGCTATAGAGGCTGTTTTGAATTTAGGGCACAAATATATAGGATGTGCTTGTGTGCAATACGTGCAGACAATTTGTTTTGTTGTTTCTTTTGTTACAGCATTGCTGACTTTACATGGAATGGACTTGCCCCGAGTACTGTCATAGTAAGTACTTTTTTGTGCAGGACTGTCCTCCAACGCTATGGCGCGTCGCTCCAAGAATAAAATGAATTCTGCAATAGTAGGTAATTTATCAGGGTTTTCCCTGTCAAGATGATATGCTTTACATGTGTAAGAGTCTAGCTTGCGGCTCAATATTGAGATGAGTAACATGTCCCATTGCTCTGTGGGCTGTTCAAGATTTTTGAGTGCATATATTTGTTGCTGCACTTCGGAGATAAATGCCCTTATGGAGCTGGCTGTGCCTTTTTGCATTGGAGGTAAGTCGAGAAGATGGTTGATGTGGTTGGATATCAATCGAGCTTTATTATCAAAGCGTTTCTTAAGAAGGATTAATGCTTCAGGGTAAGACTCATTGACCATTGGTAAATTCACAATAACTGACAAAGCGTCTCCTAACAAATACTTCCTTAGATAAAACAGTTTCTGAATGTCAGACAATGATTTGTTTTTGTCAATTAAGGCTGTGAACAGATCCATAAATGGTTTAAATTTAGTGAAATCTCTCCCATCAAATGTTGAGATTTCAATGTTTGGAAGCTTTGACATAGAAACATTATTATTACTTTGCACATTTTCATTGGAAGAACGAGCTTTAATCGATTCATTTAGTATTGCTAAAAGTCTATAGTACTTTGCCTCAATTGCATCCATTTTTTCCACATCTTGTGAATCTAACACCAATATTTCGACATTAATGTCCTCATAATCTTTGAAGGTACTCACGAGTTTACTCCTTCGCGCCTCTAGGTCCGCTGCGCCAGCGGACTCTAAACTCACCGAATCGTTGACAAAGTTTTCGATGCGCGTGATTGTCCCTTTTAGAAGGCCACGCTTAATGCGCAACGGTGGGAGCGCTTCCGCCATTTCTTTACGCACTATTTTGAACGATTTAAGAACACGTTTAACCGAACAGCCGCACTTAAATTTAACTCACAGCACAACACTTTGTTTTTATTCTTCTTCTTCTTCTTCTTTTCTAATGTGGCCCCATCGAACCATGCGATGATTTCGCCAATGTCAAGGTAATAAATATAGTACCTATTCAAAAATCTTGTGACAAAAATGTCGGCAACGTTGTACGGTAGAACATGGTCATAAGACCCCCCCCCCCTGTCGGGCTCTTAGCCAACGGATAATGATATCCCTCGGAGACCGCCAGGAAATCATTAACCGGTGCCCAGGGTGCACCGGAACAAGCACTGCACTTCCCCTCGGACGGATCCAAAAACGAACCGCAGCTCTTGATCACACGCGGAGGTAACCCGACTCGCACCCCTTGTTTTTATTCATAACACCGCGAAATATTTTCGATACGAACTTCTTGTGACAGATGTGACATTGACGTTTGACGTTGACATCTGACAGCTCGGACACTATTGCTCAACCCTCAGAACAATAACTAAAGCATAGAACCCGGACTAAAATAAAAACTAATTATTATAGTGCGTTGCTTCTTATTCCAGTGCACTGAAACAATAAGTTAAAAAGAGACAAAGATGCTATTCACGAGACAGTCGTCTGTCTGTTCCGTACCAGGGTAACCTATACAAAGCGCTTTAAATTATACATGTATATATTTCGCTAGTGTAGGGAACAAACCGCCATTGATTAGTCTTCAATCGATATTTTTTATGGGTATGGGGACGGTCGTGGATATTAATACATATTA
The DNA here is from genome assembly GCA_949127965.1 of Pandemis corylana. NCBI lineage: Eukaryota > Metazoa > Arthropoda > Insecta > Lepidoptera > Tortricidae > Pandemis > Pandemis corylana. The sequence continues at coordinate 6,200,587 of OX421875.1, read as the reverse complement.
AACGGATATCATTATAATGAAAAAAATCTATTATGAAAATCGGCCAAGTGCGAGTCGGACTCGCGCACCGAGAATTCCGTTTCACCGTACAACAAAAACACATTTTTGTCCGTTTGTATTTGAATTGGTTGGTAACAAAACAACGGCAAAAAATCACGTTTGTTGTATGGGACCCGATAAATATAAATTTTATTTTGATTTAATTATCTATTTTTAAAGTGAATATGAAACTGAATATTTCAAGCGTCTACCTGTTGCCGCTATTGATATCGAACAAATATCGCAAAAAAAAACGTTTGTGGTATGGGAGCCCCCCTTAAATATTCATTTTATTGTTATATTCATATGTGTTTTATTCATAGTATTTTTTGCTATAGCGGCAACAGAAATACATCATCTGTGAAACTTTCAACTGTCGAGCTATCACGGCTCATGAACAACCTGTTGATAGACGGACAGCGAAGTCTTAGTAATAGAGTCCCGTTTTTACGTTTTGGATACGGAACCCTATAAAAGGAACATTTATGCATACCTATAGATTAGTAAAAACTTGCCAAGTCAAAAAAAAGTGAAATAGTAAAGTTATGGCCAAAGAAAGGGAACAATATGGAACAATAATGGAGTCAGAAAACTGAAAGAATTAAACATATTTAATTATATCTCTATATTTACATTTAATATCGATTGACAGTTTAGTCGATATCACAGGCACATCACTAAGATAACCTATACTGTTTTCATATTTTCTTTAAAATAATATGTAAATAGGGATATCTTTGACAAACAGGATTCAATAATGGTGTTATTTTATAGAACACACTCTCAATATATTTTAATGCGACCCTGAAGCTGATTAAAATCACTTAACGATGATAACTTATAAACGCATTATCATTTTGTTTTCTGGACGCATTAGATTTACATCCTGGCACTGCACAAGACATTTTCCAGTTTCACTAAGTAATTGGCTTTACCAATATTCGTTATTTAATCAATTTTTAACAATAATAAACAAAAAATTCTCCAACAGTTGTCCGTCATTCACGCATCCGAAGCACAATAAGCACATACAGACAAGTTAAGTTGACACTCAACACAAGTCATTGGGCTAAGAAATCTGACTCTTGAAATCGGCATCATATATCGGAACCAAGTGACGTAAAGGAACCAAGTTTGACGTTTGGACAGGTACGAAACAGAAAAATAAGAAGAAACTGACAAGTTTGTTCTCTTTTTAACTTATCGTTTCAGTACACTGGAATAAGAAGCAACGCACTATAATAATTAGTTTTTATTTTAGTCCGGGTTCTATGCTTTAGTTATTGTTCTGAGGCTCAACCCCGTTCAGAAACGCTTCCAATCTGCGTTCCGTTGCACGGAATCTGTTCCGCCGTCACTTCGCTCGTCGGTATCTAGTACGTCGGAGGATGCAAGTGAAACACACCGCAGCTAGATGTACACTGATTTAATCCTATTAAGTAAAGCGGGTAGACAGCGCGGCGCAGCGCGATGTGAATACCCACTATTTCCTCCCCTTTTACTTAACTTTACAACTTGCAAAATTTAACTTAGTTATCTTAAAAATATTTCTTATAATCTAAACAATTTCTAGCACGGCGTGGTGGTCTCATTCGGCTAGTAACTGGAACTGCCATGCTCTCGGGTTCAGGACGGTCCGACGTATCCTCAAATACTTCTTCCTCTTCTTCCCCTTCCGGTAGAGAAAGTACAGTTCCTGTGGTCTGTTTAACGTCAGTGGCTGCTGCTGTTAGTGACGAACTTGCAGGCTGCACCTCCCCAGGATCAGTAGCCGGAACGCTGATCGGCAGGAATGGTTGTGGGGCCTGTGAGCGTGACGGCGCAGCAGCACCAGCTTCGCCAGTCGTTGGTTCGTTATACTTAACGATTTGGTTTATGTGTTTCTTTGTAACTGATTGTGTTTCCTTATCTTCTATTAAATACAATACTTTTCCCAGTTTTTGTATAATTTTCCCTCTTATCCACTGGAATTTATTTTTAGATACATATTTTTTATATAAGATCTGATCGTTTACTTCAAATTCCGTTCGCTCAATTCCGCCATGGTAGCTACTCTGCAAGGACTGTTTATCTTTTACTGACAAGGCGATACCAGTGAGCGGCGACGACGACGATGGCCTCTTATTTGTTAGCTGGTCAAGCCTACACTTTAATTTTTTCCCAAAGACAAGTTCAGCTGGAGATGTACCAGTGGTCGAATGTACAGAATTCCTGTAGTCAAATAAGTATTTCAACAACTGACAGTTAACTTTAGAGCTAATTGTATTTGACAACAGTACAGTTTTTATCCCTTTCTTAACGACTTTCACAAATGACTCCGCCTGGCCATTGCTGGCAGGATGGTAGGGAGCAGAAGTGATGTGTTTAATTTTGTTTAATGCACAGAATTGTTTAAATTCGCCTGAAGTAAACGACGTACCATTGTCACTCACTATACATTGAGGTATGCCGAAGTGGGACATAACTTCGCATAATTTCTCTATAACAATCTGTGTCGAGGTAGTAGACTTTACATTGAAGCATTCGACCCATTTACTGTACGCATCTACAATTATTAAATAAGAATTGTTGTTAATTGGGCCTAAAAAATCAATATGAAGTCTTTGAAACGCGTGTTCTGGGAAAGGCCATGGAATGACTGGCACCCGCGGAGGGGACGGTCTTAGTTGTATGCAGATGTTACAACTACCTATATTTCTTTCAATAGCCGAGTCCACCCCTGGAAACCAGAATCTAGAACGTGCCTCCGTTTTACATTTAACTATCCCTAAATGCGAGCTATGAACCTCATTAAGTACCTTTTCTCTAAGTGTTGACGGTATTACAACTTTATGACCCCTCATCAACACTCCGTTTTCGATTGATAGTTCGGTTCGGCATAAATGAAATGGTTTAAGCGCTATGTCGTTAATTTTTCGCGGCCAGCCCTTAGTGACAAAATCACAAACTTTACGCAATACATTATCTATTGTTGTTTCACGGCGCAATTCATTTAGAGTTACTGGAAAAGGTCCTTCGACAACAAAGTTAACATACGCGGCGCGCTCTTCCAACAAACCGGTTCTATTGCGGTCCCGGGCTAGCGCCGGCTGCGGTCGCACCGCGCGCGATATAAAATCAGCGCTATTATTGGCGCTGCGAACGTATTCAATAACGAAATTGTAAGCTGCTAAAAAAATCGCGTATCTTTGTAGTCGATTCGCAGTAACTTCTGGAACGCCTCGATGTGGCCCGAAAATAGAAAGGAGCGGCTTATGGTCCGTCCGGAGTACGAACGGCTGCGACCTGCCATACAAATACTGATGGAACCTTCTCACTCCAAATATAATAGCCGTTGCTTCCTTCTGTATTTGGGCATAATTCTTCTCGGCATCACGCAATATTCGCGATGCAAAAGAAACTGGCCGTTCCACTCCGTCCGGACCTATTAATGATAACACAGCCCCTAGGCCTACCGGAGATGCGTCAACTGTCAAAATTATCTTAGCAGCCGGGTCAAAATGCGCCAACACTTGCTCAGAAGCTAATCGCATCTTTATTGTGTTAAAAGCTTGTTGGTGTACCGGTGTCCATGTCCATTTAACATTTTTTTTAACTAAGTCATATAGAGGACATAAAATGGTAGATGCGTCAGGTACAAAACTTCTGTAGTAATTGACCAAGCCTAAAAATGACTGCAACTATGTTACATTTCCTGGCGGCGGCGCTTCTGTAATAGCTTTAATTTTTTCTTGAGATTTTGAAATTCCATTTTTATTGATAACATGACCTAGATAAGATATTTCATCTTTAAAAAATTCGCACTTATCCTTTTGTAATGTTAAACCTGCATCGTTAAATCGTTGCAAAACCTCGCTTAATCTTCGGATATGCTCGGTTTTATCGCGACCTGTCACGAGGACGTCATCTAAAAAACATAGCACGCCATCCAACCCCGCCAACAGCGTGTTCAATGCGCGCTGAAATATGGCCGGGGAGCTAGTTAACCCAAAGATTAATCTCTTGTATTTAAATAAGCCGCGACTAGTATTAATACACGTTATATTATCTGGATCGTTTATTTGGAATTGATTATACGCCATAGACATATCTAACTTCGAAAACTGAACGCCTCCGTGCAGTTTAGCAAATAATTCATCTACGGTCGGGAGCGGGTATGAATCAGCGACTAATTGTTTGTTTATAGTGCGCGAGTAGTCCGCACATATGCGCACAGACCCGTCCCGCTTCAACACGGGGACAATAGGCGAAGCAAAATTCGAATGATCAATCGGTTCCAGAATACCTAACCCTACTAATCGATCAATTTCCTTGTCTACTTTCTCTTTTAGTGCAAATGCAATTGGACGGGCTTTAAAAAATATTGGTTTTGCGTCCTCTTTTAACTTCAAATCTATTTTATATTTGTTAAAACAACCCAGGCGGGCAACGAAGATATCTTTGTATTTTGTCATTAATTTCTGTGTTATGTCTACATCATTGCAAAAATTTATTGGAGCTAACTCGAGACCGAATTTCGAGATGAAATCTCGGCCTAAGAGCGGAGGCCCGCCGTTCCGAATAACATAAACAACCATGTTTTCTTCGCGGCCCTCGTAACGTAACGATAAATTAACTACGCCCGAACTATTAATTACCCTACCGGTATAACCGATCAGTTTTTTCATTGGTGGTAACAATGTCACGTCGTTAAAGTACTTTTGATAGGTTTCTTCGGAAATCGCCGTTACCGACGATCCACTGTCGATTTCAAATTCGATTAAAATGTTATTTACTTCAACTGTTTCGACCATTGGTGCACCATTTTTCGAACGAATATTAAAGAACTCACCGTCATCGCCATCGCTCACCTCTCCCGTTTCGATAAACTTAACATTTCTGCACATAACACTTAAGTGCCCTTTAACATGGCACTTTTTACACTTGTAAAACCTATAACGACATTTAGCGGCACTATGCTTGAATCTGCCACACACCGAACACTTTACACTAAGCGCAGAACTCGACGAAGACGCTGAAGACTTCTCGATCTGGAACAAACCGCTGGTCTCCGGCAGCACGGGCGCGCCAGGGCTCCCGGCCCCTGCGCCGGCGCGTGCGCACCTGATGCTGTCCGCCAGTTCTATGGCCTTCGATAACGTGAGCTCGTCTACTTTCTGGGCGAACAACTTCTCGCGTTCCGGACCAAGCGACATACCCATCAGGAATCTGTCCAGAATAGTATCTTCCATGTTTTTAAACTGACAATGCGCAGCGAGGCCTTTCAAGCGCGCAGCCCATTGCGCGTTGCTCTCGCCGACTTGCTGAGTGGCCGAATAAAAATGGAATCGCTCCACGTATCCACAGCGTTGCGGTATGAAGTGGCTATCCAAAATTTTCACAACATCCGAATAACTTTTCTCTTCTAACTTCGACGGTAACGCTAAATTGCTTGCTAGCCGGTAGGTCGACTCGGCGAGTGCACTTAGCAAGATCGCGCGGCGTTTTACCTCCGCTTTGTCCGACGTTTCATTTAGGTCGTTGGCTATAAACCACTGGGATAACCGATTCTTATAGGTAATCCAATCTTGTATTTCGTGGTTAAATCCTGAAATAAGACCGAAAGTCCCAGCCATCGCCGCCAATTAGTACGTCGGAGGATGCAAGTGAAACACACCGCAGCTAGATGTACACTGATTTAATCCTATTAAGTAAAGCGGGTAGACAGCGCGGCGCAGCGCGATGTGAATACCCACTAGTATCGAATGTGTTGCTAGCCGATATAATCCTTATCGAGCTTGCGAAGACGCTGAATTTTGAAATTGCCGCTATTGTAATGCGGTCGTATTTCTCGCCTTCTTTCTGCTTCTGATGATCCTGGGGACCTTAATATCTTGCAGGCAGTCACTTCAAGCCAAAAAGTCGAACCCTGATGAGGATTGGAGAACTTTTTTCTCCGATCACGTAGGCACGTCCACGCTTTGCACTGCACGTATTTGAGAAAGTAGACTTCTCTCCTTCTTGAAATTAACTCAATCCACTTTATAATATCGTAATGCACGGCCTTACGATTGAGAAATATAGATTTCTCATGAATTTAAATAAATCGCGGAGCTTTACGAACGCGGTTAACCGTCGAACATTTACACTGCACTCGCGATACACTTATTTTTCGTTTGAAGGACCACTTCGCATGTAAGAAACAATGTGAGAATTTGTTTAAAGCACTTTATTGAAAGGTTAAACATTAATTAATTGAATACAAAGTCTCTGTACAGCCAGCGTATCGGAAGGCTGAAGAGAAGAGAACATAGACAACAGTGTTTTTCTTACATTACGAAATGTTGCCATCTTTAGTGTATAGTCTATGTTTAGATAGTTTAGTTACATGTTAAGAAATAATGAATTTAATTTTATTGATTAAGATTAATTATATTGTATTATTTATATTTATCCATAGGTTTACATATATTTATTAATATTATTTTTATTTTATGTTCATGTACTGAACAGAGGAAGGAGCCCCATCTGACGAATTTGCCGCGGGCCCCAGACGTTATAGTTACGCCACTGATGCATTTACTTAATTTTTAATTTAATAGTAGTTTTAGTTTTGTATTTACATTTTAAGTATCTGTTTTTTCATTAAGTTTATTAACAACTAGCTGACCCGGCGAACTTTGTTCCGCCTTAAATTTGAAAATTTCCTTTGTAAGTGCATCTTTATTTATACTAATCAAGGAATAATGTGTAGGCATGCTAAATTTAATGTCTGTGGCTTTATTAGTACAACATTTCGGAATTTTCCAATCCCGTGGGAAAATCGGAATAAAAAGTATTCTATGTCCGTCTCCTGGTTCTAAGCTACCTTCCTACCAATTTTCAGCCAAATCGGTTCAGCCGTTCTCGAGTTATAAATAGTGTAACTAACACGACTTTCTTTTATATCACTACATAGTACAAAACAAAGTCACTTTCGCTGTCCCCATGTCCCTATGTCTCTTTGTATGCTTATATCTTCAAAACTATACAACAGATTTTGATGCAGTTTTTTTAAATAGATAGTGATTCAAGAGAAAGGTTTTTATGTATGATTCTACGCAGACGAAGTCGCGGGCAGAAGCTAGTATATAGATAAACCGTTCTCTAAATATTGACACTCGCCTTTACCACCTTCAATCCTATCATACCCTGAAGCGAAACTTAACAACAAACAGCACAACATGACACTTAAAAATACGCGAGACATTACAACTTGATTGCTCTATTTAAACTGACACAATGAGATTTATGCGACTTAAAGCGTCTCTAGAGATGGGCCGATTCGCCGACTAATTGGAGAATACAACACAGAAGTCGTAGTTGGCGACTATATATACCCACACACACTACTTCGCTTGGCACCAGTGCCTGGAAACTCCCATATAAAAAAACTAATGTATGAAACGAGTTATCATTCGTTACCAACCGCTTCAAACTAACCGAGAGTTGCCATATTCATGAACTGTTGCGAACTTTCAAGATATTGCCTTAATAATGGGATCTGCAATCTATGCATTAGACGTTGTAATAATATAATATTAATTGAACACAAAAAAAGTCAAGATAAAATAAGTAATTAAATATAATAACGACCCTAAGAATGTGTGTGAACGGTGTTTGGTAGAAAAATATTAGCCTTTTTTAAATTTTATATAGTAACACCACAAACCGGCATCTACTTGCGTAGGTAGAGTGTGTTTGCGATTTTTCTTGTATTTTATTCATATTTTGGTGTTTTCTTTTGATAATAGCGTTGAGTTTGAGAGTATCTCTCCTCCGCATTATCTTTTCTATAACACTAAAGTGCGTTTAATTTGAGACAGGACTCCATTAGTTAAGTTTGTGTTTGTGCAATTTTTCTGTTCAGTTCTTTGTTAGCAAAAACAATCATTATGAGGAACTGCGAAGTATGAAGTATCTTTGATTTGAGTAAAACATTGATAATAATATACTAAAGTGATCCAAGCCTTTCTTGTAAAATCTGTCTTGATGGAGTACTTTATTTTTTATTTGAGATTTATAGTCGTATTTTAATTAAATATAATAGTAGCTACTCTTGTAAATGTCGTATGTAATTGTATTTAATATCTACCTAAATACATAACAGTTCCAATAAATAATTATTAAGCACTACTCGTTTCTCTTTAGTCCAATAGTTAAATACAAATTAATTTCTAAAGCATGCTATATACTACTTTTTGGAGAAAAATATCGACAAAAAAGTGCAGCACTATGCTCTCACTATATCGATACCGTCAATAACTGTCGACTGTTCATTACAACACTACTTGTCATCGTGACATTTTCACCCTTATCTAATCTGTGCAGTTCGTTCCTCGATGTTGGTGGTTTTAGTTAATCAGTTTCATATTAAACCGTCAACAACTTTTTGTATGGGACTTCCGACTCTTAAAACGTAAGTGATTATATCCTCATTCATTGGTCACTTCGAATATTTTGCTTTCCCTTAGCTGCACGTATGTGTGCAGCAGGGCATTTTATAATACTTTAAATAATATATCTTCATGTGTGCGAGGCAATATATTGGGTTTTATTTCTCCCATCACGCCCGCTACATAAGAAATTGGTCCTTCAGGAAGTTTTTTTTGTGGCCTATCGAAGGCAAAGTGCATCTACAACCCCGGAGCGGCGGCCACGTTGGTATCTATAATACCAAGCAATAAGGTTTGCCCGACATTCTTCGGCAGGTTCCAGCATTTAATCGATAATCTATAATTATCGATCAAAAACGTGAGTTCTTTAAATTGTATAATTCACGGAAGAAATTAAGAAGATTCGCCGACGCATCGTTTTCCAGCAATAGCACTGTGCGACACGGTGTCACGATTCATCATTGGTGTTGCATTGCGCCGGTCATCTGTTCAAACACAGTGTTTTAGTGTGCCGCGAGGTGTCGTGTGTTTTTGTCTAATCATAATCCGACCCAATTCGAACGGGGTGGAAATATATCCCTCGCCTTGGGCGTATGTGACTTTTTGCGGTGAACGTATTACGTTACGGAATTGAAAGAATCCAGTGGAAAAAATCCGACCAAATTCTAGTGTACGACAATTCATTGCCGCGCTAGCGAGTGTGTGACTTTTTGCGGCGGATGCGTAATATTGAAAGAAGCCTATTAGAAATAAGCCGGCCGGCGGCCGCCATTGTGATTTATGGTCATAATTGGTTGTTTACTTACACTTGTAACTGTTAAAATATTAAATAATTAAGCGAAGTAAGATAACAGAGTTCTGTGTATGTTCTGGTATTCCAGTAGTAATAAAGCAGTAGCGTGTAAAGTGCTATAATGTCGAAGGACGAGTTAAAGCGACTCGTTGCAGCGCGCGGCCAATGCAAGGGCATTATAACCAAAACAGAAAGGTTTCTTCAATCCTCATGTACAGATACTGAGATGATCAAAATAAAAAAGGATCGGCTAGTAGCCGCCTTTAACCAATTCTCAGAACTCAGCATTGAAATTGAGGTGTTAGACCCGAACGATCGGGGTGATTTTGATCTAACCGAAGAAACCTGTAAAATACTAGCTCGGTTAAACACTTTCTTGGCTGATCACGCGAGCAGCAGCGAGCACGATAACAACTCAGGCAGGGGCGGTGATTCCCAGTTCCAAAGATTACCACGAATTGTAATTAATAAATTTAGTGGAAACATGAGTGAGTACCACCATTTTATAAATCTTTTTAAATCAATTGTAGACGAAAATAGTAAACTAACGCAATGCTTGTGAATAGAGTACATAATTCTCTCAAAAATAAATATACCTTTAATACTTACTTATATCTAGATTCCATGATTGTCCTCGCATGGTTAAATATGGAACCAATGAAATTGCAGGCTTACGTTGCAAATAGGGTTAAAAAGATTAAAGAGTTAACCTGCACCTTTCCTTGGTTTTATATACCTACGGATCAGAACCCCGCTGATTGCATATCGCGAGGCGTGCGACCGCATTTGTTGCAGGAAAATATGCTTTGGTGGCATGGGCCAAAGATGTTGCATAATAAAGAATTTAAACACATAAAGACAAATGTGGACGCACAGCTAAACCTACCGGAAATAAAAAAGGATGTAAAAATAAAAACATGTTACGCGGTAGCTATACTACAACATTTTGAATTTCTGTCAAAATATTCTAACCTTGAGACAATCAAAAGAATTATGGCCTACATTTTAAGGTTTTGTAAAAACTGTAAATTAAAGAGGGAGCAAAGAATATATACTAATCTTACACCTGTTGAACTAGAAAATGCGTTAAATACTGTGATTAAGCTTGACCAGCATCAGCATTATTCTTTGGAGATTTCTTGTATAAAAGAGAAGAAGGCAGTGAAAGGCAGCCTGAGCTCGTTAAATCCATTTTTAGATGGTAAAGACATTTTACGCGTAGGTGGTAGATTGCAGAACTCTAACTTACAGTTTTCCAAAATGCACCCCATAATATTAGTAAAAGGCTCTAACGTTACCAAATTACTTATTCTCAAAGCTCACAAAGAATTAATGCATGCAAGTCAAAAGGGTATTCTATGTCACCTTAATGAAAAATACTGGCTTAATGACGCGCTTAGAGAAGTGAAAAAAGTTATTCACAAATGTATAACATGTTTTAAGCTCAAAGCAAAAAATGCTACCCAACTAATGGGATCCATGCCTAAAGAAAGAGTAAATGCCGCAAGACCATTTGAGAAGGTTGGTATAGATTACGCCGGTCCGTTCAACGTAAAGTTTGCCCGCGTTAGGAAACCAGTCATTCATAAGGGATACGTACTTATCTTTGTCTGTTTTGTGACAAAGGCCGTTCATATCGAGCTGGCCTCAGATATGACCACCGATAACTTCTTAAATTGCCTTAAACGGTTTATAGCACGGCGGAATAAACCATCTCAAGTCTTCTGCGACAATGCTGGTACTTTCAGATGCGCAAATACACAGCTATTAGAATTGTATAAGCTTCAGTCTTCCACTGACCACCAAAATACCGTGGACAGATATACAGCTGACCAAGGGATAGAGTTTAAATTTGTGCCAGCATATAGCCCTGTGTTTGCGGGCCTGTGGGAGGCCGGAGTTAAATCTATTAAATACCACCTAAAAAGGGTCGTTTGAAGTGCTGTACTGACCTATGAAGAATTTAATACCGTTTTAATTCAAATCGAGGGCATACTTAATTCACGCCCACTTACATGTATGTCATCCGATCCGAATGACATGTCATATTTGACTCCTGGCCATTTTCTAACAGGAGCATCATTGACATGTTATCCGGAACCTAACTTAACAGAGGCACCAGTTGATCGTTTATCATTCTGGAAACAATGCACGCATATACAACAGAACTTTTTTAAGCAATGGTCTAAGCAATATTTAAACATGCTGCAAAGTAGACCTAAATGGAAAAGCGATCAACCCAACCTCACTATTGGGACGTTGGTTTTATTAAAGGCAGATAATATGTCTCCTTTAAAATGGCCAATGGCCAGAATCGTTAATGTATACCCAGGAAACGATAATAAGGTTCGGGCACTCGATGTGAAAACTCCAAGTGGCCACATCATGCGCACTAGCGTTACAAAGGTGTGCCCACTGCCCATAAACGATTGAATTTGTATTTTTGTTACTTTTCTTTATATTATAAGCATAGTAGTTATTATTATTATACACCTATGCATGAAGGTTTAAGCTTAGTGAAGCTTAGGTTTACTTAAGCATTTTCGATGTTTATTATTAGGTTAAGTGTCATTCCATACGGAGATTTGATTCCTAGGCCTGGGCCGCAGTTTATGTACGATACATAAAATAATTCATGACAGCTGTCATTGTCGGCAACTGTCACTTCGAATATTTTGCTTTCCCTTAGCTGCACGTATGTGTGCAGCAGGGCATTTTATAATACTTTAAATAATATATCTTCATATGTGCGAGGCAATATATTGGGTTTTATTTCTCCCATCACGCCCGCTACACTTGCTAGGCAGCTATTGCAAGATATCCCTCGAGAATTATTAAGCTTCAGTGATAACATAGATTTGAGTAAGGATGATTTATGCGTGAAAACTCTTGGTCTGTGTTATAATGTAAACTCAGATGAACTATTTATAAGTTGCCCAGAAAATAAAATCCAGCCTAAGTACACTAGGAGGCAAGTGCTATCTTTCATAAGCAAGTTTTATGACCCACTAGGTTTAGTGGGACCTCTTTTTGTATTCTCGAAAATAATTTTACAAAAAATTTGTCAACTACAATTGTCATGGGACGACGAATTACCTGACAATTTAAACACAGAATGGATAGAATTTGCAAAAAGTTTAACTGAAATGTCAAGCATAAAAATTAATAGACATATTGATACGAGAAGTGCTCAAACCATTGAATTGATTGGATATGCAGACGCATCAAACAAGGCTTACGGCTGTTCGTTGTATTTAAGAGTCGTGACGGCTGATGATAGCATATCAGTCAATTTATTATGTTCGAAATCAAGAATAAGTCCAATTAACAAAGACTTGAGCACTCCCCGTCTGGAATTAAATAGTGCCTTATTATTGGCAATGCTTGTGAATAGAGTACATAATTCTCTCAAAAATAAATATACCTTTAATACTTACTTATATCTAGATTCCATGATTGTCCTCGCATGGTTAAATATGGAACCAATGAAATTGCAGGCTTACGTTGCAAATAGGGTTAAAAAGATTAAAGAGTTAACCTGCACCTTTCCTTGGTTTTATATACCTACGGATCAGAACCCCGCTGATTGCATATCGCGAGGCGTGCGACCGCATTTGTTGCAGGAAAATATGCTTTGGTGGCATGGGCCAAAGATGTTGCATAATAAAGAATTTAAACACATAAAGACAAATGTGGACGCACAGCTAAACCTACCGGAAATAAAAAAGGAAGATAAAATGTAAGTATTGTGACTCTCATCTTCACAGACTTTATGTTTGCCCAAAGTTTAAATTGGCCAGTGCGCAGGAGCGGAATAATTTTATACAAAAAAATAAAAGTTTTTGTGTAATCTGCTTAAATGAGCATACTCAAAAATGTAGATTTAACTTTAAATGTGCTATATGTAAGGCTCCGCACAACACGCTTCTGCACCAAGTCCGGCCGCTTAATCTTTGCGGACCATTCTTAGTCAGCACACAGTTCGGGCATGTGGTAGCAGGAGCAGTGCCTACACAGCATGCTTCGGCTAATAAAACAAGTTTGTTTGTTGTTAACAAGGTCAGTCAAGCTCATTCAATTAGTGGTTTCGATTCAAGCGAACTAGAGGTCAATTTAAAGCAATTTTGGGAAGCAGAAACGGTTCCTCAGATATTTCAAGAAACAAGTACGGAACAAGAGCTTGCTGAAATTTGTTTTAAAGAGTCTGTCATTTTAAATAAAAATAAATTTCAGGTTGCGCTGCCCTTAAAACAACCTATAACAAAACTTGAGCTAGGAGACTCATTCTCCGCTGCTCTGCAGCGATTTTTAAATCTGGAAAAGAGGCTCTTAAAAGATAAATTGCTGTATGAAAAATATAAAGATTTCATTAGTGAGTATGTTAAATTGGGACATGCAGAGGTTTATGACATTTCAAATTATGACCTTCAAAGTGATGCAGTTTATTTTTTGCCACATCACCCGGTATTTAATGAGCACAGCAAAACAACAAAAATGAGAACCGTGTTTGATGGCAGTATGGTCACCAGAAATAGGGTTTCGCTGAATGACGTGTTATTGAACGGCCCGGCCCTATTGTTCAAAGCGAGTTATTTGACATACTTCTTCAATTCCGGTTTCCTAAGTATGTCCTTATTGCGGATATTAAGCAAATGTTTAGGATGATACTAATTGACCCTAAATATAGGTCCTTGCAAAATATTCTGTGGAGAGAGCATGCAGACTTGCCAATCTCATGCCTTCAATTAAAAACGGTAACTTACGGACTCAAAAGTTCATCCTTTTTAGCTACAAGATGCTTACTCGAACTGGCACAGAGGTTTGGAGATATATTCCCGCTAGCCGCGGATGTGTTGCGTCAGCAAACATATGTAGATGACGTACATACCGGTCACGACAATATTAATACTTTGTTACAAATAAAAAAGCAATTAATCGATTTATTATGGCTAGGCGGGTTTGAACTGCATAAATGGTGTTCTAATGATAGGCAGCCTGAGCTCGTTAAATCCATTTTTAGGGTTCCGTACCTCAAAAGGAAAAAACGGAACCCTTATAGGATCACTTTGTTGTCCGTCTGTCCGTCCGTCCGTCCGTCTGTCAAGACCCTTTTTCTCAGTAACGCGTGGAGGTATGAAGCTGAAATTTATATCAATTACTCAGGTCTACTGTCCCTTGAAGCTGTGAAAAAATCAAACTTCTAAGCCAACGCAATCAAAAGATACAGCCGTTTATGCCGCAAATTTCCGCAAATTTTCAACTCTCAAGGGAATCAAAACCTACAAGGTAGTTCCCGTGAACGCAGAATCTTGAAATTTGGTATGAAGGTAGGTCTTATAGCACAGATTAAAGAATAATTGCGAAAACCGTAAATGTGTATGTATGTCTGTATATAGCAGTGACCAATATAAAGTAACCCCACACTGCGTACATTTTGCTTTGGAACAGGGCTCTGCTTACACTGGTTTTAGATATTTATAGATAATGATACGGAACCCTCGGTGCGCGAGTCCGACTCGCACTTGACCGGTTTTTTCCTCTTTACCAGATACCAGGCTAGAGGCCAGTGACGTTCTCCTCGGCCTCTCATAATGCGGAGGGCTCGAGGTTTGAGTCAATGTTTCTAAGGCAGCCGCCTTTTTTTCTATAAAAGTTAAAAAGGATTCTAATGTAGGCATGACACTAGTGTTTTCTTTTTCTAAATAAAATGATTTAATTGTATAAAGGTCTAACTTTTTTTGTAATATACACACCATCATACTGTCCCAGTGTTGGGTCGGTTCATCTAAGTTTTTTAATGCAGCTAAATGCTGCTTAACTACATTTACAAAGCCGCGCAATGATGTACTAGTGCATCTTGTAACTTGTTGCAAGTCTAAAATATGATTGATATGATGTGTGATAAGTCTAGCCTTGTTATCGTAGCGCTGCCTTAGCAATTCTAAGGCAACGGTGTAATTTTCGTCACTAAGAGGCAAGTGTTTTATGACATCAAGAGCGTCGAGCTCTAAAAATGAGTTTAAGTAGTACAATTTATCACACATCATATCAATCATATTTTACACACTTAATATATTTACATATGACATAATTATCATTTCTTATAATGATCATTTGATATAATATCATTTAATATAACATTCTTTTAGTATAATGCTTATTTTCTATAATGAACTTATGGTATAACGTTATTTTTATCAAGAAGTAGGTTAGGTTAGGTTTGAACAGCGTCCCCCAACAAAAACGAACTGCTATTTTGTATATAAAATGAGCGTTATAACCATATAATCGTTATAAGAAATAAGCGTTATACCGAACGATAAATATACGAAATAAATGTATATATTTAAAATTATACCAAACGTTTATTATACACAATGAGTGATTATACCCTTTGAAATTATATCAAATGTTGATATATCGATAGAAAATATATTAAATATTTTTATATCGATCATTACACACCCCTCGCTACATCCTGTGGCGACTCCGCGATAACGCTTTTAGTCGCATCAGCATTCTTGCCATACAATTCCCGGGCACGGCGCACACCAGTCAGTTGCTTAGCACCTTCCAACCAGATTACCCGCGTTAACTTAGTGTGCACCCCGCCTGGTCTAGATAGTCTCTGTAGTTCCTTATTTCCTGTCTTTCTACTGTGTAAATTATTTCGTGTAACCTTTGTATCCGTGATTGAATTCTGAACATTATATTTAGTGAACACAAACTTTATTTTATTCCTCACTACTCGGCTAGTTCCTTTATTAGCAACTCTAATAATTGCTAAAGTGGTGACCCCGAAAGAACACTTAATAGCGACTCACGGCCGAGTAGGACCAGGCGGCGGTTTATATAAAAAGTGCAGTGTTTTTAAGTAATAAAAAAAATGGAACAAGTAAACGCGACCAACGCTACCTTGCCCGCGCCGCAGCCATTTGATCTCGCGTCTATCACCATATCAGCAAGAATCGCACCGTTCTGGCGAGAGATGCCGAAGCTTTGGTTCTCCTAGTTCGAGGCCATCATAACGCAGCAACGACTAGGCCAAGAGGCAAAGTTCGACCTAGTCATTGCCAAATTGGGCAAAGAAGAGCTCAACGCAGTCAGCGAGCTACTGGAGAATGCGAGCAAAGAGAAGAACTACGCGACGCTAAAAGAGAGACTACTGAGGACCTACCAGGAGAGTGCTGACAGCCATTTTAACCGGCTGGTCAAGGAATTAGAGTTGGGGGACCAAAAGCCGTCGCAACTGTACAGAAGGATGGCAGATGCTGGACGGAACTCGGGCGTCGCGGAGGACACGGTTAAGAAACTCTGGCTGCAGAGGCTCCCACCGGCAGTGCGAACAATACTGGTCGTCAGCGAGGACGCAAAATTAGAAAACCTGGCGGCCATGGCCGATAGAATTATGGAATCGTTGGACCACGGAGTCACGGCGCCATTAAACTTCGGCGAGGGAAGCGCGGCGCTCATAGAAGGATTCAAGAATATGGCACTGGAGTTGCAGCAGTTGAGAGGAGAAATCAGCGAAATTCGAGGCAGGCCGAGGGAAAGACAAGGCAACAAGTGGCAGCGTAACCGGTCACGCTCCAGTTCAAGAGGAGCAGCCACCAACCCCAACTGGCTCTGCAGATACCACTTCAAGTTCAGAGAACATGCCCAGAACTGCTATCAGCCGTGCGCGTGGGGCCGCAGACAGACAAGCACAGGACAGCAAGCGCAAAGGGCGCCTTACACCGCAGCAGCGCCGCATGCAGGTCAACAGGTGCAGGGGACATCGTACTCCTGGCCGGCGCAGCAGGGAAACTAAATGCGGTACACCCTGTAGCGGCTGGGGGGTGCAGTATGCCGTCGGACAACCACCGCTTGTGCGTCATGGACTACAAAAACGGTATGACTTTTTTAGTTGATACAGGAGCGAACGTCTCGTTAGTGCCAGTGAATCGTATCAGTGCTAGTAACAGACAGGAGTGTAACTATAAACTATATCGCACGTTTAATAATAAACCGAAATAAGTCAAAATTTAATGATTTCTACTTTTTCTTATAAAGTGAACTAACTCGGTCTGAA
This sequence comes from Pandemis corylana, assembly GCA_949127965.1. Classification (NCBI taxonomy): domain Eukaryota; kingdom Metazoa; phylum Arthropoda; class Insecta; order Lepidoptera; family Tortricidae; genus Pandemis; species Pandemis corylana. The sequence continues at coordinate 6,183,270 of OX421875.1, read as the reverse complement.
GAATAGGTACACTTTTACCGCGGCTCAACAATAAAGCAAGATGGCCGAGTTAGTGGATCACCCTTCTCTTTTTTACTAAAGCGCGCGTCAATGCGTTTCGTGAAATAGTGATACAGTCAGTAATGTTCCAGCCGTGATGTGAGGTCGACGTTACATTTTTTTGACGAGGACGAAGTAAGGCGAAATAATTCAGTTTATTTGTTAGCGCACGTAAATTTATTCCGCTATTTTTACTTCTAAACAAGCATGATTTTGATTTATTTCACTTTAGCCGAAAACGTTGTGTTATTACAACGTTCATTATTACGACTTATTTCAGTGTTTTATTAAATTGACTGTGAATAAGTATGAAAGAGTACGATTTAGTGCGTTTTAGTTCAAAAGTATAAGTTAAATTCCGGAAACAATTACTTTTATTTCACTTTACTGCAAACATTATTGGAAAATATAAAAGTATTCGTGTTTATTTCTGTTTATTTTTAAAAATGTCCAAATATAAAAAAGTACTCGAAGTTATTTCAGTTTATTAGAAACACATATTTATTTTTTGTTAATGTTTTCGTGTTGAAATTAATTATTTTTACGATTTTTTAGTTATTAAAATAATCAGCAGGCGTGTAACGACCCTCGTCACTGGCCGGCGCAGCGTCGTCCACGATACGGACGCGCCCGTCGCGGCCGGCCGTGGTAGCAATGATAGAGCATCGCGGCCAAATGTTACGCGGCGCGGTAGGATCCGCAATCAAAACAATATCACCTATGCTGACGCTACCCCGCCCATCGTCCCTGTTCCATCTTCTTCGCTCGCGAAAGCCGGGTAAATAAAACCCCAGGGGGTCGAAGACGGACATAGTCATTTTCAACATCTCTCGTTTTGTCGGCCGTCGTAAACCTTGCGCTACATCTTTGTCTACCTTCTTAAGGGTGACGTCAAAACCCAGTACCTCAGCCGCCGGTTTCCATATCAACCCCAAAGCCTTTTCCTCAGTTTCTGTTTACTGCAGCAAATTAACAGCTTCAGAGTCAGAGTGTTGGGGTAGTACACATGTCAATCAACCATTTAAACAATTTATTCTCAAATTTATGATTTTCTAACGATTTTATGTCATCAGGAAGTTTATTATATAATTTAATCGCCATAACACCTATATTCCTACTAAAAACCCTTACTCTTTGCCTAGGAACATACAGTTTGTTAGGATATCTTCCGTTGCTTTTATTATGGACTGTGTCGTGCAAAGGAAATAGATGTGGGTACTTTTTCACAAATTTAGCTACCTCTTAAACATACAAACAGGGCAAGGGAAGAATTTTCAGCTCCTTGAATATTGGCCGGCAGTGGGCTATATAGTGTGCGCCGTGAATAGCTCGAACACATTTCTTCTGAGCTACAAAAGCTCTCTGAACATCTACAGAGTTTCCCCAGATGATTAACCCGTAGCGTAGCACAGATGATACATATCCATGATATGCAGAAAGGGCGGCCTCCCTGGAAGCTATCATCTTAAGCCGTCGCAACGCAAACACAAATCTATCCAATCTGCTACATATGCTATCAATATGTAGTTTCCAGTTGAGATGTTTGTCAATTGTAAGACCAAGGAAAGTGGCTGAGTCTACAGGATCTATCGTAGAGTTATGTAAATTTATTTTAATATCTATCTGACTAGAATTATAGTTTTGAAAATGTATGATTTTAGTTTTGTCAACATTTAATTTAAGTTTATTATGTTCTAACCATTTAATAGCATTACGCAGGTCATTATTGATTTCACTTTCTAATTTGGTCTTATCCTTACTTTTAATTATTAGGGTTGTGTCATCAGCGAACAAGATACAATTATGTTTCAAGCTTGCCGGTAAATCATTTATATAAAGCAAAAATAGGAGCGGGCCCAAAATACTTCCCTGAGGAACGCCACTGTTATTTGTTTTTGATGTAGACCTGTATATCGTCGCATATTAATGAATTAACGTAACCGCCAAAATGTCGAAATTGAGTTGAGTATACAGTTCGACAGCAAATTTGAAGACCTTTCGATTGCTGTCATTAAAATTTCGATATCTTGAAAAAAATGTCAGTTACGTTAACCAAAATCAGACCATTTTTTTCATTTTACCGTGTTTTTTTTAATGTATGGCACATTTTTTATAAGTTACTTATTATAAGTTAATGTAAGGACGAATCTGTGATTGTGTATTAATGTATTCACCAAAGATGAAAAAAATCATTAATGTAAGAGACTCATCCGTATCAAAATGACTCTTACATTACTCATTTTGTGCCATATTATAACTGATTGACTGTTACGCTAAAGTCAAAGCTAGATAGTGTATTAATGTTTTGACCAAAGTTGAAGATAAGTCATTAATGTAAGACTCGTCTGTTTCAAAGTGACTCTTACATTACTCGTTTTGTGGAATATTATAACTGATTGACTGTTACGCTAAAGTCAATGCTAGATAGTGTATTAATGTGTTGACCAACGTTAAAGAAAAGTCATTCGTCTATTTCAAAATAACTCTTACATTACCCATTTTGTGGCATATTATAACTTATAGACTGTTATGCTAACGTCAAAGCTAGATAAAAAAACTTTTAAATCAAACCAAATGCAATGCCCCTCGCTTGCTAGTATAATAATAATAACCGTCGTTTGTAATATGAATTAACGTAACCGACAAATGGCGATTTTTCAGGAGAGGCCAAAAAGTAATTTGCAAATTAGAAAAAGTGTTGTAACTTTTTATATACTTAGCCTATTGGAATTATGTTTATAGCGTTTATCTTATATTTGTGAGATCTTTTAGATAAATGGGGTCTTATAAAGACAGCTATTGAAGTTTAGATAATCGCATGGCGGTTACGTTAATTTTTTTCATTTTTATGTGTAGTTACATTAAGATGTTTAAAAAAAAATTAAGATCAGTTTTCAAAATGTGGACTTACATTATAAAGAGTTATTTATAGCAATTCCAATCTTATTCACTTGTAATAAAGTCTGACCTACAAAAAAATCTTCTCGTTTAGTTAATTTATGGCAGGTTTGTAAGATGAATAAAATAGGTTTTTAAGTATTAAACAGTTTAATAATTATACTTACAACTTTACAACTTAGGATAAAAAAAGTCTTGAATTTCTTTAAAAGTCAATAAGCGGTAACTTTTACCTGAGATCCACAAAAACACCTAGCTTTCTATAATATTTGGTACTTTTCTTTATTATCTTTGGTTATAAGAGAACAGTTATAATAAAACAATTTTTAGTTATAATAGTATAATAAAAACTTTGCAACAGTATAAAAAAAATCTTAAACCTCTTTAAATGTCAATAAGTAGTTAGTAAGTTTTACCTGAGATCAACAAAAAAAACACCTAGTTTTCTATTATTATTTGCTACTTAACCTCGCTTTGCTTTTAATCGACACAATAAAAAACAGTTATTATTAAATTGTAATAGGTTATAATAGTTATTATTAAAACTTTACAACTTAGTATCAACATTGAAAAGACTTAAACCTCTTTTAATTATCAATATATAGTAACTTTTACCTGAGATCGACAAAAAACATGTAGCTTTCTATCCTATTTGCTATTTTTCTTTACTGCTTTTCCTCGCTTTGTTTTTCCTCTCCCTTTTTCAACAGTACCGGTGGCTTTAACTACTACTTCAGCTTTCCCTTTTTTCTTTTCCTTATTTGTCTGACTCCTTGCTTTTTGTATGGGTTCTTTTTTATTTACTGTGTTTTTTTCGTTGCTTTCATCTACTTCCTCGCTTTGGTCTTGGGTTTCACCGTCATTAGTTGGAACTTCATCTTGAATAATATCGTCTAAATAATCTGTCTAGTCCACATAAGGGAGTTTAGGTATCACCTCGTCATCACAGAGCTTTTTAAGGTCCATGTACTTTTTTGTAGAAATTGGCAATCGTTGCACATAAAGGTTTTGCAGAGAATCATTCGATGGATGGTTCGTTACGACCCGTGCATTAGACTGACCTTCCCCTTTTCCCTTTCCTTTCCCTATTATTTTCTTTGTCCCTTGACCCAATAGTATTTTGAATGTATCACCGTCATCCTTCATTGTGTATTTAACTTACAATTCATTTAAGTTTGTTTCTTTTACTGTAGCGATCCTAATATCTTTCAGTCTTAAATGTTGATCTGATGTTGTTTTTGGAGTAAATATTTGATTGGCTATAATCTCCCAGTTTATGAAGTTGGTGTGGTCCAAGGTGTTTACAATATAAGGACGCGCTGTCTTTCTTGCTGTAAGCATGAAAGTGGGCCATTGTACTGGGCTCCACACAATGAGTTTTCGAACCTCACGTTCTATGACACTATGCATCGAATCTACCGGCATGTATGTGTGTTCTGGTAGTAGATAAAAATTGAACACAAAGCTTGCATTTATCTTTTTGACAATAATACAAAGTGTATTCAAAGATGTTGGCGATGTAAATAGGTCTTTTATATTTCTCTTATTGTCTTTTATTCCTTTATTTGAAGTTGTTTTTTTAATACCTTTTTTTCTAAAGTCACTGTCTGTCTTCATAATATATGTGTCACATCAGCTGCTTTGGTTTACTTTTCTGCTCCTAAAAGCCTAAAAGCTATCGAATCCGTTATATTTTGGTCCTTCTCCCGTTGTGTGTAACAATGATCACGCGAAATCAGTAATCAGTAATCAGTAATCAGTCATTTATTGCTTTAAGGAATTCCATGCAATACATTATATAAGAGAATTATTTGAATACAAAAATGCTAAAAAATAAAAATTATAGGTAAATATATTCTATTTCACATCGTTAATTTCTCGATTATTAAAAAATGTCAAATTATTCAAAAAATTACAAATTATTCAAAATTACAAATTATTAAAAATTTAAAATTATCAAAAATTACAAATTATCAAAAATTACAAATTATTCAAAATTACAAATTATTAAAAATGTCAAATTTTGTAATATGTCAAAGGAGATACAATTATAATTTACAAATAAAGTACATCGACAATATTGTGACGAATTAAATGTAGTATTTAGCATGAATTAGTCAAATATCTTAGCAAAATATTCATTAAGGGTATAAAATGGTCTTAATTTTAAATAAGATTTCAACTTATTAGAGAACTCTCTTAGGTTTTGTGATTTTCTTATGTCGACGTCAAGATGATTATAAACCTTTATCGCTACGTAACCTATGCTTTTCTTATATTGCAAAAAGTACGACTCAGGCAGAACGAGATCCAGACTACGCCGCGAGGGGTATCTTCGGGAATCCTTTACTTTTTTAAATGAGTCTAAGCGCATTAAACACATAAAGACAAAGTTGGTGTATGTATAGTGAAGTTACTGTATAGATGTTGTTCTTTATGAATAAGTGTCTATGAGTTTCAGGAAAATATCCCTCGATCAACCTTATACACTTTTTTTGTATCAAGAGGATTTTGTTAATCGACGTACTATTACCCCATACTTCGATTCCATAACGGATTATACTTTCTTCGCCCGCAATAAATTAATTTTCTCGTAGGAAAAGGTATTTTCACGTGGTAAGAAGTAGCCTATGTCACTCAGTGATAATGTAGTTTTCTAACGGCAAAAGAATTTTTGAAATCGGTCCAGTAGTTTCTGTGATGTAGGTAGGTACCTATACGTCTTATGTGTGACGTATGCCTGTCAGTGTCAGTTCGGAATAAATTGTCTAACAGTGAATACGTGTTTCCTTGAAGTACATTCCGAGCTATCCAGGAGTCTCCCTAAGTTCCCGAATACATCACAGTGGCGACGAGTTTTAATACTGCGCGTGCGACGGAAGAAAAAAAAAAAAAAAAATGTCGATCGGAAAACTACAGGAATTTAAAGTAGGGAGTGGAGTTTGGTCGTCGTATCTCGACCGGGTGCAGATGTATTTTAAGGTCAACGAAGTGGCTGAAGACATGAAACTACCGACTCTAATAGCAACTATGGGTGATGAAGCATACGAATTGTTGGAGAATCTGGCCAGTCCAACAAAGCCCGCAGACTTAACCATGCAGAGGGTAGATGAGCTAATGCGTCAGCATTTACAGCCAGCCCCATCGGTTTTAGCAGAGAGGTACCGTTTTAGACTAAGGCGCCAAAAGGTCGACGAAAATATAGCCACGTATATTACTGAGCTAAAACGGTTGGCTAAGCAATGTAAGTTTGGCACAAATCTTAATGAAAATCTCCGTGATCAATTTGTTTGTGGGGTATTTAGTGACGTCATACGGCAACGGTTATTTACGGAAGACGACAGACGGTCACAGTCTCTAGTGCAGTCAAAATTGCAATGTCATTAGAAGCGGCCGAAAGGAATGCAGCCATCGTAGAACAAACAAAACCGGTATCTAGTGCAGGCGAAGCGAGCGCGGTGCAGGCAGTTATGTTCGCGGGTCGCGGGACGTCATCATTCGGCCGAGATCTAGCGCGCGGGGCGAATGCTTATCTATATATGATCAAACGAACTTCACAAGTGAAATTCGATCATTATTATATGAGCCGCTTAATTCGAAGATATAAAGTTAACCAGGTAGTCCTTTAAGCCTACAAGGCAGAATTGCACGTATTCAGAGTAAAAAAGTTTTTTTTTTTTTTTTTTAATCATCCTTTGCCTGACCTATCGACTTGTCTGTGCCTCATTATTTTAGAGTTATGTATAAATTTACTTGTATTGTGCAGAACTTCTACAAACAGGGGTTCTGGGAGGGTGGGTCTTTATATCTTCGAATTAAGCGGCTCATATAATAATGATCGAATTTCACTTGTGAAGTTCGTTTGATCATATATTATATTTCGCCGCTTAATTCTTCAGATATAAAGTTAACCAGGTAGATGTTTAGAGTGATGTTCTGCACTGTATTATATTATAAAAAATAAAAATAATATGTTTGTTTTATTTGTTTTATTTATAATATATTTAATCAGCTGTCTGTGCTGATCATTCTCACATTGTAACAAAAATTAGACTTTGCTATATTCTAAGTATTCTAATCAGTCTCGCAATTTTCCTGTTTCATTATTAAATAATTAACACTTAGGCAATTAACAATTAACTTAAATCAATTATTCCACTGACGTATCATTCATAATATGGCATACCGCCCTGGCGAAGTTGCCTTCATCTATAATTTGCCTTCGATAAAATCTAGCAAAGGTATGTGACTGGTTAGTCCAGCCCGCGGTCCTCCTAATGGTAGCTACGTCCACGCCCGCGGCGGCCGCAGCCGACGTGGAGGCGTGCCGCGTGCTGTGTGCGTGGAACGCCGCCACGTCTATCCCGCTTTCTGCCAGCACTTGCTTGATCCACCTGCTTATTGTTTGTGCTGTGGCGCACCTATACGGTCGCCGCACCGTCAATAAGAGGTTGGGCACGTTCTCCGGTCTTATGTCGCGTGTGAGTGCGAGATAATCTGTGAGAACGGTAGCGGGACAAATGCTAGGATTTTCCCTAAAGTAAGGCAAGAACAGAGTGGGTTGATCTCTGCCCGCTGCGGATGTCTTAATAATGTCTGTGATCATAATTTTGACACCATTAGGACTAATACTGACCATGCTAGTTTTTATCAGAGACAGAGTTTGAACCCTATGAGCCGTACATAGGGCGAGTAAAATAACTAACTTTTTAGTAATCTTTTCTACAGATAAACTAGAATTCGGAAACCAATCTGCAATATAGTTTAACAGTTTTTGTGGGTCCCACGTATAGCTATATTTAGGCAAACTGGGTCGTAACTTGTAGGCTCCTTTTAGGAGGCGTTTAACATATTCATTAGAACCAACATTGTTACCCAAGAAAAGAGATATTGCTGATCGGTGGCTATTCAAAGTACCATAAGATGCTCCTCTGTTGAATTGCTCTGATAAGAATGATATGACCACTGGAATGCCATTATTAAAAACATCGAGATTATTATTTAAGCAGTGATGCCACCAGGCTTTGAGTGTGACATTGTATTGTTGGAGCGTGCTTTTCGAAAGTGATGCTAACATCAGTTCCTGGGAGGCGGTTGGCACGCCGTGCCGTGAGAACGCGAGCCGGAGAGCACCGCAACACCCCGGATAAGCTGCGCGTGGAGCGGGTGACGGCTCCTGTAAAGTGATTGAACACGGTGGTCATTAGGGTGCATATAAATAATTTCGGATGTTGTTAAGGATTTTAATAATGGATACCACGCCTGCGCGGGCCATATTGGAAACACCACGATACCTGTAGCTTTATCGTGAAGGATTTTTTGAAGACATTTTAGAATGATTGAGAATGGGGGAAATGCATAAAAGAATTTATGGGACCAATTTATAGTGAATGCATCTGTGCAAAGGGCCTCGGGGTCCCTTTTCCATGACACGTATTCTTGGCATTTGGCGTTAACCCGAGACGCGAACAAGTCTATTTCGGGCTGGCCGAAATGGTCTACTATTCGTTGATATGCAACGTCATTTAGCTCCCATTCGGTATCCGGGTTTCGTTTGCGGGACTCTTCGTCCGCTTCAATGTTATTGTGAGTGTTTATGTATGAAGCGAAGAGCCAAATGTTTCTTATCTCGCACCATTGCCAAATTTGCCTAGCAAGGTTGTTGAGGTGTGGAAACTGAACTCCGCCCATGCGGTTAATATAGCTTATAGCAGTTGTGTTATCTATACGTAATAAAATATCACAATCTCGGTGGTTAACTGCGAAACACTTTAAGGCTAGAAAGACGGCCAATAATTCTAGGTAATTAATGTGAAAATCCAATTCTTGTTTTTTCCAGGCCCCATGTACCCTATTTTCGGCACAAAATCCGCCCCATCCAGTGCGAGAAGCGTCTGTAAATATCTCGAGTGCGTACTTAGGCAGGACCATAGATGAAGATGTGGAACTTATATGATCTTGCCACCAATTAAGGTCTTCTAATATGACATTAGATAGTTTTATTTTGGCATTATAATCTTTGTGTTTTTGTAATGCTAGAAATTTGTGGCGTTCTAAAAGCTTTGTATAGAGCCAACCATACTTTGCTGCTGGGCAAGCTGCCACTAGCACACCAATTAATTGGGAAAAATCTCGAATTGTACAATCAGGCAGTAGCCTAAATTTTTGGACCAATGGGAGAATTTTTTGACGTTTGTCATATGGAAGAGACATGGTCATGTCTTGTGAATTGAATATAAATCCAAGAAATTTACCAGACTGTTCAGGCCTGAGAGAGCTCTTATCGTAATTTATGATAAATCCTAAACATTTCAACAATTTTACCGTATTTTGAACATTTACCAAGCATTCTGCATAGTCCTTACCTATACATAATATATCGTCAAGGTAGCAGACTGACTTTAGACCTTGTGATCTCAAATGAGTTACTACTTCTCTCATTAGCTTGCTAAATGTTCGTGGTGCTATCGACAAACCATAAGGCATTGCATTGAATTCATAAGTGACAAGTTGTGAATTCTCATCTTCAAATTGGAAGCGAAGGTACCTACGGTCAGGCTCCGCTATCGGTATAAGAAGGTATGCTTCTTTTAAATCAATAGTAGCAATAAAACCACCTTGTGGTATGATCCTGGCCGCAGTCCTATAGTCTTCCATTTTGAAGTGTGATTTTACTATGAATTTATTCAGGTTTTTCAAATTTAAAATGAATCTCTTAGCCCCATTGGGTTTAGGTGCCAAGAATATTTTAGACACATATTGATGTTTTAAGGGTGAACAAGTACTTATAGCCCCTAAGTTCATCAGGTTTTGAATGGCTGATTTCATATCGGCTTTCTCAGCCTGACTAAAATTATTTTTGGGCAACTTTTCTTGAAAGGGTTCGTTTACAAAAGGTATAGCAAGGCCATTGAGGACCCAGTCTAAAATGACAGAATTAGATGTAATTGTACACCAACAGTTATAAAAATGTTGGATTCGACCAGCATGTACCTTGTTTATTCCTACGTCGCACGTGGTTTGCTCTGTCCCGCCGGCCTCGACTGAGGCGGAGCGGCAGGTCTGCGCGGCAGTGCTGGTGCTGCTCGCCTCTGGGCTCCTCCTCGCCCCCCCCTGCTCGGCAGGTAGCGCGAAGGGGCTTGCCAGTTTCCCTGATGGTGGTGATGATAGCCCGCGCGTGGGGCTGCCGATGTACTGGCGGCTGAGGCTGTGTTCTTATTTGTCTTCTTAATTTGTAATCCTTGTTTCTCAATTGCTTTGGAAGCTTTGATCTTATCCGATAGCTTGGCCCCAAACAAGGTGTCATCCCGTTCGCAGTCCTGGATGACTGTGAGAAATTGTTTTGATAAGGCTGGTGTCACCAACTTTGTTCGGGCTTGTGTCTCCATAAAATGCAAATCGCAAAGGATACGACAAGCATCACTGATTTCTTTGATTGCTGCAACTTTATCTTCGCTTACCAGAAGTGTTGTTAACCCTTTATTGACTGCGGTTATTCCTGTACCCAATTGTTGTTGCGCTGCTTCCATCTTTTTGTCTCTATTTCGTGTCACATCTACTACCGCTGCTGCGATTTCCGCATTCAGCTTCGGTGCCTGCAGCAGTGTGCAGTTTTCTGGAATGAGATGGGTCTTGAGAAGCTTTTCTTTAGTTTCTTTGGCCAGCCCTTTTTTAAGTATAAGTTGCCAACGCTGCGCTAAATTAGGGTGGATTTTTTCCCCATATAGAGGGGTATCGTCTCCAGCATCGCCCAATGCTGTAAGTAGGACCGGGTCCAGTTCCGGTACCAGGTCAAGTTGCTTCACCTCGGGATTTGGTGGTATGATTGGTGCATTTTCGGGATCGGGCTCCTGTCCGTCTAGTCCTTCGAGACCATCAGGTGGCTCCAGGTCCTCATTTTCAACTGGTTCCTCCATGAACACTTCCACCAGATCATTATCGCCGTCACTGTCTACCCGGAAAAAAGTAAAATAAGTTAGACGGGTAACTTAGCATTATATTTACTGCAGTGTCTATTACTTTAGTTTACTGTTGCGAAAGCGTTTTAGTATAGATTCATTTCGAATGACAGATACCTTACACGCTTAAAAATTGAACTGCTTAACAAGGAGGCCATTTCGTACCCACGCCATGCCATCGGAGACCATGTTGGTACCTTTTGGCTGACAATGTGGTGCATATTAGTACCCACTCATTTCGAATTGTGTACCTTACATGCTTTTTGCCTTCGTGTTGACTCGCGGCCAACCCCCCGGCGATTATTGTTCGAGTTTGAACAATGAAAAATGGCGACCCATGTGTTCCAGGTTAAGTTACATAGCACTTCATTTTACTTACCGGATGAATCCTCGGATGAAGACTGGAGTTTTCGTAATTTTCTTTTTAATTTTTCGATTTTTTCTTTATTAAGTCTTTTCGGCATTTTATATTTTTACGTGCGGAGCGCATAAAAATGGCGCTCCCTAGCTGCCTTGCACGAAAAAGAAATGAGGCACAGACAAGTCGATAGGTCAGGCAAAGGATGATTAAAAAAAAAAAAAAAAAAACTTTTTTACTCTGAATACGTGCAATTCTGCCTTGTAGGCTTAAAGGACTACCTGGTTAACTTTATATCTGAAGAATTAAGCGGCGAAATATAATTCGCAACGGGGAGCGCCGAACAAAACAACAACAGGATTAGTGCAGTGCGATGCTTGCGGTGCGCGGAGCCATAATCGATCGAACTGTCGTTTCCGCGATTATGTGTGCAGCAAGTGTCAGCGTACGGGCCACTTACGACGGGTGTGCCCGGAGTGGGGTGCGGCGCCGCCAGCGGCGGGCCGCGGTGCAGCGCGGGCGCCGGCCCAGCGCGCGAGGCCAGCGGCGGCGGCGCCGTCGCGGGGTGGCCTGTACTTCAATGATGCCGATATTGCCGATCGCGAGCCTAGCGAGGAGTACGGCGGTGACATCGAACAAGAACTACACCATTTATGCTTGAATAATTACCAATCGGTAAGTTTGCCGATCAGTATCGATAAGGCAGTGATAAAAATGGAAATTGATACAGGAACGGCAATTTCTTGTGTGAGTAAAGCCACTTACGATCAATATTTTACCCATTTGTGTATACAGCAAGACGACACAGTGTTAAAGTTTTACGACGGGTCAAAAGTAAAACCGTTAGGTATAATTAAACCCATGGTGACGTATAATGGACGAAGTAAACAATTAGAATTGTTTATAATTGAAGGAGGCACAACATCCTTATTGGGGAGGCAGTGGCTAGCCGAATTAGAAATAGATGTACCTAAGTTTAATTGTAACTTCTTAGTACATAAGCATAATGGACAAATGATCGATGGACTTATGGTTTTGCTTGGCAGATTTGAGGCCTTGTTCAGCGGCGGACTGGGACGGTACACAGGGGGCAAGGCGACGCTGCGCGTGCGCGAAGGCGCGGCGCCGGTGTTCCACCGCGCGCGGTCCGTGCCGTACGCGCTGCGCGACCGCTTGGATGCTGAGCTGGACGCCATGCTGCGCGCCGGCGTCATCGAGCCTGTTGACTGCTCCGACTGGGCTTCCCCACTGGTACCCGTTAATAAGCCTGACGGCTCACTTAGAATTTGCGCAGATTATAAAGCCACTCTGAACCCGTCTTTATTGGTCGATCGTTACCCTCTTCCTAAAATAGAGGATGTGTTGGTGAATTTAAATGGAAACATGTACTTCAGTAAAATTGATCTTTCGCAGGCTTATAACCAAATAGAATTAGACGATTCAAAGCGGTACACGGTGATAAATACCCATCGTGGGTTATTTCAGTACAATAGGTTGGTGTAAGGGTTATCTTCTAGCGTAGGAATATTTCAACGAATTATGACTAATTTATTAGGCAATATACCAAACGTTCAAGTATTTTTAGACGATGTCATAATAGGTGGTAATAATATGTCGGATCACTTACATGCTTTGGAAGCGGTATTCCAGAGATTGCTTTCGAGCGGTTTAAAATTAAAGAAAAGTAAATGTGTATTCCTTGCAAAAGAGGTCACTTACCTTGGCTATGTCGTTTCGAGGGAGGGTATTAAACCAGATACGTCGAAAATCATGGCAATACAAAAAATGAAACAACCGCAAAATGTATCGGAGCTCAGGTCATTCTTAGGTACAGTAAACTTTTTCGGTAGATTTATTAGGAACTTGAGTTCGACACTCAGTCCACTATACGATTTATTGCGTAAAGGGGTGGAATGGTGTTGGGACTCAGGGTGCTCAAGAGCATTTATACAAGTTAAACAGGCACTGTTAGGTGCAAAGGTTCTGGCTCATTATGATACGGGGAAACGATTAATAGTGACTTGTGATGCGTCCCCGCGCGGGGTGGGGGCGGTGCTGACGCAGGCGGGGCCGGGCGGCGAGCGGCCGGTCGCGTTCGCGTCGCGCACTTTGAACAGTGCGGAGGCTAACTACTCACAAATACATCGCGAGGCTTTGGCGATCATATTCTGTGTGAAGAAATTCCATCAATATTTATACGGACGTCATTTCACGTTACGCACAGACCATAAGCCATTAGTGTCGATATTCGGACCAAACGCGACTATACCTACGATGACCGCTAGCCGGATGCAGCGGTGGGCTATCATTTTATCCGCATATGACTATGATATTGAGTATGTAAGTTCTAGTAATAATTGTGCTGACAGTTTGTCTAGGCTGCCGGACGCGACCGAGCCGCCCAACGGACGGTATGAGGTGATTCCGGAGCAGACATACCTTCATTTCGCGCAAGATGCTTTATTATTAAATCATAATGAGATTAAGAAAAATACCTTAAAAGATCCTGTTTTAGCTAGGGTATTGAGTTTTACCCGCGATGGGTGGCCTGAAGAGTACCAAATTGAAAGCCTAAAACCATACTTTAATAGGAAATCCGAGCTATACGAAGAATTGGGTTGCGTGATGTGGGGTCACCGGGTGGTGATACCGGATTCATGCAGGGACAAGGTATTAAAAATTTTACACGAGCCCCATATGGGCATTGTAAAAACAAAAGCTCTGGCTCGGAGTTACGTGTGGTGGCCGGGGGTAGACGAGGCCGTGGAGGCGGCGTGCCGCGCCTGCGCGACGTGCGCGGCGCTAGCCAGCGCGCCGCCGGCGCACGCGCCGCGCTGCTGGCCGTGGCCGGGTCGCCCGTGGGCCCGCTTGCACATAGACTTTTTGGGCCCTATTTACGGAAAAACGTATTTAGTGATTGTTGATGCCATGTCCAAATGGGTAGAAGTATTTCAAGTCCCGAGTACTGCTGCCGGTTACACCATTGACAGACTGAGCGAGTTATGGGCAAGGTGGGGTATACCGAAGCAAATAGTGAGTGATAACGGACCGCCGTTCTCGAGTAGGGAGTTCCAAAGTTTTCTGATTACGGACGGCGTGGAACACATTTTCACAGCACCTTATCACCCGGCTTCTAATGGCGCCGCTGAGAATTCAGTACGCACTATTAAGCTAGTAATTAAAAAAGCCGTTATGGAGAATAGAGAAATTCAAAAGTCGATAAACAATTTTTTACTATACTATAGGAACACAGAGCACTGCTCCACGGGTGAAAGTCCAGCAATGTTGCTCATGGGCAGGCGGTTAAGGACGCGGTTAGATATATTAAGACCCACTGTAGAATCCAAAGTATTTAAGAGTCAACAACGCCAGATCGATGCCGCAGGGGGCTCAGATAGGACGTTAGGAGTAGGAGAAGACGTGTGGTATCGCCAATACTTAAAAGGGGAAAAATGGCAACCCGGCAAGGTTACTAGGTCGTTAGGAAGTACTGATTACAATGTTACCAATACGCAGGGTGACGTAATACACCGACACATTGACCAATTAAGACGTAGGGTCAGAAGTTCGATGGCTTATCCACGGGCTACCAGTGAGATACAGAACCGAGAGGGATCAATGTCTCCTACATTAAGAGATGATACTAAGTCGGAGCATTCGGTGGGAAGTTCATCGTCATCACCTTTGGCGATGTCGCCGGCGCGTAGTGTGACGGAAGGGGAGAGTGAGGAGCGCTTCAGTACTCCGGAAAAACATATAAGCTGCGTCGGAACACCGGCGCCGCCGCCACCCCCTGACCCTGTACCGGACCGACCTCGTCCATTACGCCAGTGTAGGCTTGTAAAGCCGCAGTATAAAATGTAAAATGAAATCTAATTATATTTATAGTATTAAGTACCTACATAATTCTAGCCAAATCACCTAAGTTAAGTCCTTATCTTTATCACTTACTTTACTAATTACTTGCTGTATTGTTAATTAGTAAGCTGTTCATGTATAACAATTTAAGTGTCGAGGAGTGTGATGTAGGTAGGTACCTATACGTCTTATGTGTGACGTATGCCTGTCAGTGTCAGTTCGGAATAAATTGTCTAACAGTGAATACGTGTTTCCTTGAAGTACATTCCGAGCTATCCAGGAGTCTCCCTAAGTTCCCGAATACATCACAGTTTCGGAGCCTATTCAAAACAAACAAACAATCAAATTTTTCCTCTTTATAATATTAGTATAGACAAGCTTGGTGGAATATTGTTGGTGTCAAGTAAGGAGGTGGCCAATAAACAAGAGCTAATTATGGTAAATACAAAGGGACCAATTGTGAGTTTATTTTATTTCTTCTTGCATCCTCTTGCATTGTATGGGAAGATTGGTTGACAACATTGGTACGCATGCTTCACCTGATATTGCGAGCGTCCACCGAAGGTGACACTGAAATTCACTCATTGCAGGAATATTGGTAATATTGTACCCATGATTATAAACATAAGTATTAATGCATACTACAAGTATGTATAATGATCCTATAGTATAAGCTTTGCTTAGTTTGGGGCTGGAACAATTGGTGTAATTTGTCCCAAGATATTAATTAATTAATTTCTGTATTGTGATAAAAGATGTTATATTATGCATAATTCTATTGAGTGTAGCAAAATAAATTGGTTAATGTGACTTGCAGAGGTAGATGCCAATTTGTGTTGTAAATTCAATTCCGAATTTATCCATGTCGGTTCTACTATTCGAAACTAGATGGCGCCAGTAGTTGATACAATCATGTTTCTGTAATCATATTGTTTATATTTGTGTTATCAGAGTGAAAAAATGAGTCTTGCGCATGACTTGTGGGAGAACTGAGCGTCAAATGATCGCACGAGCATCAGCAGAAGCCTGTGTCGCGTGCTCCGACAGTGATACTCCGAGGTCCGTACAGTATTAATACAAGTTTGACGGTACAGTGGTTGAGCAAGGGAAAGCTGTGTGATCAAAGTTAAGTATACGCTGTATTGATTTGTCGGAAACAGTAGCAAAGTGACCTTGACAAATAAGGCTGATGGGAATTAGCAACTATATCACTACATGTTATAAAACAAAGTCGTTTCCGCTGTCTGTCTGTCTGTTCCCATGTATGCTTAGATCTTTAACACTGCGCAACGGATTATGATGCGGTGTTTTTAATACTTAGATTGATTCGAGAGGAAGGCTTGCATGCATAATACATGCATAATATAGTAGAGAAACACTGATTGCACCCGTGCGAATGCGGGCGGGTCGTTTTATGTAAAATGTTTAAGGAAATATTATTGGCTCATGACAATTAATGGAAATTAGTATGGAATAAAGAAAGGGGGCTGTCAGTTAGCCCACGAGTAAAGAGATTTGGTCACGACTATTCAGTTGACAAATTGATGTTCAGGTGTGTTTGTACTCTATGGAATATAAATGTTGACATTTCACTTGTGAATCATGCGAAATTAAGCGTACATTATGAACTGTAGATTTATGGGCATGAACACGGATATTTCTCCTGCTCAATGGTTGCAGATGTATGCGAGTTCCTGCTTCGCGAGGCAGAGCTTGTAACGCTGGCACGATGCGCGGGGCTGAGGGCGTGCAACGCTTGCACGGTGCATGGAGCTGAGGGCGTGCAACGCTGGCACTGTGTGCGAAGCAGAGCGCACGGCGAGACTATAAAATTGATGGCTTTAAAGGGCTGACCAACGTTTCAGCTCAACTGCAGCGACCTCTGTGCTATGAAGACATAAACAATGAAGCTTTAATTGACGGCTGCCTTGCAGCGGCTGTAATTGTCACGGACAAATATATAATTTTGTCCACCCGTTTTGGACTTAAACCGGATATTTTTACCTACATAACATTAATATACATATAGGTATGCGTAATAATACTATTATGTAATTAATATAAGTCAGAAATTCAGTATAAAAAACATTTAGAACTCGCGCCGATTTTTCGCCGATACGCAGATCGGCAGCGGCGGCGTCAAAAAAAGGGCGGCGGCGGCGGCACACGTCACACGGCACGGCACGGCACACATCAGTATACAACGGCCCGCTATTCCAGGAACTACTCCGTAAATAAGTGGGTGTAAACAATAGCTGAGTCACGTGTAAAGCGGCAACTTCAGCGCCTTATCAGTATTACTTAACCCTTTACCGCATGGGAAACCATATATGGTCTCATATAATTATATTTTTTTAAAGTATTAAATTATGGTTATTTATACGAGTAAATGACCAAATATTATTGTCAATCTGCAAGTAAAACAGAACGTATTTTTTTATTTTTCATTTGGAGGGTACTTAGCAATTTTATTGACACTTGATTCTGTTTGACTTCTTAAATCGGTGCTTGACAAAAACATTTTGTTTTTCGGTGTTATCAGGAATAATAAAGGTGAGTAACAGTATTTCGACTCATTTTATTATTAGCTATAGGTCTAATTCAGTTTATGTTTATGATAGCATGAAAAAAAAATGATTATTAGCACCATTTTGGCATGTTTTTTGTAGGAACCATATTTGGCTTCGTATGCAATCAGCGATATTAGTGAAGTATACATATTTGGCTTCGTGTGCAATTAGCGATAATATTTTAATATACATATCTGGATTCGTATGCAATTAAAGAAAAAGTCTCTGATAGTAATACTTCGGAAAATGAAGAAGGATACATAAATATTTCTATAGCACACAAATAAAATACACGTAAAAAGCAGATGGTATAGGTCACTGTCCAAAATGGACGAAAAATCAAAAGCAGTGCAAGTTTCGTTCATTCACAATGTGTGAAAAATGTCAAGTTTATTTGTGTTACAATGAAAAAAGGAACTGTTTCAAAGATTATCATTTCATGTAAGATTTCTTAGCTACCTACAAATTTTAAAAGGACTACCTACCAACAATTATGTGGCAATAACTTTCTATTTGTATTGCGTTGCATACCAAGCCACATTTGGATTGTTTTCTTTATTTTTGAAATGCATACGAAGCCATATACGGATTTTGAAAACTACGTAAATAAAAAATTTTTTTTTCATGATTTTGGAATTTGCGCATTAAATAAATATATGTTCTTGAAACCAATTTGTTTTTTTATGATTTTTACCTATGCCATGCAGTAAAGGGTTAATAACATTGACGTACTTACAGTAGAGTCCGTTTATAATGACTTCGAAAGGAATTACGTACTTTCGTATTGACGAGTTGTTGTTTGCGCACACGTTATGGCAGATTTAAGGGAGCTGAGTAAGCAAAGAGGTGGTATTAGAAGTCGTCTCACATTATTTGAGAAATATTTTAACCCAATATTACAAATTAAAAATATTGAAGAACGTAACAAAGCCGTAAATAGCGAGTTTAGGTTAAGATTAACCAAGTTACAAGATCTATCTTATAGTTTTGACGAGATCCAGACTAAACTTGAGCAAGAAGATCCCGACTTATGTCAACAAATTTCAGAGCGGGAAGAAACTGAAAATAAATTTTATTTTCTAATTGGAAAAGCTCAAGAGTTATTGGATACGTTCAACGAAACTAAATTAAAGCAAGGGGACGAGGCATCATGCAATGGCAGTTCTCCAACGTTTTCCAACCATCATAACATTAAACTGCCACCGCTGAAGCTTCCTCCGTTTGATGGCGATTCTAATAAATGGCTCGAATTTCGAGACATTTACCTATCGCTTTGACGTGAATCTCTATGGTCGGTTACTATGTCTCTGTTATTTACATTGTGTCAGAGGTATTTTAAAGCTGAATAAAGCCAAGTTTCCTGTTGGTTTGTCTTTGACTATGTATCAATTTATTCAGCTTTAATTGTAACTATATCGCGTTTACCAGCAAAATGGAGACAATCAGTAAAAGTGAAAAAGTTAATGCTATGTCGCGCTACCTTCGTCCCGAACGTTTCGAAGATGAACCAAACACGCCCGCGTCGGATATTAAATGGGCACATTGGCGCTATACCTTCGAAAACTTTTTATCTGAAGAGTGCTCTAAAGATGCAACAGACTCAATGAAGTTAAAATTGTTGGTAAATCATCTTTCTCCTACAATATACTCTAACATTCGCGCAAGCAAAACATACGAAGATGCAATCCAGGTGCTAGAAAGTATTTACGTAAAGCCCAAAAACATTATACTCGCTAGACATCTGTTGGCTACACGCAAGCAGAGGACAGACGAAACTGTCAAAGAGTTCATACAAGCCCTGAATCTTCTCACACTCGAGTGTCAGTTTTATTATAGAATAGTGATTAAAAACGGACGAACAGATTTGCGTTTCCAAACTTTAGTTTTTTTGCTTTATTGTGACAGTATAAACAACGTTCTTGTTGCCTTGACTACATGTCAATCATAGACAATAACACTTTCCCTCACAATAGGAAAAATAAAAAAGGTTTCACACACTGTTAAATGTTCACTAAAATAGTTACACTCATTAGAACTACTTTGTAGCCACTAGTCCCAGTGCATGACATAAGGGGGAGAATGTCGGACGAGGCAGCGCCTTTGTAAGAATATCTGCCACTTGGAACGCAGTACCGATTCTCTCTACTTCTATTGTGCCTTCAGCAACTAGCTCTCTTACATAGAAGTGTCGAATACGGATATGCTTAGTTCGCTTGTGAAACTCTGGGTTGTGGGCAAGTCGCACGGCTGCTTCGTTGTCCACATTAAGCGTCGGTGTTTCTGTAAGCGTAGTTAAGTCTTGCATAATCCTCGTAAGCCAAACGAGCTCTCTAGCTGCTTCGCTTGCTGCTACGAGTTCAGCTTCAGTCGTAGAAATCGCAACCGTCGATTGTCGCTGACTGATCCAAGAAATAATACCACCGGAATAACGACAGACTACTCCAGTAGTGGATCGAGCGGTGTCTTGATCTCCACCATGGTCTGCATCGCTAAAACCTTCGAGTACTCCAGGTAAGTATCTTGGTTTATATTTTATTCCAAGAGAAAATGTGCCCTTGACATAACGTAGAATACGTTTCACTCTAAGCCAATCCTCCTTTGATGGGGATTCTAATTTTCTAGACGCAACTCCTACAGCATAAGCTATGTCTGGACGTGTTCCGACCATGAGGTAAGCTAGAGCGCCAACAGCTTCTCTATATGGAAAGTCTACCATTTCCTCGGTTTCAGCTTTCCCTGAATGTGAAGGTTCTTTTTCTATTGGTGTTGTAACAGGGTTACAGTTGGCCATTCCAAAACGTTCCAAAATTCTTTTAGCGTAGGCTTCTTGATTTACTATTGAGCCGTCTTCTTCTCTTACTATTTGTAATCCTAAGTAATTAGATGCAGGCTTCGTTGTAATCTGCAGTCTATGCTGTAAGTCACTAAGGAAGGTATTGGCGAGGTCCTCATCAGTGGCAGCTACCAATCCGTCATCAACATACAGCGTGATGAGTAGCTTCTTGCCATTGACGTGCTTAGTATATAGACAACAGTCGGCTTCACACTGTTTGAAGTCCATATCTAGTAGAATTCGTTCAAAGCACGAATTCCAACATCTTGGAGCTTGCTTTAATCCGTATAGGCTTCGGTTCAGCTTCCATACGTTCGATGATCCGTCACTGTATCCTTCAGGCTGTTGTACATAAATTTCCTCTTTCAAATTTCCGTTTAGGAACGCAGTACAAACATCGAACTGAACAAGATGTAGGTTTTCTTGTGCGCTGACACTCAATACAGCTCTTATTGTTGCAAGGTGGGCAACCGGGCTGAAAGTTTGGTCAAAGTCTAGACCTCTTCTTTGCTTGAAGCCTTTCACGACAAGACGAGCTTTATACTTGTCGATGGAGCCATCTGGATTCCTTTTGATACGTAGAACCCATTTGCAAGGGAGAGCTTTCCTCCCTTCTGGTAGGGTACAAGGCGTGAAGACTTTCAATTCTTTTAGGGAATTCATTTCACTGTTCATTGCTTTATGCCATGCTTCACAATCGTCTCGCTTCATCGCATCTGAAAAGTTTGAAGGGTAAGTTTCGGTAACATAAACATAATCATCAAATCTTTCTGGACGTTTAATTTGGCTACGGTCGCGCAAATTGTAACGAGGTGATAGTGGCTGAGGCAATGACTGGTCAGCGTCATGAAATTCTTCCTCTTCAAGATCGTCGTGATATTCTTGAGGTTGGACATTGTCTTCCACTTGAACTTGTTCTTGTAATTCTCCCTCGAGACTTTGTTCAACATCGTTGGAATATTCATCATGAATTGCGGTTTCGGTCGTGACAGGATCTTCGCATATTTCTGATGTAGCCGGCTCGTTATTTTGCAACGGTATTTGCAAAATGTGCTCCCTCGTGTTTGTGACGGTTTTTTCAGATGTAGGAACACTATCGTTGATAGCGAGTGGCTTTTCATCGAAGATGACATCCCGCGAACGGATGAGCGAGTTTCTCTTTCCGTCTGTAATCCAGATCCGATAGCAATCTTCGTCATAACCAACGAGTTTGCCTTCGATAGCTTTCTTATCAAACTTCTTCCGCTTTTGCTTCGGTATATGGACGTACGCAGTGCAACCTATGATTCTGAGGTGCTTTATTCCTTGCGTTTTTCCATGCCAAAGTTCATACGGGGATTTGTCGGAGTTTGTGGGACCCGTTCTGTTAAGAATGTATGCAGCTGTGTTTATAAGTTCAGCCCAAATTTCTTGAGGCATAGCTTCGTGTGCATACATCATGGATCTCGCTGCTTCCACTAGCGTTCTATTTTCTCTCTCACTTGAGCCATTTTGTTCCGGTGTATACGGTGCGACAAGTCTCTGTTGAATTCCATGCGAGTTTAAAATGTTTCGAACGGACTTATTGTCGAATTCGCCACCGCCATCACTCAGGAGGCATTTTACGGTGTACCCCGCTGCTTTTGTCTGAGCAAGCATCAAAGCGAGTTTATCTTTGACCTCGGACTTGCGTCGCAGGAAGTATACCATACGATATCCTGTGTAATCGTCCTTGAACAAAACGTAATACTGAAGTTTTGTAAAACTGGGTTGGAATGGTCCACAAACATTTGTGTGTACGAGTTCGCCTGGTGCTGAAGCTCGAGTACGCGTGCCAAATTTCAGTCTATGAGCTTTCCCATATATGCAGCCCTCACATGTCTCCTTGTCAAGAGGAAGATCTAGGTCCAGTTCGCGTTTAACTGTCGCTTTAACATGCCTCTTGTTCTGGTGAGCAAGTCTCTCGTGATAAAGTTGCATAGTCGCTGTCGTCGCATAGACTTCAGGTACTTTTTCAGGGTATATGTTTATGACGTCGAGTCTGTATAGACCTCCTTGATATCGACGTTTTCCAACTAAGCATTTTCCTCCGTTGACGAAGACGGTGCATTCTTTCGTCGTTGATGAGAACAAGCTATTCGGAACTTTATCATGAAGCGCAAGCACCGAGAATAAATTCTTGCTGATAGCAGGTACGTACCAGACGTCTTGCAGGGTAACGCGTTGTCGTTTCCCTTCCACGATTGCTTCAATCATAACTGAACCTTTGCCTTTAGCACTGATCGCATTGCCATTAGCCGTTGTTACAGTTCGGATTTGGTCAAAGTGTTCGAAATTTTGGAATAGATCAGCTCGGTTGGTAACGTGGCTCGTCGCGCCATTATCCACATACCAACTCTCGGTGTCTCGTTCAAGCGCGAAAACTTCGCTGTTTTCAATTGACATTAAAACCATATTCGCTGTCTTTGAAGTAGAAGGCGTTGCATTGCTGCTTTTCGGAGGCTTGCCATCTCGAATCCATTTCTGACAATTTCTTACGCGATGACCGATAGCTTGACAGTAATTGCACTTCATCTTTTTATCTCTCTTCTTGTCATAAGACGTTGAACTTGGGTTTGTCACTAGAGCTTCTTGTTGCTGTTGTACGACGTCATTACTCAGCAGTGCCCGCTCGAAGGCACAAAGGTGGCTTGTTAAGTTTTCAACTGTTCTCTCGTTTTGACTCAGTAGTAGCCAGCTTGACTTAAAAGCAAAAAATCGTTCATCTAATGTATCTAGGATTTTGCAAATTAGGAATAGGTCCGGAAGTTTCGTGGTTTCATCTTTCTTCATGAGTTCTATGTTCAAGTCGTTCCATATATTTTTCAATTTTGACATATGGGTTGACACATCATCTTCTTTCATATGTTTAAAACCAAAGAAATCGGCACATAAATTATATGCTCTATCTTCCGACTGACCATCAAATAATCTATGCAGTTCTTCCCATACTTTATCAGCGGTATCGAATCGCATTATTTTCTTTAGGACTTCATCGCACATGTTCGTGGTGAGGATGAGCAGAGCGCAGCTTTCTGCCTTCATGTATTTCGCTAGCGCTAAATCATATGCAGAAACTTGAGCGTCACCTGCACCCTCTTGCAACACGGGCTTACTGTAGGCTCCCACTGTTACTTCCATTGCACCCGGAGTGCCTCGTAACATGATGGAAATTTTGTACCGCCATGTTTCCCAATTCTGCTTTCCTTCTAGCGCGCCGACTACGATTCGTGCACTTACGGATTCCATTTCTAATCACACTTAAAACCCATAACCTATTATAGAATAGTGATTAAAAACGGACGAACAGATTTGCGTTTCCAAACTTTAGTTTTTTTGCTTTATTGTGACAGTATAAACAACGTTCTTGTTGCCTTGACTACATGTCAATCATAGACAATAACAAGTTTAAAGCAGTCACAGCGATAGAACACCAGAATGAATCGGCCCGCGGAGCTTTCATTGCCGGAATAAACTCCCAGAAAATTAGAGAGAGACTGCTTGAAAAATCGAACATCAATTTGGATGACGCTGTCAAACTTGCAATCTCACTTGAAGAGGCTGAGAAAAATACACAAGTTTTTAGCAATTCTAATAGTCCGCTTAATCTAAATGCTTTACCTGACTCTAACAATAATGCGGCTGTTACTACGCCAAATTTTCGCTCGAATCCAAGACGACGATGTTTCTTTTGCGGCGGTAATGTCCACCAACGAATCAAATGCCAATGAAATGTCAATGAAAACTGCCAAATATGTTCGAAAAAGGGTCATTTTGCTAGTGTATGTAGATCCGGACAGCCTTAAAGAGCTAATGCTGTTGTAGAACATGAAGCTCCAAGTGACACAGCGCTGTCTGCTATCTCCGCCGCCTCTCCTAGTAGTCTAAGGAAGGCCACTGTGCCTATGACGCTCAATGGATATAAAGCAGAGGCTTTAATAGATACGGGAAGCTCTGTAAGCTTCATAGACAAGAATCTGGCGGAAATATTGAAACTAAAAATAAAACCCTGCCGACAAACTATCACTTTGGCTTCACTGAGTCACATTTCTTTCGTCCAAGGTATATGTCATGCAAATGTCCAGATTGAAAAGTACGAATATAAACAACAACCACTATTAATTGTCAACAATCTCTGCGCTGATGTCATTGTCGGTCACGACATCCTCAGAAATCATTCTGCATTAGAACTGAACTTTGGAGGAATTGAAGAGCCACTGCGTATTTGTAACGTTATGGAGGCATCAGTACCTCCAGCATCTCTATTCACCAACCTATCACCACAAGTGAGGCCGATAGCGATTCGATCACGAAGTTATAATAAGGAAGATGAAAACTTTATAAACTCCGAAGTTGTAAAGCTACTTAAAGATGGTATCATTGAATCGAGCGTGTCACCCTGGCGAGCACAAGTCTTGATTTGAAAGTCTTGAATTGAAATAAAAATAATAAGCTTCTTCGTTAATAAGCTTCTTCGTTGAATGTTTGTATTGAAGTAAAAATATAATTTTGACACACAGCTGATTATTCCATATATAATTTTGAATTGACATTGAGTTGTTATTAGTTCTAAACTACAACACCCTCCCCTCAATGGAGATAAAAAAAAATAAACTACGTACCAATACTTACACAAAACAATAAACAAACAAAAAACTTAGAAAGATCAATAAAGATTATTTGTATTGTATTGTACTGTATTGGTTAAGCCCATACCTATAATACATCTTAGGTGAGCTGTCCGCCTTAAGGGCTTAGTTAAGATGTCAGCTATCATCTTGTCAGTCTGTAAATACTTAATGTTTATGATACCATCATTAATCTTTTCCCTTATAAAATGAAATTTGGTATCAATATGTTTAGTCCTATTGTGGTGAACTGGATTGAGAGCGATTTTTTGAGCACTTTGGCTATCATTAAAAAGTACAACCTTATCAGCGTTACCCGTTATATCGAAAACTAACCTTCTTAAAAATATAGCTTCTTTTGCGGCGCTAGCTAAAGCCATGTACTCCGCCTCGGTGGATGATAACGCCACCGTTGGTTGCTTCTTGCACTCCCAACTAATGGGTCCGCCTGCCAGCGTAAAGTAATACCCAGTATAGGACCGCCTGTCATAGATGCAGTTTGCCCAATCTGCATCTGTGTATCCACATAGATATGAATCCGTTTTCCTGTAAGTGATACAGTAATCAATAGTACCTTTTAGATACTGCAAAACACGTTTTGCGGCCGACCAATGTTTCTTTTCGAAACAATTATTGAATTGGCTTAGATAGCTCGTAGCGTAGGCTATGTCAGGCCTTGTGTTCACCGCCAAGAACATCAAACAACCAATTAAACTTTGGTAAGGATAAGACTCGTCAGTTTCTTTACCTTTTTCGTATTTGTTATTGTCCAGCGGAGTTGACATATGCTTGCAATCTTGCATATTGAAACGTGCCAACACTGTTTGAATGTACGTTTTTTGACTAACGCATATTTTCTCGTCCGTTCGTTTCACATTCAAACCTAAACAGAAATCCAATTTTCCTAAATCTTTTAATGAGAAATGTTTTTCCAAATCGGTTTTCACGGTGACAAATGACATTTCTTTTTTATAAAATATGACAATGTCATCGACATAGACGGCCAGGATGACAGTCTCATCACCAAAACTTTTTAAGTAAACACACGGTTCCGAAGAGGTTCGTATAAAACCTATAGAAGATAAAGTTTGATTTAGCTTAATGTTCCAAGCTCGAGCCGCTTGTTTTAAACCATATAGCGATTTTTTCAACAAACAAACTTTTCCTTCTTCGCCTTGTTTGAATGTTTGTATTGAAGTAAAAATATAATTTTGACACACAGCTGATTATTCCATATATAAATTTGAATTGACATTGAGTTGTTATTAGTTCTAAACTACAACATATACACAAAAAGAGAATGGTGATAGATTACTCTCAAACAATTAACAAATTTACGGAACTTGACGCCTTCCCACTACCGAAAATCGAAACAATTGTCACGAAAGCAGCCAAATATAATTATTTTAGTCAAATAGATCTAAAAAGTGCATATCATCAAATACCTATTCTTCAGAAAGAACGCATATTCACCGCTTTTGAAGCAAACGGTAAACTTTACCAATTCACAAGAATACCTTTCGGAGTGACAAACGGCGTTGCAGCTTTCCAGCGCGCCTTGAGCTATATAATTGAAAAAGAAGCCTTAACGGGTATATTTGCTTATTTGGACGATGTGACGGTCTGTGGAAAAACACAAGAAGAGCATGACAACAATCTGACTAAATTTAGAGAAGCTGCTGCTAAATACAACCTGACATTAAATGAAAACAAATGTGTATTCAGCAAACAAACTATCAATCTTCTTGGTTACACCATAGAAAATAACAAGATTAAACCAGACGAGAACCGTCTGAAGCCACTACTGGATCTTCCAGCGCCCGAGAACAAACCAGCCCTAAAACGAGCACTAGGACTCTTTGCTCATTATTCTAGGTGGATTCAAAATTTCTCCGAGAGAATTAAACCACTTCTGGCAATTAATTCGTTTCCACTGTCTAGTGACGCTATCTCGACATTCAACGATTTAAAAACTGATATCGCTAAAGCATCCTCGTTTGCTATTAATGAAGATGCTACGTTCACAGTAGAAACGGACGCATCAGAAAATGCCCTTGCAGCTTCCCTCACTCAGAACGGCCAGCCCGTTGCATTCTTTTCACGCACCCTGACAGACCCAGAAAAGCGTCAATCCTCTATCGAGAAAGAAGCAGCCGCCATAGTCGAAGCTTTGCGCAAGTGGCGCCACTATTTAATCGGAAGAAATTTCCTGCTCATAACAGATCAACAATCGGTTGCATTTATGTTTAATCAGAATCACTCAAGCAAAATAAAAAACGAGAAAATTGAACGCTGGAGGTTAGAATTGTCTTGTTTTAAATATGATATAATTTATCGCCCTGGCAGAGAAAACAATGTTGCTGACGCATTAACAAGAGTTTGTGCACACATGGACCTTAACAATCTGAAAACTATTCACGAAAATCTTTGTCACCCAGGAATAGCACGAATGAATCATTGGGTACAATCGAAAAATCTCCCATACTCGATTAATGAAATTCGTCAAATGACTGCGAATTGTCAGATATGCGCAGAAATTAAACCGCGGTTTGCGCGGTTAAACGGCCAGCTTATTAAAGGAACTGCTCCTTTAGAACGGCTTAATATTGATTTCAAGGGGCCTTTACCATCAAATTCAAGGAACAAATACATATTGACAGTTATTGACGAGTACAGTCGATTTCCTTTCGCTTTCGCTTGCAAAGATATGACATCAAGTACTGTAATTGATTGCTTGAATAAGATTTTCTACATTTTTGGTACCCCGATGTACATACACTCTGATAGGGGAACTTCATTTTTATCCCAAGAGCTTACTCAACACCTTGTCTCACTTGGGATTGCTTGTAGTAGAACTACGCCATATAATCCTCAAGGAAATGGCCAGGTCGAACGTTTAAACGGTACCTTGTGGAGAACTGTACAACTGAGCCTTAGATCGAAGGGCTTGCAGACTACAGAGTGGGAAAAAGTTCTCCCCGTAGCATTACACTCAATACGCTCGCTGCTGTGCACGGCTACAAATACTACTCCCCATGAAAGGATGTTCAACCACCCTCGAAGGAGCCCTAATGGGGTATCCTTGCCTGCGTGGCTGATGACGCCGGGCCCAGTCCTAATAAAAAGAAACGTACGCCATTCTAAATTTGACCCTGTAGTGGAAGAGGGTCAACTCTTGCAAAGTAATCCTAATTATTCCCACGTAAGATATTCGGACGGTGATCGATGTTTTAACCCATTTCACTTGGTACTTCATCGAAAATTTAAAAATTTAAGGAAAATATCTAAATGTTTAGCTCAAAAGTGGAGTTTTTCACAAGATCTTTACGTATGTGCCTCCTGCAGGAAACGACTTTTGACTGAATCTCCTCCAGTAGCTAATGAAGACATTGTGCAATGCAGTCAAACATCTAGTGAACCTTCGCAAAACATTGAAGATGAACCGTTTATTCCCGAAGATAAGTTTAAACATATTTCCACCCAAACCGACACATCCATAGAAAACGAAGAAATTTTAAAGCAGCTAAAAGAGAAATTCAATCATCCTTCTACTTCTACTTCTATGAAGACTATGATATTAACAATAGCACCCACGTCATGGAGTGAAAATAAACTTGCAGAAGAATTTGGAACGTCCAGGCGACAAGCAAGAAAAGCAAAACAACTTGTCAATCAGTTCGGTATCTTATCCTCTCCGAACCCACGCGGTGGTCGTAAACTACCAGCCGAGACGGAGAACTTGGTTAAAGATTTTTATCTACGAGAAGACGTTAGCCGCATAATGCCTGGTAAAAAAGATTTTATATCTGTTAAATTAGACGATGGAAAAAGAACTCACATACAGAAACAGCTCCTTCTCTGTAACATTGACGAACTTTATCAGAGGTTTAAAGATGAATACCCTAACATCAAGGTAGGCTTAACAAAGTTTTTTACACTAAGACCCAAACAATGTATCCTCGCAGGCGACTCCGGAACACATATGGTATGTGTTTGTACTTACCATCAAAACGTGAAATTGATGTTGAATGGAGGAGACATTGCTAATCTTACAGCTGGGTCTGCTATGCAACTTTCATCTTATAAGGATTGCCTTCGCCAGATGATGTGTCCCAATCCAACACTGACGTGTCATTTAATGACTACTAAGACACCGCCAAATGAACGCTGTAATTCTTGTCCAGGCTTAAGTGCAATTCGAGAGCATTTAAAAATACAATTTGATAACAATCAAGTCACAGAAGTGCAGTTTGAAAAATGGGATGGCACAGACCGCTACACGATATCTACTCGACTTTTATCTTCCGATAGTTTTGTAGATGAGTTATGTGACGCTTTGGACCTTTTGAAACCTCATGCTTACATTGCAGAGCAACAGGCGGTTTATTTCAAAACTCTTAAGGAGACTATCGATGAAGGTCAAATTCTCGTACAATGTGATTTTGCAGAAAACTATAGTTTTATTGTCCAAGATGCTGCTCAATCCTTTCATTGGAATAATGCACAGGCAACGCTTCTAACGTCAGTTTTTTACTACAGAGACGGTAATGAAGTAAAACACGGAAGCATTGTTATGATTTCTGATGACCTGAAGCATGACACAGCCACCTTTTATGCTTTCCAAAAGCTACTACACAAGCATCATTTAGAAAAATCGATAGTTGGATCAAAAATTATATACATAACTGACGGGGCTTCCCAACATTTTAAAAATAGATTTAACTTTGTGAACCTGTTTTATTACAAAGAAGATTTTAATGCAGATGCAGAGTTGCATTTTCATGCAACATCTCACGGAAAGGCCCCTTCCTCACTTGGCGGTACGGTATCGGTGCAGTAAAGAACGCTCGGTATTTTTTTTACCGATTCGTTACCGAGCGCCTATATTTGAATGCATGCTTCCTGATTGGCGCGGGCTGCGCGGGAGCGGGGCGGTGAGCGTGCAGTATACCGCATCGCGGCGCGGACAGCCAGTAAAAGCCTGTATGCCGAGCGCTTACCGCGTGTGATTTTAGCGACCAAAATGGCGGCGGAAAGAACCACTTGTATTATTTTAGTCGCCGAAGTGGAAAAATATCCACTTTTTTTTTTTTTTTTTTTTTACTTTTTTTGTCACATACTTTTATATAGTTATGCTTCCTGAATATTCTAGAAAGGATATACATGTAACTCGCTAAAGTATCTTCATCTGACGACGACATTGTCTCGCGACAGCACAAACGTTTCTGCAAGATTCTACTGTTTTATACCGAAAGCATACCGACAGTATACCGCCTAGTGAGGAGTTCTGGCCGACATGAGTAAGCTCGCGGTAACGTATAAAATACCGCATACCGATACCGCACCGCCAAGTGAGGAAGGGGCCAAAGGGGCCATGCGATGGTCTAGGGGGGAATCTGAAACGTTTAGCTGCGCGTGCAAGTTTACAGTTACCTCCAAGTAAAGCAATTATAACACCAATGCGATTATATGAATGGGCAAAATCATCTTTAAAACAAACCGCCATTTATTTCTGTTCTAAAGATGATATAGAGCGTCAGAGAATTTTTTTGGAACCCCGGTTTGCGTCTACGGTCACCATTTCAGGAACCAAAAAGTTTCACAGCTTCATTCCAACAACCCACAGGCCTTCTTGTAAAGAGGACCAGTTCTGCCATAGATTCCCATTGTAAAATTGTTAAAATTACAAAATAAACAGTTCTTGTGTTGTACCAATGTTGTTTTATTATGTTTGAACTATTTAATCACAGTAATTTATACAAGCCATTTTATTTGACGCACACCAACCGATCTAAGCAAGTGCTACATAATGACGCCCCTTGCGACGCGGGTGTATATTATTCAACGTATCTCCTAAACTAATAGAGATCCCATTTAAAATTTTCTAGTGTACTTTCATTATCATTTAAGCTATATTTTGAAAGAAAAAAAAATAAAAAAATATTGGTCGAAGTGACTGTAATTCTGGTTTGAAAAGTTTACTTCCGGTTTTGGCCATTAATTTTTTTTTAATTTTTTTATTTTTTTTTACTGTCAAAAAGAACAGTATATTTTTAATATGTATCGCTATGTAAAATATTTTATAGTAGATTTGTTATATTCGAAAAATTACTTTCGAAAAATTGTAGTACCAATCAACGACAATTCTTTTGAAACCTATAACTTGGTAAATATACACTATACAAAAAAAATATTTTGCGTACACATTCATACCTACTAGAAGTACAAATGGGCCGAATGTGGTCGATTTAAAGAACCTCACTTTT
The DNA here is from genome assembly GCA_949127965.1 of Pandemis corylana. Lineage (NCBI taxonomy): Eukaryota > Metazoa > Arthropoda > Insecta > Lepidoptera > Tortricidae > Pandemis > Pandemis corylana. The sequence goes on along the minus strand of OX421875.1, from coordinate 6,151,844 downwards.
TTTCCCTGTCCGCTTCACGTGAAATGTCCCTAAAGCCAATAATAATAATAATAATAATAATAATAATCATTTATTTGCGTTAAATGTGGTTAACAAAAGTTCTTAAGCAATATATTTTAAAAGGTTCACACATTTAGCTGAATTACAGCATGCAAAATACACCTTAAATCTAAAATCTCTTATGGCATGCAAAACAGTACACAAACTTGAATAATAGAGATGTCTGTGAGTTGAGCGCAAGTAAATATTATTTTATGTTAGGAAATCAATGCAATTAAAAAAAAAATGTCAAAATACGAAATAAATATGTCACTAGTTTTTTATATTATCGCTAAAGAATTCATTTAATGAATAGTAACACTTTTCAACTAACCATGTCCTAACACATGTATGGAATTTATGCCCAACTAGACCAGTTATAGATTTTGGCATTGTATTATAAATATTGCTTAGCATATAATAGGAGTTTTTTTTAAACAGGCTCAGTTTAGCTACAGGTAAGTTCAAAGGTTTTTGCGTAATTGTTCGCTTATTTACATTGTTCTTAATTAGAAACAGATCCATGTGTTTTTTTACAAAAGTACATGCCTCTAGAATATACAAACAAGGAAGTGTCAGAATTCTATGTTGCCTAAATACAGGTCTACATGAATCTAAAGGCTTCATACCAAATATCGCTCTTATGCAGCGCTTCTGTGCTATGAAAACCTTAGGCACATCTGATGAGTTGCCCCATAATACAATTCCGTATCTGAGGGTAGAACACACGTATGCGTAATACACTAGCAAGGCAGTTTTATGCGAAGTTACAAGTCTTACTTTTTTGATGGCAAATACAAATCTATTAATTTTATTACAGACTGTCTTAACATGCTCTTTCCAATCACAGTGCTCGTCTACATAAATACCCAAGAAATTTTGATGTTTTACTTTCTCTATTGGTTTCCCGTTACATTTTATATTAAGTTTCAAATCTTTCGCCTGCCTGGTACGAAAGCAAATATATTTAGTTTTGTCTGCATTTAGAGTTAGATTATTTCTTGTTAGCCATTCTACCGTTTCATCCGAGACCTTATTTAAAGTTTCATTATAATTGCCTCCATCTTGATTTTCTACAATGATAGTTGTATCGTCGGCAAACATAACTGTAGGATGTCGGACTGCGCGAGGTAGGTCGTTTATATAAATTATAAACAGTAAGGGTCCCAAAATACTGCCCTGTGGCACTCCGAACTTATTTTCTCGTGTTGAAGAAACAAAATCCTCTATTGTATTTGTTGCTTCATTTAATTTGGTTATTTTTGTAACCTGAATCCGATTAGACAAGTAACTTTGTAACCATTTCTCTGCTAGGCCACGAACACCATAACAATGCAGCTTTTTTAACAGTATATTGTGATCTACAAAGTCAAATGCCTTGCTCATATCCAGAAAGAGAGCAACAGTTGGCCTTTTATTATTTATATTATTTATGACTTTTTTCATTAGAGTAAAAGCGGCTAAGGCTGTAGATTTATTTGGTCTAAACCCGTTCTGTTCTATTACTAATGTATTATTCTTATCTAGAAACTTTTGTAATCGGGCATAGAAAACTTTTTCAAATATCTTGGACATGACAGGTATTAATGTAACAGGTCTATGATTACCCATTTCCATTTTTGGTCCTTTTTTATAAAGTGGTTTAACTACAGAGAATTTTAATTTATTTGGAAATATGCCTTGCTCCAAAGATAAATTTATAATATGACACAATGGTACCATCAAATGTTCAGCTATATTTTTTAAAGCTTTCGTACTAATTTTATCATAACCAACAGAAGAGGTGTCGCGTAATGACATTATTATTTTCATTATTTCCTGTGGGGTCGTTGGTTCTAAAAACATACTATTTATTGTATTAGGTATAAGGTTACATACATTTTGATTCGTCACATTGTTAGTATTGGTAATATTATTGCCATTATTTGTTAAGCCTACAAAATAATTATTGAATGCATTGGCAATGTCAGTTCCATTTCTAATTAAATTTGCATTCAATGAGATCGTATCAATTTGTGGTGACGTTTTTGAATTACCTATTTTTTGGTTAATAATGTTCCATGTCGCCTTACATTTATTTTGTGCTTGCCTTATATACTGATCATTACAATTTCTTTGAAGTTTAAACAAACATTTTCGTAATATTTTTGAATAATTATTATAAAACACTTTTTTCTCTTCACTTTTGCTTGTGTAATATTTATACCTAAGCTTTCGTTTGGTTTTACAACTTTTTTTAATTCCTCTTGTAATCCATGATCTCTTATTTGTTTTTTGATATTGTTTTACTTTATATTCAGGAAAACATTGTTCAAACAACACTACCAGTAAATCATGAAATATATTAAATGCTTCATCAGTATTATTTTCTATTAGAACTTCATGAAAACTAAGGCTACGAATGTAATTTTTAAATTTGTTCATGTTTTCCACGCTAAAATCGCGCTTAATTATGTACCACGTTTTCACATCGACAGCCCTGTTCATGCTTATACTTATAGATTGAGCAGTGTCGTGATCCGACAGACCAAGTCGATGCGTTCTACCTACTGCATTTTCGAAATTACTCACTATATTATCGATACAGGTGAGTTGTCTTGTAGCTTCATCAATGTGCGGTATCAAATTATGATTCGCGAACACTTCACACAAATGAATTTTCTTTTTTGAGTCTGATAAAAAGTCAACATTAAAATCACCAGCGATAACTAAATTATAATTCTGTTTTTCTAATCTGTTAAGAAGAACTTCAAGCTGTTTTATACCCGTTTGAAAATCTGAATTAGGAGTTCTGTACAAACTGATAATTCTCGTTTTGGCAGATTTAATAGTTATACCGCAAACTTCAAAGTCCCTTTCCATACTCAAGTCATTAATTATATCTAATGGTTCACATCCGATATTATTCCTGCAAAGTATACATGTTCCTCCTCTACGCGATTTTTTTCTAGAAAAATTAGCTACAAGATTATAACCAGGAATAGTGACATAATTTTCTTCCCCTTTAGTAATAAATGTTTCAGTCAGGCAAATAACATCAACGGGTAAGCTGTTTTCTTTCAATTCCAGGATGGCTACTTCCAGGTCACTACACTTGTTTAAGACTCCAGCTATATTTTGATGTATTATGCGAAATTGTGTTTTTCTATTCCTCAAGAAAAAACTCCTCTTCGTCTTCTTCATTTAAGACTTGATCGTTATTGAATCTTGTCTGATGAAATTGGTCATCTTTATCATATGTACTCGTATCATTTTCATTTTCTGATTCCTTCTTATCGCATTTTATATATTCAATGGATTCTCTTAATTGCATGAATATATGTCTAGTCCCGAAGTTATTAATGTCCCCCGAGTGTCTCCTAAACATACTGTAGTCATACAATAGATTCCTGTTTGAATCCAAGAGATAGGCATATTCATGACACTTTATGTCACGATAAAGCAGGTTATTAAAAATCTCGACTCTCCAGTTAAACAGATTAGCATCGTCTCGACATTTGTATGTTGGCGCACATATGATAAAATTAGTATGAAGCAGCCCTTGCAGTGATTCTCTTATCATGGAAATTAATGTGTAAAAGTTGGTAGTATGTTTAAAATCTTCTTCTCCAATCAAAATAATGCAATAATCATCTTTATTTAAATCATTTGTTTTTAGGTGGATGTCTTTTAAGGTTTCTTTAATTCCTACGTTAGGTGACAAATAATGACATATCAGTGTGTCCTCTGTAAAACACTTTTCAGCCATTTTACGATAATTATTCTTTTTATTGCTGCTTATTATAGTGATCTTATTAGTTTTTGCCATACTTTTTGGTGAATGTTTCTTATATTCTTGCATTGTCAAAGGCATGTTGCAAGGTGGATGTGACGCCCTGTCGGTATTTTCCATTCCAAGATTCGAATTTTCATTATTGAAACTCGTTTGCGAAGACTGCTCCTTGGTCTCACCTGTATTTTTGGTTGGTTTTGTGACTTTAGACGTAGATTTACATATTTCCTTCAGCTGCTGGATTTGCCGGTTGCATTCCGACAGTTGTTGGTTTAGCTTATCGTTTTCGACTAAAAGTTTAGTACTATAGCTATCGGCAAAATCGAGCTTCTGTTGTAGTTGTGCCATTTTAACCCTTAAGTCTTCAACTTCATCTTTATAATTTATGGTCAAATCCGGGCAACTTCTGTTGAGCGTGTCATTTCGAAGTATGGAAATATCAAATTCTTCATCGGTCAAAGAATCAAATGCATTCTGCACAGGTACATTATATTTCCTTACCGTAACGTTGTCTACAGAGCAGTTGAGCTGTTGGGGATCGCTTGACCCCTGAAGTACGGGTGTAGGACTTATTTCCCTGGGCTTTTCTTCTTGTTTTTTTATGTCCTGTTTCGACGTTGATAGTTTAGTGACCTTTTTTTTCACAATGATAGGTGTACTCGCTTTATTTGGCTGGTCTTTGTGCTTCCGACATTTAATACAAGACCACGACGCTCTGCGTTGCCTATCCATCAAGTTGTAAAGTTTTTCAGAGTGCGTACAATTAAGATCATAATCTCGTCCACATATAGAGCAAGTCAAAAAATGTTTGTCCAAAATGGCTTTCCTACAGTGAGCACACACTGGTTTTGGTGCCATTTTCAATTAAATATGTCCTCTTAATTAATAAGATTGACACTATGACAACGAACGCAATGTATCTCTAAGCAGCAGTGTAAAGCGTCTAGTTTAAACGATGCAGCAACCCGCGCACGATGACTCACGCGCCGTTTGCGCGCTGCGAGTTGTCGTAGTTTAGTTCCTCGACGGTTGGTTTATAAGTTTTGAAATGTTTTTCACTATAACGTCCAAAACACTTGGTACTTATTTATAACATTAACACCAAGTTTCCTGTTGGTTTGTTTTTAACTATGTATCACGCTTATTCACAACAACGAGAACATTGATGACGTCAGTAAGTTTCTCTATTTGAGAACATACTTAGAGGGTTCCGCTAAGGCAGTGATTAATAGTGTCACGGTATCCGCAAATAATTATGAAATCGCTTGGTCGTTGCTCTGCGACAGATATAACAATAAGCGTCTACTAATTAATGAACATATTGAGTGCCTATTTTCCATTGAAGCGCTTACCAGGGAGTCCGACCGGGGCTTACGTAACTAACTTAATAGATGCAATCGCGAAAAATTTAGCTGCATTAAATATATTGGGTGAACCCACCGATAGTTGGGACACGATCATTATATACGTGGGCTCTGCCAAGTTGGACCCAGTAACGTCTAGAAAGTGGGAGGAGTTTCGAAGCACTTTAGATGTACCGAGTTTAAAAGATTTTTTCGATTTTCTTCGTCAAAGGGCAACTGTATTGGAAACAGTCTATGCTGCAAAATCTATAACTCCAAATCATAAAAATGAAAAACGCAATAGTTTTATTAAATCGAAATAGTTTATTTCTTCTTCTCCGCTCGATTCATCCCCTCGTGGCAACTGCTTAGCTTGTAAACAAGACCATCAATTACATGATTGCAATAAATTTAAATCAATGTATGTTGAAGAAAGAAATACAAAGGTGTTCCAATGGAGAATATGTAGCAATTGTCTTCGCAGTGGTCATCAGGCTCATCAATGTAGGCTTGCAGGCTGCCGCATCTGTAAAAGAAAACACAATTCGTTATTACACAAACAAATAATACAAAATACAAATACATCATCACAATCGTCACAGCAGTCTCAGACCCATGTTCAGAATAGTGAAGAAGCATCTACATCATTTACTATTACAAGGGTTTCGGGCGGAGAGCATGGTGCTCGTACTGCTGACACTAGTGCTTGCAGCTCATCTAGCTTCACTCCGGTGGTCACAATGTCAGCTGACGCCTCAAACTTCGCTCTTCTGTCTACGGCTGTAGTTGAGGTGTCTTCCAATGGCAAAACGGTCAGGTTGAGGGCGCTTTTAGATAGCGGCAGTCAATCATCGTTTATATCGGAGGCGGCCCAGGCTAAGTTAGCTTGTATTAAGAGGCGTAATCAATGTAAATACGTGTCCGGTCTTAATAATGCAACATTAAGCATTGCCGAACATTGCAACATACACATAAAATCGGTACATAACCAATTTAGTACTTCTGTCAAATGCTATGTCGTGCCAGTTATAACCGACAATCTTCCTCAAACAGAAATACGTCTTCATGAGTTGTGCATACCTACTAACGTTAAACTAGCAGACCCAAACTTCTTTCACCCATCAGAGATTGAGCTGTTATTGGGAGCCGATATCTTTTGGGACATTATGGGCTCTGCTAGCATAAAACTAGGACCTAATAAACCGTCGTTGTACGAAACCCATTTTGGATGGATTGTAGCGGGCCCCATTGGGGGGAAATATTATGAAAATTCAAATAAAATTCACTGTCAATTTAGCAAAGATATTCAACAACAACTTGCTAAATTCTGGGAGCTAGAAGAGGTTCCCACATGTAAACTTTACTCGAATAGTGAAGATTACTGCGAGAAATGGGCCCCCTGATCCGTCGGTAGGAGTACTGGCTCGGAGGCAAATACTTAATTTGCTCTCCATCACCTAGGCTACCACGCTCGGGCTGAGAAAAGCGACACCTCTACGGCCTCTTCGGATCAAAGTCGCATCAGCCTACGGCGACCTCTACCGCCACAGCCACCAGCGACTCCAGCAGCCAACACCCAGCTACCTCAGATAATGCAACACCGTGCCAGCCGTCTCTACCGCACGGAAAGCAAGGGGAGTCCTTCTGGCTACTCTGGCTCTTTGTCAATTTTAATCTCCAAAGCTCACAAGTACAAAAATAGGGCAAACTCCGAAACCACGACCCATAAGTCTCGTGACTGCACGTACGTGTGCGATTTTTGGAAATAAATCATTGTAACTCTCTAGACTTGTTTTACAATCAATCTCAACCTAGGAACCCCACGTACGGCGACAGTCTGGCGCCACAACGTGGTTTAGCTATTTTAATTCAGTACTAGTGAGCAATAAATTGGCAAGGAACCTTGGTACCCGCTAATACTTTTCATAACAATTACTTATAACTGTTACTTTTGTGTTAATCTACGCTCCAGAATTTTCTTGTACTAATTCCCCGTGTAGTACCCGGGTTAGAATTGGTCTACCCCCTACTCTTGGGCAGGGTGTCGTAAGAGCCGACTAAAAAGTCCCAAAACCCACCACCATCATATCTGCCTTCTGCAGCAACCCTTATTTTCTTCAAAATTAAAAAAAAACTTGTTTTAAATAAAATTCACTAAAGTACAACAAGATTCTGGGCAAAGTGTGTTAATTCTAGGTTTTTTAAACAGCGCTGTATAGCTACTTACTGTGTCAGGCATTCGATTATCATACAGGCAGCTTAGGACATATTAATGTACAACGTGTCAGCAATTAGCAGAGTAAATTCCAAGTAAAACAGGCGAACCTCATACTTTTACTCAGATTAAACAGTCTGGTGCTAGCGTTCTACATTCCTAACTAAGATCCTAATCTTTTAAATACTATAGCTAAAAAAAAATTCAATTCAGACATAACTGCGTTTTAAAATCCGTAATCCAACTTAACTTAATTCCAAATATATTTAAGAACTTAGAACACTCTCGAAAATATCTACGTAAGCCACCCTCCCCTATTAAAAAAAAAAACTTAAACATGAACTACGAAATAAAATATCTTTCACTCCAAAAAAGTGAACTATACTACGAGGTTTTTATCAGAGGCTGCACTCCCGCTGAGACCGTAACCGACTTAAGGAGGCAAATCGTGAAATTAACGCCTACCCTACCGGCACACGAAATCCTGGAATCAGGTCTAGATCCTGAAGAGGACCTCGAAGGTCTACGGGAGAGTTTAACGAAGGCACAGTCAAACGTAACTAATCTTAAAGCTAAATTTGACGAAAACTTATACGACCGTACGGAGAATCTATTAGCGCATATTGTCCATAGACTCCGACGTATAACGCCTGATACTGATACTAGCGACGAACACAGATCCTGTACTAAAAATCTAAAATCCCTAACAGTCGACTTAAATGACCTAAAACCTCAACGTAAACCAACGTACAGTTCCGTCTCGAAGAATCTAGAAACGTCTCTCTTAACTTCAACGTCTACCCCAAATATTAATGTCACTTGTGAACGTAGCCTAACTTCAGAATTTTCAAAATTTAAATACGATGGCAAATCTTGTGTACGCGCATTCATCCAACGGGTCGAAGAATATTTAATTTCACGGAACTTAAATCCAGAAAAAATCTTAACATACGCAACCGAAATATTCACTGCCCAGGCCTTGCATTGGTACCGCTCGGTTAAAAATTCTATCAACACTTGGGAGGAACTTTCCTTATTACTGTTAAAAGTCTTTAGCCAGCATGACTATGATTATAGGTTGAAGGCAGAAATACACGCTCGCACACAGGGTGAAACAGAAAACGTAATAATCTATTTTTCTATAATGCACGGATTATTTTCGCGTCTGTCTACCCCATATACGGAAGAAGAAAAACTAGAAATACTTCTGCATAACATTCGTCCCTGCTATGCCACTATTATCGCGACCGCAGGCGAAATTAAATCTATAGACGAGCTTTTTTTTTTTTTTTTTTTTTTTTTATGTGAATAGGAAGGCAAACGAGCAAGTGGGTCACCTGATGGTAAGTGATCACCACTGCCCATAGACACCCGCAACCCCGGAGGGATTGCAGATGCGTTGCCAACCTAGAGGATTAAGATGAAATGCCTCTTGTGCCCGTAATTTCCCCGGCTGTCTTAATCTCCGCACCGGAACACAGCAGTGCAAGCACTGCTACTTAGCGGCAGGATTAGCGAGTAAGATGGTGGTAGCGATCCGGACGGACCTTGCACAAGGCCCTACCACCCGCTAAGAGCTAAGAGACAAGTGCCACAATTACGAAATAGTCCAATCGAGAACTTCACACTTCCGCGAACCGCCTAAATCAACCTCAGAAACGCTCGCATCAGAATTCGCGTACAATAAACCTTATTCTTCAAATAATACGTCACAAAAACAACCCTACTATAATAAATTTAATAATCACGGTGTCTCTCAATCCCCTAATAAATATAAACCTAACTTCACAAACTATAAACCTAGCTATCCTGTTAATACACTAAACACGCAGTCTCGTAAAAAACCTATCTGTCTCCGTTGTCGTACTGACACGCATACATTAAACTCTTGCAAAGCTGAACGATTTCTAATATGCTTTAAGTGTGCTCTCCCCGGCTACAAAACACCTGACTGCCCAAATTGCAATAAGTCGACCTCTCCGCAGTCTACCTCTCAAGCAAAAAACTAAGTAATCGGCAAAGTCGTAGTAAATTAAACCATAAAAACAACTGGCAGAAATGGTTAAATTATATCAACAAATACTTTAACACGTATAAGGTAGCTACGATTTTGCCAGATAACAACCTGACGCTGAATGACAATCGACCCTATGTCACTGTAACTGTGGACGATTTTCGTATGAAAGGTCTTTTAGATTCTGGTTCGGCGATAACGCTTGTAGGTAATTTTTATGCAGATAAGCTAATTAAACAAGGTCACTCGTTGACTACTGACTCTTCATTAAATGTCATAGTTGCTGGCGGCCAGCACCTGACTAGCATCGGCTATTTCCGATTGAGTGTCACGTTTGAGGATAAGTCTCACTACCTAACTGTTTACGTAGTGCCTCAGATAGACACACCGCTAGTCTTAGGTGTTGACTTTTGGACGTTTTTCAAAGTTTGTCCGAAATACTTACATAGTATTCGGGCAAGCGAAACCGCCATTAAGCACACGGTGACGGACTATCTGTCTGAGTCACACCCTTCGGTGGGGTTGAACCGAGGCTTCTTATTGGCTGCTGATCGCGTATGTCGTGATATGCGTGGTCTCTGATTGGCTGCCGGCGGCGTGATACAAACTCGAGTCGGTGATGCTCAGGTAGCGGTCGTGTTTGTTGCCGCGATTAAATGCTAGGCGTTAACACAAAGAGACGTAAAAAAACTGACCGCAGTATGGCATGTGTACTGGAGTAGCTCAACCTTTCTTGATCTTTGAAATTAAAGATTTTAATTTTTATTTAAAATATGATTATTAATATATTGTAACAAAACATCCCCCCCCCCCCAATCTAAATTTTCTTAAATATTAAAAATATGTATTTAAAAAACTGAAATTTAATTTTATTCCTAAATAATTCTAATAACGCACCTAACGCGCCTAACGTACCTAAGCTACATAGCTCAATCCAACGAGTACTTGATGTAGGAGGTAAATAAAGCCGCCTACTAATAAAATACAAATGTCGTGAAAGCCTAACAAAACTATACTGGTCGTGATACGTGATATATTGAAGATATGGCCATGTGATCGTCTAGTGTGTGAATCGTCTAGTAATTAAATTAAATACCCTTCGTTGTGTCCGCATCCTACGTAACCCTGGGAACGTTTAGTGACGAGTAAAGATTGATCTACCTATAAATTAAAACTATCATATATACGCGACGGCTAGCAACACATTACTTAAAGGATTTTAGTTTACGCCGACTAAAGGAAACAACGATTAAGTTATCGGATTGTAAGGTATTTTATGTCGAGTTAATGAAGCATAAAGTATATTGTTAAGTGATCATTTGGGCAAGTACGGAAATAAGTCAACCATTATTTAATGAATTATGAAGCTCGTCATAATAGTATTATACAGAGAAGTATGTAATTCGATGGTTAATATCGTATCAACGAAACACCTATTGAATAAAGTTTTATGGAGGTCTAAGGAGTGTAAAGGACCTGTAAATTAGCCTATCACATATATTGCTAAATATTGATCATCTTACTATTAACTTAAGGGAATCCGCTGCTAGAATGTAAGTACATACATTCGATTGAGACAAGAAACAGGAATGTGCGCTATAAACTCAGCCATAAAAGGAGATAAAGTAATATGTTAATTACACCCCGACCGACACAATAGACCTTCATAGGCATAAGTTTGGGTTCACCTTACTAGTGTACAGCAAATCTGAGGTTGACTGTAAGTAGTTTTCTTTCACTACTGTATGACTTCATACTACTGTACTACAACATAGGTAACTAGCCAAACCAATGCGCTACCGGATGAGGTATGGTCTCTCTGTCCATGATTCAATAGTGATATTAAATTACTCACTTTAATAAAGACTTCAATTCACCAGTCTAATAAATAACATGTACACTGTCATTGAAATAACTTTGCGATTGCTAAGAATAGTTTTACAAGGTAAATCAATCTTGTAAAGATGATAGCAGATTCCATTTCCACTATTAATTGAACATAATTCAGATGATGATGATGACGACTCTTAATGCATTTGTAGCGCTTCCCGTCTAGGTAAAACAACTACATGCGAGTCTTGACGACGTATAATTAGTTTTAAATGAAGTGTTAATTAATATACCCTCAAAACAAACCAGCCAAGGCAAATTTAACAATTATCGAAAGTAAATAATTCAAAAGCAAGTAATTCATATGACCACTGAATACAGACATTATGAATAAGTAACACTGTATAAAATCGGCCTAAACTCACATATCACAATTAAAGTAACACAAAACAAAGGAAACACTCACTCAGTATTTCTTCTGTGACAGCTGCGTAGATCAGGAACTCTGAAAATATACACCCTAATAACCTATGAATCCTAACCATGTCTAATAAGAATCTATACGACATTTGTATTTCTCACAGCTAGAGGTGATGGTTACCTCACATTTACATTAATTGCGTGGTGTGTAATGTGACTAATCTGAACTAACTAGGGGGTTGAGGTGGCATCCTCGGTGTGTCCCTAACCCTATTTCCTACGCCATGTGTAATAACCCCATCCGCTGGCCGAAACCAGGTTGCGAATGGAGTAGGGCGGAGAGATAGTTGTGCGAATAAATAAATATATAGATATAAAGACCAACGCTACCAGTCCTATGCACTGACCAGCAGATACACAGAGCCTGATAACGCTAGGGGGAAGTTTCCCGACTGCCATACGGCAGACGAGCGTCAGGTCGATCCCCAACGCCTGACTCCGTCCCGAAAGACGTTAAACCCCAAGCTTTGTTAACACCGCCAGGTTGCCTTGGGGCCGGGAACCTCGTCCCGTAAAGTCCCTACTTCAAGCGTGACAAATTTAGAACACACAATCAGAATTCATGGCCAATAATCATACGTCATGACAATGACGATGATGGAGGTAATTTCTCTGCCGATACCCCGGACTCAGGGCACCGATCATGATACTGACGGCTAAAGGTGTCCTGGCCGCAGAGAAATCGGATTAGGGAAGGATCAAGGATACTGGTGAGGTTGGTATGGTAATTGGTTCACGAACACTGATTGCGAAGCACAATAATTAATTAAACAATTAAACTACGTTAAATAATTAAACTAAATAATTAAACTTTGTCAAAGTAAATTAACTGCGAACCGATATCGCTTCCAACAGCAAGACCTCGCTTGAAGAAATTTCGAAAATCACTAATCCCGATTCCCTGAAGAGCCGTTCTATTTATACCCATTATCTGCATCTCGTGCGTCTCGTGCGTCTCGTGCGTCTCGTGCGTCTCGTGCATCTCGTGCGTCTCGTGCATCTCGTGCATCTCGTGCGTCTCGTGCATCTCGTGCGTCTCGTGCATCTCGTGCGTCTCGTGCATCTCGTGCGTCTCGTGCATCTCGTGCATCTCGTGCATCTCGTGCGTCTCGTGCATCTCGTGCATCTCGTGCATCTCGTGCGTCTCGTGCATCTCGTGCGTCTCGTGCATCTCGTGCGTCTCGTGCATCATTTGAACAAGAACGATCCTTACGCTCTACCCAATAAGGTCGAATTTCGCTATTCTCCGTGAGTCTCGCATCGTAACCAAACAACAACATACATACCTATCTTATAGTTAAGTCAGTGTGTGAAAGAGATAGAATGCACCTCAGATACAACCAACATGAAACAACACGATCAATGAAAATTACGTCAATTCATTCTAGTTGCAAGGAAGCACTTACGATGCTGTTTACGCAATTATCGAACATTTTGATGTCATATACTACTTGTGTAGTCTACTCAGCCTTTATGTAGTATTTAGTACATTCCTACTCATCCAGTTATCACCCTCGTACAGAAATTCCAGCTTAATTATTATTTAGTCCATACATCTTATAAAAAGGAAAAGGAAAGGCTTACATAATATATTAATTGTATAATTCTAATATTATTAATTGACTATGGGCAACGCCCAAACATATATTTGTGAAATTAACGGTAAAATACGCTATGTACCGTTACAACCACCCCCCAATGTTTGCGCAAGTGGAAAGCTGACAAGCTGATAAACTGAAGTAAACAGTTAAACTCTCTTGTATTCACAAATATATGAACCTTCAAAATTGATCACTCTTAATTTAATAGCATTTTTCCCATGAGTGTATTTGGAATGTGTGGTGTGTATTTAAACCGTAAGGTAGTAACTAAAGCAAAAATTGAACCCATCAAATTTACGACTAAATAATTATGAACGATTATCACCCTCACAAGGCAGTCTAGTCTTAGATAGGGAGACTGTTTTGTGAGAACAATCCACGGCTCTAGTAGCACGTATGACCAGTCCCGCCATACCAGTCTTGCTCCTGCATATCGACCGAATATGGAAATTCCGGAAAAATCCCTTCCAAAACCAGACTACGTTAATAGATATTGGGCCATAACCATCCGTTAATCAATAGTCTCATTTGAAAGGTCCCTTCAATACAGTAATCGCTATTCCTTCGGTGAGTGTGCAGTGTGTGAAGATTTAAGCATTGCATCCTAGCTTCTGCTTGGTTGCACCACATGTAAAGTAATGATATTCTGGTGCCAGCCTCATAGCTGATGTCAATTTGACTTAACCTAACTCCATTCGCACTGGAAAATCATTTGTAGTGTGCCGTTCAGGGGTTGAATGCCAATAAACCGTCCTTATTAACCCCGAAATTGCTAAGTTGCTGCAGCCCCTCATACTATAGCATAACGTCATTTTGGTCTCGTCAAGAAGTCAACATAACATCAATACACAACCTTGTTCTTCCTTCCCCATTCCAATCGCAATTCCATACCTAGCTACACCAAATCAGCAATTTTGTCAGGTAACTTAGACGTAAGTGGTATATTTATAACGGGCTGAATCAGTCGTTATTTTTCGAAGGTTCATACAAATGGACAAAAACAATTACATCACCACATCTCGCAACAAGTGCAAAACAACCTTGTCTGTGCAATATGCGCACTGACACGCAACTTGAAAATTGAAAATATAAAACACGCAGGCAAAGCCGTCCAACACCCCATATTACGGAGTAGCAAGGCAACCGTTTTCATCCTAATTAAATCAAATTAACTTAATTTAATAATTTATCCATCCATCCTACTTATTTGTGAGAGCCAGTCGCTTTCCACCTCCACAAGTCAAATCTACTAACTTTAAATTATTTTCTCGCACTTATATCTACTCTATCCTATAATTAGCATAACATAACCTTATGGTAAACTTAATGCATTAATTCTATGATCTTAAAGCTAAGACTTATAACTAGACTAAACCCGTGGTAGCTCAGTGCTCTAGCCTGCGACCCAACTCGTGGCAGGGTTCGCACCCCCCAGAGTCTTCCTGAATTCAAACAGGGTAACGTGAGAAAACCCGCGCGAATCCGCGGAGCAAATCAATAGGCGAAGTCTTCAACCCACACAAAGCCCGTGCAGAAACTTGACTCATGATGTTGAACAATCGAATAAACTTAACTAAATACTAAGAAAATATATAAAAACTAACTCACCTAAACTACTAAAAAAAAAGATATAAACCTGAAAATGTAAATGTAAAATAAAATACCCAGCGACGGTAATCGCTAAAATCAAGACATCCGTACTTACTTACATTACCAGTAATAAAGTACCTAATTAAATTCAGAACCAACCATTCAAAATACTATGCCCAAATAACCACCAACTCAATCATAAATTCAGATAGGCTATAGGTAGATAACGTATGAAACCGATAGGTAATGCGCGCATATGCTGTACGCACTTACGAATAAGATTAAGAACAGAAAAGAACAAGTGAGTGTAATATTTATGCCAATACCTCTTACGTCAAAATAATTACAATTTACACAAATTCATGTATCTTTTTTTTTTAATGGATAATATTGTGATGATCAGTCAACGCAGTGATTTATCTAAAATATTCAAAATACCTTCTACTCAGATTACCGCCAACCGAGTTTTCACTATAACCAACTATGCGCACTAGAGGGCGTTATGAACAAACATACAACAAATTAGGTTAATGCGTATCGAGCTTTTCATAGTATAAACTTTCAAAATGTATACTTAACTATTTTCACTACGCATTAAAAGTACGTTTGAAATTAACAAGTAGGTATTTTAATTTTGTTTAAAATTAGCCTACTGTAAGTTATCAATCGAAGGCAATATAACGAAACGTAATTTCAAATCAATAGTAATAATTTAAAATAAGGGTAGGCATGCGCTGTACTGCGCCGGTCTGATCAAACTACCCTTCCTTTTTTTATGCGAGCGTACTGCCACGGTGTTAGTATATTTGTTAGACAAACCTCGACCTTAAGTAACAGACATACTGGGTTACTAAATATGTTCGCTTCTCGTATTTGTGAATGACTACGCTATATAGCAAAAGCCAACTTAATATACTGTTACGTAACTGACACAATGTTATCAAAGAGTAAATTTCCTCAAGAATTAAACGCTAAAGTGTGAATTGAATCACAATATGCAAAGGAAGCAAACATCTTAAAGTTGAATGCGAGTGGTAGACTCCTACAAAGTGTGCTAATTTTTCTATAGAGTTCCATACTATCTGTACCTTAAAGGAAATTTGTGTAGTCGGTTACTACGTCTGTTCGCATCTTATATCTGAGAATGTCTACGCTTTAGTAAGGCTAACTTGGTAAACTGTTACGACACAATCGCAACAGTAATAAGAACTGAACGATAGTAAAATGTTTAGAATTATTTCTGAAATCAAAAGAAATAATTGCGAATGAAACTTCTTCACGAAAGGAAAACAACGAAATTGTAAAATTAACTCGAGTGTCGAGTTTTAAGTGTGTGTGTCCATTAGTTAATCACACCGTAATTAGGTACTCTATTTATTGATTATCGGAAAATATATAAAAGTTTTAAAAATTTGCGTAGCTAAAATAATTTGTTAAAACATGTGCTCACGCACCGCGGTGCCACCTAGCGAACGTCCCACGAACTATCAAACATAACACCGAACATAGTTCAAGAAAGCTCTAAGCGCCTCTACAGACTGCGCCGGACCGTGCAGCACTGGTGCTGCCACCTATCGATTAGCTTTACGTTTTTGTATATATTTATTTCGAGTCATGATCTCAGGACAAGCATTCGTTTACCACCTTAGTATCGTAACAGACACACTAAAATTATAGTTAAAAATTAACAAATAATAACCAGTCATTCTGCCCTACGTTGTATTAGCCCTTAATTTAGGCAGGAATTGATAGAGACGGAGAAGGGAGAGCAAAACCTGAGGCTGACTGCAGCGACCTACCAGATCCCCAACACATGTGCTTTCATGCCAAAACCAATATAAAATGAGTCCACACTACGTACATTTTGCTTAAGGGCAGGGATCTTTTGTCACTGGACTATCATAGATACGACTGTTCATAGTGAACACTAGATACTAACCTAACCATGTACTCGCATACCTATAACCTTGCACTAGGCCCGTTTTTTTTTTATGACTATCTATCTGTCTTCGTAGTTCACAAATACAAAACGTCCTCACACTATCTTCGTTTTACTTAGGCACCAGGCTCTATTAACACTGGATTGCTATTTTCACTAGTCTACTTACATACATACCTACATAGATACACACAATTACAATGACATACTTACAATTATGAACCTATTTTTCATGAAATATGTTCGGCTGTGAAAATGTTTAACATAATACGACAAATTCACAATAACAGAACAGAGCATACCCGTACTAATTACAAAAGACAGTGATTTCTACATTCTATTGAACTAAAGCTCAAAATTATTATTATCATCTTTCTAGGATTGTAGCAAGTGAAATAAGACATATCGTAGCAAGTCCTATCTACCCCCAAGAGAAAGAGACGTGATAGTCCGTACGTATTATCAAAGTCGTGACGTAAACAAGGCACAAATTGTGCACCTAAAATCTAAGTAGTAGCCGCTGAACCAATTTTAATGATAATATTTGTTGTTCAAATATAAGATTGTATGAAATCTGGAAAAGCCGTAACAAAAACACATAAATGTGTTTAAAATTTAACTGATACATTATATGAAGCCCCTGCATACTAATGAATATACATAAACTTCTATTGTCAATACAAATACCATTGGAGCTACCTGTAAGTACACTACTAGATAAATAATTATACAAATTACTTTACCTACCTACAGTATGAATAACCGCCACATATTTAGAACCAAAGTGTGATCTACTATCAATCGTACTTGTGGAAAGGAGGTAGAAATCGGTGAATCATTAGTCAATTGATAAATGTTATCCTACCCTATCTTATTCTATTTTACTTATTCTATTTTACTATCCTACTAATAAAAATATAAATCTTAACGTATGTGAGAATGTAAGTGTGCATTGGTGGTATTGATGTATGGTTACTATAACTGTATGAGTGAAATAATGCATGTTACCTACTATAAAGCGATAAGACCGGCTGAATAAATCTGGATGAAATTTAACATAACTAACGATAATTTATAGACTAAAATAACGTGTGCCTTTTATCCCTAAACCTACGTAACTCCTGCGGGTTAGCGATACACAACCTCTTTGCAGACAAAGTCGCAAGATGCAGCTAGTCTTTTCGGCACCTACTTAAAATGTAAAAAGAAGCTTCTTTTTTTACAGTATATTCTTTACTTGGCTATAATTTGTGCAATCAACTCATTTACACACAAACATACATACATACAAATTAAATTAAACTAAATTAAATTAAATATCTTGGGACAAACCACACCAATTCACCCAGCCTTAAACTAAGCAAAGCTTGTACTATGGTATCAGGCAACGGATCAACATACTTATATAATGTAGATAGACATACTTAATTACAAAAATTGTATATTGTCCAACATCCATGACTCAGGCACAAACATTCGTATTTATCATACAACTGTCTGCCCCTACCGGGATTCGAACCCAGGACCACTAGCTTCATAGTCAGGGTCACAAACCACTGGCTATCCGGTTGTCAATACCAAGTGCCTAAAGTGAACGGGCCGCAACCTACAGGACCCAACCCAACAAACAAACAAACAAACATATGAAAATTGCAAGATTAAAAGCTTGCTCAATATGAACTTATATAAAAACGTAATAACATTCTCTAACATGCCTACCTACCGTCATTATTTCTATCATCATCATCATTATCACTATCCACTATCATAAACATCATTATCTAACAACTAACGTCAACATAATCATCATCAGCCCACACACGTCCCACCGCTGGGCACAGAACCCCTGTCCGAATGAGAGGACGCCTACCGAGGCACCTGAACGGGCCTACCCACCATATTGCATACCTAATTTACTGATCTTACGAGTACCTATAAAAATCTTAGTAAAATCAACATTTAAAAATAACCCCAATACATACGAGCTTAGAGTCAGTGTATTTCTTAATGATACTGACAGCATAAAATAAGAAAGGAAAGCATCAATGATGGACAAGAACGCATTTCAATACCAACTAAAACTTACTTAAAGTCAGCCTTTGTCCAAATTTCTACAATAAATTTAATGTAGACTTAATAGTATTCCAGAGTAAACAATGACATGATCGTGTCCTATCAACCGATACCTCCTACAGAGAAATAATAACTGAACTATACTTATATACTATACACTACAATTTTTAAATCAAAATTTGAAAAAGACAATCCTATGACCAACGGTGGCCATCCTGCCTTCTCATGGTGTACTACCTACCTACACTCAAACAGAATCAATCTATTATATAACTTTGTCACCAGTTGATACCCCTCCCTAATGATATCATAGATCTATCAATCATAGATATATCTACCTTTGTGTTTTATTTTAAAGCTAAAGATGGTAAAAGTTCTAGACATCCTCAGTCTTTATTGGGAGGCCTAAGAAAAACAATAACTCGCACTCAATACATACTCACAACTATTACGCAATGTAATAAAATAATGCACTCTAATTAACCCCAAGAAATTACTTCTATATTTTGACTTAAATACCCCCATATACATCACACACATAACTTACTATCGCCAAGTATACACAAGTACCTACAAAGCTCATACAACCGTAATGAAAAATCAAAATGAATGAGAGTACATTCACTAATACAGTAAATCAATCTAAATGCTCCGAGATAGGTACATCTGTCACTAAACATAAAATCTCGCAGCAGTTGCATACTGTAGCTGTAATTCCAACATCATCGATTTTCGAACACAATTTTTATATCATTCCTATTTTTATTTTGTAAACACGACATACATACTAGTCATTACTACCGTTCGAAAACTTAATCAGTTTGCTATAACTGAGCATACATACTTTATTTTTTACAGTCTCTGTCTACCCTAAGTGTCTTAGCATTAGCACATGAGCCTGCCTTAGTAGTAAAATTTCCTGACAAATATAACAAGGGTTCCTCAATATCAAGCCCCGGCCACGTACTACTCTAAAGAGCCTATTAAAAATATCAATTTTCCCCACAAGAACACTACCCCCGTTTACTAGCTTACTATAATCACTGTAATTAAAAACAAATGTACTTATTACACCCCCCCGACCTTGCAACCTTAAAAACCTTACTAGTATTCTTAACCTAATGGAAATCATTCAAAGATAACTATGCACCCCCCCGACTTTACAATTTTATAAATCTAGCGTACATTATAAGCAATGTTACCTATAAAAGTATCAGAGTAATTTAATATTCCCTATCTGGATATTCAAAGCACTGTAATCATAAATCTACCTACAGTCAAATGAACATTCAGTTTTAATTTAATAGTGCATCTAAAGTAGCAATTCGTTTACAAACTAGTTAAATATTCTAACACGTTCTTAAGTCACGAAAATATTTTATATCTACTCCGGGAACCCTAAATCAACTTTTATAAAGAAGGTAGGCATCACATTAACCAAACCGAAATCTACCCTAAACGAGTCGACAATTCGAGAAGTCCACCTGTATTTGACCGGCTTATACTTATCTTTCCAATTAACGGGGCAAATACACTAAGTCTATCGCCGCATACGACATGCAAAGTAAGAACATTACATACGCATACTGCAAATCGCGTCTATACCACTACGGGGTAAACAGAGCCTATGGCAACATTAGAGAAGGACATTAAATTACCATAATATGCTACGATAGTAAAAAAACACAACCTAAAAACATCGAAAGCATCTATCCTAATAGTAATAAACCTAAAATAATTACACAAAAGATCCACGAATGGGTCAAAGTATATCCGTAGGTCCCCTAGATTAAGATTAGATAAACCTAAAGTAACGTAAGCGCAAAAATGGTACCTAACAAAACTTTAGTTGATTAACCTAGTGTGAGACAAGTTCGGCGACTCAACAAAGCGCACGCAACAGTGTAATTGCTCCTTAACATATAATCCTACCAACGTAAAATGTTAACATTATTGTTAGTTAGCTAGCAGTACCCTTCCTACAACGGACGTCGTTTAAAGTAAGAATGCAAGTGGATAAATTAAATTTACACCAATAATGACCGAACGTAACATATAAGTGCATACATCAACTACAAGTGAACCTAAGAAGTTTTGTGAAAAGAACAGAGTTTACAACGTAAAGTGCAAAAATGGTTGTTAGTTAGCTAGCGGTATCCTACCTACAACGGATATTGTTTATATTCTAAAGGTAAGGGTGCGAAGTGGAT
Source organism: Pandemis corylana (assembly GCA_949127965.1). Classification (NCBI taxonomy): domain Eukaryota; kingdom Metazoa; phylum Arthropoda; class Insecta; order Lepidoptera; family Tortricidae; genus Pandemis; species Pandemis corylana. The sequence continues at coordinate 6,130,738 of OX421875.1, read as the reverse complement.
AAGAAATAGCAAAGATCTTCACGGAACGCAATGAATGAGCGAGATCATGAACCAATGGAACTATGGAATGAAGTGGACCAATGAAAGTTTACGACAATAGTGATAAGGTAATGTTAAGTGCAAAGTGAACAAAGAGAATGTGAAAACATCGAGACGAAAAGTGACTATCAAATATCATAACAGAACTTGAACTATGAATGCTTATAATAAGTGTTGTGAAAATAAAATGCTACAGTAATAATTTAGAAAATTATGTAAAGATCAATATTACAATTTTATTCTAAAGGTGACTATTTTATTGAACTATATCCAACTAATAATATATTTTAGTAACCTATGAAAAAATACCAATCCTTACTCTCACTTTTCCATTACACGGCAACACTGTGTCCAACAATTGCTTTTTATAAAAAAAACAACTGTTGGACAATTCCTAGGTAACCTACCTAAGTTGAAAGTTTAAGAGACAAACAGACTTATAAAATACGAGCTAAAAGTATCATCCCATTACGATAAGATATTATGACGAAATCGGAATTGAGCTATGTATTATCAGCTGACGAGTATTGCTATACGACCTAAATAAACCAGGACCTAAGATAATCCTAAATCCTGGTCACGCGAACCACTGTAACAAAACATCCCCCCCCCCCCAATCTAAATTTTCTTAAATATTAAAAATATGTATTTAAAAAACTGAAATTTAATTTTATTCCTAAATAATTCTAATAACGCACCTAACGCGCCTAACGTACCTAAGCTACATAGCTCAATCCAACGAGTACTTGATGTAGGAGGTAAATAAAGCCGCCTACTAATAAAATACAAATGTCGTGAAAGCCTAACAAAACTATACTGGTCGTGATACGTGATATATTGAAGATATGGCCATGTGATCGTCTAGTGTGTGAATCGTCTAGTAATTAAATTAAATACCCTTCGTTGTGTCCGCATCCTACGTAACCCTGGGAACGTTTAGTGACGAGTAAAGATTGATCTACCTATAAATTAAAACTATCATATATACGCGACGGCTAGCAACACATTACTTAAAGGATTTTAGTTTACGCCGACTAAAGGAAACAACGATTAAGTTATCGGATTGTAAGGTATTTTATGTCGAGTTAATGAAGCATAAAGTATATTGTTAAGTGATCATTTGGGCAAGTACGGAAATAAGTCAACCATTATTTAATGAATTATGAAGCTCGTCATAATAGTATTATACAGAGAAGTATGTAATTCGATGGTTAATATCGTATCAACGAAACACCTATTGAATAAAGTTTTATGGAGGTCTAAGGAGTGTAAAGGACCTGTAAATTAGCCTATCACATATATTGCTAAATATTGATCATCTTACTATTAACTTAAGGGAATCCGCTGCTAGAATGTAAGTACATACATTCGATTGAGACAAGAAACAGGAATGTGCGCTATAAACTCAGCCATAAAAGGAGATAAAGTAATATGTTAATTACACCCCGACCGACACAATAGACCTTCATAGGCATAAGTTTGGGTTCACCTTACTAGTGTACAGCAAATCTGAGGTTGACTGTAAGTAGTTTTCTTTCACTACTGTATGACTTCATACTACTGTACTACAACATAGGTAACTAGCCAAACCAATGCGCTACCGGATGAGGTATGGTCTCTCTGTCCATGATTCAATAGTGATATTAAATTACTCACTTTAATAAAGACTTCAATTCACCAGTCTAATAAATAACATGTACACTGTCATTGAAATAACTTTGCGATTGCTAAGAATAGTTTTACAAGGTAAATCAATCTTGTAAAGATGATAGCAGATTCCATTTCCACTATTAATTGAACATAATTCAGATGATGATGATGACGACTCTTAATGCATTTGTAGCGCTTCCCGTCTAGGTAAAACAACTACATGCGAGTCTTGACGACGTATAATTAGTTTTAAATGAAGTGTTAATTAATATACCCTCAAAACAAACCAGCCAAGGCAAATTTAACAATTATCGAAAGTAAATAATTCAAAAGCAAGTAATTCATATGACCACTGAATACAGACATTATGAATAAGTAACACTGTATAAAATCGGCCTAAACTCACATATCACAATTAAAGTAACACAAAACAAAGGAAACACTCACTCAGTATTTCTTCTGTGACAGCTGCGTAGATCAGGAACTCTGAAAATATACACCCTAATAACCTATGAATCCTAACCATGTCTAATAAGAATCTATACGACATTTGTATTTCTCACAGCTAGAGGTGATGGTTACCTCACATTTACATTAATTGCGTGGTGTGTAATGTGACTAATCTGAACTAACTAGGGGGTTGAGGTGGCATCCTCGGTGTGTCCCTAACCCTATTTCCTACGCCATGTGTAATAACCCCATCCGCTGGCCGAAACCAGGTTGCGAATGGAGTAGGGCGGAGAGATAGTTGTGCGAATAAATAAATATATAGATATAAAGACCAACGCTACCAGTCCTATGCACTGACCAGCAGATACACAGAGCCTGATAACGCTAGGGGGAAGTTTCCCGACTGCCATACGGCAGACGAGCGTCAGGTCGATCCCCAACGCCTGACTCCGTCCCGAAAGACGTTAAACCCCAAGCTTTGTTAACACCGCCAGGTTGCCTTGGGGCCGGGAACCTCGTCCCGTAAAGTCCCTACTTCAAGCGTGACAAATTTAGAACACACAATCAGAATTCATGGCCAATAATCATACGTCATGACAATGACGATGATGGAGGTAATTTCTCTGCCGATACCCCGGACTCAGGGCACCGATCATGATACTGACGGCTAAAGGTGTCCTGGCCGCAGAGAAATCGGATTAGGGAAGGATCAAGGATACTGGTGAGGTTGGTATGGTAATTGGTTCACGAACACTGATTGCGAAGCACAATAATTAATTAAACAATTAAACTACGTTAAATAATTAAACTAAATAATTAAACTTTGTCAAAGTAAATTAACTGCGAACCGATATCGCTTCCAACAGCAAGACCTCGCTTGAAGAAATTTCGAAAATCACTAATCCCGATTCCCTGAAGAGCCGTTCTATTTATACCCATTATCTGCATCTCGTGCGTCTCGTGCGTCTCGTGCGTCTCGTGCGTCTCGTGCATCTCGTGCGTCTCGTGCATCTCGTGCATCTCGTGCGTCTCGTGCATCTCGTGCGTCTCGTGCATCTCGTGCGTCTCGTGCATCTCGTGCGTCTCGTGCATCTCGTGCATCTCGTGCATCTCGTGCGTCTCGTGCATCTCGTGCATCTCGTGCATCTCGTGCGTCTCGTGCATCTCGTGCGTCTCGTGCATCATTTGAACAAGAACGATCCTTACGCTCTACCCAATAAGGTCGAATTTCGCTATTCTCCGTGAGTCTCGCATCGTAACCAAACAACAACATACATACCTATCTTATAGTTAAGTCAGTGTGTGAAAGAGATAGAATGCACCTCAGATACAACCAACATGAAACAACACGATCAATGAAAATTACGTCAATTCATTCTAGTTGCAAGGAAGCACTTACGATGCTGTTTACGCAATTATCGAACATTTTGATGTCATATACTACTTGTGTAGTCTACTCAGCCTTTATGTAGTATTTAGTACATTCCTACTCATCCAGTTATCACCCTCGTACAGAAATTCCAGCTTAATTATTATTTAGTCCATACATCTTATAAAAAGGAAAAGGAAAGGCTTACATAATATATTAATTGTATAATTCTAATATTATTAATTGACTATGGGCAACGCCCAAACATATATTTGTGAAATTAACGGTAAAATACGCTATGTACCGTTACAATATATACAAAAAATTAACACTTATACGTATTACATATTCTTATGGCTAACATTCAATATAATTTCAAATATGATATTATGATTATATTACCTGAACTGGACCCTTTTAAGTATAATATGTAGGTGTATTGTTTTCCAAATACAATTACAGTGCGCCTAACACTCCGGTAAAAATGTCTTATACCTACCATAAAAAAATTGAAAAAGTGATATTGACACAGTATATAATTATTGTTTTAGAAACGCACGTCGTCTAGTGTAATACCGACCAACAACATCAAAACTATCAAGATTGTTTGTTCACGGTATACTTTTAGCTAACGCTAATGGCTTTACAACCCCACTTGAAGTTAACAATTGAACAATAGATGTTGGTTTTAAGTACTTTTCGTCATTTTAAAAGAAACAGACTATAAACGAACAAGTAGACGAAATGTTACAACTTGACGTAATTGAACCCTGTGAAAGTGCTTGGTCTTCGCCAGTACTTCTTGTAAAAAAAAAAGATGGCGAACCTAGGTTTTGTCTCGACAGTCGTAAATTAAACTCAGTAACTAAAAAAGACGCTTATAGTTTACCTTACATATCCGAAATACTAGATAATCTTAGAGACGCAAAGTACTTGTCAAGTATAGACTTATCAAAAAGTTTTTGGCAAATTCCGATTAGCAAATCGGACAAAGTAAAAACAGCGTTCTTTGTGCCCTCTCGCGGTACGTTCTGTTTTAAAACTATGCCTTTCGGGTTGACTAATAGTCCCGCTACTCAACAGAGACTCGTGGACTCGCTACTAGGGTCCCAGTTTCAGAATAAGGTCTTCTGTTACCTAGACGATATCGTCTTCGTTAGTAGTACCTTTGAAGAACACATAACGTTACTTCTTCGCGTCCTCGAAAAATTAACCGCCGCAAACTTAACTATAAACGCGGAAAAAACGCAACTATTTAGAAAAAATATAAAGTACCTAGTGTCATGTATATGTGTAGTTGTGTATCTTAGCAACCGTTTTGTCTTCTTGAATAAACCTTTTGATAGCACGCTGCGTTTCCTTATAATGGGGAATATTTAATAGAATACATGGATTCTAATACATAATAAACTGGCGACGAGTCGCGATCGGATCAGCGGGTGCGCGAAATAAAATAAGTGGATGTCTTGTGCGAACAGAATTGTTAGAATTGTTGAACAATGTCGGTTGGCAAGATGGACACGTTCGATCAAAGGAAAGACAATTGGTCAGCTTATGAGGATAGACTGGAGCAGTATTTTGTGGTAAATGATGTGAAGGAAGACCGCAAAGTAACTAACCGCGATGGGAGCGGAAAGCTACGAATTGTTGGCGACTTTGTGTACACCTACCAAACCGTCAGAGAAAAAATATGTCGAGCTTGTGGGACTGATGACAGATCATCTGCAGCCAAGTCGGAGTATTTTAGCGGAGCGGTACAAATTTCGTCAGCGTAAGCAATCATGCGATGAATCAATAGCTGATTATATTGCAGACTTACAGAGACTGACTAAGTACTGTGATTTTGGAACCTGGTTGAGTGACAGCTTACGCGATCAACTGGTATGTGGTTTGCAAAATGAAAATATACGATTGCGATTGTTTACAGAAAAAGATTTAAAATTTTCGAAAGCCAAGCAGATAGCAATTCAGATGGAGGCGGCGGAAAAGAATGCAGCATTTGTGCAAAATAGTGGCCGGTCATCGAGAAGTGACGGGACAGCGCCATGTTTTACAGTTAGCAGTGACAAGAATGGTAGTTGGCGGACGTCATCACGGAACGACCGGGATTTTCCGAAACAAGCCGATCTGACACGAAGGAAGGTAACTTACGAAGATGCGCGACCGATGTCGAATGGACAGCAAAAGACCAATAGCAGCGCTAGGCCGGGGACGTCAGGAGCAGCGTATGGCGGCCGGGCGCGAGTAGGTCAAGGTCAAGCCCGGTGCTCAGCGTGCGGCGGCATGCATGCTGTGCACTCTTGCAGGTTTCGGGTTTACGTTTGTCGTGTTTGCAATCAAGAAGGACACCTTAAGAAAATGTGTCCAAAGTTGTTGAAGATTACCGGCCATAACTATGTAGAGGATGACTGCTCGGAGGAAGAAAGCTGCGATTTAGAGGTAAATCTTTCTTTTGTAAAAGAAAATGGGTTAAGCAAATATAAGCCGTACATAATAACATTAAATGTCAATAACCAGGATATTAGTATGGAAATAGACACCGGCAGTACTATATCTTGCATTAGTTCGGAAGTTTATGATAGATATTTTTCGAACTGTAAGCTGGCTCCAAGCAATCTGGTATTAAGGTATTATACAGGGGAAACAGTCCGCACGTTAGGGAAAATCAGGCCTTGTATTAGGTACAAAGAAAAGTTAATGTCATTAGACTTATATGTGATAGTCAATGGTAAAACTAATTTGCTGGGCAGGCAATGGCTCGCTGAATTGGGAATAAATGTTTGCAGCGGACCTGGATTTGTAAATTATGTCAAAACCTCAGACCAATTTAACGTGGCGAACCTTAGTTCCAGATTTGAAAATGTGTTCGCTGACGGTCTCGGGACGTATAACGGCGGGCTCGTGTCATTGCGGGTGCGGCAGGACGCGCGGCCTGTGTACCTGCGTGCGCGCCCTTTGGCGTTGCGCTGCGAGAGCTGGTTGAGCGCGAGCTGGCGCGGCTGGAGAGCGAAGGCATCATCACACCCGTCGAGACCTCTGAGTGGGCCACGCCTATCGTTCCGGTGATCAAGCCTGACGGAACTATTCGTATATGCGGTGACTATAAAATAAGTCTCAACAAAAATTTGGATGTGGACCGTTTTCCTTTGCCTAGAATAGAGGATTTGTTCACAAAGTTACACGGGGGGGAGAAATTCAGTAAGATTGATCTCTCTCAAGCTTATGCCCAGTTAGTTCTAGACGATACATCTAAGTATACGGTGATTAACACCCATAAAGGCTTATTTAAATATAACCGGTTGATTTATGGGTTATCTTCAAGCCCAGGGATATTTCAAAGGATCTTAGAGCAGATGTTTGCAGACATGCCACGAGTGGGGGTATTCCTAGATGATGTGATTATAACAGGTGAGGACGACCATGAGCATGTGAAAAACCTGTACAAGGTTTTTGAGCGATTAGAAAGATATGGGTTGAAGATTAAAAAGGAGAAATGTTCTTTTCTTGCGAATTCAGTAACTTATTTAGGATATGTGGTGGATAAAGAGGGCCTGCATACTTGTCCTAAAAAGGTTAAGGATATTTTGAACGTGACTACACCGAGTAATGTTTCCGAGTTACGTTCCTTTTTAGGCATGACTATGTACTACGCCAAATTTGTGAAAAACATTAGTACACTACTTACACGGCTTACACCTTTATATGAATTATTGAAAAGATGTGAAGTTCCAATGGTCTCTAGAATGTGAAGATGCGTTTAATAGGGTAAAACGGTTGTTGGCTTCCAGTCAAGTGTTGGCTCACTATTCGCCGGAGCTGCCGTTGTTTCTGACCACGGACGCGAGCAGCGTGGGCGTCGGCGCAGTGATCTCCCACGCGTGGCCGGACGGCACGGAGCGCCCGGTTGCTTATGCTTCTCGAGTACTGAATAAGGCGGAAAAGGGATACTCGCAGATATATATTCTAATACATAATACCTAGGTTACATAGTGGACGCGAACGGACTTAATACTGACCCAGATAAAATAAGAGCAATCACAGATTTTCCCATTCCTACCACAAGAAAGGAGCTAAAAAGGTTCATTGCTACTTGTAGTTGGTACAGACGCTTTGTCCACGATTTTAGCACACTAGCAGCTCCCCTTAATAAACTCACGTCGACTAAAAAAGGCACCCCCCCTTTTAAATGGACTCCGGAAGTAAATACCGCTTTTAACAAACTAAAAAAATGTCTAGTGTCCGCGCCGGTCTTATCCTGCCCAGACTATAACTTACCTTTCGAAGTACGTACTGTAATAGAACGTATTCTATAAACTTGGATGTTAGTCTGTGGTGTTACCCCCGCCCCGCGGGCGCACCGCTCCCCCTTGTCAGCCGGCTAGCGAGAGGTGATATACCTGTGCATTATTAAGATAAGATTTGTAGAAAGAAGTTAACATAAAATAAATACACCAGAAAACAAGTATAACGTTTTATTATAAAGATCATTACATGGCGCAGTCGATGAAGAACAATTATTTCGCGAGATTCAATTGGATTTACTAAGGTAACCTCAAATCCGCGTGGCACGGTGCACCGGCCGGCAAAGCATAATTAAACTAAAGAATATGAAGATTGCTCAGTAATTACGAAGAAACGATACTAATACGACCTAATTAAAAATGCCGAATGTAGAAGAAAACGTAACACAAGAGGTGGATAACATGTGTTCCATCGAATATAAAATGCCGCATGGCATGAATTTAGACGACATTGGCAATTGTTGGCCACAATGGCAAAGGTTTAAACAATCCTTTCGAATTTTCCTGCTCGCCGCCGGGTTCGACAGACTAGCAGAAACTAGAAAAGCGGCAATTCTCTTGAATTGCATTGGACAGCAGGCGCAAGAACTTTATTTTAATGTATTACAAAAAGACGAGAAGACAAAATTAGAAGACATTATCACAATATTCGACGAACATTTCAAGCCTAAACAAAACCAAGTAATCAACAGTTACAAATTTAACATGCGGAGCCAAGAGGAGGGAGAAACTTTCGACGCATTCTATACAGCAATCAACAAATTAGCTGAAAATTGCAACTTTAAAGAAAAAGACCGTATGATGCGAGACAGAATTGTGATCGGTGTCAAGGATGGGAGAGTACAACAGAAGCTTCTGGAAATTGCGGAACTAACGTTAGAAAAAGCGGTGGAAGTGTGCCGATCTGCCGAGCTATCCAGAGAACACATGAAGACGCTGAACAACCCGGAGGTGCATGCAGCGATGTCCAAGGCCCCTTCGAACCAGCCGTGCTACTCAACAGACTCCAAAGCTAAGTACTTTGATAACAGTAAAAATAGGTTCTCAAATATGAGAAATAACAGTCAATATAATAAGAATTACTATTTGTGTAGAAAATGTAAAACTGAACATGCCAGGAATTGCCCGGCCTATGGGATAATTTGTAGTAAATGTAAGAAGTATAATCATTTCAGCGTAGGCTGCACTATCCTTTATAAACAAGTCCACGAAATGACTGAGGACTGCATGAATAACGTACACGACTTGTGACTAGTATACTCCATTGATCTAACCAAAAATGAGTGGACTCGGCTCCTTAGAGTTGAAAATAAAAGAGTATGCTTTAAATGCGATACTGGAGCACAAATTAATGTGCTCTCACTAAGAGATTTAAAAAATATTGTCAATGATGAAAACAAAGTAAGATTATCTGAGACAAAAAGTTTAATTGAAGTCTTTGGAGGGGGCAAACTGTTGCCTCTTGGTAAAATCACTTTGAGAATGTACTCGAAGAATGATGAAAGCAGTTATGAAACTGAATTTGTTATTGTAAACAAAAATGTCAGACCTATCTTAGGATTAGGCTCACTGGTAAAACTTGGACTATTAACTAGTAATAATATTAATACAGTAACGAATGAAACTTGCAATCCAACTAAAGACTCTATTGTTAATATGAACACTGAATTATTTCAGGGTGTTGGGGAATTTAAGGAGCCATTGGAGTTGCGGGTTCAACCAGGAGTGGTGCCGGTAGTGCGACCACCGCGGCGAGTGCCTCACGCACTAATGACTCGCCTTGCGGACAAGCTGAAAACCCTGGAGGAGCACAAGGTCATAGCCAAAGTCGAGCATCCTAGCAATTTCGTAAGCAACCTTGTTATAATTGAGAAAAAAGATGGTTCACTTAGGATTTGTACCTATTGACCCCAAGGATCTGAACTCTGTATTAATCAGAGAGCATCACTTGATTCCTACTCTTGAGGAAATTGTTCCAAAGCTATGTAATAAAAAATATTTTTCAGTCCTTGATCTGTTAGATGGATTTTATAATATTAAATTAACAGAAAAGTCAAGTGACTTGTGCACTTTTAACAGCCCTTATGGCTGTTACAAATTTTTAAGGTGCCCATTTGGTATCTCAGTGGCACCAGAGGTGTTTCAAAGATATAGTGAAACAGCCTTTGGAGACATCCCGGGGGTCATCGTGTATTGTGATGATTTGTTGATATGTGGCAATACGGAACTGGAGCATGATACAATATTAAAGAAAGTGTTTGAACGAGCTAAAGAGCACAATGTCCGTTTTAATAAAAATAAATTCCAGCACAAACTAACACAAGTCAAATACTTTGGTCATATCTTCTCTGCACAAGGCATGAAAATTGACCCAGAACGAGTTAACGCTATTACTAATATGAAAAGTCCCAGTAATAAAAAAGAACTCCAAATTTTTTTAGGCATGGTTAATTACCTAAGGAAATTCATTCCCAATATGGCAGATATTGTATCACCGCTCCAGTTATTACTAAAAAAAGATGTGACATGGTTATGGACGGAGGTTCATGAAAAGGTGTATAATAATATTAAGAAAAAATTAACTGAAGCCCCAACTTTACAAAACTTTGATCCCAAAATACCAATTGTAATTCAGTGTGATGCATCAAAGGATAGCCTTGGCTGTTGCCTACTACAAAATGAAAGACCAGTCACTATCAAATGAATCAAGAAATTTTTATTTCTTGATTTTTATGTTTACTTTTACGGTTTTACCCACCCGTTTAGACTACCCACCTGCTATGGGTGGTGTAGGGGTATAGCACGCGTCACGGAATGACGAGGATCCGGGTTCGATTCCCGGCCATAGCTTTACTTTTCGGATTTTTCTATGTGTTCTAATTTTCACAGACATTTAGAAATTGAAAGACCAGTCAGTTTGGCATCTAGAAGTTTAACTCCATCTGAAAGAAATTTTTCACAGATAGAAAAAGAACTGCTTAGTGTCGTGTGGGCCACTCATAAATACCATTATTATATATATGGGCAAAAGTGCACTGTTTTAAATGACCACAAACCCCTTGAGTCCTTGTTAAAAAAGCACATTCATGAAGTTCCGTCCCCCAGGTTGCAAAGACTGAAATTAAAATTGTTAAAATATGAAATAGAGTTTAAATATTTAAAGGGCAAATTCATGTACATAGCTGACTTGCTGTCACGTGCATTTATAGATTCTAATAATAAAGATGAATCATTATTTAAATGATTTATGATTCACTGCGTTGGGCTCGCAAGCTACCTACAATGTACTCAGGAACAACGACAGGAGCTGGTCACGGAAACCGGTAATGACGGGGAATTACTGAAATTAATAGAATATACTAAAAATGGTTGGCCGGACAAAAAATATATCCCTGATAATGTACAATATTATTTTAAATTTAGAGCTGAGATAAGTACTGATGAAAATCTGGTATTTTTAAATCACAGGTTGATAATTCCAACGTCATTACGGGTTAAATTTATGAAATTGTTACATGAAGGGCATTTAGGAACAACTAAAATGAAACAACAAGCGAGAAACTTGTACTATTGGCCCAAAATAGATGAACACTTAGATATTTTTGTAAGAAAATGCTATGTATGTCAAACTTATCAAAACAATAATGTGAAAGAACCCTTGCTGCCCCATGAAGTTCCAAAATTACCATTTCTTAAAATAGGCACTGACATAATGGAATTCAGAACAAAAAGCTACTTAGTAATTTATGATTTTTACTCCAAATGGCTAGATGTAAAATTAATACCCAATAAAAGTGCCAAATGTATAATTAACAGTTTAACTGACATATTTTGCACATTTGGAATTCCAAATGAAGTAGTTTCGGATCATGTTCCTTTTGATTCGAGAGAATGCATACAGTTTGCCCATGAGTGGGGTTTCACTTTCACATATACTAGTCCTAGATACCCACAATCTAACGGAATGGCAGAAAAAGGCGTACAGATAGCTAAGAAAATAATGTATAAATGTCATGAAGATTGAACAGATTATAGAATAGCACTTTTGCAATACAGGGCTTCACCGGTCTCGGGTACAGATTTCTCACCCAGTCAGTTAATGATGAACAGAAACTTAAAAACAAAATGTATTGTCAATTCTAAGTATTTACAGCCCAAGCTCAATATTAATGTTAAACAACAATTTAATAAAACTTTATGCAGAAATGTTAACATTACAACAACACAACTAGACCTAAGAATGTTTTTTCTGTCGGACAACAAGTGTGGTTTAAAAAAGATCCAAATAAAAATAAATGGTTATTAGGAAGAATTGTCAAAACTAATGGGCATAGATCTTATAATTTGTTAGATAAGGACAATGTAGAATATACTAGAACCTCTTTTCACATACGACCGGCTAATGACTTTGTGGTCCAGTAGGGGGCACCACTGCTGGTTGATCAACTATCTCCAATGGTTGCTTATTTTTTTTTTGTTTTGTTTATTGGAAAGGGAAGAAAAACAAAAGTGTTATGTATAAACTGTAATTTAATTAGTATTAATATTGAGTTTAGTGAGACTAAGGACAGTCACTTTGTATTAGTATAAGATAATGTTTTATATGATTAAAAATAGAAATGCTCAAGCAAAGTATAAAATTGTGTAGCTTGGTAATAAGTGTAGCCTAGTATGTTTAAATATTATTTTCTTTTATAAAAGGGGATGATGTAATAGAACGCATTCTATAAACTTGGATGTTAGTCTGTGGTGTTACCCCCGCCCCGCGGGCGCACCGCTCCCCCTTGTCAGCCGGCTAGCGAGAGGTGATATACCTGTGCATTATTAAGATAAGATTTGTAGAAAGAAGTTAACATAAAATAAATACACCAGAAAACAAGTATAACGTTTTATTATAAAGATCATTACACATACAGATGCCAGCAATTATGGTATTGGCGGGATGCTTTGCCAAACAATTAAGGGTCAGGAACGTCCCATAGCTTTTATGAGCCGTTCACTCACAAAAAACGAGCAAAACTACAGTATAACAGAAAGGGAAACGCAGTCTTAGCCGCACTCGAGCTCTGGCGTTGTTACATAGAAAACGGGAAGGTTTTTAAAGTCTATACGGACCACGCCGCCTTAAAATGGTTTTTAACATTATCGAATCCAACTGGCCGTTTAGCAAGATGGGGCGTGCGATTATCTACATTTAACTTCGAACTAACGCACCGACGAGGCAAAGATAATGTGATTCCAGACGCGTTGTCGCGCGCCGTGCCAGTCACCCTGTTAGATGCAACCAATATTAACACTAACACTAAAGACACTTGGTATTTAAATATATATAACGGTTGCACTAATGACCCACAGAGCTACCCAAATTTTACAATAAAAAATAAAATCTTATACCGCCTTACTAAAAATAAAAATCAATTAAGTAACGAATTCACATGGAAACAAGTAATACCTACAGAACAACGACAACTGATAATACAACAACAACACACTGAGCCCACTGGTGGACATTTGGGCTCTTTCAAAACATATCATAGGGTAGCACTGAACTACTACTGGCCAGGAATGTATAAAGATATATCTAACTTCATAGCTACTTGTGACACTTGTATTGCATATAAGCACCCAAATCACCCACCTTTAGGAGAAATGGGAAGACCCAAGCATTGCACCAGGCCCTTTCAGATGATATCAATAGAATTTCTAAATGCCAGTGAAAATTAGAACACATAGAAAAATCCGAAAAGTAAAGCTATGGCCGGGAATCGAACCCGGGTCCTCGTCATTCCGTGACGCGTGCTATACCCCTACTCCCCTACACCACCCATAGCAGGTGGGTAGTCTCCGAATTTTTCTACCTGTTACTAACTGTCACGTGACCTTTTTGTTACTATGCGAATTTTTGTCGCTAAGCATCATCTGTTTGAATGATGTGTCTGTTTTGATATCAATAGACTTTGTCGGTCCCCTACCAGTATCTCGTAAACAGAATAATTACTTACTTGTCGTAACTTGTTGTTTCTCGAAATATTGTCTCTTCTTTCCTGTTAGGCGAGCAACGGCAGACATAGTGATTAAACATTTGGAGGAATCCGTATTTTTAGTACATGGTGTACCACAGACTATACTACTAGACAACGCTTCGCAGTTTATAAGCGGAGAACTAAAAAACTTCTTTAACAAATATAAAGTGCCAAATCAATTCTTTTTGCTAAAATACACCCCCCAAATTAACACTGTTGAAAGTGTCTAGATAAACTACACGTAAAGAGCTATGCATGCCTACCTGTTCTATATACTCATACGTCCACTTGAAAATATTATTTTTAATAGTTAGTTCCTAATAAAGATTCGTTACGAGCACACGTTGTCTTAGTTAAAAATCCCAGTTCGCGAAAAGCAACCCTATCACATCAGCATATGGTCCAAATCGAACCGGACTGCACGACACCGGCAGACGATCGCCCGTCCGCTGAGAACAAAAGGCGGCTACCTGGAGAGAGATAAGAGCGACCCGGCGATCGGCGAAGTGCAAGTTTAAAGTGCAATTATAATTACGCGTTATAACCTTGAGTTACAGTGTTACAAATTCACCTGTTTTGACATTGGATTTTGAGACTTTATACATACTTAATACTTGTAACAAGGCTGTGAGGGAGTAAAGTTTACTAATTAACGAGAACAATACGAACTTATTGAGTGAGTCAAGATACATTACCTATTGCTTATTGGGATTATTACGAGTGAGTACCTACTTAACTATGACAACATTGGAAGTTCTTTATTCGCTACAAGACGAGTCAATAGACAATTTAAAAAGAAATGAGAGAAATTACAAAAAAAGTAGTAAAGAAAGAATTAAACAGCCGTATTTAGAGACGAGATTAGATTTGCTAGAAAAAGAATATACTGAGTTTAAGGAAAGACATAAAGGAATAATTTCTGCTACGGCAAGTGACAGAGAGGACGATTATTTTACTGATGAAAAATATGAGTATTTTGAAGAGCTTTATGTGAGTTATAAAACAACGTTACTGGAAGCTTTGCAACAATTTCTGCAACCGAGTACGAGTATGGGTTCACCAATGCCCTTCATAACAACGGCTAGCAACAGCGGCAGCGGCAACAACTCCTGCGACGTCAAACTGCCAAGGATAAATCTACCTACCTTTAGTGGCAAATACGAGGAATGGCAAACGTTTTATGATATGTTTTTGTCATTAATTCATAAAAACAAGCAAGTCACTTCAGTGCAAAAATTGCATTATTTAAAAGGAAATTTATCTGGAGAAGCTCTAAATTTACTACGTAATTTTTCTACTACTGAATCAAATTATGAGGAAGCTTGGAATCAATTAGTTAAACGTTATGACAACAAGCGATATAATTGTAACGCGATTATGAGAAATTTATTCGCATTAAAGAAAATACACACAGAGTCGGCTGATGCAATAAGACAGTTACTTGACACTACAAGTACTTGTTTGAAATCACTGCAGAACATGAATATTGATACAAGCACGTGGGATACCATTATTGTGTTTTTAGTTGTTTCTAAATTGGATCCAGAGTCAACGAGGCAGTGGGAACAATATCTGAATATTAAGGTTGTTGAGGATTTACCAACGTGGGCACAGCTACAAGAGTATTTAGAGTCCCGATTCCGATCGTTAGAGATGTTGACCCACATCGTAACACGTCCGTCACAGCCAACGAAGTCTGTAATGAAAGCTAAAACGTTTCATACATCAACATCAACGCAGAACAAGTCAAAAGTTAACGAAGTCGATTGCGCGATGTGTCATGAAAACCACTATATTTATCATTGCAAACAATTTGGGCTCCTAACGCCAAGAACCAGACAAGATTTTGTGCAAAACCACGGATTGTGTTTTAATTGTCTATCACCTACCCATTCGGCAATTAAATGTCGTCAGTCATTAAATTGTAGAAAATGCGGAAGAAGACATCATACCATGCTACATTTCGAGCGAGAAAATAACCAGAGCGACCAGGGAACAACACGAGCGAGCGAGGCTGGAGCAACAGCATCACCGGGTGATCAACGACACGAGAGACCAAGCACTTCACCAGGTGATACCCACTTCACTACAGCGTTTTCGAGAGGAGAGCTACAGCCCAACAGTGTTCTACTGACAACAGCTAGAGTTAAGGTATTCAATGTAGTTGGTAATAAACAAACTATTAGAGCTTTATTAGATCAAGGGTCCCAGGCGTCTTTTGTTACTGATGCTACTGTACAATTACTTGGACTCAAACGTAAGCCAGTAAGTGGTTGGGTGTCAGGGATAGGAGATGGTCGTATGAGAATCAAACACACGGTTTCACTGAGCGTAGAATCCCGTTATGATCCAGCGAATGCAATTGAAGTAAATGCATATGTGTTACATTCTTTAACAGCTTTACTCCCAGCAACTAAACTTAGCGTACCTAAGTGGCCCGATATTGAGGACCTACCTTTAGCCGATCCAACGTACGCAACACCAGGTAAGATCGATATTCTTCTAGGTGCAGAAGTGTATAGCGAGATAATGCTAGATGGTTTCGTCAAACAAACTCAAGGGAGTTTGATTGCTCAGAATACAATTTTCGGATGGATTTTATCAGGAAGAACAAGGCAAAATATTAAGGAGCTTAGTAATATTACGAGTTTACATGTTCAAATCAAAGAAGATGATCTACTTAAGAAATTCTGGGAAATGGAGAATGAGCCAAACATGATACAAAAAGAGATGAGTGAGAACGAGAAATCGTGTGAAGATTTTTTCGATGCAACAGCGGTGAGAGACAATGAGGGAAGATTTGTGGTACGACTACCATTTACCACGGATGATCCTAAATGTCAATATGGTCATTCAAAGGACATAGCTACAAAGAGATTAGAGACATTGGAGAGACGACTACTAAGAGATTCTAAATTAAGAGAAGAATACAACAAGGTATTTGAAGAGTATCTGAGTTTAAATCACATGAGACCGGTTGACGAGAGTGAGTTAGAGAATCCCAAGGCTGTTTATCTGCCGCACCATCCGGTAGTGAAAGAAGATAAGGAGACCACGAAACTCAGAATAGTGTTTAATGCGTCGAGCAAAGGTTCTAATAATGTGTCTTTAAACGACGACCTTATGGTTGGCCCGAAGCTGCAGCAGGATTTAAGGCACATACTTATGAGATGGAGAAACTACAAAGTCTGTGTTGTCGCGGATATCGTCAAAATGTATAGAATGATTCGAGTAGCGGATGAAGATACGGACTTCCAGAGAATTTTATGGAGATTTGCTTCTGATAGTTCAGAGACTATACAACACTACAAACTACTGCGCTTAACATTTGGGACAGCTTGTGCGCCCTACCTGGCAGTGAAGTCATTGCAAAGGCTCGCGGAGTTAGAAGAAGAAAAGTATCCATTAGCTGCAAGAATAACAAAGACGGATTTCTATATGGATGACTTGATAACAGGAGCTGAGACGGAAACTGAAGCCTTAAAAATACATGATGAAATGAATGAGCTAATGACAGCAGGAGGATTCGAACTCCAAAAATGGAATAGTAACAGCAAACTATTTCTACAAAACATCGGAATGAGTCACGAGAAGGCTGAGCCAGCAGAGCCGGTTAAACTAAACGACTCAATTAAAGTCCTTGGTGTAAGCTGGAATAGAGATACTGATAGTTTTGAGTACATGTTAAATCTACCTGAAGCTAAAGAGCCGATCACTAAAAGACAAGTCTTATCTGACGTTGCGAGATTGTATGATCCACTTGGCTGGATTGCTCCTGTAGTGGTCATAGCCAAGATGTTCATCCAAAAGCTTTGGCAATCTAGTCTACAGTGGGATGAGTGCCTAACTGAGGATCTTCGGAGACAGTGGTTAGCTTATAGAAGCGGTTTGGTGAATTTAACACAAATAAAATTATCTAGGTGGCTAAATGTTACGCAAGATTCAAAGACTGAACTACACGTGTTTTCAGATGCCTCAAAGGCAGCTTTTGCGGCGGCAGTCTACGCTCGAGTCATAGATAAGTCAAACAAGGTCCACGTACATTTAATCACAGCGAAGACGAAAGTAGCTCCTATAGAAAAAGAAATTTCGATTCCCAGACTCGAGTTATGTGGCGCTACTTTAGCAGCTAAACTTATAAGCGAAGTTTCACAGGTCATGGAGATACCTAAAGAGAATTTATATGCTTGGTCAGACTCCACCATAGTTCTGGCTTGGCTCAAAGGAGGCTCAAGTCGTTGGACTACTTTTGTAAGTAATCGAGTGTCAACGATTTTAAATATTTTGGACATGGAGCAATGGGGTCACGTACCGACAGAGTCAAATCCCGCAGATTGTGCGTCACGTGGCGTGCACTCCAAAGATTTATCGGCTCATCCATTATGGTGGACAGGACCTCAGTGGCTGGCTGAGCCAGAAATAAGAAAAAAATATAGTGACACAATCATTGAAGAAACACAGGAAGAAGCAAGAGTCAAAGCTTTAACGGTCTTATCACACCCGGATGATGGTTTTATTTGGTCAAGATTTTCATCATTAAATAGGTTAATAAGAGTCATATCGTACTGTAGGAGAGTTTTGACTTTAAAATTACCAAAACCCGAAAGAGGCAAGTTAACAAGCTTTATAACATCAGATGAAGCCAATACGACATTACTAGCATGTATCAAACAAAATCAAGAGCACGAATTTGAGGACGAGATAAAACAGTTAAAAACTCGAGGATGTGTACTTAAAAGGAGTAGCCTACGTACTCTTTGTCCTTTTTTAGACGAAAAGGGGATATTAAGAGTTACCGGTCGCATAACAATGGCGGACGCAGCCTACGACACGAGACATCCAATAATCATGCCTGCTAAGAGTCATCTTACCAAGCTGATAGTTGTTGATGCACATCATCAAACATTGCACGGCGGTCCACAAATTATGCATAATTACCTGAGAGCTAAATATTGGATTTTACAGGGTAAAGAACGAGTAAAGAAGATTTACAGAGAATGTGTAATTTGTTTGAGATACTCGACAAAAAAGACCAGTCCTTTCATGGGCCTGCTTCCCGAGGCTAGACTGAAACCTAGTAAGCCGTTCAGATCTACTGGAGTGGATTACTGCGGTCCCATCAATGTAAGATTTTCACCAGGGAGAGGAGCAAAATCTTATAAGGGGTATATCTGCCTTTTTGTCTGCATGGTAACACGAGCCGTGCACCTGGAAGCAGTAACTGACTTGACGGCGAAAGGATTCATTGCAGCATTTAGACGATTCACTTCACGAAGAGGCCATTGTCAAGATTTATACAGCGATAATGGCACCAATTTTGTTGGAGCAGATAGAGAAATGCGAGAAATGTTTAACAACGCTAAGTCATCGTTGCCTGATGAAATAGCGACGTTACTAACGCTAGAACGTACTACATGGCACTTTATACCGCCTCACACGCCAAATTTTGGTGGCCTTTGGGAGGCTTGTGTGCGTTCGACCAAGACACATCTGCGTAAAGTAATTGGGCTCACGACTCTTACCTATGAGGAGCTGGCAACGGTTTTGACGCAAGTGGAAGCGTGTTTGAATTCGAGACCAATAACTTTACTAAGTGACGATCCAGACGACCCTCTCCCATTGACGCCAGGTCATTTTTTAGTAGGTGAACCTTTGTTAAATATAGCTGACAATGACGATGCAAATTGTAAGATTCAACCTCTAGATAGATGGCGCTTAACGCAAAAAATTGTAACTGATTTTTGGAAAAGATGGCATAGAGAGTATTTGGTCAATCTAAATCAACGTTATAAATGGAATACTAAGGGCACTGAGCCTGAAATTAATGAGATTGTAATTCTGAAGGAAGACAATATTCCACCTGCTAAATGGATTTTAGGTAGAATTATTAAAAAGCACACTGGACCTGATAATATCACTCGAGTTGTATCAGTAATAACTAAGTCAGGAGTGTTCAAGCGTCCAGTTAGTAAAGTTTGTGTAATTACTAAATAAGACGTAAGTTTTACTTAACTTTTGTATTTACATTGCATGTTGTAGGTACAAAGTTATACATAAGTTTGTAGTTCACATTTTCTTTGCAACCATTAATCGTGACTTATTAGATTTTATCAACAGCTGCGATATTGTGTTAACATAATAGTTAAGACTTTAAAAATGGATGTTATGGTGGGCGGCTCAATTGGAGTTTGATTATAAATAAAATTAGACTAACATAAACCAGTCACAGTGTACCCTCATTATAATATTAGTGGTTGTTAATTGAAATTGTTATCTGAACAGTCACATCTAAAGTTAGAAAACTATTTTTTTTGTTATTTAGTTAAGAACTAAGTTCTTGGTGGGCGGAATGTCTAGATAAACTACACGTAAAGAGCTATGCATGCCTACCTGTTCTATATACTCATACAGTCCACTTGAAAATATTATTTTTAATAGTTAGTTCCTAATAAAGATTCGTTACGAGCACACGTTGTCTTAGTTAAAAATCTCAGTTCGCGAAAAGCAACCCTATCACATCAGCAGAAAGATATAACAAAACTATACTATCTTGCATATCTACTTTTATAGAAAACGATCACAGGTCTTGGAACACTAACCTATCTAAAATACAGTTCGCAATAAACAACTCCATAAACGAAACTACAGGTTACACACCTGCTTTCCTAAACTTCGCTCGCGAATTAGTAACTTGTGGTTCACATTACCTAGATAATGACTTAGGTGACGAAATACTTTTCCTACCCCGCGATATTTATGCACAAAATATAGGACATCTCGCTCAGATTTTCGATCAAGTTCAACTAGCACTATATAACGCCCACCAGAAAAACATAAATCGATTCAATTTAAGAAGAAAAAAGGCAGAGTTTGCCATAGGCGATATAGTATGGAAGAGAACTTATTATTTGAGCGATAAATCAAAGTACTTTAGCAAAAAACTCGCCCCAAAATTCATAAAATGTCAAATTGTAGATCACCGTTAGTTTATGGTCTGCAGGATATGACTGGTAAAGATCTAGGCATTTGGCATATTAAAGACTTCAAGTATTCTTCAACTTCAACTAAATAATAACAACTTCGCGGCGCCACCGCGTCTGGCATCGCGGAAGCTAACTCAAACAGCAGGCGGTGTCGTCATAACTATGAGTACCTACGGCCCTGCGCTGTGCCTCGATTAAACCCTCCCGCGGTCACGTTCGTTACCTCGCCTATGATTGTTTACAAGCAACGAATTTAACCTCCTAGTATAAAATCGTTCTTTTATATAAAAAAAAACCTAAATACCTTTTTTTTTTAATAAACTAAACTAAATAGCCAATCTAATATCGTACTAATAACGATAACACCACTCGTTGGAAGCTAAACTAAAGCCTAACTGCTCGTGCGGATCTGTATAACACGTAAAATAAGCCTTATTATACAATACTCGGTATAAAACAATCTCTTTAAAAAAAACCAGTGGTTACTCGCACTCGGTTATCTATTTTATTTTATATCGAACCTGATAGTTAAATGGGCGGATAGCAACCCAATGCATTCCACGAGACTTTAACTTTACTTAACTTAACTATAGGTACCTAATGTCTAGCGCTAATGTCATGCGCGGACCGACATCATTGTGTAAACAACATAATAACATAGTGCAAAAATTACAAAGCCCTTTCCCGTGAGATCTCAACTCACGTAATTGAGGAGTCATAGGGAAACGAAGCTTAAGGTACCGCAGCACAGGACCGCGTCGTTCAGAGGGGGTTTTAAATTTGCGGCAGCTAAAATCTGGAACGATTTACCTCCACCAATGCGAAATCATATGCATTTGCTTCAATTTAAAAAAATTATATACACACACAGATACACACCCACACACCCAGATACACACCTACACACACACACAAACACACACACCCACAAACACACACACCCACACACACACACACACACACACACACACACACACACACACACACACACACCCACACACACACACACACACACACACACATCAACTTAGGACACTATATCCCATGAGTTACTCATCAGTTACTCAGTTAGTCAGTTAGTTAGTCAGTCAGTTAGTAGTCATTCTTGTTCATTTTGACGTCTGTATTTACACAATGTAGTGTCTGTTGGGTTTTTCCCAGATGAACTAAAAAAGGCTCTGGTAAAACCACTACATAAAAAAGGATCTAAAAATGAAATGGATAATCATAGACCCATTGCACTGCTGCCAAATTTTTCTAAAATATTTGAAAAAATCATTTATAATCGCTTTATTTCATTTTTCAATAAATACCACATATTAAACTCAAATCAATTTGGTTTTCAAAAAGGAAAAAATACAACTCTAGCTATATTTAAAATTTTGAAACAGATATGGTCAGACGTACAAAATCATACAGCCTCCGTTGGACTTTTCATAGATCTATCGAAAGCCTTTGACTGTGTTTCGCACAAATGTTTATTAAGACAGCTAGAGCATGTGGGTATTCGTGGAACTGCTTTGGAACTAGTCCATAGCTATCTTTCAAATAGATTTCAAGCTACCATACTAGATTCTTATGATAAAGCTACAAAAACAATCAATAAAGTACAGTCGAATTATGAAAAGAATGTACAAGGCGTTCCCCAAGGCAGCGTTCTTGGACCGCTATTGTTCTTAGTTTATGTGAATGAATTCCCTTTAGTGCTTAATCACTTGTGTGTCATGTTTGCTGATGATGCTACAATATTTATATCTGAAGATAAACTATACGATACTAATATTGTTGATGAATTACATAAGACATTAAAAATTGTAATTGCCTGGTTATCATCTATGAATTTAAAAGTCAACTTGGATAAGACAAACATATTGCAATTCACTAACTATAAACAAGTACCACAAAAAATAAATATAGTTATTGATAACAAAGATATTGAACAAGTGACTAGCACAAATTTTCTAGGTATTTCAATAGACAGTAACTTAAACTGGAAGTCCCATATTGAGAAAGTAAATAAAAAACTGTCACAAAGCTGTTATGTAATTTCAATCTTGTCTAATATAACATCAATGGAGGTAGCAAAGACAGCATACTATGGTAATGTTTATCCTTTTCTTACATATGGTGTAATATTTTGGGGCAATTCAGTAAATGTTCAATCTACATTTATACTTCAAAAGAAATGTCTACGTATTATATATAATATTAAAAATATGGAGTCTGTAAGAAGCATCTTTATAAATAATAAAATATTAACGCTGACATGCATATATATACTTGAAATTTGCTTGTTTGTTAAAGAACATAATGAGTATTTTACAAAGAAAAGCAACTTAAAGGAAAACTTACGATCACAATATAAATATGATATGTGTACAGTCCGACCTTCTAGCTATATTCTTAAAAAGAGCGCCTATGTAAACGGTATAAAGATTTATAATCATTTGCCCGAATATATAAAATCTTTAGATGGTAATAAATTTAAAAATAAACTAAAGGATTTTTTACTTTCAATGTGCTTTTATAACTTGAATGAATACTTTTGTACAAATTATTAAAATAAAGATATTAACTACCTAATAATTTATAATAATAAATCTAAATATTGTACGTCCGAAATGGATAAACTGTTGAAACTTATAAAAATTATGTTATCACAATTGTACACGGTTTTATACAATAAACGTTTCTTATTTCTTATTTCTTATTTCTTATTTCTTTTTGAACAGCTCCTCCCTGGGCCATCCAAATTCCAAACGTTGGTGACTAGTTGAGCGCCCTGCTCTGACGATTGACTTGAGGATGCCCTTCCTCCTAGTGACGTGGTGTAGTGTTGAGGTCGATGTGTAAGTAAAATTGGCAGCTGAACTTGCAATATTTGTTTATTGAACTCACACAGACACACAGATGACAATCTGTCTTAACGCGAACAACTCAATGAAATATTGGATGATGAACCTTGATAATGATTATTTCTCGTGTTCCTTCCGTAAGAGAACGTTGAATACCAAAAATTGACAAGAAAAAGATGAATGAATGACAATCTTCGTTGGTCCATCAACAATAGAGTCTGATCAAAGACAATGTAGACCAATTGACAGTATTTAAAGGCTCTTCTACACGTTAATTTTAGAACCTGTCACACATCGAACCAATGTTGACGTTTTGCGTGAACAGTGTCCAATCTGTAACAATGATGACAATAAAAAAATCTGATTCTGATTCTGATTCATACTAAAATGGAAACTCTGTACGAAAGGCGGGCCTTATCATATTACTAAATAATAAGATTAGGCACAAGTATGACTGGAGATTTAAAAAAAGGTTCATGTGTGCATGAGATGAATGTTAGGTAGGGTAAGTTCCTGAGGCGTGTTGAACTACCAGAGTTGCAACACTTCTCCTGGCCGTCCGGGGTACTGTCACAATGTCAGGATTGTGCCATAATACTATCCTAGTAATATTTTTTTTAAATAATATGTATAAAAATTCGTTTAATTCTAACTATGAAACAGCGCCATCTAACCACCGTTGGCCCGAACTAGCTCGTACGTCCCTGATACAAAACGCAGCGCGCTCACACGCGTTCGCGCCTCTATAGATCGTACAGACAGATCAATAGTTACGGCTTCTGACACTAGATGTCGCTGTTATCAATTACCCTTCCAAAGCTTAAAATACTTAGATTTTAGCCAGGAATAATTGAATCTTCCAGGATATGAGAACAGGATGGGATTCCCTAACTTCTAAGAATATTTACACGGCTCGGCGTAATGATTCGTAATCAGATAACCACATCACTATTGGTCAGCTAATTACCCTCAAAAATTCAGCTCCACCAAGAGTATGTGGAAAGTTCTAGGACAAAATCCCCTCTCCAAATTCGCTGCGCCTAACGCTTATAAAAACGCTAGCAAATTAGACAGAGCCCTCTTACGACATCTGAAGAAAACCATAATAGACATTAAGCAGAAGTGCTGCTCATTTTTGAATTTATTTAATTCTTTAATTTAAATTAGTGTCTACATCTACAGCCTCTTGGGTAAGTCTGATTTACTTGGAATTCCGCCTGTCTTGCTTATTTTCTGTGTAGAATCTCTTCCAGTTTCTAGAAGCTATGATGGAAAGATTTACCCTAAATACTAAATTCTTAATTATTTTCCTTGTTACAATTTTATCTTATTTTAGCAACTCTATTCTGCTGCCGCTCTTAAAGCTCCATGTAATTGATAACTATCTTTTAGCAATTATACTATAATAAAATTAATACTTATGTTAATTATAGTACGTCAGGTCTTTCCTAGTAATTTTGTAAAGCTTTAAGCTTAATTCTAACCGCTTCCGAGTTTTGTTGCTTCCCGATGGATTGGCGGGTACCAGGAGTGGATGGGCCCCCTGATCCGTCGGTAGGAGTACTGGCTCGGAGGCAAATACTTAATTTGCTCTCCATCACCTAGGCTACCACGCTCGGGCTGAGAAAAGCGACACCTCTACGGCCTCTTCGGACCAAAGTCGCATCAGCCTACGGCGACCTCTACCGCCACAGCCACCAGCGACTCCAGCAGCCAACACCCAGCTACCTCAGATCCTGCAACACCGTGCCAGCCGTCTCTACCGCACGGAAAGCAAGGGGAGTCCTTCTGGCTACTCTGGCTCTTTGTCAATTTTAATCTCCAAAGCTCACAAGTACAAAAATAGGGCAAACTCCGAAACCACGACCCATAAGTCTCGTGACTGCATGTACGTGTGCGATTTTTGGAAATAAATCATTGTAACTCTCTAGACTTGTTTTATAATCAATCTCCACCTAGGAACCCCATGTATTGGGGTGCTATGTTGGAAACCTCCCCGAGAGCTCTAGCGTTACAGTTCCCTTCTATCAGGGGCTTTGGCCCCATGGGGGGGTGTTGGAAGTATTCAAATTATGTTGATACTAGCGCCCTCTAGTCTAATATGTAGGTTTGTCCTAGATAGTTTATAAAAGGAATAAATTCAGTCTGTGGTAACGTCTTCTTGTGTTTTAATAGGCTATGGGCCCAGACTCGCAAATTTAAATTCAAAAAAATAGTTTTTCGCATTAAAAATGGCTGGGAGTTATATAGTGAATGTTCCGAAGCTCAAGGGTCGTGAAAATTACGATGAGTGGGCATTCGCAGCCGAAAATTTCCTGATTTTGGAAGGCGTTGATATTTCGAAAAAGTCGAAGACAAACGAAAGCGCTGTCACATCCGACATGTCAGTCGAAGAGCAAAAAGCGAAAGCAAAATTAATTATGACCATCGATTCATCGCTTTACGTGCATATCAGAAATGAAAAAACCGTGCAAGATGTGTGGAAAAAATTAAAATCGCTTTTTGACGACACCGGCTTTACCCGAAAAATAAGCCTGTTACGGACTTTGATTTCGATTCGTCTGGATAGCAGTGAGTCAATGACAGCGTATGTTACTCAAGTCGTGGACACCGCGCAGAAATTGAGAGGCACCGGCTTTGATATCAATGATGAGTGGATAGGCTCGTTACTGTTGGCGGGTTTACCAGAAAAATTCGCGCCAATGATAATGGCAATCGAACACTCTGGAATTTCAGTTTCGGCAGATAATATAAAAACAAAACTCCTAGATATGAGTGCAGATGTTGGTGACAGTGAAACCGAAGGTGCATTTTTGACAAAAAGATGGCATCAGAAAAAAGTTGGCAAAAATTTAAACGCAGCCGAAGAAACGTCATCTCGAAATGTCAATGTCAAACAGATAAAATGTTTTCGCTGTAAACAAACCGGCCATTTCAAGAATAAGTGTCCATTGTTGAAAGAAAAAGCAGCAAATGCGTTCAGTGCAGTTTTTCTCAACGGGAAATTCAAACAGGATGAATGGTACATTGATTCAGGAGCCAGCACTCATATGATAGCCAGCGAAGAACTCATTTTGAACAAGTCGCACAGCCAAACAACTAAAGAAATAATAGTCGCGAACCAAGTTCGAGTTCCAGTGTTGTGTGCGGGAGACGCACTGATTACAACGGTTGTGAACAATTCAGAATTTGAAATTACTGTTAGAAATGTTTTGTGTATTCCTAACTTGACAACCAACTTATTGTCGGTTAGCCAGTTGATCGAAAATGGTAACAACGTCAGTTTCCAGAAAGGAAGATGTGCCATTAGAAATCGGCAGAACCAGTTAATTGGTGTGGCAGAGTTAATTAATGGAGTATACAGATTAAACATCAAGTTAGCAAGTGTGTTAGCAGCTTCTGCTACGACGACTTCGGGTATGGATTGGCACAGGAGGCTAGGCCATATCAACAGTAAAGATCTGAATGTGATGAAAAATGGTGCTGTCGAAGGGCTGAGTTACAGTGACAAAGCAGATGTTAGCAGATTGAACTGTAAAGTATGTTGCGAAGGTAAACAAACCAGATTGCCCTTTTCACATAGCAATAATAGAAGTAAGAAACTCCTAGAAGTGGTACATACTGATGTGTGTGGACCTATGGAAGTAAAGTCTCTTGGCTTATCCAGATATTTTTTGCTATTTGTGGATGACTACAGCAGAATGACATTTGTGTATTTCTTAAAGAACAAGAATGAAGTATTCACATGTTTTCAGGAGTTTAAACAGATGGTGGAGAAGCAGACAGAAGCCAGTATCAAAGTGCTTCGATCAGACAATGGGACTGAATATTGTTCAAACCAAATGAATAGCTATCTCAAGAAGTCTGGTATAATTCATCAGCGAACCACAGTTTACACCCCAGAGCAGAACGGATTATGTGAGAGATTTAACAGAACAGTGGTTGAAAGAGCTAAATGTCTATTGTGCGAAGCAAAGTTAGACAAGAAGTTTTGGGCGGAAGCAGTTCACACGGCTGTTTATCTGAAGAACAGGTCGTTAGCTTCAGGTTTGGACCAAAAAACCCCATATGAGCTCTGGACAGGCAGAAAGCCAGATGTCAGCCACATTCGTATGTTTGGAAGTACAGTCATGACCCATGTTCCAAAAGAAAAAATATTGAAATGGGACGAGAAAGCCATCAAACATCTTTTAGTTGGATATGCTGACAACACAAAGGGATATCGGCTGTATAATCCTGTTACAAACAAAATTATAACTAGCAGGGATGTAACCATCATGGAGCCTAGACTAGACTCAGACATGTTACAAGCTGTTATTGAGGAAAAACCGGATTTGTCATCAGATACTGAGGACGAGTATGAGAGCATAGCTAATGCAGATACAGATCAATCACAGTCTACAGTGGTACCCTATGATAGCTCATATGTGGCAGATGACAGCAGTCCGTCGAGTTCTTCAAATGAGTCTTGTGACACACCTCAAGCTGAATCCAGTGAACCCAGGTATGAAAAGCGTGAAAGAAAGAAACCTGACAGGTATGGCTATAGCAATATATGTGTGAAACCTGATGTCAACTTGTATGGAGACAACACCACATATAAGGAAGCTATGAATGGGCCAGAATCCAGGGAGTGGAAGAAAGCTATGGAGGAGGAGTTAGAGTCATTTAAAGAAAATGATGCATGGGAGGTGGTAGACAAGCCAGAAAACGGTACAGTAGTGCAATGCAAATGGGTGTTCAGAAAGAAGGTGGACAGCGATAATAAAGTCAGGTATCGTGCGAGACTAGTGGCTAAAGGTTTCACACAGAAAGAAGGCATAGACTACACGGAAACCTTTTCTCCAGTGCTCCGGTATTCGACCTTGAGACTTTTATTTGCGTTAAGTGTAAAATATAACCTAGATATAACCCATCTTGATGTTGCAACTGCGTTCCTAAATGGGCATCTGACTGAAACTGTACACATGAATTTACCTGGAAACTTTATATGTGCAGATAGTAAAAATAAAGTTTTAAAATTAAAAAAAGGCGATTTATGGTCTTAAACAATCAGCGAGGGCATGGTATAAACGAGTCGATGATTGTTTACAGAACATAGGTTACAAAAAATCTGTGTATGAGCCTTGTCTGTTTGTTAAACAGAATGGTAATGATAGGATTTTCATTGCATTATTTGTTGATGATTTTTTCGTGTTTTCTAATTGTGAGAAAGAGACAGAATGCTTAAAAAGCGAGCTTAACTCTAAATTCAAATTGAAAGATTTAGGAGCTGTTAAGCAGTGCTTAGGTATGCGAGTCAGGAAAGACAATGATGTATTAACAATTGATCAGGAACGATTTGTAGATCATTTGTTAGAAAAATTTAACATGAAAGATTGTAAACCAGTAAGTACTCCTATGGAGGTAAATTTGAAACTAGAAAAAGAAAGTAATTGTACCAAACAATATCCTTATCAGCAACTGATAGGAAGCTTATTGTACTTGTCAATTTTAACTCGACCAGATATATCTTTTGCTGTTTCTTACCTCAGTCAGTTCAATAATAATTATAACGAAACTCATTGGAAACATGCAAAACGCATTTTAAGATATTTGCAGAGTACCAAAAGTTTTTGCATGAGATATGTTAAAGATAATGAGGATCTCACAGGTTATGTAGATGCTGATTGGGCCTCAGATCCAGTTGATAGGAAGTCCTATACTGGATTTATTTTTAAAATGTCAGGCAGTATAGTTTCACATGAGTGTAAAAAGCAGTCAACTATTGCTTTGTCTAGTACAGAAGCCGAGTACATGGCTATATGTGAGGCGAGCAAAGAAGCTATTTATCTCAAAAATGTTATGTCTGAGCTGAACTGTAGCACCGATTCGTGTACTGCTGTAGTAATCTATAATGACAACCAGAGTGCACAGAAATTAACCGAAAATTGTTTGTTCCACAAGAGAAGCAAACACATTGATGTTAGATATCATTTTGTTAGGACAGCTGTAGAGAATAATGTGGTTAAGATTAAATATTTAAATACAACAGATATGCCAGCAGACATCTTGACTAAAAGTTTGGGTTCTCCTAAACATTATAAGTTTGTTAAGTTGTTGGGTATTGTAAGAGTATAGGTAGTTATGTTTTGGTGGTTCAATATACTGTGTTTAGTTTGTTTATTGGGCTAGTACATTATTTTAATAAGGGAGTGTGTTGGAAGTATTCAAATTATGTTGATACTAGCGCCCTCTAGTCTAATATGTAGGTTTGTCCTAGATAGTTTATAAAAGGAATAAATTCAGTCTGTGGTAACGTCTTCTTGTGTTTTAATAGGGGGGAAGGGTAACGCTTAGGCCGGTGCACCCTGGGCAACAACGGCTGATTAAACCCCTCGTGGATTAGTTTGCTGGTGGCAAATATCCGACCTGGGGGGGGTGGGGGGGTAGGGCGGGGCGAAGTATTATATTTATGTATATATATTTTGGCGAGGGCCGGGGCGAAAGCCCCTTTTTATCAAGGGAGGGAATAAGTTTAGGAGGGAAAAGGCGGGCGGTAGCTGCCGGGAAGCTGCTCTGCATCTGCGGCCACCACTGGTGCCCGCCCTGGGGCGGGGACGAGTTGTGCGTTGACCGTAGCTCTGCAACAAACCTGGAGGCGCCAAACGCCTTTTGGGGGGGAAGGGGAGCCTTGGGGCGACGAGGGACATAAGCGTGGGGTGCTGCCTGGCTGAACTGAGCCCCTACCGAGTAGCCCCTCCCGCCGAGCTGGTCACTCGGCCTGGAGCTGGCGAAAGGTAGGTGACGCTTTGCGGTTACCGGCAGGCCCTGCGTTCTCTGAGGGGGGGGAGCCTAGGGGGAGACGGGGTGTGCGGTAGCTGCCGGGGAGCTGCTCTGCATCTGCGGCCACCACTGGTGCCCGCCCTGGGGCGGGGACGAGTGGTGCGTTGACCGTAGCTCTGCACCAAACCTGGAGGCGCCAAACACCTCGTACGGAGAGGGACGGGGGCGAGTCCAACCTTGTACCTGCTGTTCGCCCCGGGCGGGGAACGGAAGGGCGAGCCTCATGCTGGCGGCGGGCGAAAGCCTGCCGTCGAAGCGGTGCGTTCCGCATGGGACGCGATCGCGGAGCGGAGTGACTTCGGTCATTTTCGGTCGGCACGTAACCTGGTCCGTAGGGCCGGGACCGTGGGCCGCCTCGTCTTTTTCAAGATAAGGGGGCCGCGAGGAGAAAACCTCTATAAAAATCCGGAGGAGTGACGTGACCTCGGTCACGGTCGGACGCCACGTAAACCTGGTCCATAGGGCCGGGACCGTGGGCCGCCTCGTCTTTTTCAAGATAGGGGGGCCGCGAGGAGTAAACCTCTATAAAAATCAACAGGCGTGATCTCGGTCATGTCGGCCGTCACGTAACCCCGGCCCGCAGGCGCTGGGAACGTGGGCCGCTGAGGGGGCTACGAGGAGTTAACCTCTTTAAAAAAACAGACGGTCACCGGCGGGGGAGGGCGGGGAATCCGGATCCCGCATTCAACGGTGCCGTCGCCACCTGCCCCATCCCGGGGCGGCCAGTGGACGTTGCGGTGGTCACCGTGTGCGCCCGCAACGCCCGCAGTTCAAGGCCTGGAGGGAACGTGTGTGTTTTTAGACGGTAGGCCTCTCCCCTTCTTCCATAGGGAAGGCAGCGGCGAGATGGAGAGCCCGTCATACCTCCTTTCGTATGCTGCCCCGAGCGCGGAGATGCATAAGGCGCATTTTCCACACGTTAAAAAAAAAAAAAAAAAAAAAAAAAAAGGAACCCCACGTACGGCGACAGTCTGGCGCCACGACGTGGTTTAGCTATTTTAATTCAGTACTTGTGAGCAATAAATTGGCAAGGAACCTTGGTACCCGCTAATACTTTTCATAACAATTACTTATAACTGTTACTTTTGTGTTAATCTACGCTCCAGAATTTTCTTGTACTAATTCCCCGTGTAGTACCCGGGTTAGAATTGGTCTACCCCCTACTCTTGGGCAGGGTGTCGTAAGAGCCGACTAAAAAGTCCCAAAACCCACCACCATCATATCTGCCTTCTGCAGCAACCCTTATTTTCTTCAAAATTAAAAAAAAACTTGTTTTAAATAAAATTCACTAAAGTACAACAAGATTCTGGGCAAAGTGTGTTAATTCTAGGTTTTTTAAACAGCGCTGTATAGCTACTTACTGTGTCAGGCATTCGATTATCATACAGGCAGCTTAGGACATATTAATGTACAACGTGTCAGCAATTAGCAGAGTAAATTCCAAGTAAAACAGGCGAACCTCATACTTTTACTCAGATTAAACAGTCTGGTGCTAGCGTTCTACATTCCTAACTAAGATCCTAATCTTTTAAATACGGCAAGTGTCGGTTCAAGCAGTATAGTTGTGACAATTGTGGTCAAAAGGGACACTTAAAGGTAATGTGCAGAGTTAAAAGTGCGTATAGTGGTTATGGTGCGAAGAAGGCTACTAAAGGTCAGTTTTTTTTAAATAACTCTGATGAAAGTGACAATAGTGAAGGCTGTTCGTTCTATAATATGATAGTAAATAGTGAAGGAGACGGTCCGTATTATGTATCCCTGAAGGTCGAAAATGTTGCTTGCAGGTTCGAAATTGATACGGGGAGTAAAATATCAGCCATATCAAAGCATTTTTATGACAAGTACTTTCCGAATTTAACAATAGAAAACAAGCAATTAACTTTACGATCTTATACGGGTGACGTCATCCACACTTTGGGCTATATAACGGTTAATGTCACTTGTAAAAATATTTCAACAACGCTTCATTTATATGTTATAGAAAACGGGGGCCCGCCATTGATGGGTAGAACGTGGATTAAAAAGTTGAATTTATCAGTAGTTGAATGCCACAGTATTACGGAGAACAATTCAATGGCGGACACCTTAAAGACAGAGTTCCCAGAGGTTTTCGCAGATGGGTTGGGCACATTTAAATCAAAGTTGAGTTTACATTTAAAAGACACAACTCCGGTGTTCGTTCGTGCGCGCGCGCTGCCCATCGCGCTGCGGGGGCCGGTGGAGCGCGAGCTCGAGCGGCTGCAGCGGGAAGGGGTGGTTTACAAAGTGGATAGGTCAGACTACGGCACGCCGGTCGTACCGGTTGTTAAGTCCAACGGCAGCATCCGGCTAATTTAAACCAGGATCCGTAGTGTGCGTAAACAAGAACATAGAACGAACGGAAAAATGTCGATAGGCAAGATAGGTGAGTTCAATGTCGCTGCGGACAATTGGCGGCTATACGTTGATCGACTGGAACAATATTTTATTGTAAATAAAATCGCGAGTGAACTGCAAGTGCCAACGTTAGTGACTGTGATAGGTGCGGAGTGTTACGAACTACTTGTTAACTTGTGTACGCCGAGTAAACCTACCGCCAAGACATTTACCGAATTGACGACTATTCTAGAAACGCATTTACAGCCAAAACCTAGTATCCTCGCTGAACGTTATAAGTTTAGACATAGGAAGCAAAACGAAAGCGAGTCGATTTTAAACTACGTAGCGGCCTTAAAGAAAATGTCTAAAACTTGTGATTATACTTCGGGTGTCAACCGAAGACGATTACATATTAATTTACTTGCAGCAGTACGTGAGTAGATGCCATCCTTGTCACACATTTTAGAGTAGCCTAGAAAATAAAGAAACCTGTCTCCCGTCCCACTCGCACAACTACCCGTCGCCCGTGCGGTGGATTCATTACGTGTTTTTGTGTCATCAAGATCGCACACAAAACTTTGTTACTAACTGATTTTTTTCGCGTTCATTATGCCTAAACGAAAGAGATCTAGATCAAAAGAAAACGATTATGATAGTATTCTCAAGAAAGTAAAAGAGTTAGAACGTAAACTCAAGAAAAAACGGCGAGAACGTTCGTTATCAGTGCATTCAAATTCTTCAAGAGAAGACTACCAACGGTACTATCCAGGTAATCTAACTAATTATTATAATTTCGCAGTTAATATTATATAATAATTATATAGCTATTATTATGTAGTGGAACTGTAGGTAATAAGTATTATAATTTATGCCGTATTTTTACGAAATGTTGAGATATCTACCCACATCAAAAAAAAAAAAAAAAAAAAAAACTGCACGGGTACCTAACTTGGACCCACTACGTGCATGGGTATCTACCTTGGACCCACTTTCTATGACCGGGTAACCTACCTTGGACCCGCTCTTATATGGTTCGATTCTATCTTGAACCAACCTTTCTACGATTCGGTTTTATGTTGACCGATGGTACTCATAAAACCTGTTCTAAATTAGATGTTTAGTTAAGTGTAATTCTCGTACTTTTTAGAGGAGAATACACCTGAATCAGTAGTCGATTTGGACAATGCACTTGGCGATGAGGTGCGTTTCCTGCAGCGCGAGCCTTCGCCGCCCTTAGCCACACCGCCAGCGCTGCTCGAAGTCCCACCAGAGGCCCCACCAGACGCGCCACCATTAGCTAAAGAATCTGAAGCTCAGAAGGACGACGCTACGGTCAGCTTGGACTCTGACATTCTAAATCTCCTAGGTGAGGATCATTCTAATCAAAAGAGCCACGGTGTAAGCTTACACAAAGACATTGCCCCGAGGTGGACTCATATACTAACCAATGGCCTGGCAAAAGACACTCAGACGGACCTATTGAAACAATATCTGCCGCCTGAAAACTGTTCCAATATATCGGCACCAAAGCTGAATCCGGAAATAAAAGCAGCGCTATCCGACTTA
This sequence comes from Pandemis corylana, assembly GCA_949127965.1. Taxonomy (NCBI): domain Eukaryota; kingdom Metazoa; phylum Arthropoda; class Insecta; order Lepidoptera; family Tortricidae; genus Pandemis; species Pandemis corylana. Next base: position 6,096,319 of record OX421875.1, on the reverse strand, counting down.
AACGTAAAACAGGATCAGTATAGCCAGGGTAAACAAAACCAACTCGGCAGCGGCCTTGCAGCTCTTGGACAAGTATTGAATTGGGCCTTGACGTCAAAAAATATTGTCCCTGCAAATATAATCAAAGCGTTGAGCGACGCCGGGAGGCTTATTTGCGATAATCACTATAGAGAGTCATTATCACGTAGATATGCGGCCATGAATGCCCTCAACAGGAACATTAGAGATACTGTGAAAGATACAAAGATCGATGAAAATCTGTTCGGTTCCAACTTGTCAGATCATATAAAATCATCCAAGGCAATCACGAAGACCGCATCAGAAATGAAGACTTCGCGCACACCTTATCAGGCGCTGCCTGCTGCTCAGCCACAGCGAGGGGCTTTAAACTCGAGGGGGATTCCGCGCGCAGCGGCGCTCGAGCCGCGGACTGCCCCCGCACCCCGTCGCCCGCCGCCGCCGCCGCCTGCGCCGCGGGACCGCCGCCAGCCGCCCGCCGCCGCGCGGGGTCGGCAGCGCGCCGCGCCCTACCCGAGACAGCAGAGGAGACGCTAGAAGAACCACAGGTACCTAGCGCTGGACGTTTAAAATATTATTACGATAGATGGGCTGAACTTACCGACGATTACACTATCTTAAATTGGGTCAAAGGATATACAATACCATTTAAGGAAGAACCTGTACAAACAGTGCAACCAAAAAATAGCGCTTGCAATTCTCTGTCTCAAATTACCATTATTGACAATTGCATTACTGAACTATTAATTTCGGAATTTATCTCACCTTGCACACCTTGTGAAGGTCAATTCGTTTCACCAATCTTTACAGTACCGAAGCCGAACGGGAAACACAGATTTATATTAAACTTAAAAACGCTTAATAAATACATCAATGTGGACCACTTTAAGATGGAGGACTACCGTACTGCCCTAAAACTATTACAATGTAATTGTTACATGGCCACGATTGATTTACAGGATGCTTATTTTTTAATTTCAATCGACGAAAGCGATAGAAAGAGGTTACGTTTTGAGTGGAAATCGCAATTATATGAGTTTAATGTTCTCCCGTTCGGCCTCTGTACTGCACCTTTTGTTTTTACAAAACTATTAAAACCCGTTTTACAACGGTTACGCTCGTCAGGATTAATGTCAGTAGCTTATTTAGACGATATTTTGTGCATCGGGCAATCGTTTGATGAATGTTTAGAAAACATTACCACAACAAAAGAAGTCCTCGAGTCTTTGGGTTTCATAATAAATATTAAAAAGAGTGTCATGATACCAAATAATATCTGTAAGTTCTTAGGTTTCATTTTGAACACTAAATATATGATTATTTCCCTACCGGACGAAAAGAAAGCTCGCATTAAGAATAAAGCTGTAGAATTGATGAAGAAAAGTAGCTGTTCTGTTAAAAAATTCGCTGAATTCATTGGTTTGTTGACCTCCGCATGCCCAGCCGTAAGTTATGGCTGGATGTACACGAAGTTGTTCGAACGAGAAAAATATTTAGCACTAGACGGTAGTTATAACTACAGTAAACAAATGAAAATTAAATCCTATCTAAAAAGTGATTTCTTATGGTGGATAGAAAAAATCGACTTTTCTTTTTGTAATATTCGAAAACATAATTATTGTATGGAAATATTTAGCGACGCTTCCAATACTGGCTGGGGCATAGCGTGCGGAGATCAAAGCGCCAATGGAAACTGGACCGAAGAAGAATTACATCTTCACATAAATACACTAGAATTGAAGGCAGCTTACTACGGGCTTAAGATTTTTACTGAAAATGAACGAGATTGTGAGGTTCTATTAAGGATTGACAACACCACTGCCATTAGCTACATAAATAGAATGGGAGGTGTACAACACCCTCATTTAAATGACTTAGCTCGAAAATTATGGCAGTGGTGTGAAGATAGGAATATTTTCATTTTCGCCTCTTATATAAAATCATGTGAAAATACTATTGCCGATAGAGAGTCACGCCGATTAAATATTGATACGGAATGGGAAATCTGCGAACCGGTTTTTACTCAAATAACCAAATCACTGGGAAGACCCGAGTTTGACCTCTTCGCAAGTGCCCAAAATAATAAATGTTCTAGGTACGCCTCATGGAAACTAGATCCATTTTCAGAGGTGGTTGACGCATTTACTTTTAATTGGAATAACATACATTTTTACGCATTTCCTCCTTTCAGTGTAATTCCTAGGGTTCTGGAAAAAATTATCACAGATCAAGCCAAAGGTATTTTGATTGTACCTGACTGGCCCTCACAGCCATGGTATCCTCTGTGGTCAAGGCTCGTTATATCAGAAAAATATTTTTTCGGCCCTGATAAATTTCTGTTGTATTCCCCTTTCAGAGTCTGCCATCCACTTCACGCGGACCTTGTTCTGGTGGCAGCCAAGTTATCAGGGACTCCATGCTAAAGCGGGGCGTACCAATTGATTCTTTGGATATAGTTATGGCATCATTTGCACCAAAAACATTAAAACAATATAATAGCACACTTAAATCGTGGATATCATTTTGTATAAACAATAATTTGAACATCTTTGAAGCTAACAAGAATAATGTTATGTCTTTTCTAACGCAAAAATTTAAAGAAGGTGTAAGTTATAGTTGTTTGAATACGCACAGATCAGCATTATCGATTATTTTGGGTACTGACGTTACATTAGATGATTGTGTAAACCGTTTCATGAAAGGCGTGTATAGGCTTAATCCACCCCAGCCAAAATATAACTCAACATGGGATACAAACATTGTGTTAAACTATCTCTCTAATATGTACCCATACGAGGATATTTCGCTACCTAATCTGACTTACAAAACTTGTACACTATTATGCATAGCATCTGCTCAACGAATGCAAACTATTAGTCTAATAAAATTACAAAATATATCCTTTCAAGATGATGCGATTGTAATAAAAATCACCGACTTAATTAAGACGTCGAGGCCTGGAGCTTGCCAACCACTTATCAGATTACCCTTTATCCGTGAAAACACCAGCATTTGTCCGGCTTTAGCACTTAAAACTTACATAGAAAGAACCCGACAACTACGTCAAAATAGACGTATTGAACACTTATTCTTGGCGATATGTAAACCACATAATAAAGTGGGATCCCAGACTCTAGCGCGTTGGGTAAAAAAGGTTCTACAGAACAGCGGTATTGACATAGCTATATTTGGTGCTCACAGCACCAGGTCGGCATCCACATCTGCCGCACACAGGTCAGGGGTGAATCTGGAGGTGGTTCGCAAGGCCGCAGGTTGGAGTGAAACTTCCAATGTATTCACTAAGTATTATTGCAGAGATGTGATTCAAACAAATCAAGATGATTTCTTTAATGCAATATTTAATTAACGCTAAAAATTCCTTAGGCTATCTACATTTATATTTATTAACATAATGTTAAGTGAGCGATAAATGTATAATAACCATTGCGTTTGGTTAATCTGATTACTTTTCATTTTGGATGAAAATTAAACCTAATTTGTGATTGGAACATTTTATTTATTTTTCTGTTGATGTCTCTAAACATCTGCAAGTAAATTAATATGTAATCGTCTTCGGTTGACACCCGAAGTATAATTAAGAATCAAACGAACTTACCTGGTGATGTTTGATTCCAATTATGCGAGGGTGTCAACCGAAGACGATTACATCGTCCCGAACCCCCCCAGACCCAAAAAATAACACTGAAATAAAATGTTCATTAATCTTGTTTCTCTGAAATATAATGAATCCACCGCACGGGCGACGGGTAGTTGTGCGAGTGGGACGGGAGACAGGTTTCTTTATTTTCTAGGCTACTCTAAAATGTGTGACAAGGATGGCATCTACTCACGTACTGCTGCAAGTAAATTAATATGTAATCGTCTTCGGTTGACACCCTCGCATAATTGGAATCAAACATCACCAGGTAAGTTCGTTTGATTCTTAATTTTAAAGAAAGGCTGGAAGATAGTCCGAGGGACCAGTTTGTGAGCGGGATACAGAGTGAGACCATTAGACAACGACTTTTCGCCGAAGATGATATCGATTTCGGGAAAGCGTTTAAGTTGGCGGTTAGCATGGAGGCGGCTGAAAAGGACGCGGCAGTAGTGGAGGGCCGGCAGGGGCCATCGATCGAGTGACGGCATTGGGGTCATGCAGTGTCAGGCGATAGCGGGGAGCGCACCGCGTCGGCTGAGCACGGCGGCGGCGGCGGCGGCGCGCCCGGTTCGAGTCGCGGGCGCTGGCTACAACAACAGGCGCGACGCGCGGGACAGCAGGCGCGGCGGCGGCGGCGGCCGCGCGGCATCGCGCGCCGCGCCGTCGTCGGCTGCAATCGGACGGCGAGAGGTGCTTTGCGGGGCCTGCGGCGGCGGGCACGACACAGCGACCTGCCGTTTCGCGGCCTATTTTTGCAAAGTGTGCAATAAGCAGGGGCATTTGAAGCGAGTTTGCCCGTATTTGACGAACAACTACAGTACAGAGGTCATGGCGCCGAACGCCCAGATGCCGTATGTGATGGAGCACAGTGACGAGAGCGACGAGGTAATCGTTATTGGTTTAAATAAATTAGCTATTACGGCGTACAAACCCATTATAATTAAAATCATGGTACAGGGGGTAGAATTAAATATGGAATGCGATACGGGAAGTGCAGTATCTTGCATAAGCGAAGAATTGTATACACAATTATTTTCAGGGTTAGAAATTAAAAGTTGTAATTTAAAATTGAGATATTATACGGGAGAACTTGTGAGCCCTGTAGGGGTAATCAGACCGCTCGACGCTCGTAAAGTATAAAGGAAAAGAGAAATCATTGGACCTGTATGTGATAAAAAATGGAAAAACTGTATTAATTGGCAGACAATGGTTAATCGAGTTAGGGGTACAAATACCTGTTTCCCTTAAATACACTAATGTAAATAGTATGAACAATGATGGGTTTAATTTGGCTGCATTCAGTTCCAGATTCTGTGAGGTGTTTACGGACGGCCTGGGCCGCTTCACGGGCGGTCAAGTGAGCATTCACTTGCGACCCGAGGCGCGGCCGGTGTTCCTGCGCGCGCGCCCCCTGGCGTACGCGCTGCGCGAGCCGGTGGAGCGCGCGCTGGAGCAGCTGGTGCGCGATGGCGTGCTCACCCCCGTCGACCGCTCCGACTGGGCCACGCCGATAGTTCCGGTCGTAAAGAAGGACGGTACCGTAAGAATATGCGCTGATTATAAACTTACTTTAAATAAAATGCTAGAAGTAGACCGTTATCCGTTACCCAGAGTAGAAGACTTATTAGCGCGGTTGTATGGAGGGCGTAGGTTTAGCAAAATAGATCTTTCGCAAGCATATGCGCAGTTTGAACTGGATGAGTCCCGGAAGTGTACTGTAATAAATACTCATAAAGGTTTATTCCAATATAATCGCCTCGTGTACGGACTGGCGTCGAGCCCGGGAATATTTCAAAGACGCCTGGAGCAAATGTTTGCGGATTTATCTCACGTTGGAGTTTTTCTCGATGACGTCATCATCACGGGCAGCGACACAAAAACGCACCTTGATAACTTAGTAAAAGTATTTGAACGCTTACAAACATATGGTCTGCGGGTTAAAAAAGAAAAGTGCGTGTTTTTCGCTAGGAGTATTAATTATTTGGGCCACGTGATAAGCGAAGATGGCATCCATACGTGTCCAGAGAAGGTGAAGGCCATCGAGAACACTCCAGCGCCGCGTAACGTCTCATAGCTAAGGGCTTTCATAGGCATGGTGATGTATTACGCTAAATTTGTTAAGAACGTAAGCAATATATTAACACCGCTGTATAATTTATTAAAAGCGGGCACGAGGTTCGCATGGTGTCAAGGTTGTCATGTCGCGTTTGAGACTATTAAACGGGCACTGAGTTCGAGCGAAGTGTTGACTCACTACTCGGAGTCCCTGCCGCTCATTATGACAGCGGACGCGTCGGGAGTGGGCCTGGGGGCCGTGATCTCGCACGTCACGGCGCAGGGCGAGCGGCCCATCGCGTACGCCTCGCGGACGCTGACCGCAGCGGAGCGAGCCTACGCGCAGATAGACAGGGAAGCACTGGCTATTGTCTTTGGAATCCGGAAATTCCATCAATACCTGTATGGTCGTAAATTTATATTAAGAACGGACCACAAACCACTTACGTATATATTCGGTAATAAGGTAGGCATCCCAGTGATGGCGGCGTCCCGTATCCAACGCTGGGCCGTGTTACTGTCGGGCTACGATTACTCGATTGAATACGTGGCATCAGCTAAAAACTGTGCAGACGCTCTTTCTAGGCTCCCACAAAATAAAACTAAAGAATCAGATAAAGAGGATGTCACGTATTTCAATTTTGTAGAGAATTTCTTACCAATAAGCAATAACGAGGTGAAGGCAGCAACAGCTAAAGATGCGTTATTAGGCAGGGTCGTGTCATACGTGCAGTCGGGTTGGCCGGCGTCTTGCCCAGACGAGAGCCTGAGAGGATACTTTATGAGACGGCACGAGCTGTATGTGGACCGGGGTTGCCTGATGTGGGGTTATCGGATGGTGGTGCCGACCACGTTGCGCACGGTTATTTTAAAACAATTGCACGTAGGGCATATGGGCATCGTTAAGACAAAGTCGTTAGCGCGTAGTTATGTGTGGTGGCCAAACATCGATGCAGACGTGGAGGCCACATGTAAAAGTTGCGAAACATGTGCCTTGGAAGCACCGGCGCCCCCGCAGGCGTCGCCGAGCCCGTGGCCATACGTTACCCGTCCTTGGACTCGAGTTCACATCGATTTTTTGGGCCCTTATAAGGGTAAAACGTTTTTAATACTTATAGACTCGAGTTCAAAATGGCTTGAAGTATTTGAGATGATGCGTACAAACGCAGGTGCGGTAATAAAGGAGTTAAGGGCAACGTTTGCACGTTTCGGCTTACCTATCGAGATAGTTTCAGATCAGGGGCCGCCGTTCACCAGCATAGAGTTCAGGGAGTTTTTAACAAACAACGGCATTAAACAATCTTTTTCGCCAGTACATCACCCGGCGTCCAATGGTGCCGCCGAGAACGCAGTGAACCTATGCAAGAGAGCGATAAAAAAAGCTCATAGGGATGGCGTAGATATCGACAGGGCGCTACAAGCCTACTTGCTGGCCTATAGAAACAGTGTGCACAGCAGCACAGGTGAAAGTCCAGCGATGCTCCTTCAGCGTCCGCCGCTGCGCTCGCGGTTAGATCTACTGCGCAGCGAGCGCGCGCTAGAGGACTGCGTGCATGAAGCGCAGCGCCGCCAGGCCCGGCCGGACGCCGCCGGCGCGACGCGTGAGCTTCAGCAGGGTGACGAAGCTTGGGCGCGTAACTACACTGGTTCTGATAAATGGGCACGCGGCACTATCGTAGATAAGTTAGGATCGCGAAGGTATACTCTGGATAACGGAAGCGGTAGACCTTTAGTTAGACATGTTGATCAAATCAGACGCATATCAAGAATGTCGAGCGTACCATGTCGAGGGGAGGAGCACGCCGAAACGAGTAAGGGCCAAGGAATGACAGAGACGGAGTCGTTGGGCGTGGGAAAGGAGGAGGCCGGTAAATTTGAAAGGGAGGAAGCGGAGGTTGAGCAGCCCAGAGAGCTGACGGCAAGCAGCCCGACGCCCGCTCCCTCCCCACGCCCCGCGCCGCCGTGCTCACCCGGCGCTCGCCGTGCGCCGAAGGCGCGGTCGCCTGTGCTGCTCCGTCCGCTGCCCAGCCGTATTCGTAGATACCGCTTAGATATAGATTAGGTGTTAGATATAGGTATATTCAGAATATTGATATTTGTAGTATAGTTTGTGTTTTAGTTATATAATAATATTATGTACGTAATGATTAAGCGTAGAGGTGTGATATATGTATAGGTGGTGTAACAAAACATCCCCCCCCCCTACTCTAAAATTTCTTAAATATTAAAAATATGTATTTAAAAAAACTGACATTTAAATTTATTTCGAATTAATTCTAATAACGCCTCATAACGCGCCTAACGTACCTAAGTTACACATAGCTCAATCCAACGCGTACTTACTATAGAAGGTAAATAAAGCCGCCTACTAATAAAATATATATGTCGTGAAAGCCTAACAAACCTATACTGGTCGTGATACGTGATTTATTGAAGATATGGCCATGTGATCGTCTAGTGTGTGAATCGTCTAGTAATTAAATTAAATACCCTTCGTTGTGTCCGCACCCTACGTAACCCTGGGAACGTTTAGTGACGAGTAAAGATTGATCTACCTACAAATTAAAACTATCATATATACGCGACGGCTAGCAACACATTACTTAAAGGATTTTAATTTACGATGACTAAAGGAAATGACGATTAAGTTATCTGATTGGAAGAAAGTGTATGCAGAGTTAATGAAGTAAGAGTATAATAGTTAGGTGATCATTTGGGCAAGTATGGAAATAAGTCGAACATTAATTAATAAATTATGAAGCTCGTCATAATAGTATTATACGGTAAAGTAAGTAAGTCGATGGCTAATAGCGTAGCAAGGAAACACGTTATGATTAAAGTTTCATGGTGAACTATGGAATGTAAACACAAAATACTTTACTACACACGCGCTTGCATTTATGATAATTATACTTTAAGATAAAAAGTGCTTTCATGGATCTAACAGAATGTAAATAACCTGTAAATTAGTCTATTAGACATTATGCTGAAATACTGATCAACTTGTGATCAACTTAAGGAAATCCGCTGTTAGGAAGTAAGTATGTACACAAAATCAGATTGTCAGTGGAAATTAGAAGTGCACGCTATAAACACAGTTATAAAAGATATGTGATATATTATTTATTTCCCCCCCTTATCCCCGACCGTCACAGTAGACCTTAATAGGCATGAGTTTGGGTTCCCTTCAATAGAGAACAGCAAGTCTGAGTTTGATTTCGGGTAGTATTCTTTCTCTACTGTATGACTTCAGACTGTACTTCGATATAGGCAACTAGCCAAACCAATGCGCTACCGGATGAGGTATGGTCTCCCCGTCCATGATTCATTAGTGATATGAAATTACTCACTTTAATAAAGACTTCAATTTACAAGTCTAATAAATAACATGTACACTGTTATTGCAGTAACTTTGCGATAGCAGAGAATAGTTCCACAAGGTAAATCAATCATGTGATGATGATAGCAGATTCCATTTCCACTATTAATTGATCATAATTTAGATGATGATGGTGGTGATGACTCTCAATGCATTTGTAGTGCTTCCCGATCTTGGTAAAACAACTACGCGAGTCTTGACGACATAAAATTGGTTTCAAATGAGGTTTTGATTAATCTACCCTCAAAACAATCCAGCCAAGGCAAATTCAACAATTAGTGAAAATAAATGATTCAAAAGTAAGTAATTCATATGACCACTGAATACAGACATAATGAATAAGTAACACTGCATAATATCAGCCTAAGCTCACATATCAGAAACAAAGTAACACAAAACAAAAGAAATCACTCACTCAGTATTTCCTCCGTGACAGCTGCGTAAATCAGGAACTCTGAAAATAGTACACCCTAATAACCTATGAACCCTATCCATGTCTAATTAGAATCCTATGCTACATTTGTATATCCCACAGCTAGAGGTGATGGTTACCTCACATTTACATTAATTGCGTGGTGTGTAATGTGACTAAGCTGAACTAACTAGGGGGATGAGGTGGCATCCTCGGTGTGTACCTAACCCTATTTCCTACGCCATGTGTAATAACCCCATCCGCTGGCCGAAACCAGGTTGCGAATGGAGTAGGGCGGAGAGATAGTTGTGCGAATAAATAAATATATAGATATAGAGACCAACGCCACCAGTCCTATGTACTGACCAGCAGATACACAGAGCCTGATAACGCTAGGGGGAAGTTTCCCGACTGCCATACGGCAGACGAGCGCCAGGTCGATCCCCAACGCCTGACTCCGTCCCGAAAGACGTTAAACCCCAAGCTTTGTTAACACCGCCAGGTTGCCTTGGGGCCGGGAACCTCGTCCCGTAAAGTCCCTACTTCAAGCGTGAACAAATTTAGAACACACAATCAGAACTCATGGCCAATAATCAAACGTCATGAAAATGACGATGATGGTGGTAATTTCTCTGCCGATACCCCGGACTCAGGGCACCGATCATGATACTGACGGCTAAAGGTGTCCTGGCCGCAGAGAAATCGGATTAGGGAAGGATCAAGGATACTGGTGAGGTTGGTATGGTAATTGGTTCACGAACACTGATTGCGAAACACGATAAATAATTAAACAATTAAACTACGTTAAATAATTAAACAATTAAATTACGTTAAATAATTAAACTAAATAATTAAACTTTGTCAAAGTAAATAAACTGCGAACCGATATCGCTTACAACAGCAAGACCTCGCTTGAAGAAATTCCGAAAACAACTAATCCCGATTCCTTGAAGAAACGTCCCTTTTATACCGCTAAGTCTGCATCATCTCAGACATTAGCGTTTTTAGCATCATAAGCCTCATCTCCGACACCGTCCTCTTCTGCGTTTTCTGCATCTTCTCAGACATTAGCGTTTTCAGCAACATAAGGCTCATCTCCGACACCGTCCTCTTCTGCGTTTTCTGCGTCATCTCCGACATTTCCGACATTTGAACCAAAACGATCCTTACGCGCTACACAATAGGGTCGAATTTCGCTATTTCCCGTGAGCCTCGGACCGTACACAAACAACTACATACACATCTGTTAGCGTGTGAACAAGATAGAATGCACCTCAGATACAAACAACATGAAACAACACGATCAATGAAAATTACGTCAATTCATTCGACAATTGAACCAAATCGATCGTTACGCTCTACCCAATAAGGTCGAATTTCGCTATTCCCCGTGAGCCTCGAACTGTACACATACACTTACATACACACCTGTTTTGTGGTTAGGCTAGCGTGTGAAAGAGATAGAATGCTCCTCAGATACAAACAACATGAAACAACACGATCAATGAAAATTACGTCAATTCATTCTAGTTGCGAGGAAGCGCGTACGATGCTGTTTACGCAATTATCGAACATTTTAGTGTCATGTACTACCTGTGTAGTTTATTCAGCCTTTATACAGTATTTTAGTACCTTCCTGGGCAATCTATTCATCCAATTCCTATCACCCTCGTACAGAAATTCCAGCTTGATTATTATTTAGTCTATACATCTTATAAAAAAAAGGAAAAGGAAAGACTTACATAAAATAAAATAAAATGTTTTTATTTCAGATTATAAATCCATATTATGTTAGTATCAGTGATTACAAAACTAGTGTTAGTCAACATTAATAATAATAATTAATAATATATTCTAATATTATTAATTGACTATGGGCAACTCCCAATCATATATTTGTGAAATTAACGGTAAAATACGCTATGTACCGTTACAACCACCCCCCAATGTTTACGCAAGTGGAAAGCTGACAAGCTCATAACTGAAGTAAACAGTTAAATTCTCTTGTATTCACAAATATATGAACCTTCAAAATCGATCACTCTTAATTTATTAGCATTTTTCCCATGAGTGTATTTGGAATGTGTGGTGTGTTTTTAGACCGAAAGGTAGTAACTAAGGTAACAACTGAACCCATCAAGTTCACGACTAAATAATTATGAACGAATATCACCCTCACAAGGCAATCTAGTCTTAGATAGGGAAACTGTTTTGTGAGAACAATCCCCGGCTCTAGTAGCACGTTTCACCAGTCCCGCCATACCAGTCTTGCTCCTGCATATCGACCGAATATGGAAATTCCGGAAAAATCCCTTCCAAAACTAGAGTACGTTAATAGATATTGGGCCATAAGCATCCGTTAACCAATAGTCTCATTCGAAAGATCCCTTCAATACAGTAATCGCTATTCTTTCGGTGAGTGTGTAGTGTGTGAAGATTTAAGCATCGCATCCTAGCTTCTGCTTGGCTGCACCGCATGTAAAGTAATGATTATCTAGCGCCAGCCTCATAGCTGATGTCAATTTGACTTAACCTAACTCCATTCGCACTGGAAAATCATTTGTAGTGTGCTGTTCAGGGGTTGAATGCCAATAAACCGTCCTTATTAACCCCAAAATTGCTAAGTTGCTGCAGCCCCTCATACTATAGCAAAACGTCAATTATGGTCTCGTCAAGAAGTCAACATAACATCAATACACAACATTGTTCTTCCTTCCCCATTCCAATCGCAATTTCATACCTAGCTACACCAAATCAGCAATTTTATCAGGTAACTTAGACGTAAGTGGAATATATATAACGGACTGATTCAGTCGTTACTTTTCGAAGGTTCATACATATGGACAAAAACAATTACATCACCACATCTCGCAACAAGTGCAAAACAACCTTGTCTGTGCAATATGCGCACTGACACGCAACTTGAAATTCGGAAATATAAAACACGCAGGCAAAGCCGTCCAACACCCTATATTACGGAGTAGCAAGGCAACCGTTTTCATCCTAATTAAATCAAATTAACTTAATTTAATAATTTATCCATCCATCTTACTTATTTGTAAGAGCCAATCGCTTTCCACCGGCACAAGTCAAATCTACTAACTTTAAATTATTTTCCCGCACTTATATCTGCTCTATCCTATAATTAGCATAACATAACCTTATGATAAACTTAATGGATTAATTCTATGATCTTAAAGCTAAGACTTATAACTAGACTAAACCCGTGGTAGCTCAGTGTTCTAGCCTGCGACCCAACTCGTGGCAGGGTTCGCACCCCCCAGAGTCTTCCAGAATTCAAACAGGGTAACGTAAGAAAACCCGCGCGAATCCGCGGAGCAAATCAATAGGTGAAGTTTCCAACCCACACAAAGCCCGCGCAGAACCTAGACGATGTCGTTGAACAATTGGAGAGACTTAACTAAATACTTAAGAAAAATATTTAATCCTGAAAATATTAATGTAAAATATCCAGAGAAATAATCGCTACGATCAAGACATCTGTACTTACTTACATTTCCGGTAATAAGGAACCTAATTAATTTCAGAACAGACACATTTAAAAACTCTAGGTACTATACCCAAATAACCACCAACTTAATCATAAACTCAGATAGACTATAGGTAGATAATCGTATGAAACCGATAGGTAGTGCGTGCATATGGTGTACGCACTTACGAATAGGTTTAAGAACAGAAAAGAACAAGTGAGTGTAATATTTATGCCAATACCTCTTACGTCAAAATAATTACAATTTACACAAATTCATGTATCTTTTTTTTTTAATGGATAATATTGTGATGATCAGTCAACGCAGTGATTTATCTAAAATATTCAAAATACCTTCTACTCAGATTACCGCCAACCGAGTTTTCACTATAACCAACTATGCGCACTAGAGGGCGTTATGAACAAACATACAACAAATTAGGTTAATGCGTATCGAGCTTTTCATAGTATAAACTTTCAAAATGTATACTTAACTATTTTCACTACGCATTAAAAGTACGTTTGAAATTAACAAGTAGGTATTTTAATTTTGTTTAAAATTAGCCTACTGTAAGTTATCAATCGAAGGCAATATAACGAAACGTAATTTCAAATCAATAGTAATAATTTAAAATAAGGGTAGGCATGCGCTGTACTGCGCCGGTCTGATCAAACTACCCTTCCTTTTTTTATGCGAGCGTACTGCCACGGTGTTGGTATATTTGTTAGACAAACCTCGACCTTAAGTAACGGACATACTGGGTTACTATTTATGTTCGCTCCTTGTATTTGAGAATGACTACGCTATAGTATAGTAGTATAGTATAGTTGATATGCTAGTAAGTAACTGACGCAATATTAACAAAGAGCAAATTTCCTCAAGAATTAAAAGATAAAGTGTGAATTGAATAACAATATGCAAAGAAAGCAAATATTTCAAAATTAAATGCGAGTGGTAGACTCCTAATAAGTATGCTCATTTTTTTTGTAGAGTTCCGTACTATCTGTACCTTAAAGGAAATTTGTGTAATCGGTTACTACGTCTGTTCGCATCTTATTTCTGTGAATGTATACGCTATAGTAAGGCTAACTTGGTAAACCGTTATACAAGAACTGCAATAGTAAATAAGAACTGAACGATAATAAAATGTTTAGAATTATTTCTGAAATCAGAAAATAATTGCAAATGAAACTTTTTCACGAAAGAAAACAACGAAATTGTAAAGTTAACTCGAGTGCAGAGTTTTACGAGTTCTATGTGTGTATGCCCGTTGGTCACACCGTAATTACTCTTTTTATTGATTACAGGAAAATCTATAAAAGTTTAAAAACTTGCGTAGCTAAAATAATTTGTTAAAACATGTGCTCACGCGCCGCGGCGCCACGAACTATCAAACGTAACACCGAACATAATTCAAGAAAGCTCTAAGCGCCTCTACAAGATGCGCCGGACCGTGCTGTACTAGTGCTGCCACCTATCGATTAGTTTTACGTTTTTGTATATATTTATTTCGAGTCATGCCCTCAGGACAAGCATCCGCTTACCACCCTAGTATCGTAACGGACACAATAAAATTATAGTTAAAAATTAACAAATAATAACCAGTCATTCTGCCCTACGTTGTATTAGCCCTTAATTTAGGCAGGAATTGATAGAGACGGAGAAGGGAGAGCAAAACCTGAGGCTGACTGCAGCGACCTACCAGATCCCCAACACATGTGCTTTCATGCCAAAACCAATATAAAATGAGTCCACACTACGTACATTTTGCTTAAGGGCAGGGATCTTTTGTCACTGGACTATCATAGATACGACTGTTCATAGTGAACACTAGATACTAACCTAACCATGTACTCGCATACCTATAACCTTGCACTAGGCCCGTTTTTTTTTTATGACTATCTATCTGTCTTCGTAGTTCACAAATACAAAACGTCCTCACACTATCTTCGTTTTACTTAGGCACCAGGCTCTATTAACACTGGATTGCTATTTTCACTAGTCTACTTACATACATACCTACATAGATACACACAATTACAATGACATACTTACAATTATGAACCTATTTTTCATGAAATATGTTCGGCTGTGAAAATGTTTAACATAATACGACAAATTCACAATAACAGAACAGAGCATACCCGTACTAATTACAAAAGACAGTGATTTCTACATTCTATTGAACTAAAGCTCAAAATTATTATTATCATCTTTCTAGGATTGTAGCAAGTGAAATAAGACATATCGTAGCAAGTCCTATCTACCCCCAAGAGAAAGAGACGTGATAGTCCGTACGTATTATCAAAGTCGTGACGTAAACAAGGCACAAATTGTGCACCTAAAATCTAAGTAGTAGCCGCTGAACCAATTTTAATGATAATATTTGTTGTTCAAATATAAGATTGTATGAAATCTGGAAAAGCCGTAACAAAAACACATAAATGTGTTTAAAATTTAACTGATACATTATATGAAGCCCCTGCATACTAATGAATATACATAAACTTCTATTGTCAATACAAATACCATTGGAGCTACCTGTAAGTACACTACTAGATAAATAATTATACAAATTACTTTACCTACCTACAGTATGAATAACCGCCACATATTTAGAACCAAAGTGTGATCTACTATCAATCGTACTTGTGGAAAGGAGGTAGAAATCGGTGAATCATTAGTCAATTGATAAATGTTATCCTACCCTATCTTATTCTATTTTACTTATTCTATTTTACTATCCTACTAATAAAAATATAAATCTTAACGTATGTGAGAATGTAAGTGTGCATTGGTGGTATTGATGTATGGTTACTATAACTGTATGAGTGAAATAATGCATGTTACCTACTATAAAGCGATAAGACCGGCTGAATAAATCTGGATGAAATTTAACATAACTAACGATAATTTATAGACTAAAATAACGTGTGCCTTTTATCCCTAAACCTACGTAACTCCTGCGGGTTAGCGATACACAACCTCTTTGCAGACAAAGTCGCAAGATGCAGCTAGTCTTTTCGGCACCTACTTAAAATGTAAAAAGAAGCTTCTTTTTTTACAGTATATTCTTTACTTGGCTATAATTTGTGCAATCAACTCATTTACACACAAACATACATACATACAAATTAAATTAAACTAAATTAAATTAAATATCTTGGGACAAACCACACCAATTCACCCAGCCTTAAACTAAGCAAAGCTTGTACTATGGTATCAGGCAACGGATCAACATACTTATATAATGTAGATAGACATACTTAATTACAAAAATTGTATATTGTCCAACATCCATGACTCAGGCACAAACATTCGTATTTATCATACAACTGTCTGCCCCTACCGGGATTCGAACCCAGGACCACTAGCTTCATAGTCAGGGTCACAAACCACTGGCTATCCGGTTGTCAATACCAAGTGCCTAAAGTGAACGGGCCGCAACCTACAGGACCCAACCCAACAAACAAACAAACAAACATATGAAAATTGCAAGATTAAAAGCTTGCTCAATATGAACTTATATAAAAACGTAATAACATTCTCTAACATGCCTACCTACCGTCATTATTTCTATCATCATCATCATTATCACTATCCACTATCATAAACATCATTATCTAACAACTAACGTCATCATAATCATCATCAGCCCACACACGTCCCACCGCTGGGCACAGAACCCCTGTCCGAATGAGAGGACGCCTACCAAGGCACCTGAACGGCCTACCCACCATATTGTATTCCTAATTTACTGATCTTACGAGTACCTATCAAATTCTTAGTAAAGTCAACCTTTGAAACAACCACAATACATACGAGCTTAGAGTCAGTGTATTTCTTAATGATACTGACAGCATAAAATAAGAAAGGAAAGCATCGATGATGGACAAGAAAGCATTTCAATACCAACTAAAACTTACTTAAAGTCAGTCTTTATCTAAATTTCTACAGTAAAATCTAACGTAGACTTAATAGCATTCCAGAGTAAACAATGACATGAGCGTGTCCTATCAACCGACACCTCCTACAGAGAAATAATTACTGAACTATACTTATATACTATACACTACAATTTTTAAATCAAAATTTGAAAAAGACAATCCTATGACCAACGGTAGTCATCCTGCCTTCTCATGGTGTAATACCTACCTACACTAAATAGAATCAGTCTATTATAATATAACTTTGTCATCAGTTGATACCCCTCCCTAATGATATCATAGATTTATTTTTATTATTATATTAAAACTAAGGATGGTAAAAGTTCTAGACATCCTCAGTCTTTATTGGGAGGCCTAAGAAAAACAATAACTCACACTCAATACATACTTACAATTATTACGCAATGTAACTAAAATAATGCACCCTAATTAACCCCAAGAAACGACGTCTATGTTTTGACTAAAATACCCCAATATACAAAACACACAACTAACTATCGCCAAGTATACACAGGTACCTACAAAGCTCATACAACCGTAATGAAAAATCAAAATTAATGAGAGTATATTCACTAATACAGTAAATCAATCTAAATGCTCAAAGATAGGTACAACTATCACTAAACATAAAACCTCTCACAGCCGTAGCCGTAATTTCTTCATCACCGATTTTCGAACTCAATTTATATAACATTCCTATTTTTATTTTGTGAACACGACATACATAATATTATATTACTACCGTTCGAAACCTTAATCAGTTTGCTATAACTGAGCACACATACTTTATTTTTACAGTCTCTGTCTACCCTAAATGCCTTAGCATTAGCACCGGAGCCTGCCTTAGTAGTAAAATTCCCTAATAAACAAAACAAGGGTTCCTCAATGTCGAGCCCCGGCCACGAACTATTCTATAAGACCTATTAAAATTATAAATTTGACCCACAAGAAGACTGCTCCATTAGCTGACTTAGTATTATCACCGTAATTAAAAAGCATATTTATTACACCCCCCCGACCTTGCAACCTTAAAAACCTTACTAGTTTCTTAACTTAATGGAAATCATTCAAAGATAACTATGCACCCCCCCGACTTTACAATCTTTAAATCCTTACTAGTACTCTCAACCTAATGGAAACCATTCAAAGATAACTATGCACCCCCCCGACTTTACGATTTTAAAAGTCTAGCGTATATAATTAGCAATGTTACCCATAAAGTATGAAAGTAATTTAAGATTCCCTATCTAGATATTCAAAACACTGTATACATAAACCTACCTTCAGTCAAATGAACATTCAGTTTAAATTTAATAATGCATCTAAAATAGCAATTCGATTACAAATCAGTTAAATATTCCAAGACGTTTTTAAGTTACGAAAATATTTCCTTTTTATCTACTCCGGGAACCCTAAATCCCCTTTTATCATGAAGGTAGATATCGCATGTACCAAATCGAAATCTACCCTAAACGAATCGATAATTCGAAAGTCTACCTATATTTGGCCGGCTTATACCTATCCTTCCAATTAAGGGGCAATCCTATCGCTGCATCCGACATGCACT
Organism: Pandemis corylana; assembly: GCA_949127965.1. Taxonomy (NCBI): domain Eukaryota; kingdom Metazoa; phylum Arthropoda; class Insecta; order Lepidoptera; family Tortricidae; genus Pandemis; species Pandemis corylana. Next base: position 6,077,792 of record OX421875.1, on the reverse strand, counting down.
GTAAACACGTTACATACACACGGGAAGTCACGTCTATACCACTACGGGGTAAACAGAGCCTATGGCAACATTAGAGAAAGACATTAAATAAAATACCATAATATGCTACAGAAGTAAAAAAAACACAATCTAAAAGATCGAAAGCACCTATCTTAATAGTAATAAACCTAAAATAATTACACAAAAGATCCACGAGTGGAACAAAGTATATCAGTAGGACCCCTAGATTAAGAACAGATAAACCTAAAATAACGTAAGTGCAAAAATGGTAACAACATTTTTATTGGCTAAACTAATTTGAGACAAGTTCGGCGACTCAATAAGGCGAACGCAACAATGTAATTCCTCCTTAAGATATAATCCTACCAACGTAAAATGTTAACATTATTGTTAGTTGGCTAGCAGTATCCTACCTAGAACGGACGTCGTTTAAAATAAGGGTGCAAATGGATACAATAAATTTACAACAATAATGACCGAACGTAATATATATGTGCTTACATCAACTACGAGTGGACTGAACAAGTTTAGCGAAAAAGAACAGAGTTTACATCTTAAAATGCAAAAATGATTGTTAGTTAGCTAGTAGTATCCTACCTACAACGGATATTGTTTATATTCTAAAGGTAAGAGTGCGAAGTGGATAAGAAATAGCAAAGATCTTCACGGAACGCAATGAATGAGCGAGATCATGAACCAATGGAACTATGGAATGAAGTGGACCAATGAACGTTTACGACAATAGTGATAAGGTAACGTTAAGTGCAAAGTGAACCAAGAGAATGTGAAAACATCATGACAACACGTGACTACCAAATATCATAACAGAACTTGAACTATGAGTGCTTATAGTAAGTGTCATGAAAATAAAATGCTACAATAATAATATAGAAAATTATGTAAAGATCAATATTACAATTTTATTCTAAAGGTGACTGTTTTATTGAACTATATCCGACTAATAATATATTTTAGTAACCTATAGAAGATACCAATCCTTACTCTCACTTTTCCATTACACGGCAACACTGTGTCCAACAATTGCTTTTAATAAAAAAGCAACTGTTGGACAATTCCTAGGTAACCTACCTATGTTGAAAGTTTAAGACTAACAGACTTGTAAAATACGAGCAAGTATCATCCTATTACGATAAGGAATTATAACGAAATAATAAATTGAGCTATGTATTAACAGCTAACGAGTATTGATATACGACCTAAATAAACCAGGACCTAAGATAATCCTAAATCCTGGTCACGCGAACCACTGTAACAAAACATCCCCCCCCCCTACTCTAAAATTTCTTAAATATTAAAAATATGTATTTAAAAAAACTGACATTTAAATTTATTTCGAATTAATTCTAATAACGCCTCATAACGCGCCTAACGTACCTAAGTTACACATAGCTCAATCCAACGCGTACTTACTATAGAAGGTAAATAAAGCCGCCTACTAATAAAATATATATGTCGTGAAAGCCTAACAAACCTATACTGGTCGTGATACGTGATTTATTGAAGATATGGCCATGTGATCGTCTAGTGTGTGAATCGTCTAGTAATTAAATTAAATACCCTTCGTTGTGTCCGCACCCTACGTAACCCTGGGAACGTTTAGTGACGAGTAAAGATTGATCTACCTACAAATTAAAACTATCATATATACGCGACGGCTAGCAACACATTACTTAAAGGATTTTAATTTACGATGACTAAAGGAAATGACGATTAAGTTATCTGATTGGAAGAAAGTGTATGCAGAGTTAATGAAGTAAGAGTATAATAGTTAGGTGATCATTTGGGCAAGTATGGAAATAAGTCGAACATTAATTAATAAATTATGAAGCTCGTCATAATAGTATTATACGGTAAAGTAAGTAAGTCGATGGCTAATAGCGTAGCAAGGAAACACGTTATGATTAAAGTTTCATGGTGAACTATGGAATGTAAACACAAAATACTTTACTACACACGCGCTTGCATTTATGATAATTATACTTTAAGATAAAAAGTGCTTTCATGGATCTAACAGAATGTAAATAACCTGTAAATTAGTCTATTAGACATTATGCTG